>CM024598.1:13651166-14851166 GCA_014182555.1 Eucalyptus erythrocorys | reverse complement strand
TCGAGCCTCGCCAAATCTAGCAAGCTTTGCCCAGCTTGCCATGGTCGTGATCGGAAAGGGAAGAAAAATAAAAAAAAAGAAAGAAAAGAAAAGAAAAATATAAATATAAATAAAAAATTGATTTTAAAAAATAAATAAGAATAAATTATTATTGAAAAGAGTGCATGAAGAAAAATATTTTCCTTACCAAATGGTAGAAAACATTTTTTAGTTCATTTTCAAGTTTTAGTCGAATACCGGAAAATATTATAATTTTCTTGAAAGTTGGCTTTTTGGAAAAACATTTTCCAAAAACACTACATTTTTGGTGAAATAAATGGAGCCTTGCTAAAATGTCATAGACTGTCACATTTTATGTATGGACTGAATTTATTAAAAAATCATTACAACCTTAGGGATCATGTGTGGTCGACACGGGATTGAGATGGTGTGGCCCATCACTATCCAACATATGATTGAGATGGTCCAAATTAGACCGAATCTAGGTGACTACTTCAATTGCCATATGGCCTATTAGCTATAGTGCCTCATACCTCAGCCCCACTAGATAGGCCCTTTAGAAGCGAAGGAGAACGGAAGGTGCAACTGAAGACCAGCCCCGGGACGAAAACCATGGGCTCGGAGCTCCTCCCGTCAGTGGACTGAATCAACACGGCATCAGCCGCCATCTCGCCGAGGGTGGAGATGCGGGTGTGCGGGTTGTAAGAGAAGTGGCTGCAAGCGTTGTTGTTGCATCCCGGTCTGTGCGGAGGGGGGCACTTAAACTACACAAGCCCCAGATCGCGAGATCTTGCAGATTTTGGAGCCGCATGGGACATACCTATAAGAAGAGGAGACGTATCCCTTCTCGCACTTCACCCACATGAAGTTGCCCCCAACATCAATGGTCAGCTTAATTGGCACGAGAGGGGTTCTTTGCTTGATTTGTGCGGTGTATTGTTGTAATGAGGAGTCCTTAGTCACAGGAAGGAGTAGGGCTTCGGGTTGAAAAGTTTTGGCTTGAGGCTGCGAGACTGTGAGGAAGTGGAAAAAGGAAAGGAAAAGCATTTCACTTGAAGAGGCCATGGATGCAAAGTGGCTTGAAGACGGATTTGATGGTTTGGATCGGAGGGTCTCTTTCATAGGCGCTTAAATATTTTTGGCCTCGTGAATTGAGGTAGTAGTCAAGAGGCAGCGCCATGAGCGAGGCGCATTGGGACTGGAGACACTCATCTTCTGCGAATTTACGGCATGGAGAGGACTGACAGAGTGAATGGAAGATCTTTACCATACTACTAAATAGAGATCCATTTCCCTCCAAAGATACGAATAAAGTAAGGCGATCCACTTGTTTGAGCGCGTGTTTGGACCCAAAAAAAATCTGTAGGTGTCCAGACGACACCCCAGCCAGGGATAGGATCGAACTGAATTTTTAAAGATTAGTCCAATCACATCTCACGAATTCGAGCCACAGTGGACCGCGGGATTACGCATCAGAACCAAACAAAAGGAGCCACGTGTACTTCCACTTTCACTTTCACCAACTCTTCTGCTTTTCCTTAACCCCCGCTTCTCTCTCCAATCTCTCCCTCTATCCCTCCCTCCATCCAGATCCATGCAAAGCCATCACCAAAGAAAGCATTGTTTCTCTATATAAACCCCATCGATCTGCACACGCTCTTCCCATGCCAAACCAGTGCTTTAACATCTACAAGAACGAAAATCTCCACTCTTTCTAATCCAATCCAATCCAATCCCTCGTCCCGATCCGATCTCCGTTCGATTCGGAAAAAAAGAGGGGAGGAATTCGAAAAAGCCAAAGGCGATCGAAGATGAGGAACAAGGGCTCGGGATTCTGAAGCGGATCCTCGGATCCTTGGCTCACCAAGGCCAAGGCCCTCGCCGCAAGCATCACTCAAGGCCAAGGATCTCCCTCCTCCGCAACCGGCGCCTCGTCGTGGACTCCATCTCCCACAGAAGCTCCCCGAGCCCTTGTTCCTCATCTTCGATCGCCTTTGGCTTTTCGAATTCCTCCCCTCTTTTTTTCCGAATCGATCGGAGATCGGATCGGGATGAGGGATTGGATTGGATTGGATTAGAAAGAGTGGAGATTTTCGTTCTTGGAGATGTTAAAGCACTGGTTTGGCATGGGAAGAGGGTGTGCAGATCGATGGGGTTTATATAGAGAAACAATGCTTTCTTTTGTGATGGCTTTGCATGGATCTGGATGGAGGGAGAGATTGGAGAGAGAAGCGGGGTTAAGGAAAAGCAGAAGAGTTGGTGAAAGTGAAAGTGGAAGTACACGTGGCTCCTTTTGTTTGGTTCCGATGCGTAATCCCGCGGTCCACTTGTGGCTCGAATTCGTGAGATGTGATTGGACTAATCTTTAAAAATTCAGTTCGATCCTATCCCCTGGCTGGTGTGTCGTCTGGACACCTACAGATTTTTTTTGGGTCCAAACACGCGCTCAAACAAGTGGATCGCCTTACTTTATTCATATCTTGGAGAGGAGCTTGTTCTCGTTGATCTTGCGGCCGCCGCCCTCGGTGGTGTTGCTCACCCCTTCCTTCCACTTGTCTGGCACTATCACCTTCGCCAGCTTCTTCTCCCGAACCCACATCACACTCGCAGCAATCGAACACCATCGCGGGAAATCTGCGGAGCGTTCTTCCATCGAGATCACGCTCCGCGGAATGCTCTGCGCAAGCATCGCGTTCTCTTCGCAGGCCGCGAAGGGATCGATCGAGTGGAGGAAGGAAGGCGTGGACGCCGGGATCACCGCGCTTCGTCGTCTCCGATTGTCGAGGCGGTTCGATGCCCTCTGAAACCCACGAGTTCCTCTGCGCTAGGGCTTCTCACTTCTCCACAGTCCAGAGAGAGAGAGAGAGAGAGAGAGAGAGAGAGAGAGAGAGAGAGAGAGAGAGGACGGGAGAACGACGGTGACGGGTGGAAAATGGGTTTCCACCTTTGGGCCAAAGGTGGAAAATGGGTCGAAAATGGGTCCGAGAGTCTGACCCATTTTCGACCCATATAAAACTAAACAAAAAAGTGGGTTGAACGTGGGTTAATAGTTGTAATGGGCTATTAACCCATATTCGACCCATATGTTAAAAATTTGGGTGCAAAATGGGTCCATGACCCATTTTGCCACCTCTAGGGGAGTGTACATGAGGGACTTAGAGACCTCCTTCTTGGATTGGAATTTGTATGGTCCGTCCCCGAAGATGATGACTCCATTTGATTGAGAGGACGAGCTTAAGCACATGGCGAAGATCCGTTGGAATTTGAAAGCTGAAGCAAACAGCGAGGGGAGGGAAACTAGCGATCTTCCAAGCCTAGCTATCCCCTGAGCGAAACATTGTTAAGTCCGGGTTAGCATATACCTTAGCCACGACATTAATCAATAGACAATACATAATGTACTTCATTTATTTGATGAAACATTATTTCACCAAACACATTTTCCATTTTCTATTTTTTAATTCTTAAATCGATTTTTATTTTTTTAAAAATTTTCTTTTTCTTCTTCCTCGGTTGGTTGTCGGCCATGCCTAATAGCTTCAAGCGAGCTCGGGCCCCGCCAAATCTGGCGAGCCTCGCCTAGCTTGCCATGGTTAGTGATTAGAAAGGAAGAAAAATAAAAAAAGAAAGAAAAGAAAAAAGAAAAAGAAAGAAAAGAAAAGAAAAGTATAAATATAAACAAAAAATTGAGTTAAAAAGATAAAATAAGAAAAATTATTATTGAAAAGAGTGCACGAAGAAAAATACTTTCCTTACTAAATGGTAGAAATTATTTTTTCATTTTCAAGTTTTAGTCAAATACCGGAAAATATTATAATTTTCCTGAAAATTGACTTTTTGGAAAAACATTTTCCAGAAACGTTATATTTTTGGTGAAATAAATGGAGCCTTGCTAGTATGTCATAGACCATCACATTTTATGTATGGACTGAATTTATTAAAAAATCATTACAACCTTAGGGATCATGTGTGGTCCACTCGGGATTGAGATGGGGTGGCCCATCACTATCCAACATATGATCGAGATGGTCCAAATTAGATCGAATCCAGGTGACTACTTCAATTGCCATATGGCCTATTAGCTGTAGTGCCTCATACCTCAGCCCCACTAGATAGGCCCTTTAGAAGCAATGGAGAACGAAAGGTGCAACTGAAGATCAGCCCCGGGACGAAAACCATGGGCCCGGAGCTCCTCCCGTCAGTGGACTGAATCAACACGGCATCAGCCGCCATCTCGCCGAGGGTGGAGATGCGAGTGTACGGGTTGTAAGAGAAGTGGCTGCAAGCGTTGTTGTTGCATCCCAGTCTGTTAAATATGTCTCGAGTTTGAGATTCGCTAGACTCCTTCAAGCTGTGCAAAAGAGGAAATATAAAGTAAAATAAAAGGGAAGAAAATTACCTCATCTGCGGAATCCGATGGTGGATATCTTCGTGGGCACATTCCACACGGAAGGATGAAGACGTCCCCGCACGAAGAAGCCTGAGGAATTACAGTTGGTGGAGCCCAAGGTCAAAGGTTTGACCTTGGGCACACTTCCACGCTGATTTCTTTTCCTTTTTTTTTACGGCCACAAAAGAAACGCAAAGAATCTCTGCCGCCGAAGCCCATGCACATAGAGAAGGAAAGTTACGGTGGGGTCCAGTGGGCACACACGTATATAAGAAAATATTATGCAGGTTTTCTTCTCTTGGCCGGGCACACGTCGTTGAACGTAGAAGCCACGCACGTCCACGCCGCTTGTGAAGGCTGCTGAACGTACGAGCCGTGAGAAGCCGCACGCCGCCGAAGCAAGAAGCCGCTCGTTTGTCGAAGAGAAGCTGGAGTTGTTTTTCTTTTTGGCGTGCGACTTGAACGCGTGGTAACTTTGTGTCGTGAATTTATACCAAGTGAGTTGTTTATTTATAAACACTTTGGGTTTGGGATAAATTGGGGCTTGGGAAACACCGAGAGAGTGTTTGAGTGACTTGAGTGTGTAATCTCCTTGTATCGCTTGATCTATAGTGAAATTCGATGTTGCTCTCCCCGTGGATGTAGGTCTTTACGACTGAACCACGTAAATCCTTGTCCGATTTATTTTCTTCTTCCGTCTATATTATTGTTCGATCGCTCGCTCTATCGCAACAAGTGGTATCAGAGCCAGGCTTGGCTAAGTTGAAGCGAATCGATGGCGACAGAAGAAGTAAAAGTGAGAATCAAAAAATTTGACGGGAAGGATTTTAGTTTCTGGAAGATGCAGATTGAAGATTATCTTTATCGATGAAACCGCACTTGCCATTGTTTGGGGAGAAACCAGAGACGATGAAGCAAGCTAATTGAGATTTGCTGGATAGACGAGCTATGGGTGTTATTCGGTTGACGTTGGCTCGTAACGTCGCGTTTAACATCTTGAAGGAGAAGACCACTGCTGATTTGATGCAAGCCCTGTCGGATATGTACGAGAAGCCCTCTGCGATCAACAAGGTCTATTTGATGCGAAGTCTGTTTAACTTGAAGATGAGTGAAGGTGTATCAGTTGCAGATCATATCAATGAATTCAATGTGATTGTTAGTCAATTGAGTTCAGTTGAGATTGACTTTGAAGATAAGGTACGTGCTTTGATTCTCGTTATCCTTATTGTGATAGTTGGAATACTACTTTATTCTGCTGTTAGTAATTCCGGGTCAACAAGTTTGACGTTTGATGGAGTTCGAGATTTGATTCTGAGCGAGGACATTCGTAGAAGAGAATCTGGCGAACATGTATTTACTGCTTTAGTAGGTGAAAATAGAGGAAGATCTAGAACACGTGTGGGTAACAGTAGTACTAATATGAACAGCGTAGTCGGTCTAGGACTGCTAATGTTGTCTGTTGAGCTGTGGCAAGAGGGGGCATCTTAGAAGGGATTGCCTTAAGCTAAAGAATGAGAAGGGTAAGGGAATTATGGTTGATTCTGCAGATAATGTTGCAGCTGTAGCAGATAATGTCGATTATGTCTTGTCTGTCACTAATGATTCATCGCTTGATGGATGGATTATGGATTCTGGTTGTTCTTTTCATGTCACACCAAATAGAAACTGGTTTATCACTTATCAATGTATGGGTAGTGGTAAAGTTCAGTTAGGGAACAACGCTGAGTGCGATGTTGTGGGTGTTGGTGATGTTAAAATCAGAATGCATGATGGTATCGTGAGGACATTGACTGGAGTGAGGCATGTTCCAAATTTAAAGAAGAATTTTATTTCCTTGGGTGCCCTAGATTTAGCTGGTTGCAGGTATTCTTCAAAAGGTGGCGTTTTGAAGGTTGTTCGAGGTGCCCTGGTGATAATGAAAGGAATCAAGCACGGAGGCCTGTATAAACTTCAAGGCGAGACAATGACAGGTTTCGCCCCGGAGATGTCGGATGCATCTGTTCGAGGGTCTATGGACTGCTCGAAGAAGACTGGGTCTTTGTGCCAAGGCACAAGTTTGATGCTGGTGTCCGGATCTTGCAGTCAAGAGCTTTGATCGAGACGGAGGCGGTAAGTCGATCAAGCATGTGCGGCATCGACAATAGCATGGAGTTCTGCTCGAAGCTGACAAATAAATTCTGCATGAAAGAGGGCATAGTGAAACACCGCACTAGTGCCAATAAATCACAACAATTTGCAGAATTGATGAGTAGAACATTACTAGAGATGGCCCGAAAAATTATCTCTAGTCTTTGGTATGGCTAGGAGATTCTTGGTTGATGTGTTTAGTACGATAAGCTGCCTGGTGAATAGATCCCCATCAACTGCTATTGAATGGCAGACTCCTGAAGAAGTATGGTCAGGTAACGTTGCTGATTATTCTATTTTTAGAATGTTTGGTTGCCCATGTTATTTTCGAGTGAGTGATGGTAAGCTCGATGGGAGGGCAAGGTGCATATTCCATGGCTATGCACAAGGTGAGCAGGGTGATCAGTTGTGGTGCCCGGATATAAATTCACCTGTTGACAGCAGAGAAGTTACCCTTGATGAGTCTCCAATACTTCTGGCTAGGAGTGTTTGTGGCAGTGTTAATACGGATCTGGACGGTGTTCAACTTGAGGTGGAGTTGCAACTAGAAACTCCTGAGGTAGCGAGTATGAGTGCTAGCAAAGTAATCGACACAGATGGTGCTCATAGCGAGATGGAGCCTATAGAGCCAACGGTTGCTATAACTGCTGATATTGACAAGGTATGTATTCGATCTCCTGACAGATATGGATGCAACAATGGTTTTGCTTTATCTGCGGTTAGGGAGGTTGCATCAGAAAATCCTTATGGAGTAGTTAAAAGTGCATGTGGAGTTGGTATTCTGATGAGGTCCTCGATTATGGCGAAGTTCAAGCGAGGCTTGGACTTGAATAATATCTGTGGCGGTTGAGCCCATCGGGGGCAATGGGAAAATAACAGTAGAATTTGAATTTTTGCAAAGCGATTGTAATTTGGCTCAAACGTCGAGCCAAGGTGGAGATTGTTAAATACGTCTCGAGTTTGAGATTCGCTAGACTCCTTCAAGCTATGCAAAAGAGGAAATATAAAGTAAAATAAAAGGGAAGAAAATTACCTCATCTCTGCGGAATCCGATGGTGGATATCTTCGTGGGCACATTCCACGCGGAAGGATGAAGACGTCCCCGCACGAAGAAGCCCGAGGAATCACAGTTGGTGGAGCCCAAGGTCAAAGGTTTGACCTTGGGCACACTTCCACGCTGATTTCTTTTCCTTTTTTTACGGCCACAAAAGAAACGCAAAGAATCTCTGCCGCCGAAGCCCATGCACATAGAGAAGGAAAGTTACGGTGGGGTCCAGTGGGCACACACGTATATAAGAAAATATTATGCAGGTTTTCTTCTCTTGGCCGGGCACACGTCGTTGAACGTAGAAGCCGCGCACGTCCACGCCGCTTGTGAAGGCTGCTGAACGTACGAGCCGTGAGAAGCCGCACGCCGCCGAAGCAAGAAGCCGCTCGTTTGTCGAAGAGAAGCTGGAGTTGTTTTTCTTTTGGCGTGCGACTTGAACGCGTGGTAACTTTGTGTCGTGAATTTATACCAAGTGAGTTGTTTATTTATAAACACTTTGGGTTTGGGATAAATTGGGGCTTGGGAAACACCGAGAGAGTGTTTAAGTGACTTGAGTGTGTAATCTCCTTGTATCGCTTGATCTATAGTGAAATTCGCTGCTGCTCTCCCCGTGGACGTAGGTCTTTACGATCGAACCACGTAAATCCTTGTCCGATTTATTTTCTTCTTCCGTCTATATTATTGTTCGATCGCTCGCCCTATCGCAACACGGTCTGTACGGAGGGGGGCATTTAAACTACACAAGCCCCAGATCGCGAGATCTTACAGATTTTGGAGCCGCATGGGACATACCTATAAGAAGAGGTGACATATCCCTTCTCGCACTTCACCCATATGAAGTTGCCCCCAACATCAATGGTCAGCTTAATTGGCACGAGAGGGGTTCTTTGCTTGATTTGTGCGGTGTATTGTTGTAATGAGGAGTCCTTAGTCACAGGAAGGAGGAGGGCTTTGGGTTGAAATGGGCTTGAGGTTGCGAGACTGTGAGGAAGAGGAAAAAGGAAAGGAAAAGCATTTCACTTGAAGAGGCCATGGATGCAAAGTGGCTTGAAGACGGATTTGATGGTTTGGATCGGAGGGTCTCTTTCATAGGCGCTTCAATATTTTTGGCCTCGTGAATTGAGGTAGTAGTCAAGAGGCAGCGCCATGAGCGAGGCGCATTGGGACTGGAGACACTCATCTTCTGCGAATTTACGGCATGGAGAGGACTGACAGAGTGCAATTTGTTTGAGTTTTGACTTTCTGAATCTGTGCCAATGAGATTTAAAGAAGTTTTTGACAACTAGCTTTTTGTTGGTTTATCCATCATTAGTCGCGTGAATGATTGGAGCGTTGAGACTAGTAATAGAAGATAAGAAGAAAATGGAGATGATTCCATCGACATTTTGACTGAAGTCTAAGTTCAATTTCGTCAAGGTTATAATACACTATCTTATTTCCTTTGAAACTGCGTAATTTATATCCAATACGTTGAGTTTGTGACTGAAACTTTGGTCAAATCGGAGTTTGGATTGAAGCCAGGAGATACAGATAGGTTGAAATCCCGTTTGTACACCATAAGAAACTCACCTTTCACTAAAATGTGTTGGGTGCGGATTATGCACAACCCAAGATCTCCATAACCAGAACAAGAAGAAGCAATTGTCAATAGAAGGATTGACGCACCTGATTTAGGATCCATTGTTCTTGAGCGGAAGCAGAGGAAACACAATGTTCCTTACGCAAATCCTTCTCCTCTATTACCTTCCGAATCACTGGCTCAATGAGGCGGCCTTTCATGATTGACGTTAGAGCAACGTCCCCTTAGGTGAGAATATGTGAGATTAGGGCTAGAGGAGAGACTTGAGCACTATTTATAGAGTTTCCAGCCAGTCCCCCTCATTACGGGCCAAACTCTACTCGGCCCACACTAGCTAGTGCCATATTAGACTAATTAAGAAACCTTCTATCTCACCTAAGACCAAATCCCGTAAAACGGTAAACGTTAAACAGTAAATTATAATAACAATGTCAAAATAATTTAGTTCCCAAATCAGGAAAACTCTTACATTCTTCCACTTGGACTACATTAATTGAAATTGTATTGTATGTGCGCACATTGGTCCAGAGATAATTCTTAATAGTCAATCCTATCTCATAAAGCCTCCAACACCGAATCATGGCGATAACTGCATGTATATACACAGAGCCTTCCATGTTCACAAGTGTTTTCAACTTTATTTGATATGGATCCAATATGGTAGTGTGGCAAATGGCCAATATCTCTCATAGAGAGATCCATTTGTTAGTCACCATTCTCTTATTTAGGCGACATAAAAGTTTGTGTCACAAGAGAATGAAATTATAGTTCTAATGAACCCACACATGATTCTCTTACTTAGGCGACACAAAAGCTTGTGCCACAAGAGAATGAAGTTATAGTTCAAATGAACCTTCGTCAATCATCATTCTCTTACTTAGGCGACACAAAAGCTTGTGTCACAAGAGAATGAAGTTATGGTTCGAATGAACCCATATATGTCTTGTCCTTATGGTTAACCTTTTACAAGAACATATGCACAAGGCTAATAATGAATTGCCCCTAGCCTTCACTTAAGGTAATACCTTGAGACTTTATCAATATGTATTCAAGATGATAATAACACATTCAAAATTATTTTATTGAATGCAAAAGTTGATACATATCAAACCGTTACTAAATGTAACGAACCAAAGCTCCCACTAAACGACAGTATCTGAAGATACTCCTAGGTCCATGCTAATGACATGTCACCCAAATACACATGGGCGTAGGCCTTTAGTTAGTGGACCTGCAATCACATCATCTGTGAAGATATGTTAACGTCACCTTTCTGTACCCGTTTCTTTATGGTCAAAAAATATTTGACCGCCATATATTTAGACCCCTTGAGACATTTGTTAAAAACAAATTTATTATCTCAATACAACTGTATGGGTCTATCCAAAAAATCAAAACGGTCAACTCCATCATAAGGTTCTGAAGTATAATAGCTCAATTAACAGCTTAAAATAAAGTTATAAACTCTACTTATATAGTAGACATAGAACTTTATTTACTGCACTGCACTTCTTGCTAACATATTCTATGTATCATGTACATAGAATATGAGAAAAATAAATTTTCTTTCACTGACCTTGCAGTGTATTGAATAATTTTTGTTTCCAATTGAACAAAATAACAACACTATGAAACTTTATTAATATTGTTTGGAAACTTGCATAAAACTATTAATAAGCCTTTTCAGTCTATCCAGTTGCCGCATTCACTCTGAAAGAATCTATTAAAGAAATAATTATTTCTTCACCATTAACAATCCACCCATCTTTCAGAGTGAAAATCCTTTTAGTTTTGTACGCCAATTTGCAACTAAAGAGCTTGTGATCTTTAGACAAGTCAGTAAGTTTCCAAATATGTTTCATAGATTATATATTGCCTTTCGGCCAAATCTTTTGTCAGGATTTACAGGTATAGTAATTAAATTACCACCCCGGAATCTACCAAGTATTTGATAAATGACCCTTTAAGCTATATCGCATTGTCATACTTGCTAAAATATTCACGGCCACTATTAAGCCTGACAACCTTTTAACCATATACTAGATGTATATGTCATTAGGACTTAAACGCAATTATTGCAAATGTGTCCTAATTTCGGTATTAGACAATATTCGGTATTAGACAATATATCATTACAAGCCACTAAGGCTTCCATCATCTTTTAGCAGTGCAGTCAGTAGGCAATCCACTTTTCAAGTGTTCCAGAATGGACTGCTTCATGGATAGTAAGCAAATTCTAGTGCTCTATTTTCTCAAGCAATAAAACATATGTCCACAACTTAGAAAACCTCAATAATAGTGGAGTTATTAATTACAGAAAAGTGACTGAAAAACAAGCAAAGTATATAATTAGCATCATGTGAGCACTGTGTAACTTGACGTATAAGTACACATCCAGAGAGTTACACGCATAATCATATAATCACCTTTGGGCAGAATACATGACATGCAGTTGTACACTCCCCACATGATAACGGTCAGGAGAATATATTTCAATCTTTGTGAATTCATCACCTTTGGGCAGAAGAACCATTAAGACTAGACAATCCTCCACCACATCATCATGTATCCCTCCATGAACTAATACACAATCACCTCCTTTGGGAGTATGACCATGCATTAGATCAGGAGACATCCCAGAAAACATACGAGATCGAAATTTCTCAAATCCAATCAAGCGTGCCACTTTGGTGGTCACTACTCAATTGAATCATTGAAACTCTCTCATACCAGGGATATATTTATACCTCACATAAAACATATACATGTGATTCGAACTTCAGTGATAGGGGCATATATCACTCAAATCACATATCATGCCAATTACATTGCCTTATTCATTAATCATATATATATATATATATATATATAAATATATATATATATAGAGAATCTGAAAAATAGATTCCAATGAGATCACCAATCACAGCAACACAAGAAACTTCTCTTGTGCACCAAAATTACATATTCCAATTATTCTTTTCAATGTTGACCTAGATAATTTATCACCAATCAACATCAATAGCAATACATGGTACACTAGATTGAGAAGCCTGACAGCTGATCCATTATTGTTCATGAATTTCATAAGGCAAAATATGACTCCAAGGCCAACAACTAATTTATTAGTCAATTTCAAGTAACAAATATCATTACTTCAACTAGTGGCCTATAAATTGAGTCATACCACAGAACCAAATATCTAAACTATAAAAGTAGATACTATTGTTCTGCATAAATATTGCCATACCCTTTAACCATAAAAATATTCAATTTGATGGATATTAACTAGTGACCAGATGATTTTCTTTAGTACAATGCACATTCGGCAGATGTGTAAATTAGTATAATCAGTTTGGTCACAGATTCTTAAGACATCCATCATTCAAAGGTTAAAAGGAATATGCATGAGTAACAAAAGTTTTTCTCATTACCTCAAGATATAGTTCAATAACTATCTCATAATGATTGTATCTTATTAAGCCAGCATCAATTCACAATAAAGCTTGATTTTTATTGATGAATCACACCTTTATAATGATTATGTGATAACATACCCATAACCCAACAGTTGTATTTCCAAAATCACAGAAAATACAATAAAAATACGCAAAAATACCCTAAAAATACGCGTATTTAGGGTTAAATATGTATTTTCACATCAATAAAATCATCAAACATGTAAAATAAATAAGCCACAAGATAGGAAATCTTCATACGAATCCAACGCCGCTAGCCACTCGCCGAAAGGAGGCCCCATG
This sequence comes from Eucalyptus erythrocorys, assembly GCA_014182555.1. Lineage (NCBI taxonomy): Eukaryota > Viridiplantae > Streptophyta > Magnoliopsida > Myrtales > Myrtaceae > Eucalyptus > Eucalyptus erythrocorys. The sequence goes on along the minus strand of CM024598.1, from coordinate 14,838,261 downwards.
CGCCCGCACGCGCCGCCTGAGTGCGCGACGCGTGGGGCTCATGCGCCAGACGTACAACCGGCTTCGAGCCGGTCCGACCGGTGGCGGTTCAACCCGTTGCCCGGTCCGACCGTCCGGTCCAACCGCCCGGTCCGACCGGCTGATCGGATCGGTCAACCGTTGACCAGGTAGGGTCGGATCCCGGGTCGGGTCGGTCGCCGGTTCGGGTCAGGCCCCGGGTCGGGTCGGTCCACCGGGTCGGGTCGCCGAGCTGGTGACGTCATCGGGCAATGCGACGTCATCGGGTCGATCGTCGGGTCGGGTCGACCCGGTTGCTGATGTCACCGTGACGTCAGCAAGCATGTGCGACGCACGCATCGGGTCGGACCCGGGTCGCTGACGTCACGCTGACGTCAGCAGCCGTGTGCGGCGCACACCCCACGCGTGGCCGTGCGTGGGGGCGCGTGGCCATGCGTGGGCGCGTGCTCGACACCCCCAGCGGCGTGTGGCCGCGCGTGGGGGCGCGTGCGGCGTCCCACGGCGACGCGCCGCCGATGGTTTTCACCGTCTCGTCTAGCCGAATCCCAATTTGCAATTTAATTTGATTTTTATTAAACTTTAAATCTCGAAAATCGCAAATTAGGGCAAGAATTATACTAATTAGGGTAAATCAGTATAATTTAGGGCAAATTCGTACAGATTAGGGTAAAACCAATTGCGTTCATGTTCTAGGGTTATGGAGGCTCTGATACCACATGTTGGGTGCAGATTATGAACAACTCAAAATCTCCATAACCAGAACAAGAAGAAGCAATTGTCAATAGAAGGATTGACGCACTTTTTGATTTAGGATCCATTGTTCTTGAGCGGAAGCGGAAGGAAACACAATGTTCCTTGCGCAAATCTTTCTCCTCTATTACCCTCCGAATCACTAGCTCAATGAGGCGGCCTCTCACGATTGACGTTAGAGCAACGTCCCCTTAGATGAGAATATGTGAGATTAGGGCTAGAGGAGAGACTTGAACACTATTTATAGAGTTTCCAGCCAGTTCCCCTCATTAGGGCCGGGCTCAACTCGGCCCACACTAGCCGATCCCATATTAGACTAATTAAGAAACCTTCTATCTCACCTAAGACCAAATCCCGTAAAACGGTAAACGTTAAACGGTAAATTACAATAACAATGTCAAAATAATTTAGTCCACATATCAGGAAAACTCTTACAAAATGACCGTGCCACTAATGCTCCAACCATGTCCCTACAATTTTTAGGGTGCAACTACTCGATGCCGCATTGCACCTGTAGCAAATTGAAATAATGCGCTAAGGTGGGTGTGGTTGAATGTTTTAATTTAAGCGGTGTCAACACAAATTTTGGCAACCTCATGTGCTCATTCATTTCATAGAAAATTAGGAGTCGGTCTCCACCCCTAAACAAAAATATTTTTAATTTGCAGGATAGGAGCATTTCATAAATTGCATTATAATTTGACTGCAGATAATGGTCTGAACACAGGAGGTTTTGAGCTTAACTTATTTATTTGGTCTAAGCGCGTGAGAGCATAACATTTGGGCAAGCCTGTTGAAGATCTTAGTGGTAGAAATATGCATGTTGAGAGTGATACATAGGAAATTTATTTATATGGACATAACTAGAGGATGATATCTTAATTTGTAAGATATGACCCATTTTAGTTAAAATAGGAAAGTGATATCTTGAGAGAAAGTCTCAACCCAAGCCTATATAAATATAAGTAATAAGTGCATTAGAAGTCCTAATTCTTATTAGAAAAGTGTAATTAAAATATAAACCTTTCAAAAAGTGCAATTAACTCTTAAAACTTTCAAAAATTACAATCAAATTCTAAAATTTGTCATATTGGTCCAATGAAGTCCTATTGTTGATTGCATTTTTTAATTGCCGGCCACAGTTAAAAAAGAAAAAGAAAAAGAAGGTAAAGAGAAAAACAATGAACAAATAAGAAGATGAATGAAGAAAAAAAAAATTTGAAATGCTGATAAACTCTGGCAACAATTGCCGGCCATAGTTAAAAAATGGAAAAAAAAATGTAAAGAGAAAAACAATGAACGAAGAAGAAGATGAAAGAGAAAATAGAAAATAGAAAAAAAAAATCGAAAATGCCCTCATCAGACCTTTTGAATGTGGCATGTGAGATGCACATGCTTGCTCAAACCCTCATATAAAACTCAGTGACTACTTCAAGCCATTATTTGAGATAAGGTTAACATGGAACCCTCTTTTGAGAAAATGAACCAATTTCGGACTTTTATTTGAAATATTCACTTTAAATTAGGTAATCTTATATTTTAGATGGTTTTCTTTTTTGATTTCAAAAGAAGATGACAAAAAAATGTAGCATGAATATGTTATATAGAATAACTAGTATCACTTGCCATGTCTTTGGCATGTCATCCTACAAAGTCATCGGATAACATGTCATCTTGCCACATGCCATGTCATTGTTGGGATGTTATTTATGTCATGTCATTTAGTGATTAGATGATTAAGGTGAATATAATTTAGATTGCATGTCATGTTGGAATAGCTCATCTGAATTTTACTTGTCATTAGAATTAGGTCATGTAGATTGCACAATCCATCTCATGTTAAAATAACATCGTATAAACATAATTTAGAGTTAAGCTTGCATTTCATGCATTGAATATAGTTTAATTATCATAAATAAGAAAACCCAAAAAGAATTCATTAATATTTCATTTAGAAATCATGTTTAGGCCAGGCATGCATTTTTGCTATTATCTTGAAGACATCAGGAAATTAATTAGTAAGGTTACGCTTTGCATTAAGATATTTGAATTTTTTCCATATTCTAACAATTTATTTATTGCATTGGTTTATTGAGTGTTTCGTTATTGATTACAAAATTGTATGATCATTTTTCACATGTTAGTGGTTTAATCATTAAACCAACCAAGATTGCTTGTAAAATAATTTTGAAAATAAAGAGAAAAAAATACCGAAATAGCATTAGATTAATTTAGCATAATTAAGTTCCCCAATCCATTGAATCTTTGGTTCACATATGCAAAGTATTCACCCATATATTACTTGGGTTTTTAATTGAACCTATTTGATTAGTGGTGGCTCCAGTTAGTAAGAAAATTGCGTGTTAAATTGAATAGTAAGTTGCGATTGGTAGGATTTGGGGGAGTCCATGCTAAGTCCTTGACTTGGTAATTCTTTTCTATTGGTGATTTACCTTCGGAAAAGTCGTGACAAAGCTGTAACGTAGCCAATTGCATTATTTTCCTAGAAACAATTGAGGAGATGATTTATCAAGGACAGATTTAAATTTCTCAATAGCAAGGGGTATATGATGACCCTTGATCATATAAGTAAAAGAATCGAATGATCTATGGCCAATACAACTCACGTATCAGTTTTTCCACTATCGTTGTTAAGTTATGATTACGTGTATACCCCTTCATAAAACTACACGAGTTTTTGGCTTCAATTTTAATAGTACTTTTGTTTAATAAACTCCACAACTTCATCAATAATATTATCCCTCATTTACTTTCAAAGAGAATGAGAAGCCCCTTGATTTAATAAATAAGAAATCAATAAAATAAACTTAAGGGAAACATTGATATTTAAATTTTGGCTATCATATCTATCATAACCGATTAGTGGAGACTCAAAGGTAAGTCTAATCGCATGTTTAAATTGAAATACAAGTTACAGTTGGTAATATGCGTTAAGCAATGATATTATCTCTTTAATAAGTACCACTCGTGCCGGTCTAGTAATTTATTAGCTTTCGTTTGTTTGAGCACTTCAAGGATGCTCGCAACAAGAGAGAGAGTAGGATCGGAAATAGTACTCTACAGGGCGTATCCCGCAGAAAATATTGAAAAGTCAAAGTCAAGAATCTACTACCATCTCACTACTCAGCGATCAGCACGCTGTTGTCACACCTATGAAAATATTAAATGCCAAAAGTTCAGACCAAGATGCTATTTAACCACGTTCTTCTTCTCTTTCACCAAAAATCCACTCTCATATAAATCTTCCAGTTTGCAAACTCTCTCTCCAACTCTCGTCCGTGGCTTCTATTTCCTTCTGCTTTCTTGCACTTCGTTCGATTATTCTATCAATCACCTTCCCTATCACTTCACAGGCCTCATTCGGGCACAAGGCACTAGTCCCTCCAGTCACCAAGGACGCCTTAACTCTCCAAATACCTCACCATCCTACACCAAAGAACCCCCCTAGCCCCGGTCAAACTGACCCTTGACCTCGGTAGCAATTTCCTCCGGGTCGACTGCAACTGACGCTAGTCATTGTCCTCCTACAGCCCGGCTCGGTGCCGCTTGGTCTGGTGCTCCCTTGCAGGGTCCAAGACCTGCATCAGCTGCTATGCGGGGCCCTTGCCCAGTTGTAACAACAACACATGCGGCCTCTTCCCAGACAACACTGTGACACGCACCTCCACGGATGGTGAGGTGGCCCAGGATGTCGTCATGGTGCGGTCCACTGACGGGTCGAGCCTAGGTCCGGTAGTCTCGATGCTCAAATTCCTCTCCACCTGGGAGGCCACATTTCTCCTCCAAGGCCTGCCCAGTGGGACACAGGGGATGGCAGGGTTAGGGAGGACTAGGATTTCACTCCCTTCTCAATTCTCTGCTTCCTTCAGTTTTGATAGGAAGTTTGCCATTTGCTTGAGCTCATCCTCAAGCTCTAGCGGAGTGGCCTTCTTTGGCATTGAGCCATTCATGATGCTTCCTGGGTTGATGTCTCAAAGTTTCTCATCTACACTCCACTGATTATCAACCCAGCGAGCACTGCATCATCTTACTTTGCGGGTGAGCCCTCAACAAAGACTTCATTGGGGTCACGTCCAGAAAAGTCAACAAGAACAAGTGCCCTTAAACGCATCCCTCTTGAGCAAGGACAAAGAGGCAATGGGGGCACCGAAATCACCTCTGTGAAACCCGTACAATGTGATGCAGACCTCGATCTACAAGGCAGTGGTTGGGGCTTTCGTGAAGGAGCTCTCACAAGTCATTATCAAAAGTTGTAGGACTAAATGGGCTGCCATATAATAGATTTATGACTAAATTAATATAATTTAGAAGTTTAGGACCGAATAGGCCCCCAAACAATAGATTTAGGACCTTTTGAACAATTTTTCCACCTTAAAAAGGAATGAGGAAACCAAGGCAGAGTTCAAAATCAATGAATGGATTGAAGCTTATTGCACTAAATTCGCAATACAACGTTGGTTTACTTTATTGATCTCTTCAAAATTCCACACCCAACTTAGGTAGAAAGCATGAAAACGAACAGATTCCGAGTCACTTGGTTAAAGTGAAGTTGAAGTTGGAACAAGCTGTTTGCTTGAATAGGAGAGAGGAGCTAAATCCAAGCCTTGCTTTCTCCAAGTCAATTTGAACAAGATTATCCTCCAGTTGATATCCACCAATCACTATGGATGTTCTCGGTTCCGAACCGCCATCGACGAAACCCAAACATATGACATCTTCCTTCACTTGCACCATCGAATTTGCACCGAAGATCCTCCAATAAACACTGCTGGTGTGCATCACCAGATCTATAATCGGCACGGCCGGCCCCACTCTTGTGTACGGAGTGTTGTTGGTGCTAAAGCAGTACTTGAATGGCTTAACGGACGAGACTTTAGTCAAGTTCTTCGCTTCTTGTCTGAACACTTTCACGAAGGCCTTGAAGATTGATGTTTCCATCACCGTGTAAGGATTGACGGTGCTGATCTTTGTCCCTCCATTGCCGTCGATGATGTTCAGTAATGCCGCGTTCAGCGGGACTGCTTTCCCATTGATCTTGATGGAGGTGAGGTTTATGAAGTAGTCGGTTGACGGGTTGCCCTCAAAATAAGATCCTGCAGTGCTTACTGGGTTGAGAATTAATGGGGTGTACACGAGTGACTTAGAGACCTCGACGTTAGGGAGGAACTCATATGGGCCGTCGCCGAAGAATATTACACCGTTGGAGCTTGATGAAGAGCTCAAGCACATGGCAAATTTTTTTGGAATATTAAAAGCGGAAGCAAATTGGACGGGGAGTGACACTTCAGATCGTCCGAGCCCAGCTATTCCCTGGAGTGCAATAGAGGTATCGATTAGTCATGGCCTATCTATTTGTGCGTGGCAAAGTTTTTTCATATCGTGTTCCCTTGTCGTGTCCAAACCATGTTAATCATACGAAACTCACCAAAGCACCAGCGGAGAGGTCCTCGAGCAGCCAAGTGGAACCACACGTGAAGACTACCCCCGGCACAGTGAACGCCTTCCCGACCGTCTTCCCGTCAGTGGACCGGATGACCGTGGCGTCGGAGGCCATCTCGTCGCCACCGCTAAAGTGGTTAAATGGGTTGTTAGGTATGTGGCTGCAGGTGTTGTTGTTGCACCCAGGTCCAGGAGGAGAGTAACATTCGGTCACACAAGCACCCGACCCCGAAGCCTTGCATATCTGAGAGTCACATGAGACCGGCCTATAGGAAGATGACACATACCCACTTTCACAATCCACCCATTGGAAAATCCCACCCACATCAATGGCCAGCTTAATGGTTACAAGTGGCGTTCTTTGCTTGATTTGGGTTGTGTATTGGAGCGTTGAGGAGTCTTTGGTCACAGGAATGACTAGTGCTTTTGGCTGAGAACTTGTAGTTGCTAGGGTTTGGGAAGAGACCAAGCACAGGAGCAAAGAACATAAAATGAACCTAGAGGAAGTGGCCATTGTGAATAGAAGAAGGAAGATTAGTGGATAATGATGTTTTTTTCCCCTTGATTGGTGGAGACAGAAGGAAGAGATCATGGCCTCTTATAGGAAGAGATTATGCCTTGAGGCCATGTGATCTTATCTGCATCCTAAATTAATTAATCTGGGACCATCAAATAAACAATTTATGGAGACAATGGCAGAGACAAGTAGGCACCATGTGATCTTATTATATATCTTTCTCGCGGTGGAGAACTTTGTTTGATAGTGAGAAACTAAAGTTGCTTTGTCGTCTTCTTCATAAATAATTTTATTGTCATAAGTTATTGGTGAGGCAACAAGTAGCCGTTGGCGCTCTCTATAATATGCACCCTGAAATAGGAAAAAACTTACTATATTTTATAGGTAAAATATAACAGACGATACATTGATAAAAATGTATCAAGTCATTAAATTCGGTGATGAATTGATAGATTTATTTATGATTTCATGTTTTGTAGATTCGCATAGATTGTAATGTTGGTATCTCCAACTCTAAGATAAAAATCGAGAATTGTGAGATAATAATGAGGGGAAATTACTGGACAATACTATTCTAAACTGCGGTGATAATTTACATTAGCTCCCAAACTTTCCATTGTAAGACCATGCCCTCTTGAAGTTTTATTGCAGTTGTTAGCTCTTGGTTATTTTTTCTAGTTAGCGTGGGCAAAACACGACTTTTAAAGAGAAAGTATATTATCATATCATTTTTTAAAGGGAGTCTATCTTTTACCCTTAATTGTAGTAAACAATGAAAAAAAATAGAAAATTGTAGTAATAAATTATGTAAATAACAATACTTGAAAAAATAAATATCAATATTAATATAAAGAAAATTAGTTAGTTTCTAATGAACAGACACCTTAGTAGAACTAAATAAAAGATTTTGGGAAAAAGAACAAAAAGCATATTAAATAGAAAGGGAAAAGGCCTGAATGATATGGACACGTCCCCAAAATAGGAGAGAGAAACTTTCAAATCTAGACTAGATTGAAAGGAAAAACTCCCCAAACAGGAGAAAAGTGATGGAAAAAAAAAAAAATAACAATCCAAGAAAAAGGGAGGATATGATAGATTTAGCTCAAAATTCCCCTCCATGATTTTTCGTTGATTGATTGTGCCAACCAGTTAACATTTTCTACTCTATTGCTTGTTCAGACGATGAGATTCGATATTCCTAATCCACCTACAAACTCTCGCCTTCAAATATTACGTAAATTCATCTCATTTGTTATGAAATATACTTTAAATCTATCAGCTCTTTTCTAGATAATTTACATTTTTGGGAAAACGGTTCATTTCTAGCAAGTTTAAGTGTTCATTTTAATAGTCGTAGTTTATTCAAACTTGATGAAAGCATTCTTTTGGCCGCCTTTCTCATTGTACTATGCCAACGCCTACTTGTCGCGCACTAATCAATGATCATCATCCATGAACAAGACGACAAGGCGACGTTAGTTGTTTTTTATTAAACGAAAGTCCCGACGCGAATTTGACGAACTTGGGAGAGTCGAGTCAAGGAAATTGGACTCCGTTTCTCTAATATAAAACAGAGTGAGGTTCGGTAGATGTCTCAGCCATGATCGCCTTTATTTTATCTGCTCATCTGTCGGCACTTGAATAATTAATTCCCGATATGGAATATAAGCACATGGCATAAAGGAGGGCATACCTTTGCACAGACAAAAACTTCACAGAAAAGTCGATAAAGGGCATTCATTATTAGCACCAGTGGCGACGATGCAGAGTGCCAAGTCCAGTCTTCACGTGCTGAGCGGCTCGAGCACCTCTAAGCTCGTGCTTTCGTGAATTTTATGCAACCGTACATATGGGTGGACGTGACGTAAAATATTCCATGATGTAAAATATGAAACTCAACATGTTTTCAAAATTGTTTCATAGGATTCTAGATTATACAAATCCCTCCCGTTTGAAAAAGGTGATTTACTTATCTAATATTATCTAACCGAATGAGTGATGAAACTTATAGATATAGTTTTATGAGTAATGCAGAAGCGTGAACAAAAGAAACAGTTTGAGTAAGAAATAAAATACATAAATAAAAGTTCAACAAAACACAGTTACGTTGGTGTTTGGTGGTAGAGATAGAGGAGATGGTTCAAATCTAATCGGCAAAATTAAAAGTACAATCGCTTAATCACACTTACTCATAAGTGTTCTCAATCCTGACTTAAACTTGAAACTACAAGAATCAATCATAAGAAGGAAGTTTTCTTATAATCTCATGAATGATAGGTCACAATACTTTATGTTTCAAATTAAAACTAATTCAGTCACAATACTCTCTATCTCGGTTTGACGCCGTGGGAGAGTCGTGCTTCATTTCCTGAGTGTGCGGCGCTGAACCCCCGATTCTCCAGCCTTCAGATTCAGCACTGCAGGAGAGAGACCAATTGTATTGCCGACTGGGCTGCTAAAGCCAATGGTCGACGCACCCTTCCCCCGAATTGGCCTATTTCCCCTCCTCAACCCCTCTTGGATCTTTTGTGCTCTGAAGCCCTCGGTAAGGGTTGTTCTGTTTTGCCAGTTTGAATAAAACTCTCTGTTTTAGACCAAAAAAAAAAAAAAAAAAATGCACAATAGATCAAACTTAGCAACAAATTACTTATGTGCCCCAAACCATGACCCCTCATGCACTTCAATTTCAAAAAGGAAAAGAAATCTTGTGGTGAATTAATTTCCCTTTTGTGCATGACCTAGATGTTGTTGGCAAGAGTTTAATTCCGACTTCCCTAATATGGGCCAGGTTCCCTTGCAATTCAATTGTTTGCCAGATTCAAATTAATTGGGATTAAGTTTGAGCATAATCAACAATTTACACCTTGGGGAGAAGTCCAACTTCATCCCCATCGATCGCCATCTCCCGAGCCCCTTTGCGCTCCTTGCCCGCTGCAAACGTTGACCAAGTCCAAAAAGTATCGAAACTAGGTCAAGGGGACATGCATTGTTGATAAGTCTGCCCAATTATTTGCTATTTCTCATTGTGAAATCTTCTCAATATATATATATATATATATATATATATATATATATATATTTGAGATAAATCGCAAAACTCCTACAGTCCTAACAAGTAAAATTTTCGTACCTAATATCTTCTTTACAAGACCTAAATCTTTTGTTTCACACTCAACACTCAATTGATGTTTCAATACATCATATTAGACATAACCTTAGCTGCTATCAACATATCATCCATACATTGTAACAATAAATGAACCCATCTTTCAATCTCTTATAGTAAACACATCTATCCAACTAACTTTTTCGATAGACATGACTAACTATGAAAGCATCAAATTGTTGGTACCACTGCTTTGGAGATAATTTTAGCCCATACAAAGATTTCTTTTATAAGCAAACATGGTCTTGCTTACTTGGAATAGTGAATCGCTCAAGTTGCCTCGTGTAAACTCGCCTCACTAACTCACCATGAAAAAACGTTGTTTTCACATCTAGTTGCTCTAGCTTGAGATCTTATGCGGCAACTAAAGCAAGGACGACATAATAAAAATTACCTTACCATAGGAGAGAACATCTCACTATAGCCAATGACCTCCCATTGTGTATATCGTTTCGCAACAAGTCTTGCCTTACACCTTGTTGCCCCAATAATGGGAACACCCTTCTTTCGTTTGTAAATCCATTTGTGCCTGACAATCTTTCGGCATTTTCACATTTTCGACATATTTAGGGCCATTCAAGTTGTTGATTTTTGAAGTCGTTTTTTCGAGCTGTCCATTTTTCATGGTGTCGATTTTTTATTTAATAAAATTGCCAATTTTTTGGGTTGTCAATATTTTTCAAGTTATTGATCTTTCAAGTTGTAGATTTTTTTTGACAAAACTATCTTTATCGACTTAGTTTGTCATTTGTCCATGATAACTAGCAAATGGTCTTATTTTATATCACCAAAAAAGTAAATTAAATATCAATGTCTTAAATAACATAAGAATGACCGAATTTGATTTAATTAATACGGCTTGATTAGGTGAAAATTGGAATTTAGCTATAAAAATTTATAAAAAGGGAAAATTTATTGGGGGAATTATGTATTCTGGAAATCTCGATTTATTAGAAAATTTATCCCAATGATCTATGATATGCAAAATTTCTCTATTAGATGATAATGGCATTATGAAAAGATGATGAAAGTTAATAAGTTGAAACGTAAGTATTTATTAATTGGAATTATCAAAATATACATGGCATTCATTATGTACTAATGGATGGTGTGTGAATAATGTCATGTAACGAACATATATGCCACGGCCTATTCATTAGAGAGCTAACTCCCTTTTATAAGTATTTGTTTAAGACTTTGGAAGGGACAGATGCTCTACCATTTAAGATGGTCCTCTACAAGGTTGAGGGGACATGAAGTCCTCTGATTCATATACAAGATTATATTACTTGTATAGCATGATATGGCTAGAGTAGCGAGTTATGAGTTGACCATCATCATAAGGTGTACAATGGCGCATTTATCACCACTTATGTAGAGGACATCCATAATGGATGGTTACGTGAGTTAATGATTTCTTCCCCCTTGAGTTGGTGGTGACGATACCTTGTTAGTCGAGATTAGTCTTGGTTAGAGGCAAGTAAGGCTAGATACCTACCTATGTATATCAGGGAGCTATTATGTGGTAATTGCATATCAGAAAAAAATGTCATATACTTGCATTTAGGTGAGTAATTTTATGCCACATGGTCCTATTATTTTCATTGCATATCATGACGGAAAGCTAGCATATTCACTCGCCTTAATTTTGTATATGCAAATATTTAGTATCAGTTCGAGTGATAAGACGATCTCTTACTTTTGACATATTTTATTTACTAGGTTTTGTCTGACCCCTTTATTTTACGGATCTGTAAAATAAATCCTCCACCGGCATTACGTTTTGCATATTTTAATTGTGACTAACGGAATTTACATGTACTGAGTTTTGAAATAATGTGTTCGAGTCGATGTATGGCTACTAAATTTGATCCCCATTGTTTTGTTGCATGATCTACTAACATTAATGGCGAGATGTGTAGACCGTTGAGGGGATTTGATGGTCCACCTGCTCATGACGAAGGAAATGATGTGATGATGCTCGGAGTTTATGAAACCTTGAGTCTGGCAATGGATTGAATAATGTATAGGTAGGCTTTTGGTTAGCATGTATATATTGGCTCTAAGCAACCCTGACCTATTCCCAGAAATTATATAATGTGTTGTGCTTTTCTTTTGGATATCTGTATCAATGTAAGGATGACCGATGCTAATGTAAAGATGCTTATGTATTTTAACTAAACTAGTTTGATTTCATGTGGGGGATGATGCGTAGATATCTTATTATGTTCTGCATGTTAAAATAGAAAAATTATAGTATAAAATATAAATAAATAAGTAAATGAAAATTGGAAAGGATACATGTTGCGAGTGACTTTTTGGGGCTGCATAATTTGTCTCTAGCTCATCACCTATGATCAATGCATAAATAATATGTGTATAACCATAACGTACCAATGGTTTGATTTGCCTTCTTTGTCTGCTCCCAAGAATAATGTCATGTGGCTTTGCTGGTTGTTTAGTATCACTAATTTCAAGAACCTTAGCCTCATTTGTAGTTTCAACTTTTGTTACCTCTACGGTCTTCGAAGTCTCCACCTGTTGGTCCAACTTACTATTAGCACTGTGATCCATTGGATTCATTTTATCAAAGTGTAACAATTCGTCAAAGACCATGTCTCTACTAATTAGAAGACTGAGTGACCTAGGATTAGTGCACTACAGTTAGTAGCCTTCCATCCCATGTCCATGTTTATAGCTTAGGCCAAAAATTCCTTGTCGAAATTTTACATTGTGAAAGAATCCATCGAGTTCACTCGATTAAAATTTTGATCTTACATCTTGTGATGCCATTTTGCTATGGTGTTTTGGGCATTGTGCAGTGTCTCATAATCCCTTCTTTCTTGCAGAACTCAATAATTTTTATGATATAATTCCATGCTAATATTAATTCTCAAACACTTGATTTGTTCACCTGATTGCTTCTTAATTAGTGCCATAAACTTCTTGAATCGATCAAACATATCAAATTTGTGTTTAATATAGTATTCTTATACCTTTCTCAAACAATCCTTGATGAATGTTAGTATACATCAGGCATCTCCTTTTGAAGGAATTGGAGACTAATCCTAGATGTTTGAATAAATGTATTCAACAAGTTGTTTACTTGAATGAATTGCTATACTAAATTTAATCTAGCGATACTTTCTAAACATGCGGTATTTACAGAAGTCTAGCTTATTTGTCTTCTAACCATTCAATAATCCCCTCCAACTCAACATTGTCATGCCAGCATCACTCATGTACACTAATTGCATATACCATAATCAAGTCAGATTTGAGTCTAATTAACCTGATAAACTTGTAACAGCTCTTGCCTAGTCTCTCCTAATATATGATATAAAGGATTTTATCTTCTTCCTTTTGCCCACCATGATGGCATTTCGAAAGATCTTTGGCACTCCAACACTAGTGGTATACTTGCACTCGATGTCATTGAGTATCCTTAGAGAAATAAGTTCTTTTTGAGCTCTAGTACATGCTTGAAGTCCGTTAGTCTGTAGTCTTTCCCATTGTGCATCCAAATGAATTGTCCCTATTCCCATAATCTTACAAGTTGCACATTCCCCATTAGAACTCTACTATCATCTATAGTTTGGTAAGTAGTCAACCAGTTGTTGTGATGCATCATATGATAAAGCACCCATAAGCCAGTAGTCACATGCAAGATGGCCTCCACATCATTGGTGTTCTCTTCGACAATATTTGTCACACTACTTATGACTGCATATCGGCTCTATTTCTTAGTTTTAAACAATTTCTCATCATGTTGCCCTTCTCACGTGTCTCAAAGCACTTCACATGACCCTTGTACCTTTCATGGTATGACTTGAACCTGTTTTTCCCTTTATTGCTGGACAATTGATGTTGATTTCTACCTCAATTTACTAGTCTGCGAGCTGCATCTGGCACCAAACCATTATCTCACAACTTTCTTTGCCACTCATTAGAAAACAAGGCAACTTTTACCTCTTCTGAGATCATCATAGTATGCCGTATAACAATGAATCAGTAAAATGCTCCCATGACTATAGTAGAGAAGTCAACAACATCATGCCCTATTTTCCATTAGTTTCGGCCTCTTTGACGTTCTTTAATCCATTGTGATTTTATTAAACTCGTCTAAGTGGGCCTTGATAATAGTACCTTGAACATAATGGAACTAAAGTATCCTTTTCAGCATATATAGGCGATTATTTAAACTCTTGGTTAGATAGAGGGCTTGATGTTTACAATGTTGTAGCATCCTTCTTCCCAACTTTCTCTATTAACACTTCATGTGATAAGTTCAATAGGATTATATTCTTTGTTCTCTCAATTAAATTAATAGTATTGGCATATTTTATCTTTTCTGGCAACTTAACCTTGCCATCTGATGCATTAGCCAAACCTTGGGTTATTAAAAGTGTACTAATTTTAACACTTCACAGCCCAAAGTTGTTCCTTCTTTTAAACATCTGAATTTCTACTTTCACTTCAAACATAAATGCAACAACAGAATTTCCAAACAACGGTTTGACAAGCAAAAGTTCCAAATCAAATCCAAAAAATCCTATCCCCAACTCCAACACCAATTTATAGAAAATAATATGGAAGCTAGCGAATCTTACAATTTAATAACGAGAGAAAACGAAATCACTAAAAGTAAATGACGAACAATAAAGCATATGAGATTTATGTAATCTAGTCGGAGTGTTGTTGCTTACTCCATGGGAGAGTCAGTAGCGCATAGTCCACTAGATAATTGGAGAATTATGTAATTACAATTACTCACACACCCAAGTATTTCCACTCTTAAATTACATCCTAAACTTAGTGTCGCGTTACGCGCGCGAGCACATGAAGAACACTCCAAAATCACGAGTGAATTCTCTTTAGACGAGCAAAACCAATATCCCAGCTAAAATATAATAATAAAGAAAGTGAGCCCAAATCAGCAAGTTCATCCGGGAAGTAAGAAAACTTCCTTTTTTCTTTTTAATTTTCTGTGGGGATTTGGTGTGACTGGCAGCATCTTCCGGAATCTTATTTCCTTATTTTTCACGCACCAAAAAGATAACGCCAACTATCCAAGTCTTCTAATTATCATCCGGTCGGATTTTGTTGAATGGTTTAAATTTGACGTATATGTAGGACCAGTGGCCAAAAATAAATCGTGTTTGACTGTACTGATAAAGTTGATGAAAAAAAATTGCCCGTCCGTAGACCAACCATATGTATTAAGTGTTAGCTCTTCGCATTTTGATATTAAAACTTACCCGAGAGAGTATCATATGGATAAGCATAATTTCTGTTTTCCACATTAGATCCAGCAGGTACTACAGTTCACTGGTTAAGTTTTAAAAGGTATGAGGCAAATATTGTGAAAAAAGCTCTAGTCCTTTGACCATTTTGAACATGGTGAACTTTAAGGATGATTCTTGGAAAGAAAGTGCAATGAACCATTTTTCCTTAGCAAAATGATGTATCGATCTGCGAGAGAACAAACCATTTTTCCTAAGCAAAGAGTTTTACAAAGGAAGCACGATGGGATAACCATGTCTGAGGCAATTTTATTATTGGCTCCGCCAACCAACAATTTGCAGCTTATTAAAATTCTCAAGAATTAGGAATACAACATTCGTTTACTTTATTGGTCTCTTCAAAACCCATCACGCAATTTGCATAGAAAGCACGTGAAACAAACAGATCCCCAATCACACGCTGGAAGTGAAGTTGAAGTTGGAACAGGTAGTTTGCTTGAATAGGAGAGAGGAGCTAAATCCAAGCCTTGCTTTCTCCATGTCAATCTGAACAAGATTATCCTCCAATTGATACCCACCAATCACAATGGACGTTCTCGGGTTTGAACCGCCGTCAACGAAACCCAAGCATATGACATCTTCCTTCACTTGCACCATCGAGTTCGCTCCGAAGATCCTCCAATAAACACTGCTGCTGTGCATCACCAGATCAATGAGCGGTACGGCTGGTCCCACTCTTGTGCTTGGAGTGTTCTTGGAGCTAAAGCAGTACTTGAATGGCTTAACGGACGAGACCTTAGTCAAGTTCTTAGCTTCATGTCTGAACACCTTCACAAAGGCCTTGAAGATTGACGTTTCCATCACTGTGTATGGATTAACGGTGCTGATCTTTGTCCCTCCGTTGCCATCAGTGATCTTCAGTAAGGCCGCATTCAGCGGGACTGCTTTTCCATTGATCTTGATGGAGGTGAGGTTTATGAAGTAGTCAGTTGACGGATTACCCTCGAAATAAGATCCTGCAGTGCTTACTGGGTTGAGGATTAATGGGGTGTACATGAGTGACTTAGAGACATCGACGTTAGGGAGGAACACATAAGGCCCATCACCAAAGAATATGACACCGTTGGAGCTTGAAGAAGAGCTCAAGCACATGGCAAATATTTTGGGAAATTTGAAAGCAGAAGCAAATTGGACAGGGAGGGACACTTCAGATCGTCCAAGCCCGGCCATTCCCTGGAGTGCAGAAAGTATCAATCAGTTTTGGCCTATCATATTTGTGCGTACTTCCGTAGGTACTGGTTAGTGGTGCTAGAACAAAGATCGAGAAACTTTTGCCAACATGTTCAAAAATGCACACTGATGTTTTGTGATAAAAATTACAACAAAGATAATTCCCCTGTTCTTTGATGTGTTGCAATTTGACTGAT
Organism: Eucalyptus erythrocorys; assembly: GCA_014182555.1. Lineage (NCBI taxonomy): Eukaryota > Viridiplantae > Streptophyta > Magnoliopsida > Myrtales > Myrtaceae > Eucalyptus > Eucalyptus erythrocorys. The sequence continues at coordinate 14,821,680 of CM024598.1, read as the reverse complement.
AAATCAACTTTTAAAGCACAGATAGCTTTATAAATACTTAAAAGAGAGGCAAACAACTCGTCTGTAAACGTGGTAAAAAGAAACCTCTATGTCAATCCAACCAGTATTTCATATGTTACATGTCCGATTTGTCATGTTCCCCTGTCGTGTATAGACTGTATAATCATGCAAACTCACCAGAGCACCAGCGGACAGGCCCTGGAGCAGTGAAGTAGTACCGCACGTGAAGACTATCCCCGGCACCACGACTGCCTTCCCCACCGTCCTCCCATCGGTGGACTGGATGACGGTGGTGTCAGAGGCCATCTCGCCGCCCCCAATGCCTATGCTGCTGAACGGGTTGTCAGGGATGTGGCTGCAGGTATTGTTATAGCACCCAGGTCCAGGAGGAGCGAGACATTCTGTCTCGCAAGCAGCTGACCCTGAAGCCTTGCATATAGGAGAGTCACAAGGGACAGGCCTATAGGAAGAGGACACATACCCACCATCACAATTCACCCATTCGAAATTCCCACCCACATCGATGGTCAGCTTAACGGGCACAAGTGGTGTTCTTTGCTTGATTTGGGTGGTGTATTGGAGCGTTGAGGAGTCCTTGGTCACAGGAATAACGAGTGCTTTGGGCTGAAAACTTGTGGTGGCTAGGGTTCGGGAAGAGACCCAGCACAGGAGCAGAGAAAATAAAATGAAGCTGGAGGAAGTGGCCATTGTGAATAGAAGAAGAAAGATCAGTGGATAATGATTTTTGTTTCTTGATTGGTGGAGCTAGAAGGAAGAGAACTTGGCCTCTTATAGGGGTTTGAATAGAGGTATATGCCTTTAGGCCATGTGATCTTATCCTCTATCACGAATTAATTAATCCGGCGCCAGCAAATAAGCAATTGATAAAGGCGATGGCTGAGACAATCCGTCGGACCCTTTCTTTGACATGACCCGCAGAAGTTGGTCAATTACGTGGTGGACAATATTCAATTTAGTAATGAGCAACTAATGTTGCTTCGTCGTCTTTTCCGTGAATAATTCATTGTCATTAATTGACAGTGAGGCGACCAGTAGGCGTTGACACCATCTGGTGAGAACGAGATGAGGGCGTTGATGACATACGAATTAAAAAATCCACCGGAATTGCCTTGAAATTTTGCCTCTTTATCGATCTTTGTGGACATACTGACATCACCGACAATTTCTTTTCCTTTAGTCCGGTGACGTAGACCTAAAATGAATGAAACCCTTTCCAACAAATATATATATTTTTTGCAACAACTTTTCAACATAAGTTCATCTTTCGCTAAATTAGACTTGACACGAAAACTTGAGATTGCAAGTTTTCACATAAATATGCGGTATGTGTGCCATATCAATTACTATTTGTATGAAGTTGACCAACTTTTATTTTTCTTTTATGAGAGAAGAAATGATTAAGTGACGGTTTTTAATCTACTATAAGAATAACATAGTTATAAATTATTGTGGGGGTCCATTCTGTATAAACTTTGTGACTCATAACAAACTATTATTTTCACAGTTGCTTAAAGACTGTTATGCTAACAAAACATGATAGGCTCATTGCTATACTTGACAACATCTAGACTTAATATCCTGTTTGGCACATGTTTGTGTGCTTGGTTTGAATCTGATCCAAAAAAAATCTCATTTATTTGCTATTAAGCAGATTATTTGGTACATTGGATCATTTCTAAAAATAGGTATTTGGTATCCCAAAACTTTAGATTTTATACGATTTGGATATTTGGATGCTGACTTTGCATCATATAAGATCCAAAGAAAGAGTACATCAAGAACTTATCATATATTCGGAAGCATGTTGATTCTTGGGTTCTCAAATAAGCAAAACTTAGTTGCTCTTTCAACTAATGAAGTTGAGTACATTGCACTTGGAAGTTGCTGTATTTAAATTATTTTGATGAAGCAACAACTAAGTGACTTTGGAGAAGAGAATGAAAATATACCAATTCTCCTTGACAATACAAGGGCTATGAACATTGAGATAAGACATCATTTTGTCAAAGATTATGTCAATAATGGCGATGTTCGTATACAGTTTGTTGAATCAAAATATCAACTAGCGGGCATTTTCACTAAGCCTTTGGGAAAACAAACCTTCGAGTATATCAGAAGAGAGTTGGGCATTTGCAATTCACTCGAATAGCATTTTCTATATAATGTTTATTATATGCTCTCCTTCTATCAAAAAACAAGAAAGCAAGGAATATTAGGTACATATTCTCAAATTGAAAAAGTTACCGTTATACATTTTTCTCCCTCTTCTCGATAGATATTATGACACAATCAACCCATTTAATGATTCTGCTACACTTATTTCTCTCTATTAGATTTCGTGCCATTAAATTCAAATATTAGGTGAAAATTTTGATAAGAAAGTTACCGTTATTGAGTAAAGGATAACTCTCTAAAACGTGGCTAAACTACTCCTATTTACACAGAGATAGTGCTTATGTACTCTCTCATGAAAACTGCTCTCTGTAACTGCTACAAATTCTCACATTCTCATTCATTTCTCTAATCCATTACTCCCGTTTCTCCTCCTCACTCAAATGGCTTCCAAATCTCGTGCGACTCAGAAAACTACCAGAAGATCTTCTTGTACATCAGCAATAATGGCTAAAGTGTCCAAAAGGAGGACCATCGCATATTGATCTCACTAATCAACTTGAGGGATCCACTAAGGTAACACTTTGTATATGGTGAGCATTATGGATGATTCTTGGAAAGAGATGATTCACCAAAAGCGGAGTTCTGAATCTATCAATGTATTGATCTGTGCAAGAACAAACCATATTTCAGAAGCAAATAAGTTTTACAATGAAAGCACAGTGGGATAACTATCTCTGAGGCAATTTTATTATGGACTGCAACAACCAACAGTTTGCAGCTTAGTTTCACTAATTTTTACAAAAATTAGGAGTACAACATTCGTGCACTTTATTGATCTCTTCAAACACGGAATTATGTGCAGAAAGCACGAGAAAGAAACAGATCCACAATCACGTGCTGGAAATGAAGTTTAAGTTGGAACAGGTGGCTTGCTTGAATCGAAGAGAGGAGCTAAATCCAGGCCTTGCTTTCTCCAAGTCAATCTGAATCAGATTATCCTCCAATTGATACCCACCAATCACAATGGACGCTCTCGGGTTTGAACCTCCATTGACGAAACCTAAGCATATGACATCTTCCTTCACTTGCACCATCGAGTTCGCTCCGAAGATCCTCAAATAGACACTGCTGCTGTGTATCACCAGATCAATAAGCAGTACGGCCGGTCCCACTCTTGTGCTTGGAGTGTTCTTCAAGCTAAAGCAGTACTTGAATGGCTCAACGGGTGAGACCTTAGTCAAGTTTTTGGCTTCATGTCTGAACACCTTGACAAAGGTCTTGAAGATTGACGTTTCCATCACTGTGTGTGGATTGACGGTGCTGATCTTTTGTCCCTCCGTCGCCATCAGTGATGTTCAGTAAGGCCGAATTCAGCAGGACTGCTTTTCCATTGATCTTGATGGGTGTGAGGTTTATGAAGTTGTCGGTTGATGGGTTACCCTCGAAATAAGATCCTGCAGTGCTTACTGGTTGAGGATTAATGGGGTGTACATGAGTAACTTAGAGACCTCGATGTTAGGAACACATAAGGCCCGTCGCTGAAGAATATGACACCGTTGGAGCTTGAAGAAGAGCTCGAGCACACGGCAATTTTTTTGGGAAATTTGAAAGCAGAGGCAAATTGGACCAGGAGCGACACTTCAGATCGTCCAAACCCGGCCATTCCCTTGAGTGCAAGAAAATATCAATTAGTTTCGGCCTATCATATTTGTGCGCACTTCCATAGGTACTGGTTAGAAGTGCTAGAACAATGATCAAGAACCTTTTGCCTACATGTTTGACAGTGCACACCGATGCGTCGTGACAAAAATTACAAAATAATAATAATAATAATAATAATAATAATAATAATAATAATAATAATTCCCCTGTTCTTCGATGTATTGCAATTTGCCTGATAAAGCACAGATAGCTTTATGAATACTTATTATAGAGAAGTAAACAACTAGTCTCAAAACGTGGTAAACGGAAATTACTTTGTTTTTACAACAATGCGCTTTGCCATGTTGTGTTCCCTTGTCGTGTCCAGACTGTATAATCAACCATACGAAACTCACCAGAAAGCCAGCGGAGAGGCCCTCGGGCAGGGAAGTTGTGCCACACGTGAATACCTTCCCGACCGTTCTCGCATTGGGAGACTGGACGACAGTGGTGTCCGAGGCTATCTCTCCTCCTCCGATGCCTCAGCTGCTTAATGGGCTGTTGGGGTTGTTGTGGCTGCAGATGTTGTTGTAGCACCCGCGTCCAGGAGGAGAGTAACATTCTGTCTCACAAGCAGCTGACCCTGAAGCCTTGCATATTTGAGAGTCACAAATACCAACCTTCACAAATCACCCATTGGAAATTCTCATCCACATCGATAGTCAGATTAACGGGCACAAGTGTTCTTTGCTTGATTTGGGTTGTGTATCGGAGCTTTGAGGAGTCTCTCTGGTCACAGGAATAACCAGTGCTTTGGGCCGAAAACTTGGGGTGAGTAGGGTTTGGGAAGAGACCAATCCCACCCACGACGATGCTTTTTCTTTGTTGATTGGAGATAAAAGGAAGGGGAAAGGAACCAAAAAACTTCTAAACTTATCGTATTGATATCAATTCATTTATGAATGTTTTAATTGGACTAATTTAATTTTAAACATTTTCATATTAGTAACAATTCAATTCATTCAGTCAATTTAGGCTATAAATTATTGACATGAATGCCAACCGTATTACATGGCATAGTTGGCGTTGACGTGGATAATTTTTTTTTTTGGTATCCCTTTTTTTCAATTTTTCCCTTTTTCTTGGTTCTCTTTCCTTTGGCTTGTGGCTGCTACTTGGTCATGGTTGGCGTGGCGTCTGGCCACAAATGAGAGCCATGAGGGTCGAGCCCTTGCCAAAATCTACAAGGGTGGCCCTTGTCAAATTTGGTGAGGGTGACCCTCGCCAACTCTGGCATGGGCGGCAATGTCCTCTCTTGTGGCCTTTCATCGGCCATGGCTAAGTACTGGGCACATGGCAGAGGGATATGTAAAGAAAAAGAAAAAGAAAAGATTGAGAAATTTTTTAAAAAATTAATAAAAATTTGAAAAAATATTAATAATTAAAAAAATTATCTACGTTGGTGTTATTTGTATCACGTAAGACAACTACGTCTGTATTTAGCAATTTTAGTCTTAAATTGATTGGATAGACTGAAATGGTATCAAAATGTAATGTTGAAAACTATTAATCCAATTAAAAGGTTTATGAATAAATCAATACGAATGTTATGGTATTAGGGCTCTTTTTGTACCTTTTCTTGTAAGGAAGAGGTCATGGCCTCTTATAGGAATATGAATAAGGGTATAGCCTTTAGGTCATGTGATTTATTCTAGGTCACGAACTAAAATCAGTCAGCAAAAGAACAATTAATTAATGAGCAACAAACATTGCTTCGTCGTCTTCTCCACGAAAATTTCATTGTCATTGATTACTGCTGAGGCAACCAGTTGGCGCAGGCACTCTCCAATGAGAACCAGACGACGGTGTGAATAACATAAGAATTAATAAAACCTATCGTAGTTGCTTTGAAATATCAGCTCTTCATCGATCTTTCGTGGACATGATACCATCACCGACCATTTGTCTTCCTTTAGTCCGGTGACTGGAATATAAGGTTTTGTCTGAATTCTGGTTGACTCGGACTAAAATGTATAAAACCCTCTCCAACACAAGTTTATCTTTCGCTGGATTAGACAAAGTTTACATAGAATAAGAGAGGGCACATCATAAAGTAGAGCTCATCCAAACATCCAAAGCCAATTCGGGGGAATCGCCAAAGGTCTCTGTTAGTAATATACATAATGGAAATTATACAATTTAGAAGACAAATTGACATATATCGTTCTTTTCCTTAAAAGCACATCCCCAAAAGGTTAAGAATGCTAAACTAATGTCATTATGTTTTTACATCAATTGATTTATAGCAAGAAAAGCTTACATATTGTAAGACTGTTTTGTTCGTCACTTGTTCTCCATTATTTTAGCAGTGTAACTTTCAATATTGTTCATCTGAAATGATTTGATTGCATTTTATCAATAAGAATTAGGGTTTGATTATATTGATAAAAAAAATCAGAACCGAATTGCATCTGTATATAGAGCCGCGAACTTAGGATGCATATGTCCGATTTATAAACTTAAAAAAGGTAACATACGCGTAATCAGCTCACTACACACAAGTAATCTGAAAATTCCTATGGGCTTCCCTATATTTTATGAATCCCTCGTTGACGGTCCATATCCCCCGTAATTGATGGACAAATCCACGAGATCCAATCGGAGCATTTGGAGGTGATTGATATTAATTTAAGACCTTTGCACGTGCTCTTTTAATGTATCTTTTCAGGCAATGTAGTGCTTTTGTTTAAATTTATCCTCATTTCCCCTTGACGCATCTCAAAGGTCAATTAAATTCTTTTTTATTTAGCCCTCCTCCTCTAGGCCTTAGATCAACGAACACCAATTCTCAACCGATCATATCTCTTCCTTTAGTCCGGTTAGCAATATATTTTGAAACTTTATTGACGGAGACCTCAAATAAGCAAAATCTTTTGTTAACATAAGCTCATCTTCGAAGGAATAGACAAAGTTTGACAAGGAAACAGGGGATTTCGAATCTATATGATGTCTCATATTATATTCGACTACCCAAATATTTGTCAAATTGAGATACGAGTAAACAGAAAAATAGCACAAGATATTGTAGCATATGAAGTAAATAGCAAATCGCAAAATAACAACTTTGAGATAAAATTAGAAGAAGTATCAAAGAACTTGAAAACCTATTGCATTTGTAACCAATTCACTCATGAAACTATTTGATTACATCAACTGAGTCCTAAACTTTTTGACGATTTGTCCATATAGTTCTTTTGGTCATTTTGATTGAAAATCGCTAACATAAACATTGGTCATCATATATGGCGTGATTGGCGCAATGCAGACAAATTTTATAATTTTTAAATAATTTTTCTGACTTTTTTATTTTTTTTTTTGCTTCTCCTTTCTTTTCTTACTCTTATTCAACTCTTGGCTGGCTGATCTAGGTGCGTCGCAGCCCTCGCAGGGCACTTGTGGTGGGAATAAGTAGTGCTTTAGGCCTAAAACTTGTGGTGGCTGGAGTTTGAGAAGGAATCAAGCACAGGAGCAAAGAACATAACAAGAAACTAGAGGCCGTGGCTAACGTGAATGGAAGAAGAAAGATTAGTGGATGAAGATGGTTTTCTTCTTGATTGGTGGAGATAGAAGGAAGATATCTTAGCCTCTTGTAGCGGTTTGAATAGTGGTTTATGCCTTTAGGCCATGTGATCTTATTCTAAATCCTGAATTAATTAATCAGGTACTAGCAACTAACAAATTAATTAATGAGCAACTAAAGTTGCATCGTCGTCTTCTCCATGAATAATTCATTGTCACTGATTATTGCTGAGGCGACCAGAAGACGCAAGGCACTCTCTAGTTAGAACCAGAAGACGGTGTGAATAACATAAGAATTAAAAAAATCCAACGTAGTTGCATTGATATATCAACTCTTTGTCGATCTTTCGTGGACATGATACCATCACCGACCATTTGTCTTCCTTTAGTCCGGTGACTATAATATAGGGTTTTGCCTGAAACCTGATAGACTTAGACTAAAATGAATAAAACCCTTTCCAACATAAATTCATCTTTCGCTGGATTGAACGAAGTTTATAGAACAAGAGAGGGAACAGCATAAAGTAGAGCTCATAAAAACATCTAAAGCCAAACCAGGGGGAATTGCAAGAGCTCTCTATTAGTAATATACGGAACAGATATTATACAGTTCAGGAGACAGATAAAAGTATATCATTTTCCTTAAAAGGAAATGTCCAAAAGGTTCAGAATCCTAAATTAATGTTATCGTGATTTTTCATCAAATGTACTATAGCAAGAAAAAAAATACATATTGTAAGACAGTTTTGCTCGCAGCATATCTCCGTTATTTTTAACAGTATAACTTTCAATATTTTTCATCTGAAGTGAATTAGGGTTTGATTATATCAATACAAAAATTAGGACTAAATTGCTCTCGTACATAAAGCCGAGAACTTAGGATGCATATGCCCCATTTATAAACTGAAAAAAAGTCATATACGTGTAATCAGTACTCTACACACAAGCAGTCTGAAAATTCCTACGGCCTTCCGTATATTTTAGGAAGACCTCATTAGAGGCCCATGTTCCCCGTAACTTATGTACAAATGCACAATTAGAGCATGTGGAAATGATAGGAAAAGTGCCAAAAAAGTCCTAAACCTTTTGTTTTTATACCGATTTAGTCCTAAACCTTTTTGGTACCGATTCAGTCCTAAACTTTTTTATGTTGTGCCAATTCAGTCATTTCCGTCCAATTTTGGCCGGATTTTGCTGACTGGACGCTGGCCGGCTAATGTAACTTGATCGGCGTTGACGTGGATAACTTTTAATAATATCTTAATATTTTTATTTTTTTTAGATATAATCCTAGTTTGGGTAAACTAAGATAAAGACCTTGTGTTTCGATTCTCTTCTCATCTTTACTTTTTATTTTGTTGTGTTTGTGTACTGAATACTGACAGTAGAGAGACGTGCAAGTTTCAAATGACAAGGCATAATGAATGAAAGCTTTAAGATCACATCAGATTCAGGTGAAGGTGAAGATGTCGATCAAGAACCTCAGTTAGGGAACATAAATGGTTGGCCAGTGATGATGACTGGCGGTGGTTGGAGGCGTCAAGGACTGGTCGGAGGAATCAACAACTAGACAATGGTTAGAGGCGACAATGATAGTCAACTACGGTGGTGGTTCTAAAGCGATGGTAGGCAATGCCATAGCTTTTATACATGGATATGTACACTATTTTTAAATCCAGGTTATATCTCTATTTTATTCGATCTTATTCTATCTTGTATAGTAACCAAACACCAAATAGGATACACTTTATACATTCCAACTTTACCTTGGCCACCAAATGTAATCACTAAACTTTCGTTTTGCTACATCATTTCGTTTCTATTAGCATATGTGATGCATGTGACTTTTAAGGGGTAAAAGTATATTTTCATCTAATTTTTTTTTTAATTTTAAGAAATCTCTCTTTTACCCATACTTGGGGTAAAAAAATGATATAAAAAGTGGAAAATGGGAGAAAACCAAATTAATTAAATACTAATAATAGAAAAAGTACATATGATAAATACAATTAAATATAAAGTTTGTTAAAATTTGATATATATAGCTACAATAATACAACTGCATGAGAAATCTTAGGAAAAGAATAAACTCGTATTCAATAGAAAGAGAAAAGGCTTCAATGACAAAAGTTGGTTACTCAGTTTCTATATTTAAAGGGTTAACTGATGTAAAGATGATTGATTAGAAAAATATATAAAATATTATTAAAATTATAATGATGCCCTCTATTCATAAAGGAAAATAATTAACCGTACTCTAATGTGATTTTTTAAAATATTTTCTATCGATCAATCACTTATTTGTATTAATTAACCATTTAGATATACATAATGAGTATTCAAGTTTTGTAATTTGACATTTTCTCCTATTAAGACCTTTTTTTCCGCTTTATTTAATTGTGTCTTTTCTTTAAGAACCTCATTAGTACTATGTATTAATCATATATTAACAATTTTTATATTCTATATTATTGTTGATATATATTTTTTGATATGAACCTCATTACTTTTCATTTTTTTAGAAAGAAATCAAGGATAGAGGAGATATTTCCCTATACTTGCCACTGTTTGGCTGTTTTCTTTGCCATGTTTGTGTGTCTTGCCCGGTGGCTGGTTTTGCTGCTGTTTTGGCAGTTCTTTTCCATCCCGACACCCTTCCACTAGCTATAACTCCTTGTCTTTTTGAGTCTAAGTTTTGGTACTACAATCGCCTCTTGTACAGTTTGGTTAAAGCTCAATATATTTCTTACTTTTACCAAAAAAAAAAGATATATTTCCCTTAAAATAATGAGACAACAATACATTTTTAGCCCTTAAAAATCATATGCATATACTGATAAAAAAATAATAAAGGGTTAATGATTGTTACAAAATGATAGTTCATAAGGCAATGTGTCTTTAGGGGCAAACTGTACTACCGCCAAAGTTTGGGGGAGTTTCGTGTTATTGCCCCTATTAATAACTATGCTATTGACCAGAATATTTAGTTCTGTCTCTTTAAATCTATTCGAGGTACATACTATAAATGATCCTCTCCGGCTAGAATGTTTTAACTTGATTTCAGATTTTCACACGAGATTTACCTCTACACATGTACTGAAACCAAAATTTTTGTTATCATGTGGAGATATTTATACTATGATAAATTTAGTATTTACAGGATGCTTTAACGATGGGGTGCTATTATTGTTATCATTCTCATTACAGTAAAAAGATAGGGAAGTTGTTACTTATGCAAACTATTTTAATCTAAATTAGAAAACAGGAAAACACATAGGAAATATGGACAAATATAGAATATAATTTGCGATTAGCAACAAACTTTTTAAAATCTAACGGAAGCTTGAATAGGGTATGCTGACTCGGCTCGAAGACTAGCAAGGAAAAAGTCGTCAATATAATGCCATAAGGCTAGGATAGAGAGAATGAGATGTTAGAAATTTGTAGAAAACCAGGATCCTGATTATCAGGATTGAATGTGGAAACATGTAAAATTATGTACTAACTTTCAGTCATTGATGAAGTCACAAACAAATACGTGAAGCTTGAACCGTTAAAAATTGGCACTTCTAATCAATTGTCCTCTCAATATTGATGGTGTGTTCTCCGATTATCAAATAATCAAAATAATGACTAAAATGAAAGGGTTTGGCTTAGATAACCTATTTATATGCCTATTCAAAACCTTATAGATAATGTCTCCCATCAAGACAAATTATCTTTAAATTAGACAGTACCCACAGTTATTAGAATTTGATTAGGAAAATAAAACGTTAATGAAACCTAATGTGGGTAGTATTAAATTGAATGTGAGATCATATTAAAAATAATATAACATTCTCCCACTTGATGCCAACATTTCATTATCAAAATATTAAACCAAATCCACAAAACTTCATGCTGAAAATAAAACACATGAATCATGGCGATAAATCTTCTTAAAATGAGTATTATCTTCCATGTATCACAATGTGTCTCACAAGCCCATTTATGATAACATAAATTAATGAATAAACTTTATATTTATTCTAGGTAAAAAATAATTGTTATTTTTAAAATAAATGAATATGTGCACTAGAATTGAGAAAAACATTGTAATAAATAAGAGTTTAAAAAATTCGTCTATATGATGAAAATTTACATGATATGACCAATTCCTATCATAACCACATGATCCTTATAACTCAATGGTGGTGCGTCTTTAATCAAAGGATCTATCAACATTAATTCAGTACTAACGTGTTCAATGACCACTTTGTTCTCTTTAACATGTTATTATATGGCTAAATACTTAATATCGATCTACTTGCTTTGACTATCACTTTTGTGGCTTTTAGCCAAGAAAACCACAATTGAATTGTCATAAAACATCCTTAATGGCTTAGCAATGAAATTTACAACTCTAAGCCCTCATAAGGAACTCTTCAACCACACACCATACTAGGTAGCCTCAAAACAAGAAAGGAACTTAGTTCGTCTATAGTGGAAATAACAATTAGGGTTTATTTCGCACTCCTCCAAGACATGTCTTCGTCATCAACACACACACACACACACACACACACACACATGTATCAAGATGTTGACTTTCGAGAATCAACGAAACTGGTGAAATCCGAATTCGAATAACCAACTACTTCCAAGTTGTTAGTCTGTCTATACATAAGCATGTAATCTTTTGAACCTTGAAGGCACCTTAACACGTTCTTTGCAGTTTTCTAGTGATACTGTCACGCCTCGAACCTCGAGCACGTGCCTATCCATTAGTAGTCGATGTAATTGCGATGTTCCAGGACGTGTCGCCAACCCTTTCATTTTAATTGCACATGTGGAAGTGAAACAATAACCCTTGACAGCAACCAACAAGGGATAGAAAAGCAGGAAACAATTTCATAATCAAAACACTTTTATATACACCCTGGTTTATATACAAAGTTTAACCACCAAAAGCCTACTACAAAAAGGAAGGGTCAACAAGCTAGCTAGGCACATGAATCCCCAACTGAAAACTCTGAGGTCTCTTGGGGATTTGGGTCCACCACAGAACCATTAGGAGGGTCAGCTACACTCTCGCCTGAAGCGGCGTCTACCACCACAGCTGGGATCTCAAGACCCTAGAGGGCACCCACCCTGAATCTATTGGGCTCGCGGCGAAATCATGCCCTAAAATCGATGAAGTACCCTCTGAGGTAGGCCTTCATTGACCAGATGGTGGTCATAACGAGCTCATAAACCCCGTGGCCTACAGGAATAGGGAAGTCAGTAACGAGCTCCGTCACACTCCTCGGCTGACCATAACGAGCCGGAGGCTCCGCCATCTAAGGACCTGAGAAGAATTAAGCCCACGACAAGGTGAAACAGTGTCTTGGCAAGCTCACCCCATAAACTTCGACTAGGAAGGAAATACGCCTAGAGTAGTCTATACACACAAAACATAGGACTTATCTCATCTCAATTCCCTCTTGCACGTCAGTATAATTCATAGCACAGATGCATATAGCAGATGCACACATCAATTGGAACGTCTCACTCAATCTCAAACAATCACAGCGGTCCTGATTATAGGGCCAAATTATTATAACACGTCTCATACCGTGTCACATAATTTTATCCCATAATTCAGCATGTATATTTCAATCAATCACACGTTCCAATTTATTACGGGCCCCAGGATAGGGCCTACTCGATGTTCGGCGGTCTTTTGGCATAGCCAAGCATCGTCTCACCCCATTGAGCACGGCAACATCTCTATTAGACGGCAATCCCAAAAGAGCATCGGTCTAGAATCCACTTCGACTGGTTTCCGTTGTTTAGGGGCAACCCATATAGGGGAAACGTCCGGCGTAAACGCTCGTGATGGGTTCTCATAACCAACACATGACCAATCAATTACGGTCAAGAATACTGTGCATTGCACTCAAATGTCTCAATTAAGATAACACGCTTGGCCCATTTTTTTCGTATTAAAAACACTCGGTGAAAATAATCGTGTGTAGATACATGGTCAGATCAAACCAGAAAAATTGATATCATTCCTTTTAAAATCCTACTATTTGATATAGTATTTAAAATCATTTTTGATGTCAAAACCCGACACCTGGGATTTTCTAATTAAATACCAAAATTTCACAATTTTGGAATAAATAACCAAAATTCCAATCATCACTCAATTTGCACAAATTAACACTCAATTGCATAAACTAAGCACATCATTGCAATCAACATGAAATTCCGGTCACTAGCTATCCCAATATGATTTCCAAAAAGAAATATAAAATAATAAAATAAATTACGAAATTAATTATATAAATGCAATTAAATACCATAAATACTAACTTAGGCCATAAATGCTAATCTAACCACCTAAATGGGCCTAGAAAATTTCTGAACCTATCTAGATAAATAATACAATCTATCTAGTCCTTAATTAATCTAATCTAACCACCTAACATGGATAATTAAGCAATTAAATCACTAATATAATCTAACTAACCACATAATCCCTGATTAGCTTACTTGCTAAAATTTGAGCTTAAGACTTGTACAACAATGGATAAAGTAGGTCCAAGCAAGAAGAAGAAGCTAGCTGAAGAGAGAGGGGTCCCATTTGCCTCAAAAGTCCATGGAAATATCTCAATTTGTTCATTGCTTGGCCCCCACCTCTTCAACCCTCAACCTTAGCCAATTTGCAGCATCAAACTTCCCCAAGAAGCTATTGAAGAGGTCCAAAATGTTGTTGCACCCTTGGCTCATGAATTTTGGACCACTTCCATCCAATTTTGATTCAATTCCCCTCCAATTGAGCACAAATTGGCCTCCATAAAATCAAGCAAGGTGCCCTCAACAAATTCAACATTTTTCCTCATCAATTGAACCAACTTGAACTCCAAAAATGCGACCAAAAATGGCTCTTTCATTTTCCCGGTCCAAAACGGCCCCTATTATGAATTTTCGTCAAAAATCCCGGTTTGCAGAAAGATCTTTGGAGGACGAGTCAACGTTCCTAAAATGAATCGTGACATGACAAAACTTTCGAGTTCAATTTCGCGATTAATTTCAATTTGGCGAATTTTAGCGTGACCTAACCTATCGGGTAGCTTTTAGGAATTTTTGATTCAATTGACCCGTGGTCGATTATTTTTGAGCCACTATGTACCTCTTCAACACATTGGCGACTTTCAATTGTTGTGAAAATCTCGAGGTTTCAAATACGGACATATGATACATAAATGATAAAAAAATCGGTCTAGTGCCATTTGACAGAAATTTTGCAATCAAGTGAAATCACACATATACTAATTACATACCTTTGTCAAATCGACCTATCTCTGGTCTCTAATCGATTTTGACAATGCCGTAAAGATCATTGCAAATTAGCATGGTTAAGTAGTCGATTTCTAGTTGAATTCTCGAGTTTATTGTGCTTAGGTTCCTTAACGGTTTTATGTAATAGACTAGTTATCCCGTGAGTGATCAGTTTAGGAAAAATAACTATAGGCGTGTCGATGAAAAGCCCAACTTATTCAATCGAAAATAGAACCTAAAAAATCATGATGTCATGGGTACAAACCCTAGATTCCCAACATTCCCATACAAAAGAAATGTCAAGTCAAGTGCAAATCTAAGCATACATCAAGCTTTCGAGAATAGAAGTATATGGAGTGTTTTTCATTTGTTCCATTTCTATATCGTTCTTCAGGTAGTGGCTCAAATTAAACTTGTCACCCTTCATAATAGGTGCTATACTTGACAAATAATCTTTCATCCGAATATCTCTAAGATTTTATTGATATATGTTTCTTGTGATAATCCTAATATGCTTCAAGGTCTATTTCTATGGATCTTAATACTAATGACATAAATGCCTCACATATATCTTTCATGTGAAAACTTGTAGAGATAAATTGTTTCACTTCATGTAGTAACGCCTTATCATCGGTTGCAAGTAAATTATCATCCACGTACAGGACAAGAAAACAAATTTTACACCACTAATCTTTTAGTGTATATATTGATCCATGACATTCTCTATAAAATTGAATGAAGAAGTGACATTATGGAACTTAAGTACCATTGGCGGGATGCTTGTTCAAGCCATATATATAGATCTTTTAAGCTTACACACTAAATGCTTACTATTACTAAAGGAAAATCCTTCATGTTGTTTTATGTAAACCTCTTCATCTAATTCTCTATTGAGGAACATCGTTTGGACAGCTAAAAAAACAGAGAATATACTGCGAGCAAAACTGTCTGACAATACGTAAGCTTTTCTTGCTATGGCACATGTGATGAAAAATCATGGTAACATTAGTGAGTGCCTTGAGTCCGGTGACTCAAGGAAGACGAATGGTCGGTGATGGTATCATGTTCACGAAAGGTGACAGTCTCGTGTCCACGAAAAGTCGGTAAAGAGCTGCTATTTCAATGCAATTACGGTGGATTCTTTTAATTCTCAAGTTAGTAACACCGTCGTTCTTATTATAAAGTGCCTTGCGTCTTCTGGTCGCCTCAGCAATAATCAATGACAATGAACTATTCATGGAGAAGACGACAAAGCAACGTTAATTGCTCATTAGTTAATTGTTTTTTTTGCTGACTGATTAATTAATTCATGACCTAAAATAAAATCACATGGCCTAAAGGCTATACCACTATTCATATTCCTATGACAGGCTGTGGTCTCTTCCTTATAGGGAAAAGTACCAAATAAATTATAAATCTATTATATTTGTACCAATTTAGTCATGAACCTTTTAATTAAATCAATTTAGTGTTAAATATTTACATATTGATATCGATCTTGTCCATTCGGCCAATTTAGGTCTAAAATTGTTGATGTGGATGCAACCATCCTGCGTGGTGCAATTCATGCAAGCGTGAATAAATTTTTTAATTTTAAGATATATTTTTAAATTTTTTATTTAAATTTTTGAAAATTTCCCTTTTTTCTTTTTCTATTCCTTCACTTTCCCTCTACCCTATGGCCGGCAACTAGCCACAGGCAAGGATGTTATCACTTGTGCTAGAGCTAGCGAAGGCTCAACCCTTGCAGCTTGGGTGAGGGTTGCCCTTGTTGAATCTAGCAAGGGTTAGACCCTCGTAACTTGGGCAAGGGCCATCCTTGGGGCTCTCACTTATGGCCGGTCATCACCCATAGCCAAGTGGCAGTCACAAACCGAAGGAAAGAGAAGCATAATAATAATAATAATAATAATAATAATAAAATAATAAATAAATAAATAAATAAATAAATAAATAAGTTGAAAAATATTTAAAATTCCAAAAAGATTTGTGTATATGAGTGCCATGCTAGTAGAATGGTTGGCATCTACGTCAACAATTCCTGCCTAAACTAGCCGGATGGACTGAAAATATTTAAGGTTAAATTCGTTCAAATGAAAGGTTTAAAAATGAATTAATACTAATATAATAGGTTTATGATTTTTTTTGTTACTTTTCCTCTTCCTTCTATCTACACCAATGAACAAAGAAAAAGCATCGTCGTGGGTGGGATTGGTCTCTTCCCAAACTCTAGCCACTCCAAGTTTTTGGCCTAGAGCCCTAGTTACTACCATGACTAAAGACTCGTTAGAGCTCCAATACACAACCCAAAATCAAGCGAAGAACACCATTTCTGCCCATTAAGCTGACCATCGACGTGGGTGGGATTTTCCGATAGGCCGGTCTGTTGTGACTCAAATATCAGGTGCTACAGCAACACCTGCAGCCACATCCCTTACAGCCCATTAAGCAGCTGGGGCATCGGAGGCGGTGAGATGGCCTCCGACGCCGCTGTCGTCCACTCCACCAACGGGAGGGCGGTCGGGAAGGCAGTCGTGGTGCCAAGGGTGGTCTTTACGTGCGGTAAAACTTGGTTTCTCAACGTGAGGATGGCCTACTGTGACTCTCAATTTCCGCTGGTTTTTTGGGGAGTATGGCATGATTATACAGTTTGAACACGACAAGGGAACACAACATGGCAAAGTGCATGATATACACCACATGAAGGCAAAATTGTCTGAAATATACTAAACTTATTACACTTTATCCAACTTAGTTATAAATCTTTTAATTTTGCCAATTGAATATTAAATATTTTTCTAGTTTTTCAAATTGAGTCAATCCAATCAATTTTATCTAGAAATCACTAATAAGGCCACATAAAATGGCCGGCATTGATGTGTAAAAATTTTTATAATTTTTTTTAAAATTTGATTCTTTTATTTTTTTTATTTTTGTTTTTTCTTTATTTTCCTAACAAGTCTAGCAAGAGTTGCCGATAGACCCTCACCAACCATAGGAGAGGGCCATGAAGCCTCATCCACGGCTGACAAAGGCTTTGCCGCCCTTGCTAGATTTGGGCGAAGAAAAAGAAAAAGAAAAAAAGAAAAGAAAAGCAAAAATTACACAAAAATAAAAAATTCAGAATTACTTTTTATTAAAAGTTTAAAATTTTCGATGTCAGTACCGATACAGAACGTTTGATTGCAGTGATGGCCATTACATTACATGAGACCAAACAGTGAATAAATAATACATACTTAAACCAAGCAGCGTAACATCTATTAAACTTTTATTAAAAATAGGAGGTCCCTTCGCTTTATCCGATGGAACAGATGATCGTACAGTAAGGCTTTTATCACACGGGACTTTCCCAAACAAAGTTGGTCTAGGACATAGACACTTTATTTTGGATAAAAGAAAAGGCAAAGGCACGTAACTCTTTCTTTGAGATCGAAAGTTCCTTGAGAAGCAAAGAAAAGGTCAAGGCCGAACTGTGAAATCGAAGTTACCGCATGAGCTCCCGAAGGAGGACAAGGAAGAACTGAATCCCAATCTCGACTGGACCAAATCAAATTGCAACATTATGTTCTCCAATTGGTGCGTCCCGATCACCACGGCATGCTCCGTCGTGTTTCCGCCATTGACAATTGCCAAGCACGCTGTATCAGTGTCCACTTGTTTCAGCAGATTAGGTTTGTGAATAGTCCAGTACCCTCCATCTCCTAGCACTAGATCGATTTGAGGAATGCTCTCGACCTTCGTTGGTTTCGTGACATTCGTCTTGAAGCAATACTCGAGCGGACTCACCTTCTTCCCTCGAGGGAAGCCATCCAAAGCCTTCTTGAATTCGCTCATAAAGACACTATAAATGTCACTCCTCAGGGAAGTGTAGGGCACTGTAGTACTGAGCTTCACACCTCCACTTACGTCGAGCGCAAACGTGTTCGCTGGAACACTAATGGCCTTTTGGTTGATCGATATCCCCGTCAAGTTGATAAAATATCCCAGTGCTGAGGGATTCTTGATCAACGGAGTGTAGGAAAGTACACTTGAAGCATCAAAGTTTGCCGGAGGTTCGAGATAGTATGGACCGTCACCGAAGAAAACAACCCCTTGATCATCACTTGAGCTCGAGAGGCAAAGGGAGAATTTCTGGGTGACATCGTCGATGATGAATTGATATAGTAGAGAGAGAGTGGACTGCGACAATGAAGCAACACCGATGGCTTGTGCTGGAAGAGATTGCAAGAGAGAAGAAGGAGCACACGAGATGTACCGATTGTAGTACTGTATCCTGTATGTAGAGAGAGATCTACCGGCAGTCCAATATACTGTGAGGACATTGCGACTCGCATTAGTTAAGGCACATGACCCGGTGATCGGGTTTACGGGTGTGTCGTAGCAAAGGCACTGATCGGAGCTATGTGTGTTATTCGTCTCAGGGCATAGGGGAGACATGTAACGGCGAGCGGTCAAGCAATCTGACTCGTCACAAAAGACCGGCAAATGCAGCGAATCGCACTGGTTCCATATGAAGGGGGCGTCGAGGTCAACGAGATATTGCTCGGAAGGGTTCAATGTGAGGGTAATGGTGTGGAGGGACGTGATGGGGTCCTTGTGGAGGGACGTGACTAGGGTGTGAAAAGGTTGAGCCGAGACTTCCAGGGACGAAAGACTCAGCACGAAGATGAGCAAAGCAAGTATAAGATTGCACATTTTGGTCAACTTCGGCCTGCCAATTAGATGACAGCTGAGATTGATGATTGAGAAGGGGAGATTTTATAGAAGAAAAGCATTGTCCTTTCAGCTTCATCAAGGGCTTCATAATGCTTAATTGGAAGTTTAATTAAGGATAAATATATGAATTTACTAGATTTGAGTAAAGTTCAGGCATCAAACAACAAATGCAAGTTGAACTGATTGGATCATGTGATTTAATACATAATGTACGGGAGACATGGCTCCTTGGAGTAGATTTCCCCAAGATCGAGGAGGAGCTCGTTGGATTTTCGCCCTAGCCATGTGCGACATGGAGTTCTAAGTACTCGTGCATTACATCGACTCTCTTCATCGCTCATGTGCAAGATGGAGTTCTTAGTACTCATGCATTGCATTGACCACCCACTAAAGAGCAGAAAGTACAAATTAAAGGTTCAATTGCCCAAAATGACTAATTCCAAGCTAAAACTATTATTGATTGTGACACTCTATTCTAAATCCATATGCATGGAGTCAAGATAGAGCTAGCTCAGGCCAACAAACATTTCGGAAGATACCATTGATAATTATTTTTTGCCGACTTTGATGATTTTGTGATGTAAAAGATGCATTTTAAGTCAAATTTGATATGCATAACCGGACAAATACCATATCCCAAGGTTATCCAAGACCAGCAGACTGGTTTGACGGCATGTGAGCCGGTCCGAATTTGGAAATGCTGCCGACGCTTAACATTGATCGTAACCCGCGTTCATTCATTAATGTTGCTATCAACTCCATTTGTTCTCATCTAATCACCTTCAGCACATATACATTAGGGTTAACACCACGAAAAAAAATCCCCTTGCTGTACAGCTGTATAGTTTTTTTTGTGCAAAAGTCAATATACTACTTACCTTTTACCAAAAAAAAAAAAAAAAAAAAACACCACGAAAAATCTTAAGTAAATAAATATGTGACAAATTTACTCTAAATTTTTTAACAAAAAATTCTAAAATCGGTACACCTGTAACAAATTTTGTCACCCACTAGTTTTCACTAAATTTTAATGCAAATTGTTGAATTGAATGACATGTGACAGTTGATGGATATATCAGTTTTGGATTTTATCCTTCATTTGCCACGAGTGTATCAATTTATGATTTCTTGTGGTGTTAATCCAATTTGATGGAAACTAACAAATGGTAAATTTATCACAAATGTACATTTCTAAATATTTTGGCGGTTAAAGAATTAATATTAAGTAAATTTATCAGAAATGTATTAGTTTGAGGTCAATTTATCATATAAGTACTAATTTGGGGATTTTTGGGGTATTAATCTCATATATATCATTTACCATATATTTAGCCTATAACGTTAAAACACGTTTTCATCCATGTCGCTTGAGCCCTTCGAGTCCGTTGCATACCTCCAAAAATTCCTTAGGTTTAATTGTCTTAATATGTATCTTAAAACATTTCATGAATCGTTTGAGCTCACATAAGAAACTCAAAGCATAACTAACAGACGGTGCTAAGTAATTTTGGAACCCATTGACTTGGAGAAAGATTTATCATGACCCCGATTAGATTTGCGTCACGCACTCTTGTATTTTTTTATTAAAAAAAAATTATATTCATTACTCAAAATGATACAGAAGTACATAATCTTTCTACAAAAAGAAATTGAAATAGAGCATGAATCCCAAAGATAAAGTTAAATCCAGAATACAAGAGGGATCAACAAAGCAATAATAAGTTTTAAGTACAAACCCGTTCCACACAAACGGATCTATTAAACAAAATCGGTGACCAATCACTAAACCTCGTGTCTTTGACAATGATGAGCACACATCGGAAATTCCTTCTCCAATAATTATGATATTGCCTGTCACGACCCAAACCTCGAGTACAAGTACATCCCTCAGTGATCGATTAAAAATGCAACATCCCAAAACGCGTCCCCGACCCATTCTTTTTATCTTTCAATTAAACGCATGCGAAAGTGAATTAAATACAACACTCAGTCAATCATAAAAAATTGGGATAGTAAAAACACTACCACAATTTATTCATTAACTGGTTAACCCTATGAAGGCTGATAATTACAAGCCTTTTTACGACCACTTCCTATCGACCCTCTCAAAAACTAACCTTCAGGGATTAGGGTTAACTTAAACTTCACTAACAGCAGGGCCAGCCAAAAAGGTGTTGCATCTCGCGCCCACCACATCCGCACTCAGCAGATCTCCACGCTACAGCCTTGAAAAATGTTAACCATGATGAGGTGAGATAAAATCTCAGTGAGTCAAAACCTTAAGTCTCGATTAGGATGCAAATTCGTCTCGGAGATAACCTAAACAAGCACCACAAACAAACTCACCTTGCCTCGGCACACCCCTACAGGTTAGCACATCACATATGCCGTTATCAATACAACAAGCATAATTAATAACCAGAGCACATAATTCTTTTCCTCCAAACATTCACATGGGTCTCGATTATAAGGTAAAACTGTTATGGTACATCCAATACCATGTGTAACAATTTTGCCCCATAATCAAGCGCAAATATCACAACCATTCAGGTATGTTCCGATTATTACGACCCATCGGTCATGACCAACTCAACAGTCGACGATCATCCGGCATAACTGGCATAGTCCCGCCCCATCGGGCACGGCAACGTCTAGCATCCTCCGCCTAGAAGGCATTCCACAAAGGAGCTTCGTTCCAAAATCTATCCACGAACAGCAACGTCTAGCATCCCCTGCCTAGGTGGCATTCCACAAAGGAGTATTGTCCCACGTAAATGCATTTGGACGGGCTCTAATAAGTGACCACATGAGCACATACTTAGCCAAGAACACCATGCTTTGATTTCAAACGCTTCGTTTTCAAATAATGAACTTGGCCAATTTTTCATCTTATTAAAAATCCCAGTAAAATAATCGTGCGTGGTCACGTATTTGAAATTGAATCGTCAAACGTAGTACACTCCTATTTTAAAACTCCATGATGTTATATTGTACATAAAGGTTGGCGTCAAAACTCGACGCCTTGGATTTTTCTATTTAAATGCCCATAAAACCATCTTTTGCAATCATAACAGATAATTATCATAAAACAACCAATCACATAATATTGTACGTGTAGCACTCATCAACCAAATCACAATTTATATATTCCAGTTAGCAAGACACCAAGAACAACTACAAAACCACAACCGGCCCTCACTAGCAGAAATCGAGTCCACTCGTACATCTCCAAGATTAATTTCAGAAACATAACCAAACGAGTTCCAAAAATCCTCAATTTTAAATGTGTTATAAAAAAACACTTAAACGAACACTTTTTATGAAGACACCTTGACCTTGATCTTTCTAGAATAGGAGTAGTAAATCGCTCAAATCGTTATTGAAACTGTGTCCGTGTCCAGAAATTATGTTTTCCAAAACCACCTTGGTTCAAGATCCAAAACTCGTCCATTTGCTCTAAAAAACTTTTGTGAAGAGACTCTTTTGAAAATCAAACCCTAAGAGTTAATAAAAATCCTTTAAACACCAAATAATCACGGGTTCCAGCACAAAATGAGATTCTGTCTTGCATGCAACGAAGTTGAAATATTGTTCTTTTAAATCCAGAAAATCTTACGTAAAATATATTTCATAAATAAAAATGTTTTAGAACATTTTTTAAGAATGAAGCAACCTCAAAATCGTAACATATTTTAACCCACGAAAATAGCAAACAACGAGTGTCCAGTAAATAGATCCGAAGAGAAATCCAACTTAATTGACCTAACCATGATTAATAAACCTAACCATGATTAATTAACCTAACCATGGTAACTAACCTAACCATGGTAGACTAACCTAACCAAGGTAGACTAACTAACCATGCTTGATTAACACTAATCCATCTTAGTACTAATCTAACCATGATCGGCAATAATCTAAACACCCCCTAAGCGCAATTAACGGCCTAATCAAATATTAGGGAGTTAACTCACGGGATTAGGATAATGGCGGGCTCCCGACGATGGCGATACAACGGCAACGAAAACACAAGACAACCTTGTCTCAAATGGAGGCTTAACGGAGGCGATGGCTGCCCTGCAAGGTTCTCGGCCAAGGGGAGGCTTGGCTCGACTTAGGGTTGATCTTGGTGGTGGTCGCGTGTGCTGTGGGTGAGCTAAGGTTACCAGACTTTGATGGCGGAGCGGCTGGAGTTGGGACGCTGGACGGTGGCTGTGGCATGGAGGTGGTGGCGGTTTGGTGGTGATGGACAGTGCTAGAAGGTGGTGTTGGCGGCTGTGTGGTGGTGTTTTTGGATTTAGGCGAGTGGTGGTCGTTCTGTTAGTGGTGGGGGTGTCGCTAGTGTGAAGTGAAGTGGGTGGTGGTGTTGGCATGAGGAGAGTGGCGGTGATGGTGCAAGGAGAAATGGAGAAAACGTGAAGGGGAAAAGGGATGAGACTACTGGATGTGTGAGGGAGAAATGGGGCTGGCTGCAAGAGGAAGGAGAAGTGAACATGCATGAGAGGTAGAGAGAAAGAGAGAGAGGGAGAGAAGGAAAAGAAAGTCAAATTAACAACCAATCACAAACCTAAGCAAATATCTACACTATCATCACATGGCCTCTAAAGTCTTCATGCCACAAATTCTTGTGCCCACTCAATTAGAAATTAGCTATAATTTCACCAAATTAAGCTATTTTGGAGGTAGAAAAATCTTATTTTTCAACCCATCCGAATTTCCCTTTTTATTTTCTTTTTGTTCAAAAATTGTTTTTCTGCAAAAATTTCGGACTCGTTGAAAATTCGCCAAAAGATGAGAAGATGTCCAATAAATGAATTGTGACATGCTCAACGGAACGCGATTTTAGTACGACTTAACCTATCGGGTTGCTTTTAGGGGTTTTAGCGCATTTGACACGTGGTCGATAATTTTCGATCCACATTTGTGCATCTCCAAATCGTAGACGACCCTTGATTGTCACATAATCGCGAGGGTTCAATTACATATTCCGAATATAATATTGATTGATAATCAGTTTATTAACGTTCGACGCGAATATCGCAATCACGTGGAACCACCTGCAAGTCGACTACGTAATTCTACTGAATCGACTTATATCCGTTCGTTAATTGATTTATAACGATGTCATATTGACCACTGCCGATTATTATGGTCGAGCGGCCAATTAGTCTGTCGCGTTTATATCCCTTAACAGCTTCACTTAATAGATTAGTTAACTCGTTAGTGACCAACTTTGAATAAAATAACCATAAGCGCGTCGACGAAGTAACTATTTCATATATCCAAATTAGGGGCCAAATTTCCGAATGTCACATTGCCAGTTGACAGTGCGTATTTAGGTTCAGCTTTCTTTACACTATCGTCGTATGGAGATAACAAACATAGATTATACAATTACATATCTAACATGTGGAAGAGCAAATCCTTGAAATTCAACGAGACGCCAAAACAACTGCGATCATCATTGAGGTTGAAGGCAAAATAGAGGAGTATCGAATCCTCAAAAGCATATTTATTAGACTCTCATATCTAGAGTGGAAGATGATAATATTCAAATCTAGAACTAAATCGAGAGAATTCAAATCTCAAATCGAGAATTAAATTGGGAGAAGAGAGCTCCCAAATCTAAATCAGGAGATAAGAAAAACAAGCAAAAAAATAATAAAATGCAAAAAAAAAAAAAAAAAAAAGAACAAAAGAGAGAGGGGAGGGTGAGATTAGTTCAAATCCTCTTCCATTGCTTGAAGAAGACAATGGGAAAAGAGAGAAGATAGAGAAAAAAAGGTTTTTGGCTCCCACTCTTACTCTTTTGTTTAAATGCCATAAATGCATCCTTTTTTGACCAATTCTTTTTTTTTCCTAGTACATTTTGCTATTTTCTCTCCTCTTCTAATTGTGTTGTTATGTGGTTAAAGGGCTAGTATAAGCACCTAGAGAGGGGTGAATAGGCGTGAAAACAAATTTTATGAAAAATAGTTAAAGAACTTCAATTTTTAAATTGAATCTGATGAACAATAGACTTTGAGAGAGTTTAGACTTTAACGACTAATTTAAACTGCGAATAAAGTAAGGAGTTCAGGAAAGAAAAAATGAATGCAAGATTTATAGTGGTTCCGCTTAGATCAAGCCTACATCCACTCTCCCATGCTGACAGTTTTCTAGATGGTTTCCACTACGAATTAAAAGAGAATTACAGCCTTATGGACTTGGCTTCTTAGTGAAAGTCTCTATTGCTCTCACGAAGTTACACTTTGAGTTTCTCTCTCTTTTGAATACAATTTTAAGCACTGTGTAAGGAAGAACAAGTAAATGGGAAGCCTCAGACTTTGGAATTCTTCTTTCACGCACTTCTTCGAATGACTTGAAAAACCTTTTGAAATACTCCTTCATGCATTTTTGACCATTAGTATTTTCTAAAGGAATTATTCCAATCAACCCATCGGATAGAATCAATTAAGGGGATCTCGAGCCGTTTGAAGATTGGTATGAAAGCCCATCAATCTCGCTTGCCCATACAATCAGGATCTTGGTTTCAATAAATAGAATCTTTCCAAAATAAGCTTGCCTTCCAAAATGATTTGCTTCTTCGAAATTGATTCCAATTAAGATAACCAATATGGTAAGTGATATTTCCAACTAGAAAGCCTGATATATCTTGTACGAACTGAGACATTAAAGAAAAGTAATCCTAGGTTTGATTAAGTCTTCATTCTTGCGTTCAGTCTGGAACTTGTTAGAGTGGGTAGACTTCTGATGTAAGATAGACTTTGACATAGAAGTCTTGCATTCTTCAGAATAAAACTTAGATAAGTTTTGTCAGCTTTAAAACATCATGGGAGTTTTCTTTAATAATCTTCCCATTTTTTGATAGTGATAAAACTTTTCTACATATTTAAAATCTTATATTTTGCAAAACAACACTTTAGTAGTACATAATAACTTATAAAATAAATTGTTATAGATCTGGATAACATTGATTCTGCAACCATAAAAAACACATTAATTTTGTCAATTTAGACAAAAATTCAATCCAAATCCACAATCACAACCACAATAGATTACTACATAATATAATGTTCAACACAACCAGTTCAAACAAACAAGTTCAAATAAATTAAATCTAAAAATAAATTAAATCCACTCTCATTCTCCCCCTTTTTGTCAATAGCAAAAAGAAAGAGAAAATCAAAATAGAAAGATAGAATTAAAAGATAAAGTCAATTAGGGTTCACGAGGAACACGAACAAGTTTGAAATCTCCCAGTGACTACACTGCCTCCTCAAGCTTTTGCTAGCATTGATGATAGACGTTCTCAACTTTGACTACAATCTATGAAGCCTGTTGATTCAAAGTCTAAACTTGAGTGTCTAGAGACTGTACCTTGCTAGTGAGAAAATCTGAAGTAGGCCTCAAGGCAGTGTGAAGTTTCTAGATTTCAACCTCCATTTCATATTGCTATGCTTTAACTTTCAAAATGAGTTCAACTATCCTTGGATAGTTTGCATCAGATTCTATTTGAGCACTAGCTTCTGCAAAGTGAGTTTGTGGAGTGTTTAGAGGTGTTGTAAACTGGACTTGATCGCATGTAGCTTGACTCTTATCCTGACTTGGAGTAGACTCTTCAAGGTCAGTTTCAGGAAATTGAGAAGCATAAATATCATCAGGGTATGCGGGAGATCTACTTATACCATCACCTACATTAGGTGGAGAAGAAGTCCCTATTTTCTCATGAGCTCCCCCTGTTTCTATGCCTCCAGGTGGAGAAGAAATTCCTTCTTCTTGTACCTTTTCTTAGAACGAGAGTGATGTTCTGTTTCAGTTCGTGCTCCTTCAAGGTCATCAATATTCCTAATTTCTGCAGAATCCTCTGATAGTGTTACTGCAACAGTCTCTCCACCAAAGTCATTGTTGTCATCATCCTCACCCTTTTCTTTAGAATCACCTTCTTCTTCTTCATCTTCTGCTTCTTCTTCCTCTTCTTCATCTTCTCTTTCTCCTCCTTCTCTTTCCTTTGATTTCTCAAAAGCAAGAAATCTTTGAAGATTTCTTAAGGCAATGGCAGAAATGGTCAGATCATCATCATCCTCTTCATCTTGCAGGATAAGTGATCTCCTTTTCTTTCCAGTTTCTTGCACAACTTCCTTGCCTTTATGCTTTCTTGCAGCAGCGGATACTTCCTTGATTTTACTCGAGGATTCCTTCTTCAAACGCTCAATTGCCTTAGTTAGATCCTTCAACCTCATCTTTGAGATCATCTTTATTCCTATCTCTAATAAATGCATTATTCATATAAACAAAAATATGATTAAATTAAATGAACTAAATTGTTATTTTTTGTTATTATGAATTTCCCATATTAGAATTCAAATATTATTTATATTGTAATATAATTTTAATTTTGTTAATTAAATAAGATTGTCATTCAAGAAAAATGACTTTTCTATTATGGATGTTAGAAATCCTACCCAACTTTATCGTATCTCCCTCATGGGATAATTTAATCTAGTCTATATCCCCCTTATATCTGACTTTAGCTTTTTTTGAGTAAGCACTAAACATAGAATAGGATACATTTTATCCTATCTTGATTTTTGTTCCTATTGTCAAACACAGCCTTAGATCTTATCCTATCCTGGTGTAAGAGATTAAAGTGTGGACACCAAAGTATACTACTTCGGTGTGAGGGAGGGGGGATCAATTATATCTTACAATTTTATAGCGATTTGATGTGCAAATTTTACGTAACTATATGAATCTACAAATTATTGAATCATGAGTATATCTATGGATTAACCACAGGGACCTACGAACTTGATAGATATCTATTGAGAGTCTTCATAATTTGTTATATTTTACCTCTCAACGATAGTGGGTATTATCAGACGAAAAAATAATAAATTAGATTTATACTATTTCACAGTGCATGTTATATTTATTGTAGTTTCATACCAAGAAAATTGAAAAAGTGTTCATTTCATACCAAGATAAATGATCGGGCACACAAACTAGATATTTATTTTTTAATGTCATAACTTTGAAGATGTATATGTGCGATAATATCTAGTGTTATTTTTAACATGTACTCGAAATTAGAATATCTTTGCATTTGATCACAAATTTTACTTAAAACTTGCTGTTTTGCATTTTTCTACTTACTTTTTATGCTACAATATCTTGTGTTAATTTTTTAATTTACTAGTTCTCTCAATATGACAACTATTTGGGTCGTCGAATAAATTGAGGTTGTGTTTGGTTGTCAGGAGAAGAAGAAAGATCGGAATGATGGGAGATTTGAAGGTTGAGAGGAGGAAGTTATATAGAAAATTTGCTTGACTTTAGAGATATGTCGAGGGGATATAAAGATAAACTGGGAAGTACGCAATTTCAAGTTTCGTATAAGTTCCACCTAAAATTTGGAACCTACCCGTTGAAATAGGTTTCTCATTTTTTGGAACATAGAACTTACTTTGAATGTCCTGAAACCTAGAACCTACCCTGTCATAGTTTCCATCGCCAATTCCAAGGTCTACTCAGGTTCCACTAGTATTATTAATTAAACAATTACAATAGATTATCATAATAATGATCATCACTTACTACTACAATTAATTAATTACAACTTATATTTAGATATACGAAATATATGAAACATTGACAAAATAAAATTCTCAGTTATAAAATGGAAGCTCGGACTTTTGGTTTCAAAATATACACTTATTTATTGAATACCATGGAATATCGCAGTAAAACACAAAGACATAGACCAAGAAAAATACAAAAACTCGTTCTAGATTCTAAATTACAGGTTCCAGG
This sequence comes from Eucalyptus erythrocorys, assembly GCA_014182555.1. Classification (NCBI taxonomy): domain Eukaryota; kingdom Viridiplantae; phylum Streptophyta; class Magnoliopsida; order Myrtales; family Myrtaceae; genus Eucalyptus; species Eucalyptus erythrocorys. The sequence goes on along the minus strand of CM024598.1, from coordinate 14,792,487 downwards.
TTGGAGGTTCCATCAACTTAGAACTTGGAACCTACCCATCGAAATAGGTTCTCTAATTTTAGGAACTTGGCACCTAAACTACATACATAAGGAGCTGGAATTGGAAAAGTTTTCACTAGTTCAGTTCTTAGGTTTTAAATTCTACTCTGATACCATGCTCACCCCCAGATAAAAGGTAACAGAGTACCAGATTGCCTAAAAAGATACATTAAAAGAGCATGTGTGAAGGCCTTAAATAATATCAATCACCTCCAACTGCTCCAATTAGATCTTGTGCATTTATACATAAATTATAGGGAATATGAACCTTCAATGAGGTCTTCCTAAATTATGAGGAAGCCCATAGGAATTTTCAGACCGCTTGTGTGTAAAGTAGATTGTTGATTACACATACCTTAAAAACCTTGATTTCAACCCTTATTTTGGTCCTGGCTAACTAGGCTATGAGCCAGCATCAAGGTTGGTCTAAGTTAAATTGGCCCAATCAAGACTCGACAACCAAAGGTCTAGATATGGACTATTTGACCACGGGATGGTTATTCGACCATAAGGATTGGCCATGGGACGATCACATACCATCATGAATCGGTGAACAATCGTGGCTCGATTCCACCCACTCATCGTACCGGTCGCGGATGATTCTACCCAATCACTGTCTTGGTCATGAATGACCATGCATTGATCCAATGCGACCATGAGTCGAGACAAATTGATCGATCCTACTCGATTACATGACAATCGATAATTGACTATGGATCGAATAAAGTCAACGTGGATCAATTTTGAACTAGCCATGACTAGTGACGTAGGACCTTAACGAGCTATAGGACTAGCTTTAGGGCTGGCTGGGAGAAACTGGCTCGTAGATTGGCCAGCAGACCCATTAGAGGATCGACAGACTAGGCTAGGGCCTAGCTAGCGAACCCAATTGCGAGCCTCTTTTCTTGATAAGGAGAAACTCGAGCTTGGTTTGGCCGATCGAGCTTGGTTGCATTCGGCTCTATTTGGGCATGGCTTAAGCATGAATCTCGGGCAAAATAAAGTGATCAATCGCAATCAAACTCGACTAATTCTCACCCAATGATGAAGCCTTCAAAAACTCAGATATTTTTCCAAGTTGCAATTAATGCCTTCGTCGCATAGTAATTTAAGAAGCATGGACACTTGGCATGTTAGGCCTTTGCCTTGGAAGATAAGTTTAGACTTGGACTTGGGATCGGACTCATTAATGAGGAGAACACCTAGGCCTTGGATGAGTCAAATTTTCCTAGAAAGTAAGTGTGAACAAATGTGAACATATGTGAACACACTTAATGAGTTGTGGGCTAACCACAAACGTGTGCGAACGCATTTAATGAGTACAAGCTAAGTACAAACACATGTGAACATATTTAATGCCCCTTTTGGACCATTCTTGGGGGAGGCACTTTAAATAGGTGTGGAACCTTCCATCTTAAGCCATCCTCACCCAAAGCCTTTCCTCCTCTCCCTCTCTCCCTCAACCGACCGACCTCTCCCTCTTCTCCTCCTATCAACCATCTTGCCCCCAAGGAGTCCTCGCCATCGCTTTTGCCATTGTTGGTTGAAGCCGCTAGTCTAGAAAGAGTAAGTAGAATTTACTAATATTTGGTTAGGGCTTTGTGTTATGCTATTTCGAGCATGTGACGAGTCCTTGACTGAAATTGATTGGCTTGTTGTTGCTTGAATTGTTTGATAATATTTCCAATCATTCTTATATTACCAATATATATATTTATGATGATGCTTGTGCCCGTAAGCCAAAGTATGTTCTAAACTACAAAAAGGGATCTTGTTGTTCATGGACGTGTGTTGAGATGCAATAGATCGGACCTTAATTGGTCTTGGGTCGATATTGAGGCATATCGATTCCGAATCATGTTCGATTCTAGTTGTTGTGACCTCCCATTTCAGGCGCCCTCTTATGCATGGGCATGTACGAAGGCTAATGGCTTGCTAAGTGTTAGGCTTAGTCCGGGCTCTTTCAAGCCCACCAATTCACGACTTATGGTCCGAGTTTTTAACCTGCTAGTCAATTTTAAATAGGAGTCGCCACAAATCGATTTTGGATGAGTTGATCAGAAATCCAAGTGAAATATTGGGAGAAATACTTCACTCATGCACAACTAGATAAACTATAATATGGAACTTAATTACACTAATTAATCACTAATGTCCTTCTGGTACCTAATCTTGTTTTAATATCAAGTAAAATGTTTATGCAGCATTTTGTATTTGATCATGAGATTTAAGATTCAATTCCTAACCAGAGGAAATAAAAATCTATGCATCATAATAGCGTAATTGGAATAAGCCAATATTTGTTTCCAAGAACTTAAACACAATTTCTTTTTTTGGACTTTCTTTTATGGGTTTTAGCATATTTTGAAAACACTAAAAGACTTTTTATTTATTTATTTTTTTTGATATTTTTGGAAAATAAAAGCTATTTTTTTTTGGGGATTTTCTGATTTTTCGGAAATATAAACCATTTCTTATTTTTTTATTATTAAAATATTTTATTAAAATAATATTATAATATAAACGACCCGGTTGGATCTTCGGTCGTACCAACTTAGGTCGATAAAGCCACGGCCCGGCTACGCTCTTGTGGCGAGCCCAATCCAAAGCAACCCAAAAAAAAAAATGAAAAAGAAAAAACAAGGCCCACCCACGATTTAAACTAAACCCTAACTAGAATTGGGGACAACCGGCTCAACTGGATTCGCATGTCAAGCCGACTCGGCCCTCCTTGGCCGCGTCTTGTTTGTCGTGACAAGCATTCCGGCACCAAGCGTTGACACTCGTCTCGGCTTAGTCGAGGGCATGCCGAGGCTTCGAGGGCTGGGCGGCTGGCCAAGATACGTCCCGACACATCGAGACGACAACTGAGCGTGTGGCCATGGTGGGATCTCATGGGATGACTAGAACGGCCCCCCTCCTCCTTTGCTCTATTCAATAATGGCGGAGGGGACGGAGCTTACGCATCGAACTAACCAGACGACCAATGCCCAAAAGCCCTATGTTGTCGGGATACCTCGGCTGGATGAGATGATGCCCGGACAAATCAACACCAACTTGAAACAAAGATGCAAAAACTGGATCTAGTTCGGGCATTTCATCGAGCGGGTGGAATGAACCATGGAAAAGAGAGATCTTCGGCTCAAACCCGAGTCGAAACCCTAATAAAAAAACAATCCAAGATGCGCACAACAAACAAAAGAAGGTCAGGGCCAGAGCCCATGAGTCGAACGACCCCGAGCTCTGGCCCAACACAGTCAAAGTAGGACACAAAAATAGGAACGAGGCCCACCGGAGCTTCGACACTTGAGAGCAGGCGCGGCTGTGGGTCAACGGCCGCAGCTTAGGTACGGTGGGTGGCGGTCTCCCCTTCCGACTCTCTTTCCTTGCTCAAACCCTCAATCACGACCCTCGGACCTCTCTCTCTCTTACAAATCTCTCTCTGTCTCTGTCTCTGGATCTCCCTCTCTCTCGGACTCGCTCGCTCTCAGACCTCCCCAGACGTCTCTCAAGGGAAGTCCTCCGAGGTCGCTCCTCCTCCGATCTCTCTCTCTCTCTCTCTCTCTCTCTCTCTCTCTCTCTCTCTCTCTCTCTCTCTCTCTCTCCATGTGTGTTTTCTAGCATTCGCTCGACGCCCTATTTATAGGCGGAGGGGGGCCGGTCGATGGAGCTTTGGCCGCCAATTCTTGGCGTGCCAACCGCCCTCCCCCTTGGCCAAACCAGCGTCTCTTCTTGATATTGAGGGCAGGCATTGAAGGCGTCCACCAAGACATCCCCTCCATGCGGGTTTCTTCGCCGGATTTCACACTACTTTGATCGGTAGCATTAATGGCGCCTACAAGACGTTGCCGGCTACTCTATGCCTTGGTGGTAGGTAGTTCACGTGAGTTGCAGAGGCAAATAAGGGAGGAGGAAAGAGGGAGGAAGGAGAGGCGCACGGGCCGGGCTGGGGAAAGAATAGGTGGGAATGGGCTGGTGTATGGGAAAAAGAAGAGGAAGGGGCTGGGCGCGAAAAGCCAGCCCCCGTGGCCTTTTTATTTTTTATTTTTATTTTTTAAGTATAATTAATTTAACCAAAAATAGGGTAAAGAAAAGAAAATAAAATAGGAAATAAAACTTCATGGATGCAAATAAAAGCTAAGACTTAGGTGATGCGAAAAATCATTTTTGTTAGGGCCAGATTGGTCCTTAATCTTTTATGCAATTTATATCATAAATACTTAGCCAAAATTTATATGTCAACACTAAGTCAACGCTCAATCAAGTCATGAGCCTTGAGTGGTAAGTAGAACTTACTAATATTTAGTTACGGTATTGTGTTACACTAATCCAAGTGTGCAGTGAGTTCGTGCTTTATTTGTTTAGAACCTTGTTCTTGCTTGAGGTTCGGTTTTTGTTTGCTTGGATTGATTTAAACTTCATTTCTTGATTAAGTTCGGTTCTTCTGCTTGGTTGTTATGTCTTGACTTGGCCTTTGGCTCAACTTGAATTGAAAGTGGCTCAGTTCTTGTGTTTGTGTGCCTTGGCTTTACTTTGATCTCGACCCTTTTGAAAAATGTTTTTAGCAAAAGTTCGTTATTGCTTTACAAAATCCTTTCAAAACACTTTTACAAGTGCATGTTTTAGTTCATATCCCAAGCTCCGAAAAAGGGTTTCGTTGGCCTTGATCGTGCGTGGGATCATGTTGGATTAGTCCTTTTTTGGTCTTGGTGCGATAGTGGGGCATATCGTTCTCGAGCCAAATTTAGTACTAGGTCGGTGATCATGTCATAACGAGCCGGTCTTTTCTTAGTCTCAATGCAATATTAAGGCATATTAGTCCCGAGTTAGGTTTAGCACTAGGTCGATGAACATGTCACATTGAGCTAGTCCTTCCATGGCTTCAATGTGATAGTGAGACATATTGTTCCCAAACCAAGTTTGGTACTTGATTGGTGTATCTCACATACCAAACGAAGCCATGATCCTTAATTTGCACTCGGCATGTTCAACAACTCAAATTCAGTAAGATATTCACACACTCATGCATGGCACGCCTTCGGGCCTTAAACAAAAAATGAAGATAAGAATTAGATTGTGACGCTTGATGCTTTAACACAAGAGGGACTAAATTGTGCTGTCGATAGATGGATTTCGGTGATGATACTTGATAGATTTCAGGAGAACCGATAGATTTCTATGACGATACCTAATGGATTTTGGATGCCCGGTGAATTCTAGAACGGTCGATAGATGTCGATCATAAATAAGTGAACCCCACGTGCATGAGTTCCTCATATTATGAAATGGATCTTGATTTACACTTGCATTTGAGTGAGATGTAAGTTTCTCATGTTATGAATGAATTTTGACTGATGCTAGCATACTGTTGTTGAGGATTTCTCATGTTACTGACTAAGATATAGCTTTTGTTTTGCTATTGCCATCAACAATTGTTTGAGATAAGTTATATGCTTGTTGATAGGTGAGGCATCCTCCTACCTGGAAATTAATAGGTTTTACTTACTGAGTTCATGACTTACTCCGTTATTTTTTAGAATTGTAGGCATGGAGGATTGACACTAGTGCTAGAGTTGTAGTCTCACTAGAGGAGCTAAGGTTTGCCCAACCTTTGAAGTATAGAAAATATAGTGGTTGTAAATATAAGGGCCCATGATAAAAAGATAGGTAAATATAATTGGTGTAATTATATATTTCCAAGTAGTTGTTTTACTGAATGTTTATTGTTGTCTGGGTGTTGTTGGTAATGCTTCCGCATGTACTTAATGAAAAAATAAAAAGAAATAGGACAGTGACACGCCTAGGACATCGCAAAAATAATCCCTATCACTCGAGACCCCTAAGGACGGAGTTAGGGGTCGTTACATGTATATAAGGTTTTTTAGTTTATAAATAGGGTATATGCACCCTAAGTTCTTGGCTTTATGTACAAAAGCAATTCAGTCCTAATTTTTTATTGATACCATCAAACCCTAATTCATTTCAAATGTACAATGTCAAAAGTTGTACTGCTAATAAACTGTCTTACTATATGTAAGATTTTCTTGCTATATTACATTTGATGTAAAGCCGTGACAACATTAGCATAGGATTCTGAACCTTTTGGACATGTACTTTTAAGAAAATGACCATAGATATATATATATCCGTCTCCTTAACTATATAATTTACGTTCCGTACATTATTGACGGAGACCTCTCATGATTAGATGGACTCTACTTTATGATGTTCCCTCCCTTATTCTATGAACTTCATCTAATCCAGCGAAAGATGAACTTATGTTGGAAAGGGTTTTATTCATTCTACTCCAAGTCTATCAGGTTTCAAACAAAACTTATGTTACAAATCGTTGGTGATGGTATCATGTCCACGAAAGATCGATAAAGAGCTGATATTTTACTGAAACTGCGGTGGATTTTTTTTTTTTTTCTTTTTTGAATTCTTATGTCATTCACATCGTGTTCTGGTTCTCATTAGAGAGTGCCTTGCGTCTTCTGATCACCTCAGCAATAATCAATGACAATGAATTATGCATGGAGAAGACGATGCTCGTTAATTAATTTTTTTTTTTTGCTGACTGATTAATTAATTCATGACCTAGAGTAAAATCACATGGCCTATGCTAGAGCCGGTGAAGGTTAACTCATGTAGCCTGAGCGAGGGCCGCCCTTGCTGGATCTACCAAGGATTGAACACTTGTAGCTCAGGCAAGGGCCAACCTCGCAACTCTCGCTTGTGGCTAGTCATTAGCCATGACCAAGTAGTGGCCACAGGCTAAAGGAAAGAGAAGCAAAACAAAATGGAAGAAAAAGGGGAAATCTTAAAAGTTTAAAAAAAATGAAAAAAATTTGTCAACATCAGTGCGAGCCATGCCATTTAGAACGGTTGGCATCCACATCAGCAATTTCTTATTATAAATTAACTGGAGGGATTAAATTATTACCAATATGAAAATGTTTAGGATTAAATTAGTTCAATTAAAAGATTTATGAATGAATTGATATCAATCCAATAGGTTTAGGACTTGTTTGTAGTACTTGTCCCCTTCCTTCTATATCCACCAATCAAGAAAGAAAAAAGCATTCTCGTGGGTGGGATTGGTCTCTTCCCAAACCCTAGCCACCCCAAGTTTTCAGCCAAAGCCCTAGTTGTTCCGGTGACCAAAGACTCCTCAAAATCCCAGTACACAACCCAAATCAAGCAAAGAACACCACTTGTGCCCATTGATCTGACCATTGATGTGGGTGGAATTTCCCAATGGGATTTTCCAATAGGCCGAGCTCTTGTGACTCTCAAAATTGCAAGGCTGTGAGACACTCTCCTCCTGGACCCGGGTGCCACAACAACACCTGCAGCCATATCCCTTACAACCCATTAAGCAGCTGGGGCATTGGAGGTGGTGAGATGGCCTCCGACACTGCTGTCGTCCACTCCACCAACGGAAGGATGGTCGGGAAGGCAGTCGTGGCGCCAAGGGTGGTCTTCACGTGCGCCAAAACTTGGCTGCTCAAGGGCCTCTCCGACACCGCAGTCTGGACGCGACAAGGGAACACAACATGGCAAAGTGCTGATATACACCACATTAAGGAAAACTTGTACGAAAATCCTTAAGCTTATTGCACTTTGCCCAATTCAATAATAAGACTTTCAATTTTGTCAATTGAATCTTAAACTTTTTCAAGTTTTGCCAATTAGATCTATCCAACCAATTTTAACCAAAAATTATTGTTGTGTATGCTGATTGTGCCATGTAAGATGGCTAGCCCTAATCAGAAATCATTGTTGTGGATGCCGTTAGTGCCATGTAAGATGACTAGCCCTAACGCGGATAATTTATTCTAATTCTTTTTTTTAGAAAATCGATTATTTTACACTTTTTTATTAGGCGAGGACCACGAAGCCCTCACCTATGATCAACAAGGACTTCACGATCCTTGCTAGAGCTAGGCAAGGATCCTAACCTTCGTTGGGCTTGGAAGAAGAAAAAGAAAAAGAAAGAAAGACAAAATAAAAAAAGAAGAAGTCAAAATTTTTTTAAAAAAAAAAGTATAAAAAATCCATAATTTTTTAAAAAGTTCAAAACTATCCATGTTAGTACCGATTGTCCTAGAGCGCCAAATGTTTGGTTGTAGTAATGACTATTACATTACCTGAGAGCAAACGGTGAATGAATAATACATACTTAAACCAAGCAGTGTAATAGCTATTAAAGTTTTATTAAAACTAGGAGGTCTCTTCGCTTTATATGATAGAACAATTGATCATACATTAAGGCTTTTATTACCCGAGACTTTCCCAGACAGAGAGTTGGTCTAGGACGTAGACACTTCATTTTGGATAAAAGAAAAGGCACGGAACTCTTTCTTTGAGATCGAAAGTTCCTTGAGAAGCAAAGGAAAGGTCAAGGCCGAACTGTGAAATCGAAGCTACCGCATGAGCTCCCGAAGGAGGACAAGGGAGAACTGAATCCCAATCTCGACTGGACCAAATCAAATTGCAACATTATGTTCTCCAATTGGTAAGTCCCGATCACCATGGCATGCTCCGCCGTGTTTCCGCCATCGACGATTGCCAAGCACGCTGCATCGGCATCCACTTTTTTCAGCAGATTAGATTTGTGAATAGTCCAGTACCCTTCATCTCCTAGCACTAGATCGATTCGAGGAATGCTCTCGACCTTTGTTGGTCTCGTGACGTTCGTCTTGAAGCAATACTCAAGCGGACTCACCTTCTTCCCTCGAGGGAAGCCATCCAAAGCCTTCTTGAATTCGCTCATAAATACACTATAAATGTCACTCCTCAGGGTAGTGTAGGGCACTGTAGTACTGAGCTTCACACCTCCACTTACGTTGAGCGCAAACGTGTTCGCTGGAACACTAATGGCCTTTTGGTTGATTGATATCCCCGTCACGTTGATAAAATATCCCAGCGCTGAAGGATTCTTGATCAACGGAGTGTAGGAAAGTACACTTGAAGCATCAAAGTTTGCCGGAGGTTCGAGATAGTATGGACCGTCACCGAAGAAAATGACCCCTTGATCATCACTTGAGCTCGAGAGGCAAAGGGAGAATTTCTGGGTGAGATCGTCGATGATGAATTGATTTAGTAGAGAGAGAGTGGACCATGACAATGAAGCAACACCGATTGCTTGTGCTGGAAGAGATTGAAGGAGAGACGAAGGAGCACACGAGACGTACCGGTTGCCGTACTGGATCCTGTATGATGAGAGAGATCTACCGGCAGTCCAATATACTGTGAGCTCATTGAAACTCAAATAAGATGAGGCGCATAACCCGGTGATCGGGTTCACAGGTGTGTCATAGCAAGAGCACTGGCCATTTGTGTTATTTGTCTCGGGGCACAACGGAGAAATGTAACTGCGAGCAGTCAAGCACTCGGGCTCGCCACAGGAGACCGTAGGTTGCGAAGAATCGCATCGGTTCCAGACGAAAGGGGCATCGAGGTCGACGAGATATTGCTCGGAAGGGTCCAGCGTGAGGGTGATGGTGTGGAGGGAAGTGTTGGGGTCCTTGTGAAGGGACGTCACTAGAGTGTGAAAAGGTTGAGCCGAGACTTCTAGGGACGAAAGACCCAACATGAAGATGAGCAAAGCAAGTATAAGATTGCACATTTTGGTCAACTTTGGAATGTCAAGTAGATGACACATGAGATTGATGCTTGAGAAGAGGAGATTTTATAGAAGAAAAGCATTGTCTTTTCAGCTTCATCAAGGGCTTTATAATGCTTAATTAAGAATAAAGATATGAATTTACTAAATTTGTGTAAAGTTCAAATATCAAATAACAAGTGCAACTTGAATTAATTGGATCTTGTGCTTTTGTTCACAAAGTCTGGGAGACATTGTACCCTGGACTAGATTTCCCCAAGATGGAGAAGGATCTCGTTGGATTTTTGCCCTAGCCAATATGGAGTTCTTAGTACTCATGCATTACGTCGACTCATGCTTAATTAAGAATAAAGATATGAATTTACTAGATTTGAGTAAAGTTCAAATATCAAATAACAAGTGCAACTTGAATTGATTGGATCTTGTGCTTTTGTTCACAAAGTCTGGGAGACATTGTACCCTGGACTAGATTTCTTCAAGATGGAGAAGGATCTCGTTGGATTTTTACCCTAGCCATGTGCAATATGGAGTTCTTATTACTCATGCATTACATCGACTCTTGCTTAATTAAGAATAAAGATATGAATTTACTAGATTTGAGTAAAGTTCAAATATCAAATAACAAGTGCAACTTGAATTGATTGGATCTTGTGCTTTTGTTCACAAAGTCTGGGAGACATTGTACCCTGGACTAGATTTTCCCAAGATGGAGAAGGATATCGTTGGATTTTTGCCCTAGCCATGTGCAATATGGAGTTCTTAGTACTCATGCATTACATCGACTCATTCTGGCTTTCCTTCATCGCTCATGTGCAAGATGGAGTTCTTAGTACTCATGCATTGCATTGACCACCCCCTAAAGAGCAGAACGTACAAATTTAACGTCCAATTGCCCCAAAAAGACTAAATCCAAGTTGAAACTATTATTAGTTCCGTCACTCTAATCTAAATCCAAATGCATGGAGTCACGATAGAGCTAGCCTAGACCGACAAACATTTCTGCAGGTAACATTGACAATTTCGATTGCCTTTTTAACCAATTTTGATGATTTTGTGATGTAAAAGATGCATTTTGAGTCAAATTCGGTGTGCATGACAGGACAAATACCACATCCCCGAGGTCATCCGGCCAGCTGACCGGTTTGGAAATACTGCAAAGGTCTGATCGAATGAGGCTTAATATCGATCGTAACCTGCATACATTCATCAAAGTTGCTGTTAACTTCATTTCTTCCTTTTTCATCTGGTTACTTTTTTCGTATATATTATATCATGTACCAGATATTACCCTATACCGGTAAAACACATCTCCATCTGTGTCCCTTGAGTCCTTCAATCCATTGCGTACCTCCAAAAATTCCTCAGCTCAAATTGTCTTAACAAGTATCTCCAAACATTTCAATGAATCCTTTGAGCTCACATAAGAAATTCAAAATATAATTAACAGACGATGTCAAGTAATCTCGATACCTAGTGACTTGGAGAAAGATTTATCATGAGATCCGATTAGATTTGTGCCACGCACTCTCTTGTTAAAATGCCATAAATGCATCTTTTTCTAAACAATTCAGTTTTACCAACCCTTACTTTTCCTAATACATTTCGCTCTTTCTCTCTCCTCTTCCAATGTTGTTAAAATGTAGAACCTAGCCGGCAAGTCGCCTGCGGCCGTGGATCTCTCTCTCTCTCTCTCTCTCTCTCTCTCTCTCTGTGCGAACTGTGAATTAGGTCGGCGTCCTCCTTTGCAAACAGAAGTCATGTCACGGTCACCACCTGACCTTTGGCGGCAAGCTTTATGGCAGAGGTGGTGACATCTGCCATGAAAGTCGCAATCTCATATACAGAGAGAGAGAAGAAGCGCGTCGCCCCCCGCCCCCGCCCCCCCGGTGCCGGGGGAGGAAGGGGGTGTTTGGGGGGGTTAACGTGAGTTTCAATAAACAATGGACTCATTTTTGCCAAAATTACTCCTTACTGGAGAGGCTCCTAACCCTATCTTTTATACAGTGCCAATGCAGTAGAAATTCTCCAAGAGCCGTCTTATCTATAAGCCCTAACCGTTAAGTCAATGGGGAGGAAAACCACCTGCAGATACATTTTCTGCTATTCCAGTTTGCAAACTTAGTCATCTAAAATTCATGGGTACTGAGAATATTGAAATTAATGATGAGTGATAAAATATTTGCAATGAGACACTGCACTTGATAACCTTAAATGCATGAACCGACGACAACGATCGAGTCCATTCAATTCATAATATCATAAACGAAGTCACTGATGCAGAAGCAAGAGTCTCCCAACAAGAAGGCAAAACAGGGCATGAGAGTTTATTTTGGACATGCCTTATTTTACATAAACAAGTCTATGAAACTTTATTTCAACATAGTGAACATTGTAACGTTCTTCAAGAAAGAAAGAAGCGGCTCAAACAATGCCTGAAACTGTGAAATTGAAGCCACCACATGTAGCCCCGTAAGGCAACAAGGAAGAGCTGAAACCCAATCTTGACTGATTGAAATCAAATTGAAGCAAGTTATTCTCAATTTGATACGTCCCGATCATGACAGCTTGCTCTGCAGTTTCCCCTCCATCAATGAAAGCCAAGCACCCAACATTGTCATTGACTTGCTTTATCGAGTTTGTTGGATAGATGGTCCATTTCTCCCCTTTTCCCAGCATCAGATCGATCTGGGGAACGTGTAGCCCATTGTTGCTCGATCCCATACTGCTAATATTGAAGCACAAACCAAACGGATCCACATTGGTCACTTGAACGATGCCTTTGGCAGCCTTCTTAAAATCCCTGATAAAAGTCCTGTAAATGTTTCTCTTTAGTGTAGTGAATGGTACAATAGTACTAAGCTTCGCGCTCGGATTGACATTGAAGCCGTTCTGTGGAACATTCATGGCCTTCCCATTGATCGATATGCCAGTGAGGTTGATATAATATCCTAGCGAAGTTGGATCAGCTTGCAAAGGGGTGTAGGTGAGTACTTTTGCCGCATCAAAGTCTGTCGAAGGACCAAGATTGTACGGACCATCACCGAAGAATATAGCCCCACTAGCTTCACTCGAGCTTGGGAGGCAAAGTGCAAACTTCCTTGCGACCAACTGGTCAGGAAGATCAGTGAATGCATATGGCAGAGAGAGAGAAGACCACGACAAGGCACCAACGCCAATCACTTCTTCAGGTAGAGACTGCAGAAGAGACGGCGGAGCACATGATACATACAAGCGATTGAAATTTATAGCTGTCAGGAGAGATCTGCCATCTGTCCAATATAGGACCATATCTTTGTAGGTCATTTGCGACGGAGCACAGGACTTGGTGATCGGGTTCACGGGAGCGTCATTGCAGTAACACTGACTCTCTGTAAACGTGTTATTGACGGGACATGAGGGAGGGATGTAGGTCCGAGCAGTGGAGCATGCGCCGTCGTTACAACCGACTGGGAATTGAGGGGATTGGCATTCGTACCAGGTGAAAGGAGCGTCGAAATCAATGATATAATGTTCCCCACCGTTAAGCGTGATGCTGTAGAGAGAAGTGTTTGTGTCTGTATGTTGGAGGATGGGTGCTACAAGAATGTGAGGATGTTGAGCGGAAACTTCAGTGGATAATGTCCACGCGAGAATTAACAAAAGAAGAAGAGTTTTCATTTTCATCTTTTCTGGGACGTGGGAATGATAAGAGATTTGAAGGTTGAGAGGAGGAGGGTTAAATAGAAAATAACATGGTTGACTTTTGAGATGGGGGGTCAAGGGGTATCTTGTGATAATCCGGAACTTTTTTTGAAGGGAAGCAAAGTACTCCATTTGCCCGAAAAAAATATATAAAAAAGCCGTCCAAATGCTCCAATTGGATCTTGGGCCGTTTGTACATAAATCGCGGGCAATGTGGACCCTCAATGAAGTATTCCTGAAATCTAGGGAATTCCGTAGGACTTTCAGAGTGCATGTACGTAGAGTAGAGTGTAAATTACATGTATATGACCTTTTCTTAGTTTATGTACGGGACATGTGCACCCTAAGCTCTCGATTTCTACAAAGGAAACCAACTGAGTCCTACAATTTTTATCGATTTGATCAAATCCTAATTCTTTTTCAAAATATGTAATCACGTCATTTCAAACCAATGAATTAAAATATTGCGCTACTAACAAAAGGAAGAATCAGTTGAAAGTGCTTTTAGAGGGACAAGTATCAAAAAAGTTCTAAACTTATTATATTTGTATCAATTTAATTATAAATCTTTTTATTTGGATTAATTTAGTCTTAAGTATTTTCATATTTATACCAATTAAGCCTAACTTGTCAATTTAGGTTGGAAATTACTAATATAGACGTTGGGCATTCAATATGATATAGTTGATACAAATATGGACATTTTTTAAAAAATTTAATCGATTATTTCTTTTCTGTTTTTTTTTTTTTTTTTTTTTTTTGTCCTTCTTTCCTTTTTTTATTTATCTCCCCTTGCAAGTTACTAGCCATCTTCACCGCCCCTCAATGAGGGTGAGGCTTGGGACACCCTCATTGCCCACAAGCAAGGCCCCTCACAATCTGGGCGTCCATCAAGAAGGCTAGCCACTGACAGAAGGAAATAAGGAAAAAAAATAAAAAGGAGAGAGGAAAGAAGAAAAGAAAAGTAAAAATTAATCAAAATTCAAAATAAATATTTGAAAATTAAAAATGTCTATGCCAGCACTAGTTATGCCATCTATATCAGACCAAAAAAATAGGATTTCAACATTCGATAGAAAAGTTAGGACTCAAATTATTTTATACATAAAATGGGAGCTTATTATGCACGTCTCATCTATAAACTTGAAAAAGCTCATAGCCTCATACATGTGTAATTAGCACTCTGCTTTACACACAAGCACATTCCTATCGACTTCCCTAGATTTGAGGAATACCCCTATTGAAGGTCCATTGCCCGAACTCCATATACAAATGCACAATATCCAGTCTAAGCATTTGAAGGTAATTGATATTGTATAAGGCCTTTGCACATGCTCTTCTGATGCACCTTTTCAGGCAACGTTGTGCTTTGCTTCCCTTTATCCTTATTTCCCCTTGGAAGAGCATTACGGAAGTCTCTCATTTCCACAATATATCCCTTGACGCATCGCAAAAGTCAACCAAATTTCTCCCTATATAACCCTCCTCCCACCCTTCAAATCTCACATTATTCCAAATCATATGCTTTGCTTTAATTGAAAGTTCAAGAGTGACATCATATATTATATAAATGCTCAATGACTACTAATGTCATATCCTCCATATTCTTCTACTATAATAAGAAGCAAATTGAGATGTACCACGTACGAAAATGCTGGACATCACTGCATTCTACTTATTCCTTAGCCCTCCATTCACGAAGTTCAATCAAATCGTATCAATTAATTAATTTTTCTGCAATTAACCAAACTGTCTCGCTACAGATAATGCAGAAATCAGCACATCATACGTTGGCATTAACTGTACATATGCTCGAATATCAAGTGATATAACAGTCCATAGAATTATTATTATTATTATTTTTTTGTGAAATGACAAACAAAAGTTGGTATGCAATAACAAAAGTTGATAAAATAAAATAAAATAATTAAACTTCTGTAAATAACTCAAATGAGAGTAAGTCATACCAATCACTATTAGGTAATTTAATTGGGAAAAAAGTTGATATGTCACTCAAATAAGGATTACAAAATTTATATAAGAATTGATAGATTTAAGGTATTAGTAAGAAAGTAACCAATAAGTTACGAAGAAATCAAGTAACCTAAATTTCTGTCTTTTCAAATTGAGCTGCTTAATTACGCAGTCATAGTTTGCTTGCACTATATTCGTTCTTTTATTTTTGGATAGAGCTGCAATACGGTTTCCTCTTTGTTAATCTGATAATAACGATAAACTTCTTATTTCTGGTCATTCGAATCACAGATCAGTATCACCATACAAACGATACTCCAGGACATGGATGTTTATTTTCGAATGCTTTATTTTATGCAAGCTTTTTTCTACATTTCGAACTTTATCAGTTGTTTAGAGGAGTAAACATTCATCACGAAATAGCAGTAAGTGCTCAAAAGTAGCTTCCAACCGTGAAATTGAAGCCACCACATGAAGTCCCGTGAGGCAACAGGGAAGTGCTGAACCCTAATCTTGATTGATCCAAATCAAATAGCAAGAAATTATTCTCTATTTGATACGTCCCGATCACAACTGCTTGCTTTGCCATCTTCCCTCCATCGACAAAAGCCAAGCACCCCACATCGTTATTGACTTGCTTTATTGAATTCGATCCGTGGATTGTCCATTGCATTCCATTTCCTAGCATCAAATTGATCTGAGGAATGTGTAGCCTGTGCCCTTTCGATGTGATGGTGGTAGTATCGAAGCACAAACTAAAGGGAGCGACCTTCTTTGCTTGAGAGATGCCTCTGGCGGCCTTCTCAAATTTTTTAAGAATTGCGTTGTTAATGTCGCTCCTAAGAGTAGTGTAAGGTACTGTGGAACTAAGCCTTGCGCTTCCATTAACGTGAAAATCGAAGGCATTCCGTGTATTATATGTGGCCTTTCCATTGATCGATATATTACTAAGGTTGATAAAATATCCTAGCGATGGGGGATCTCCATGCGAAGGAGTGTAGGACAATACCCCTACAGCATCAAAGTTCGTCAGAGGAAGAAGATAGTATGGACCATCACCGAAGAGTATCACCCCATGGACACGGCTCGAGCTAGCGAGGCAAAGAGCAAATTTCCTTGCAACAGGGCCGGAGGGATAGGTGAATTGATACAACAGAGAGAGAAGACCATGGAAGGCACCCACGCCGATTGCCTCTTTAGGGAGAGATTGTAGAAGAGACGGCGGAGCGAATGTTGCATACAATTGACTGAAGCCCATACTTCCCGTGCGAAATCTTCTATTGGTCCAATATAAGCTGAAATCTTTATAGGTTAACTGAGACATGGTGACCAGGTTCACTGCTGTAACGAGGCAACGACATTGGTAGTCTGCACCTATGTCATCAACGATGGGACATAAAGAAGAACAGTAACTCCAAGCGATGGCGCATGCGAGTATGTCACAACTGAGCGAACATGGTGACAGTTGGCCCTGATACCAGGTGAAATGATCATCGACATCAATGATGTAATGTTCGTAAGTGTTAAGGGTGATATTGTTGAGGGTGATGCTATAGAGAAAAGTGTTTGCGTTTGTGTTTTTGAAGATGGATGCTACAAGAGTGTGATAGGTTGGTCGAGCTAAAACTTCTAAGGATAATGTCAAAACAAGAATGTGATGGAGTTGTGGAGTCTGATAGTGGAAAATAATGTTCAAGCACATAAACAATTTATTTTAGGTGGTTATCAATTCTTTAATGTTAAAGCGGTCAATAAGGTTTTTATTAACTGCTAATGATATATATATATATGTGTGTGTGTGTGTGTGTGTGTGTGTATATATATATATATATATATATATATATATATATATATAATTTCTATATTAATTATGTATGCTCTAAAAATCTTGCTTTGTATAGGGCAATATCTTTTATAGTTTTAACGCTAAAACTTATGATCCTAAAGCTTGTAATACTAATACTGATAGTGGAAGATTGCCTAGTGCGACACCATGGTTTTTCTCTTTTCCTGATTTTGGGAATTTTGGGAAAGGTTTTCCACATAATAATTATCGCTTTTTTTTCTTCTCTATTTTTTTCTCTTCATATGTTCACATTCCAAACAACTGGTATCAAAGCCTAGTTTTGGCGAAATAGTGGGAGCAAATATGGATGAAGGGAAGGTGAAGATTGATCGGTTCAATGGCAAGGACTTTAGTTTCTGAAAGATGCAGATCGAGGATATGCTGTATTAGAAGAACTTGCATTAGCCTTTGTCTGGAGAGAAACCAAACTCTATGAATCAAGAAGAGTGGGAATTGTTAGATCGACAAGCTCTGGGTTTGATTCGTCTCACATTGGCATGAAACATTGCTTTCACATTGCCAATGAGGCGACAACATTGGATTTGATGGCGGCATTGTCAAATATGTACAAGAAGCCTTCTACATCAAATAAGGTATATTTGATGCATCATCTTTTCAATCTGAAATTGGACGAGGATACTTTCGTGACAGATCACATCAACGAATTCAACGTGATTGTGACTCAGTTGAGTTCAGTGGATATCAAATTCTATGACAAGGTAAATGCTTTAATTTTTATTATCTTATCTATTTGAAAGTTGGAGTGCAAATATCACTGTAGTGAGCAATTCGTTTGGAAAGAAAAAGTTGAAGTTTCAAGCAATCCAAGATTTGATTCTTAGCGAGGATATTTGCAAAAGAGAATTTGGTGAATTTTTGGATGTTACCTTAAATACTGAAGGTAGAGGAAGAAGCAATCAATGAGGGCAAAACTAGTACCGTCGTAGATCGAAGTCCAAAGGAAGAAGTAAATCAAGACCTCGTGGAGAAATAATTTGTTGGAATTGTGAAAAGAAACGCCATCTAAAACAAGATTGTAAAGTCCCAAGGAAGAAATTTCAGTATCGAGACTGAAATCAAAAGAAGGAAAAAAATCTATGAATGCAACTCCTGAAGAGACACATGATAGTGAAGCTTTAATTTTGAGCATTGATGGTCCAATTGAGTCTTGAATTATTGATTCAGGTGCATTGTTTCACTCTACTTCGTGCAAAGAATTAATGTACAATTTTATTGTTGGAAAATTTGGAAAAGTTGGAAAAGTTGATCTCGCTAATGATAAACCTTCGGATATTATGGGAATGGGTGATGTTTATATAAAATCTACTAATGGATATCAATTGAAATTGCATGATGTCAAATATGTTCCAAGACTTAAAATAAATCTAATTTCTATAAGTTAATTAGACTACACATTTTGTTCAAAAAAAAAAAAATTAGACTACACATGATATAGAACTATTTTTGGGCATGGCTCTTGGAAAATAGTTAAAGGTACTTTAGTTGTAGCATGGGGAACAAAGTTAGGAACGCTCTACATAATTGAAAGCAGTAGAGAAACCTCTGCAGTTGCTGAGTCCAAAGCTGATTCCAAATTATGGCACTACAGGCTTGGAAACATGAATGGAAGGGGATGAAATTATTAGCATTTAAAGGAAAACTGCCTAATCTGAAGTCCATAGATATGGACTATGTGAAAATTGTGTTCTAGGCAAGTAGAAATGTGTTAGCTTTGTGAAGATTGGGAGAGAACCAAAGAAAGGAAAATTACAATCGATGCATACAGATGCATAGGGATAAGCTCCTGTGAATTCCCTTGAATGCTTGCGTTATTATGTCATGTTCATTGATGACTGCACCAGGAAGGTATGGGCTTATTTTTTGAAAAACAAATCTAACATGTTTGCTACTTTTATGATATGGAAAGCTAAAGTGGAGAATGAAACTAGCTTGAAGAATAAATTTCTAAGGTCTGATAATGGTGGTGAGTTTGATACCAAGGAGTTCAAGCAATTTTGTGCAGAGAACAGTCAGAATGACAAGAACTATTCCCAAGAAATCGTAGCAAAATGGAGTCGCTGAAAAAATGAATAGAACTCTGAATGAGTGTGCAAGGAGTATGAGGTTACATGCAGGATTACCCAAGACATTTTAGGTGAATGCAATTAACACAGTAGCATATATGATTAATAGAGGACCTTCAGTTCCACTTGATTTCAAGTTACCAGAAGAAGAATGGAGTGGAAAGAACGTAAATCTCTCGCATCTAAAAGTTTTAGGTTGTGTTTCGTATGTCCACGTAAATTCTAAAAATAGAGATAAGCTTGATGCAAAAGCTAAAAAATATTTTTTTCATTAGATATGGTGTTGATTATTTTGGTTATCAATTTTGGGATGAACAAAAGAGAAATATAATAAGAACTACTGATATTATATTCAATGAAAATATGTATATGAGGACAAATCTGCGCCAAAATCTAGTGTGATAAAATAAATGACGGAGAATAGGGAGATTAAATTAGTGTAAAATAATAAGAACTGTTGATGTTATATTCAATGAAAATATGTTATATGAGGACAGATCTGCGCCAAGAGTGTTCTGGTTGAAATTCCTAAAACTGTTGTAATTGACTCTAATAAAAAACTGGAACAAGAATTATGTACACCCGAGTCCACTTTGCGAAGATCTAGTAGAACACCTAAACTTGTACAAAGATATTCTCTGTAATTGCATTATTTGCTTTTGACTAACACAATGTAGGATGAGTTAGATTTACTCGAGAAAAATAGAACTTGGGTGTTAACTCAATTACCAGATGGGAAGAAAGCATTGTAGAACAAGTGGGTGTATCGGGTCAAAGAAGAATTGATGGTAGCAAAAGGTACAAAGCAAGATTAATAGTAAAAGGGTTTCAACAAAAGGAATGAATTGATTATATAGAGATTTTTTCTTTTGTTGTGAAATTGACTACTATCAATTAGTATTAAATATTGTTGTCATTGAGAATTTACATCTAGAGTAGTTAGATGTTAAGATTGCATTCCTACATGGTAATTTGCAAGAGGATATTTATATGATACAACCAGAAGGAATTCAAGTTCTTGGAAAAGAAAATTATGTCTGCAAATTGAAGAAAAGTCTATATGGCTTGAAACAGGCTCCTAGACAGTGGTACAAGAAATTTGACAATTTTATGCATGGTAACGGGTTCACTAGAAGTGATATGGATCACTATTGTTACTTCAAAAAATTTCTTGACTGCTATATTATCTTGTTGTTGTATGTAGATGATATGCTCATCGCAGGATCTAGCATGAAGAAGATCAACTTACTAAAGTAGCAATTGTCAAAAAAGTTTGAGATGAAGGACTTGGGCTTAGCAAATCAGATTCTTGGAATGATGATCACATGGGATAGATCCAAAGGAATTCTACTACTAAGAATGGTTTATCTAATCAAGCTTTCCTCCTGTCTCATGGTAGAATCGACTACACTTGCTATACTTTTTCTAATGCTAAGCCAGACTCTATAGATCATTTGTTCTTTGATGTCATACTTCGGTGACTCTAGCATTTTTTTGGGCTACAAGATGTAACATTCCTTGGCGTAATAGGCCTTGGATGGATATCATTTTTTGTCTTATGAAGTACCTTTCCGGAAAGGATTTCTTCCACTCCTTGGCTCGGTTTTCTTTTGGGGCTTTGTGCCATATTATTTGGAAGAAAAGAAATGATATTATCTTCCGTGGTGAAGTTGTGGTTATATCGGCTTTAAAGAACCATCTTATTAACGTTGTCAAGAACAAAGCTTTGACCTTCAAAAATATGCCAAACTCTTATAGGAATAGAAGACTTCAAAGATGCTGGGGCTTTGATGCCTCTATTTTTGTGCCTATGCTTTGATTTCACTGGTTGTATTTGTTGTGCTATTTAATGCCTTCGACTTGTCTTTACCCTTGTAGCGTTTTGTGCTAAGCCGACTTGTTGTCTGGCTTCCCTTTCCTTTTCGCCTCTGTTGTCTCTTACATCGGCTCCTTTTCACTCATCCAGCTTTTGCTCTTTGAGTGCAAGTTTTTGGCGTCAATCTTTTGTATAGTTTGGTCTTATCTATTACATTTCTTACTTATCCTTGAGGCCAGAATTAGGGAACTTTTATTCGAACCACTTCTCTAACATGATGTTGTAGCCACTCTTGAAACTGTTATCGATTTTCATTCCCCAAGCAACTAGTTCTTGAAGACCATTTAGAAGTGCATTTTCTTAATCTATTTTCATATACATCAATCTATCTTTGCTTCCCTTCCTTGAGTCTGACTAAAATCGCTACCTTCCATTACTAAACATCTTGTTTAAATTTTAGAAAAATTAATTATGGAGGATAGCACGGTAGAGAAAATATAATGACAGAGACATCATAGTACCAAAAATTTAAAATGATAAAGCCATAACTCAAAAGCTACATGTGAAAAATGTCTTAATAATGACAAACCAGTGCCACATTACACATGTCTAATAGAAATGGAAAAACAAAACATATTACAACACAAGTCTTGCAACATTGGGAAACAAATGATTTTTTTTAATAATATCAAATCATGCAATTCCTCCATGTCCTCGACTTGCATTCCACTTATTAAACATTTGTATTGTCAAATTTTGCCTCCATGTCATCGTGATATGAAGGCTCAACAACATCAGCTATTTCCACATTTTCGATAGTGTTAGCAACTTTGTTTAATTGTACCTCAATTGGATCAATAGCCATTTCTCTTCTTATCAAGTTGTGTATGAGGCAACAAGTTATGATTATTCAACCTTGCGTTTTAATTGGACAAAAAGATGGACTCCTAAGAATAGCCCATCGTAACTTAAGTATATCAAAGCATCTTTCTATAACATATCTAGCTTGAGAATGCTTCATGTTGAAATACTCTTAAAGGGAATTTGACGCACAACCTTTTGTCCACTCGAATAGTTGTTCTCAAGTATCTATAAGGAGCAAGAAAGCCCTCATGATTTGTGTATCCATCATCTACAAGACAATATATACCTAATGATAAATGATAACATACACGCAACCCAATGTATGTGCCAACTAATGCTACTAAGCAATCTTAGAAACATGAAATTAATGAAATAACCTTATCTTTAAAGTATTATATTAATCTATGTAATAGCATAGCAAACATATCTTAAACAATTTCCATCTCTAATCTGTACATTTCTCTAGAACTGGTTCATGTGAGACAAGAAATATAGTATGCATTCCTATCACTGTACTTAAAAGTAAGTCAAAATACTTACTTGTTGTATCCCTAGTCCTCATAAATTTGAACTTTATTCACATGATGGGCAAGTATATGTAGGAACATGCCATTTGTCCTTCCATAGTTACAAGTCTATCTTTTTTTAACCCAGCAATTGTATGTGCCAACTTACATAGCAGAGTAAATGTACGTCTATCCATTCGAAGTTGTTCCACACAATCTCGGTCATTGTTGTTAATGAGGCGATCAAAGTGATTTAAACGAGCTTGGCTTCTAACAAATGTGTGATCCATCAATATATGCTTACGATAGTAGACACTAAATCATATACACCATACACAAAAGCAACTGCAACCATTATGATTTTTAAATTTGTTACTTCAATAAGTGGACTTATAAGTAAAAGCTCACCCAAGTAAATACCAGATAGATGAAAAATAATGTTCTTTCTTGAATGATTGCCATCGTTTCTAAAATTTATAAGCAAAATTATAAATGAAAATGTATGGTTCATTACGTTTTTGAAACACAATTGCTCATCCCCCAACACAATAGTCATAGACAAGAGAACTATTATCGACCGATGGTCACTGAGCCATCTTATAATCATCACCACCTGCTGCTGGCGGTTTCAATAGCCTTGCGAATCGCCCGATCATCAATCACTATGACAATTGTCTACATAAACTTGCCTAGTTACCAATTGCGACCGATGACTAGTCATTGTCACCACTAGTAGGTAGTCGTGACTCTCGCTCGCGACAAATCATTTCTCCTACATTTGCCGATACACTGGCCTTGTTGGCTCTCGGTTACCATGGTGGTCGAGTGTCACAAATTATAAATCTTGAGAAGTGGGGGTAAATCGTAGATTTTGAAATGGTATGGCGAAAATGTCGCTATCAGTGATCATTGCTATCATTTGACCCATTCAGAAATTATTTCTTGAATAATCTCCTTTTCTACATGTCAAAGAATGGAAAAACGTTATCAAATAAATTTTTCAAGTTAGAAAAAGCAGTTATTGTTGATTTTGTAAGGATGGTGCTATTTCCATCTCTTCTATGATTAAGTCTACCTCACTTATGTTAGAAAGATTAAATTGCTCTCAATCATTCAATTGCAATTTAAAGTGATGGTCTCATTCCTCTCTTTTTTTTTTTTTTTTTTTTTCTATTTCAATTAAGGATCTAGTTACAATAATTATGCATTTCACATGTTTTATTTTTTTTTTAGTGTATTCTTATATTCTACTTACTATAACGTTTTACATAGCACTAGCAATGGAGAAAGATATTATTTGATAGAGTAAAAATATTGAAAGTTTCTTCTTCATCATTGCTCTTATAAAAATTTATTTATTATTTCTCCCTCTTAAATTGAATTCTCGCTTTCTCATTGAATTTTTTATTTTTTAATTTCATTAGTCTAATATGTCAAGTCTCTTTATTAACTATATTAAAAACTTATCTTTTTTCCTTACTATTGGTGATATGCTTTTGCACAGATGTAAGGCATTATGGAATATACTAATGCACAATAAGTTATCGTTGTATTTTTTAGCACACAATCTGTGGACGATATTAATTTCTATTAATTTAAAATAATGAAATTTCACCAGCATTAAAAAGTTCCTATTTTATGCAATTTTTTGATTTCATTAATTTTATCTTTTAAAGTTTTTGATTAGAGAATGTAATTGTGATTTCATTTTGGAAAATTTCCAAATAGGTTTTTTTCGTTCATCTGATTGACCATTATTATATATATATATATATATATATATATATATATATATATTAAACTTCTAAGAAAGGGGTTTAATAGTGATATGCACAACCAAAGTGAAATTTCTAAATAAGTGGTTGTGTTAAAAAAATTGTCTATAAAAAAACTTTTTCTAGATTCTACTTGACAATTTAATCTTAAATTCGCTCGACAACGCAAAAAGGAACTAGGTTTCTTGGAAAAATTTTTCAACAAAACTAATTTTATGGAAGTAAAATATAACAATGGAAAAAAAAATTATAGCGGCTTTAATATACACAGGATACCTACAATAAACCAAATACTAAACATGTGAAATTAGGAATTATGATAACTAGATCCTGCATAGAAATAGAAGAATTATAAAAAAATAAAAAAGTTAATAACTTTGGGGTCACCACTTAAATCATGATTAAACAAGTAAGGATAATGTTAATTTTTTGGGTTAATACACTGAAAAACCCCAAATTGGTACACTTATAACAAATTTACCACAAATTATTTTTTATCCCAAACTAACATACCTTTGACAAATTTACTCCAAACTGGTACACTTGTGATAAATTTACCTTTTGTTAGTTTTTATTAAATTTTATTGTCAAATTATTAAGTTAAATGACACGTGATAGTTGATTAATATATCAATTTGGGATTTTACACTCCGTTTATTACAGTTTATAATTTTTGTGATTTTTTCATGTATTAATCCAATTTAGTGAAAGGTATATTTGTCACAAATTTACCAGTTTAGAGTTTTTTGCGGCCGAATAAATTAGTTTAGGGTAAATTTATCATAAATGTATCAATTTAAGGTTATTTTTTTTGTTAGTCGGGGCAAATTTGTCACAGGTATATCAGTTTGGGGTTTTTCATAGTCAAAAAATTAATTTGAAATAAATTTATTACAGGTGTACCAGTTTGAGCTTTTTTAGGATATTAACTCTAATTTTTTTGGGGTGAGAAGTAGCTGGATTTAAGATGGAAATACTGCCGCTCTTCTGCGACCCAAAAATAAAAATAAAAATCGAAATCAAACAAGCGAGACTCCTTGGTCAACTTGCCATTTGCACATCTTTTAGCATCTTCACATCCTGATCCTCCTTGATTCGCACTACGTAACGCTTTTTCCATTGCCTCGTCCGCTGCTCCTAGGAGTAAAAACCTCAGCTCCGCTCAAAACCTCTCGACCAGGACTGCCGCGGCAGATCGAGAGAGAGAGAGAGAGAGAGAGGATGCACACATTTGGGTACAGAGCGAACGCTCTGCTGACTCTCGGAGTCACGATCTTGGCGCTGATGTGCGCCATGGCTTCTTTCTCCGACAACTTCAACCTCCCCTCTCCCTCGGCCCATGTTCAGGTACCGTCGCTTCGAGTTCCCTTCGCTTATGTTTTGAAATCTGGGCAGCTCAGTATGGTGGGTTTTTTTTTTTCTTTTTTTTTTGGCCTCCGTTGTAGGTGCTCAATGTCAATTGGTTTCAGAAGCAGCGGAATGGGAACGACGAGGTAAATTTTCCGTCTTTCGCCCTTTTTTCGACCCCTTGGTTGATCTGTGTTCTTGCGTTTGTCTCCTTGGAATTCGGGGTGTCGATTTTCGTGGTTGTTTTGGATGGTTTTCGTCGATTTATGGAACCCTAGGAGCGTGAATTTTGTCAGGGATTTGGTGATTGTTGGTTCCTCTCTAATCATACTTGATGAAAGGAAAGACGATTTTCAATGCCTGTGTATGTTGCTTATTGGAATTTCGAAGTGCCACTGTGGGTTCTGCTGCTTAAAACTGTAGTTGGTGCTGACTTTGTCCGGTATAATGAGTATAATGCTGTTTTTATTATTGCGCAATCAGAAAACTTATTTTGTTTGAATCTGCTTGTGTAAAAGCATCTTAGATCTATCCTTTTGATTCAGTACCTTTCTTTTGGATCCTGCAGGTTAGCTTGACATTGAATATCTCGGCTGACTTGCAGTCGGCATTTACGTGGAACACAAAACAGGTTAAGCAACTGAAGCCTTCACTTGCTTTATGTTTGTGCAGATGACATTGTGTTTTTGTGAAAAAGAGGAAATATTTTGACATCCTTTTTGAGTAGACTACGGTGGGATCTTTTGACAACTATTGGGATTTTGACCTTTTGTGCTTTGAAACAGCATTGCAGTTGAGTGGTTATTGTCATCTTCTTGTGGTGTAACAATGCTAGTGTGTGAGTCAGCTTCTGGTTGTAAGGTCTTTGCTATGGCATATACATCATTACAACATTAAACTGCCCGTGTGCTTTCTTTTTAGATTTTGATGCTTTATATGAGGAGCATTATATGGAATGGGTTTTGGAATTATGACTAATTCAGTATCTTGTATTTTTTGTTTTGGTCATCGTCTCTTACTTTGGAAACTGGCTCCTTTTTTGTGCTATGAAAAACTGCTTTGCAAATTGGTTTACTTGCCTTGGTACATCAAGGAAACTTCCATTTTACTTATCAAGGAGAAGAATGAGTTGGAGTTTTATTCTGGGAATGCAATTATATTGCCTCTGACCTCTTCCGAAATTGTTAATATGCAAATATTTGAGCAAATCGACGTTGAAATTTCAAAATTTAGGGATTAGTTTGATAAATAAATGGATGTTACGATCCTCTATCCGAATTGACGACCCATCCTTAACAACTCCCAACAGGCCTCCCTAGGATCCTAATCCTGACAACCTTTCTCTGTTGATGATTCTCAAATTATTTGTCAGTTAGATACTTGTTGATGATTGATTGTTCCACCTAGTTGGGCCAATAAATGGAAAACTGAGACTCTTATTCTAGGTCATCAAGTCATTATTTACTGTTGTTTAAATTATTTGTGGAAAAAATTGCAGGTATTTGTCTTCCTAGCAGCTGAGTATGAAACAACTAAAAATTCTCTAAATCAGGTAGGTGTGACATTATACATAAGTCATTTTCTTGATGTTCACATGTTGAATTCTTATGTTGGCACTTGTACTGCACATTGTATTCATGGTGGAAAAATACGGATCTTGCCCCTCATGCCTCTTTCATGGGATGGGTGATATTTCCACTGAGAAAGATAATGGGTTTTAAAATGCTTTTATTAGACATGATTTTCCTGCCATGGAATCAGCATGTGGTGGTGATTTTGCAGTTCACTTTTAATCCTCTTAAAGATAACTGGTTATCATAGACTTTTGCATCATCTGGATATCATAGTGGCTGATAGGAGACAGAGTACATTACCACTTCATTATGGGTATCGTAATTTGAGTTTTTTTTACTTTTGTGGCAATTTGGTGGTACCCTGCAGATGTAGGATGAAACAATTTATTAAAAGTTGAAGTTCGGCTTGACTAGACTAGTCTTGATATTGCGAAGTACTGATCATGCTTATGTCAGTATCCTTCTCAACCTCTTTATATGCTGTCCATCATTATAAACTACTCTGAAAAGGAGACCTAGAGGAAGTTATCTCAACAGTCAATCATGATAGCAATCTTGATTGCAGGACTCGATGGGTTAATTCTCAGGAAATTGTTGTCAGTGCATCAGATGGATGCTGCATTTGTGGTTTTGCTTGTGACAGCTATTAAGTAAACTGAGTGTACATGCTGTTTGGGTGTCATAGTGTCATTTAGTTCTGCAAACTGGTACTGAAACATGTTAGGAGGTCATGATGCCTTTTTCTGTCAAGAAATCCAACTTTCCCGTGGCTCGCCCACCATTACTGATCTTAACCTGCAATGCAAGGCTTTTCTGACTGTAGATTTTTTTTTTTTTAATCACATACGATGCTTGTTAGGTTGAATATTCTGTATAATCTAGAAAATTTGTCGGTGTTTGGCTTCACTGAGCTTGCATCTTCAAGGAATCAAAGTAAATGTTGCTTTTACTGCTTAACAGATCTCACTTTGGGATGCAATCATACCATCTAAAGAACATGCGAAGTTCTCTATTCACACAACCAACAAGTACCGTCTGACGGATCAGGTGAACTCATCACTCTTCTCTGCTCTGCTTTATCTCCCCTGTTAATGGCCATGGCCAATTCAGAGATAGGGCTTCTGGGTTCTCATCATCGTGCATAATTTCCTAGAGAGTGCTCTATGAACCTTATGTTTGAAGCTCGTTATTGTGTCACAAGACACATACTGCGAGATACTGATCCGCATCTTGATCATCTATATACTTTTAAGACCTTATTGAAAAAATTCTCATGTTTTAGGAGCTTGCTTGTTTGTGGAAGGAATGAAAGAAATGAAAAATATGTTCTATGTCTAAGTTATGCAATTCTCCTCCCCACGATAATGGTATCCTTTCCTCCACTTTCAGGGAAGCAATTTACGGGGCAAAGAATTCAACTTGACATTGCATTGGCACGTCATGCCCAAGACCGGCAAGATGTTTGCAGACAAGATAGTTATGACAGGATATCACCTGCCCGAGGATTACAGATAATGCCTCTGAGCCTCTAATAGTGTGCTTTAGTGTCACTGTAGTCTCTTTACTTGAGGGATACAAAAAGGATGTCTTGGTTTATTGTTCTCGGTGAAGATTCGAGACGTGCAACTAATTGGATTTCCATGGACAGACTTGTTTTTTCCTATGTGACAATTCAATTGAGAGATCAAAGAATGAGTCGTACAATTTTCGAAGCTGTGCGGTTTGTTGATGTAGCAACGAATTTTATGACGGTGTTTCACCTGGGTAGACAAAGTGGATGAGATTTTATATGTGGAAAAATAGCTATCGTTTGGTTCTTACTGCCCGTTTGTCCTATTTCCTCGATCAACTGAAGGACGTTCCTTGCCCCAGATTAGTTGTAACATGGTAGCTCATGTAAAAAATAAACTCACTTACCTGGCTATATACTTAACAGGATGACTACCTTCGTATGAAATTTTGAATGCTCAGCGTTTATATTGGAGAAAAAAAATTCAAGGACCGTAGAGAATATTAAAGAAATGTTTAGAAAACACCCGTATCATTATCCTTTTTTTTTTTTAATAAATTCTAGTTTAAGCTAATTTATCATTAGGGGAATCCGTTACAAATTTTATTCAAGGACCATCTATTTTCAAGAAACAACTAATTAATTGAGCGCTTTGTCCTTTGATTTTATAGAGGATATCCAATCATTTCTTGAATTTTCATATGGTTAACATCGGCCTAAATCACCTAATTTGGCAATTGGCCATCTGGAAGACAATGGAACAACTTAGTCCGATGAAGACAGGGATTTGAGGACTTGAACAAGGAGCAACTCCTAACAAGCTTCTGAGATGACAAAGGAGGCAAGGATGAATTGATATATGCACCAAATAGGGAGAGAGTGATTCTAAGAAATATAAGTGAAAGAAGGAATTAATTCGGTGGCACATTTTAACGTAGTAGTAAACTTGCTTTCGAACTCTAAAATTAAGCAAGCCTAGGCTAGAGCATTACCAACATAAGTGACATTTTAGGAAAGCGCATGCTTGTATGCTAAAGGACAAAATGGTAATGCTAAAAATGGGATAGCTCAAAGTAGATAATATCTCAATTGAGGGCTCCCTTCAAGTAGAAGTTTAGTTCAATAATAAATAAGGCAAAAGCTAGTGAGCCTGTACTAACCTGGTTTGACGAGGGTAAGTAATCATCACCATGATTAGAGGGCCTGAACAAAAAGCAGTGCTTCGAGGATGGCAAAGAGAGGAGGAATAAACTGAACTATATAATGAATAGGAAGAAAGTGATTTTGACATGCGCACGTGCAAATTTGAATTAACTCACAGAGGCCATTTTCTGACATTATGGCAAGTTTTTTTTTGTGGTAAAGATGACATTATGGCAAGTTTTGCTTTGAGAAATCCAAAGTTAAGCGAGCCTAAACTAGAGCACTACTAAGATATGTTAATGTATCTATTTGTATGTTTAAGGACAAAATTATGAGGTTCAGTATGAGATGGGTTCAAGTAGATAATACCTCAAGTAAGTTAACATGGGATGGCACACAAAATAGCCCAAAGGAGAACTTTCCTGCTCTCCTTTTCTTTTTCAGCTCATTATTCAAAACTTGAAGGAAAATTAACAGGGAACTGCAAAATGAGATTACCGTCAAACTGACGCTTAACATTACATCGACTTCACTGAGCAATTCAACAATATGCTTTCCCATCGGACGCATGGTATCAAGTATCACAATAATAATGAATGCAGAATCTCATACCAATTCCACAGTGAAGAGCTCATCAACATATTCATTTATATATCAAGATGGTTCCAATGCATGCATACGTCACAAAGTTTTGTGCATCCATGCACACAGAGAACTATCCAACTAGGCAGCTAGCAACTCAGAGCCCCTTATCATTTCTTTGTTTACTATGTATATCCACACAACAGTGCAACAACCAGATAGGTTATTCAAGCCATTCAATATGATAAACACGGATCCCTGGAAAGATGAATTGGATAGAGGAAATGCATCTGAGAATTTTATCTTCCTTCAACCAAGGTAATGTTGAGGGTATTCCTTGACAAGATGTTTCCTTCTTGTGATTGAATGTGAACTTCGGGAGTCGTTGAGCTATGAAATGTAATTGTGGGTTGCTTTGGCTCTGGAAGATCGGACTGCCCACTTAGCATTAAAACCACGGCCAACATGTTGGGTCTGTCTGTGGCATGGTCCTGCACACAGAGAAGCCCTAACTGAATGCACCTCATCACTTCCGATGGTGAAAATGTGTCGGCAATGGCTTCATCCATTAGGTCCAATCCTCTGCCTTCGCAGCACAAGTGCCAAGCCTGTAACATCTGGTTGTTCGTTAGAGATTGTCCCGAGGACTACCAATGGTAGAAATGTGAAATGGAGACATATTAGTTCGAAGATTGATTAGTCGCTTACGTAAGTGAGGAGACTAAGATGCTGTCCAAGATATTCTAAACTTGTGTTCTTCTTGCCGCTAATAATCTCCAACATCAATACGCCGAAGCTATAAACGTCAGATTTCTCAGAAAACATCCCACCCATGGCATACTCAGGAGACATGTAGCCGCTGAATAACTTGGACATGTCATAATCTCGTACATAGGATGCCATAATCATAATAAAGTCATACAAAATCATGTAAGTGGACGGGGTACGAGATGCAGTTTAAACAAAAAATCATAACCCAAGGTCGATGGCATGATAGGTCAGAAAATTGGAGCTTGATGGACTTCCAACTCTGCAAATACTGTTTTTTTCATGCCTTTTACCATTGTCGTCTTTCTATAATTTACCTCGGATCGAACTGACTTACTGGAACCATAGAACATACATGGAAGAGTTTTCTCGGTCATATTAGAGGAGAACAGTAGGAACATGCATGGAGGGAAAAGTGAGCGTATTATACTCTACTAATCTGCTGCCCAGGGGGACAAATTGCCTCATGAGTAGGTACTCTTAAGAGTGATGATAGAAAGCTTACAAGGTTCCTGCTACTTTGCTTGTATTTACCAAAACTTGAGTGCCCTCGAACATTCGCGCCAGTCCAAAATCTGATATCTTGGGATTCATCTTTTCATGTTACTCACTTTCAGATCTCGATGTATGACCCTCAGGTAGGAATCGCAGTGGAGGTAGAGCAGCCCTCTTGCAATCCCCTGGATAATTCGGAAGCGCATGCCCCAGCTAAGTATTGCCTTCTCTTGTGAATCTAAGCAAGAAAACAGTAACAGTATCTAGTTTCAGTACTGGGTTTGAGGAAAAGCGGAAAAAAGTTCTTCGGAGAGTGAGACAAACCAAAAAGAAAGGCGTCCAAGCTCCTGTTTGGCAAGTACTCATACACTAGTATTTTTTCATCTCCTTCAGTGCAGTAACCAAAGAGTCTCACCAGATTTCGGTGTTGAAGTTTGGATATAAGAAGGATCTCATTCTTGAACTCCACTATGCCTTGGCCTGAGTTGCTTGAAAGTCTCTTCACAGCTATTTCCTTACCATCATTCAGCTTTCCCTGTTTCCAAACGAAGAGAACTATCAGATCTTAGATGATCTGTGTATTTCCCTTGGAGAAGGCTTTTCTTTTACCTTATAAACAGGGCCAAACCCTCCCTGCCCAATTTTGTTTTTTTGCATCAAAGTTGTCTGTTGCAAGGCATATGCTATCAAGATCATAAACCACCAATTCGGATGTATCATCTTGCGTTATTTGCTCTTTCCGTGCTGCTATCAATTCTTCTGATCTGTTGCCTGTAACCCCAGACCTAAGGGGCCTATGGATTTTCGTTTTCCTCAACTTCCCTGCATTTAATAAACAGAACAAAAACAACTGAAGATAAGCATGAGAACATGAGAAGCAGAGCAGTGTCTTTAGCAGTAACTGCCTAGCTTCTGAAGCCGTAGTTATACCAATCGTATAAAATTCATATGTTGCGGTTAATGCAAAATCACCCTTAAGACAGCAATAAACTGCATATCTTTTATTACCTCTCCACCTAGAGGGACCACAGACTAAAATACCAGCTCCAAATAGCATGATGACAGTAACAGTACTTAGGCTGATGATCAGTATTGTTGTAGGTATACCTGAAATGGGAAAATATATTATAGGAACCACGGGCAATGTAAAATGAAGTGCAAATAACTTCAACCTATGCAACCTGTGTCGGCAGATGCAAGTCGAATAAATAGATCTTCGCCTGCCATGGAGAATTGCTGAATATCTAGGAGATCTCTAGTCCAAACCATACATCCTATAGTGTCCACATAGGAAAAGGCCAAGCACGAGCAGTTTTCTTGGCACCAACTTTGACATCCTTTTTTATCGGCTACACTCAACAAATACTCAGCAGAATCAGGCACTTTCATCTGTTTCATTTGCTTGAACACATCTTTTTCCACAGTTGTTGAAGCTGCTGCCCTTGCGGATTTCTGACAATTCAATTCTGCTTTCCTAAGGCACCCTCCAGTCCAGTTTCCTCTTTTCCATTCTTCATCTGACCTTGGTTTAAAACCTTTTAAGCATCTGCACATAGTTGAACCAAGCGAGTCACAAACTCCAAAAGGGCCACATGTTCCATAAATATTACAATGGTTGGTTGTTGCTGATGCCTCCCAGAATGTTGACCATCCATTCCTCCAATGAACAAACTTTAAAGATCCTTCTGATGAGATGAAAAAATATCCAAAGTAGGAGTTGCTGTGATTATTGAAGTAAAAATAAGATGTTCCCTGGTCAATATTTTGCTGGAGGTCATAGTTGTTCAGGTATGTGCTGTTCATGATCGGGATTCCGATGAACTTGGATTTATCCCATGGTCCGCTTCTCCAGTAAGGACTTGATCCATTCCAAGCAAAACCCTGAGGCGGGGTCTCTGATGTAATTCCAACGACAAAGCTTCCACATGAGGGATCATCTTCACCTTTCCAGGAAACCAAGTTTTGTGTCTTTCCTGTTCTCAGGTTTACTCCGATCTTCATGGTTGGCAGGAGAGTGTCGGTTGGCTCATCGAAGCTTTGCCACATTCCATTCGCACTCCTGTCTTGAAGAACAAGGTTTCCGATATCTGAAAGCACTGCTTCAGAATAATTTGAATTTGCGGTGACATTAGTAGACCAGACAGTGCTCTGTTGCCCATCAAGAAGCTTCAGATTTCCATCTCCGCCAATCACTAAACTTGCAGATTGATCTTTGTCCCCAAGTGGCTTGTCCCTGTTGGCCACCCAGACAACTTTGGAGGGAATCATGTTCTTGTACCATATCCCTACGTACTGCTTTCTGGATCCATTAGGCATGAAGAACCCGAGCTCGAAAATTTGACTAGGAGAGACAAGGGTTTGGTTCTGATCAAGTGGACTTGATGCAGTTATACTATAAATTGTGCTGCTTTGAACTGCTTGAAACAGGGAGAAGACGAGCAAAAGACACAAGTGCACTCTCATTGCAAACAATGATGAACAGATATGGGAAGCATTTGCGAAAATTTGCCCTGCAGAACTACTCTTTCTATAGTCAGATCAAAATGGACAAACGGGTCACTGCTAATCAAGGCCAGTGAACCAAGCTTATAGCGTTCAGATTCTTTTAGAGTCTGCTTCAAATAGGTCCATGTTATAGAAAACGTTATTTTTCAGTTAGAGCATGATAGATAGTGGCTTCCTCAGTTGAGGTGCATCCCAGAATGCCAACTTTCCATTGGGATTAAAATATTTTATCACCAGAAGTGTTTCATTTGGCAATTATAAGATGGTTTGAGTCAGACATATGACTTTCAACAGCAATAATTTTTTTCGACCAAAAAAAAAAAAAAAAAAAAAAAAAAGGTTGTGCTTTTCCACTCCCCAGCCAAAGTTGACGAGGCTTCGCCGGTAACATTTGGATCCTCTATTTGCCGCTTGTTTTCCATTTTCCTTACAAGAGACGAAGATATCGAGACATTCAGTTGGGAGAATGAAATCAACGGCTGAACTTTAATGTACGTGTAAAATGCGTGGACGTGGACTTTTACTTGGTCAAAGTCCGAGAAAAAAGGAAAATTTTGACTAGTCAACAAATAAGGAAAAGTGCTCAGCTTCTTACATGGACAGACGGCCTGCGCAGATCGGAAAGAAAAATGAAAGAAGAAAAGAAAGAAGGGGAAGAAGAAATAGAAAGGGAAAGGAGAAGGAAAAGAAAAAGAGGGTTTTGCTTGTGCATGTCATGTCACGGGGACATTAACTAGCCAGATTTACTTGGTTTCGTAGCACCCACTAAGAATTTAAGCCCTGTGTTCATTTAGTCAAAATAGTTTTCGAAATTAAGGTACAAATTCAGAATTATGTTAAATTTGAATTGCATTGTTCGATTGAAGAGTTGTTAAGCTGTGTAATTACATGAAAATCGTGGATTAGGACCTTGTGAAGCTATAGGGTTCGATAGAAGTCGATTTGAAGTAACGATTTAGTCAATGTGAAATTCTAGAATTTCCTGTATGAGCTCCGTGTTGCTGATAGCTATGAATGCTTGCTTTGGGCGAGCGATTCATTGACACATGAGTAATTTTGTTCATGATTAAGCTTAGTTTTGCCAATTTGTAAATTCACGTTTAAATGATAGTATCATGAAATTGTCAACTCATAGCTGCGTTATTTGGTCTAAGTACATGGTGCTATCTCTTTTTCAAATCTGATAATTTGATAATCTTTTATAAAAGGTATTTGTGGCGGATGATTTGAATTGTGAAAGATGATATGATCTGATTTGTAATGTAAATTTTGGATTGGCTTTGTGGATTTTGGAGGATGTTGTGGGTCTATATTGATGTTCAATGTCTTTATGAGCCTATTGAGGAGTATGTTGGTATGCATTCCGTGACATCCTCGATTCGAACCCCTATCTCGGGCATAAGGAATAGACTAAGGATCAATACGTAAAAAATGCGAATAGACTATGAGTCAATTCTAGGTATTGTTTGCGAGCCATCTAGCTTACTAGGGGCAAGGCGACTTTGGTTCAAGGTTACGTTAGACCAAAGCGTTCAACTATAAGGATCAATGTGGACGATCATGTGCCGTCATGAGTCGATCAATGGACAAATATAGATCGATTTAGCTCAAGTATATACTGGTCATGCATGACTTCGCACAGTCATGCATGACTTCGCAAAGTCACTGTGCTGTTCATGAATGACCCTAATCCAATTCCATGCGATCATGAGCCAAGGCAAGTCGATCGATCCTACATGATTACATGACAACTGAGAGTCATTCATGAATCAACCAAGCTCAAACATATGTCATACATAAAACCTCTGACAGACATTAAGCTTAGTTCAGGTCTAGCCACATGAGCACCGTTGATGTTGCTTAATTAGCGTAGGTCGTATTAGGGCCATTTCCGATCAAAACTTAATCACAAACCCAATCCAATTACATATGTCGATCGTAGGTGACCTCAAGATATTCTAGTCCCATTAAGACAGTAATTATATAGTCTTTTTAATTATATCTTGTCCTGTTGAATTTGGACCAATTAAAAGAAATTGGGTTAATTTGGTTGTTTTATTTTTGTTCGGAGGATTTGAATGGTTGACGGGGAGCTTGTCTGCGCTCTTTGATGTTGTTGGAGGTATCAAAATTGAATGAGACGGTGGAATGTCATTTCAAGTTTGTGGAGGATAAAAGTGCAAAAAAACACAAAAATAGAAGAAGAAGAGGAAAAACCGAAAACTCAAACCAATTCAAATCAAACCAGGTTTTCGATTTGGGTCATATTCGGTTCAATTCGGTTCAAATGCACACCTTGCCAGTTCAGTTTAGTTCAGCTTTACAAGATATTCAATCCGAACCGAATCATTAGGGCACATCATGGTTCTCTATGGTAAAAGGATTCTGCACCTTGGGATTGGTGACATGATGTCAATTCTATATCAATTTTCCATAATTCTTTAGCACGTGAATGATAACTATCTATTTTTTTGACAAAATTTCTAAACAGAACTATACATTTGATGATAATATAAAATTTATGCTCCTGAAACAGAATTTTATTTAATAACGATACAATATTTTTCCCTATTACGTGATTGATGGCGATAGCAGGAGACTAGCAGAAGAGGATGGCGGCCGGTGGCAACAACAAATGGTGGATGGCGAGGGTAGTGGTGAATGGCGAATGACAGATAACAATTAGTGGGGTCAGCAAAGGACGATGAACGGTGGCCAACAGATGGGGTGGATGGTCAACTAGTAGCGAGGGTAGGCAATAATAAGAATTTTTATTTCTCATTTATATTCCAAAAATATGATAGGAAAAAAAAAACTACTTCTCATTTCTATTACAAATATATTTCTGGACTAAAAATTTGTTCTACATATGAAAAAATGAAATTGCATTACCAAACATAGTTATATTCTAAACTGATTTTCAAAAATAGAAAAATAGATATGATATATAGAATGGTTATTTGCGCTGATTTCTTTCTCTCAAGTTGTGGGAATATCTTTTCTCTCCATGGATCGGGCCTGCACATGAACTTCGGGTGATCAAGGCTGGGTCCATTAAACAGACAATATATTTTCTCTCAAGTTTGATTGGCCTTTATGGTCTCCCAAGGAGTCTTAAAAATTTCCGAACTTGTTGAGAAGTCTTCGCCACCTTCACCGGTGTCCACTTTGCTAGTGCAGAACGTTTGGTGGGAAATAGACAATTAAATTTGATTTTAAAGTGAGCCGGCCAACTATTTAATGTATTGGCACTCACTTGCCTCGTTCATCTCCCAAACCTCAGCTCATTTTTTTGCTAGACGACCCCATACCATTCCTCTTTAGGTGAGAAAGGTATCTGGGAAATAATAAACATCTTATCAATCGGAGTCTCTGAGGCCTGATCGAGTGGTGATGCTGCACCAGCATTAGAAGATGAGTATAATGTATTCTTGAATTTCAGAGGAGAGGACACTCATCATTATTTTATTGAATTCCGTTACAACCTGTTTGGTAGATGCCGGAGTCAACGTATTCAGGGATGAAGAAAAAGTCTCCATCGATGAAGTGATTGATCCCCACACCATTCCTCTTTATCGTGAGAAAGGTATTTGGGAAATAACAAACATCTTATCAATCGCAATCTCTGAGGCCCAATTGAGTGGTGATGTAGTACTAGCATTAGAAGATGAGTATAATGTATTCCTGAATTTCATAGGAGAGGACACTCATCATTATTTTATTGACTTCCGCTACAACCTACTTGGTAGATGCTGGAGTCAACGTATTCAGGGATGAAGAAAAAGTCTCCATCGATGAAGTGATTGATCCCCACACCATTCCTCCTTAGGTGAGAAAGGTATATGGGAAATAACAAACATCTTATCAATTGCAATCTCTGAGACCCGATTGAGTGGTGATGTTGCACCAACATTAGAAGATGAGTATAATATATTCCTGAAGATGAGTATAATGTATTCCTAAATTTCAGAGGAGAGGACACTCATCATTATTTTATTGACTTCCGCTACGACCTATTTGGTAGACGGAGTCAACGTATTCAGGGATGAAGAAAAAGTCTCCATCGATGAAGTGATTGATCCCCACACCATTCCTCTTTAGGTGAGAAAGGTATCTAGGAAATAACAATCATCTTATCAATCGCAATCTCTGAGGCCCAATCGAGTGGTGATGCTGCACCAGCATTAGAAGATGAGTATAATGTATTCCTGAAGATGAGTATAATGTATTCTTGAATTTGAGAGTAGAGGACACTCATCATTATTTTATTGACTTCCACTATGACCGTTTCGTAGATACTGGAGTCTACGTATTCCAAGGATGAAAATAAAGTCTCCATCGATGAAGTGATTGATGACAACCTTTTTATGTGTTGTCAACAACTACACACTTTACTTACCCATTTTTTCTTATGCTTTTAATAAATGGTGCCTTTGTCAACTTGTGCTCTTGGTAGACAAGGTGTCTTACTCCGAGAGTCCTAAAAGTATCCTTCCCATTTTATTTTATATTTTTGTGGAGCCTGAGTATCTTGAACTTAAGACTTCACTGTATGAGGTTATTTTCTTGGAACATAAGAAGAAGTTCCTTGACAAATTCGAGGCATTGAAAGAGACTCTTGCAAATGTAGATGAAACCAAGGAAGCGTGAAAAAGGACCAAAGCTAAAACCTTTTTAAGATCCCTACCTATTTCTTCATTATTAAGAATTTTTTTTTTTCTGTTCTAAGGGGACATAACGTTGCTCTGTCAAATGATTTCTATTATTTTTTAAGGAAAATGTTAGAAGATATGCGGCATTTGATTTGATTTGATTATGATTATGATTATGTATATATGAATTAAGGATTAGATTTAGATATAGATTGATACATAGAATTCTTTATTCCATTAATTGTACAAACCTAGTCTTATATCTTTAGGAGTCTGTACATTTACAAAGCATACAAGAGAATATATAAAAATTCTTCACGCCTCCAGCTTCGTTCTCCTTTCCTTCCTTTTTCCTTTTAGTTTCTTTCATGGTATCAAAGCCTCCAGGATTCTCAAATTGCTTCCACCTCAATCTTCTTCCAGAAAAATCTTCAACCTACAAAAGAGATTACATTCGGCATTAGAATCAATCTCAAAGGAAGGGTCTTTTTTTTTTACTTACCATGGCCTCCTTGCAAGCCAACGCCTCTGCCATCGGTAATCAATCGACTGGAGAAGCTACACCTCAACACTCGCAAGCTCAGAATCACCCCATGACACTTCCAGTTGTGGAGCAGCAACTGACTCAAGCCCAACCTATACAGTGGCGGCCCACGCAGGCTCAGTTCAACTTGGGGCTCCCTTGATAGGCCAACCTTACTAGTGGATTCCCTATCCACTTTATTTTAGGCCAAGCCCAAATTCGTCATCGCCTGCATATGCAGGCCACCAAAGCTACGTCCAAGCCGATGAGAGCCCGCCAGCCACCAATGGGGCAAGCCAAGCCACCGAATTGGAGTAGACAAGCAAGTCAGGTGAACCAAGTATGGGAACAAATCCCTACCCGGGATTTTCTAATGCGGGTTATCCAATCAGGTCGAGCGAATCGGGTCTAGGAACGAATACCTACTCGAACCTCGCGCTCGATTTTCTACTGTTTCCAACGGCGATGCTCATCGGACGACCAGAACTCAGTGACCCACTGCTCGTTTCCACCACCGACGAACCAGAACTGCGGCTAATCAGCCAGCAGTTGAACGGGCCAGAGAATTATACGAGGTGGTCTCAGGAATTCCGGCGTGCCCTAGCAACGAAAGACAAAGATGGTTTCCTCGACAAAACCATTCCAGTACCCATCAATGAACGCCTAGCCCGACTCTGGAGGAAGAGCAACCGCCTCGTCCGAACTTGGAACGGCAATTGCATCTCCCTAGAGGTCACGACTGGACTCCCACCAATAGAAGACGCTAAAAACATGTGGGAAAACATCAAAGAGATGTACGGAAAATTAGATCAGGCTAAAGTCTTTACCCTAATGCAGGAATTCAGCGAGTTGAAGCAAGGGAACATGACGGTCACAGTCTACTTCAACAAGCTCTCGTCTCTATGGAATAACCTCAAAGCGGCCAAGGAAAGCTCGAGGGCTCAGAATCCACAATTAAGCAGTATAGATCCATCAAAGACAGGGAAAAAGCTACACGCTTTCTCCTTATTTTGAATGAAACATATCTCGGCTTTCATTCACAGATCCTCACAATGGATCCCATACCACCAATCGGACGGATTTTTCAATTGGCTATACAGGAGGAGAGTCAGTGACTTGCGACGCCAAAACACACCAGGAGCAGCGAGAGCGTTGCCCTTACAGCCCGCGGTGAGCGGCGAGACGTGGCCGCTAGGACCCTAACCCTAAATTGAGAGAAAGAGAGGCAAGCAACATTAGGGTTTGGAGAAGATGAGTCACGAGCCTTTAAAAGGGATAGGATGGATGGTCCAGATGGGATGCGAGGATCAGACGGTTCGCAAGGGTCCGATCTTGTGATCGGATCGAACGGCGGACAGGAGCCCGTGCTTAAAGGGATGGACAGCCAGATCTTTGCTACGTCATCAAGGAATTTTGCAAGAAATTTCAAAGGAAAGGGTAAATTATTTTGCGAATATTGCAAACATACTAATCGTGTGATTGACAATTGCTGGAAATTGCATGGAAAACCCCGTAAAAAGGAGAAAATTTTTTTAGCAACTTACCAAGTTACTGGACCGACTGGTAAAAATACTGAACAACCCATTTCATATGGTCAGTATCATCAGCTGATGCAAGCATTGCAAAAAATGGATACTTCAAACAAAGGAGGGAGTTTCTCAGGTATTACACATTGCTTGATTAATTCTATCTCCAAAAAGGCATGGACAATTGATTCAAGGGCAAGCGATCATATTATATGTGACAAGGGATTTTTCTCGAGTATAAATGACAGATTGAATTTTCCTATTTCCGTACAATTATCCAAGGAAATGTTACTCACGTCAATGTGACAGGAACAGTCAATCTCAATCCCTAGATCATTCTTCGAAATGTTCTCTATGTCCCATAATTCCAATTTAATTTGATTTCTATGTCAAAAGCCTGCCAAGAAAATTCATGCATGGTAGTTTTCAATGCTAACACCTGTTTATTTCAGGACCTTTCGACTGGGAAACTGATGGGCTTGGGTAGTCTCTCTGAAGGACTTTTTTTCTAGACAAGTTTTCCAAGTAATTTCAATTTTTCCTGCAATTCCTTGAATAAATCATCATTGTGTAACTTGACTACCAATGATAAAAATTACATTATGCATTTGAGATTGGGCCAAAGTGCCTCTTTTCCTTGTCCATGATGTCCCATATGTCCCCTTGCCAAACAATCTCGTACACCATTTTTGTCAAGTAGCTCCCAAGCTAGTGAGATTTTTTCCTTGATTCATGTGGATATTTGGGGACCTTATCATACAATAAATCATGATGGGTCTCGTTATTTCCTCATCATAGTAGATTATTCTCGTGCGACGTGGATTTTCTTGATGCAGTCTAAGAATCGGGTTTATTCTCATTTGAAAAGCTTTCTAGCACTATCCAAGAATCAGTTTGGAAAACCCATTCAGCGGATCTGTACTGATAATGGAAGGGAATTCTTCAGCCATGATTGCTCCTTATATTTAATACACATGGCATACAACATGAGAGCTCATGTGTTTATTCACCACAACAAAATGGAGTGGTCAAACGAAAGCATTGTCAGATATTGGAAGCGCATGAGCCTTGAAGGTCCAAGCATCAATTCCAGATGATTATTGGGGAGATTGTGTGGTCACGACAACTTATTTAATCAACTGCATGCCCACTCAGACACTTAAAGGAAAAACTTCATTTGAATTGCTATTCCAAAAGAAGCCTAAGCTACAGCATCTCAAAGTCCTTAGATGCCTATGCTATGTCACAACAATGGGTCCTCGAGACAAGTTGAGTCCACGTGCTCGGCGATGCATTTTCATGGGATATCCAAATTTATAAAAGGGGTATCGGGTTCTTGACCTTTCCACAAAGGAATTCCTTGTAAGTCGTGATATCATCTTTCATGAAGACATTTTTCCTTTCTCTGAGAAGATGTCTCTAGATGAAAATACAAGGATAACATCCTCTTCTCATGGCCTCTTATCTAATGAAGTACTACCTCAAGGTTCCACTTACATACCGCTAGCAAAGTCGAGGAATGTTCATCCTACTCCTTCATTTATCCCAGCAACAACATCAACTTCAGCTGAGAATTCCAACTGCTCAGAAGATGTTTTAGAAACCAAACTCGAAGAACCTACTACTATTGAGGAAGACCGGGTTATTGCATTACCGCCCCCCAGTGAGACAACTCCCTCTACAGAAATCAATCATCCAAGGCGTTCCGGCCGCGCCACACAACCTCCAACCTAGACTAAAGATTATATCTGTGCTACTCACAATTCTCTTGGTACTCAATATCTGATCTCATCCTATGTTTCCTTCCATAGATTATCACAGGAACATAAATGTTGTAGTAGTCGCCTATCAGAAAATAAGGAACCATCTAGTCACAATGAGGCGTCTATTGATCCAAAATGGCAATAGGCCATGAATGCAGAACTTTAGGCACTAATTGATAAAAAAAAAACATGGTATCTTGTTCCACTCCCATCTGATCGTAAGCCGATTGGCTGCAAATGGGTCTACAAGATAAAGTATCGTGCCGATGGCTCCATTGAACGATATAAGGCACGTTTGGTAGCTAAGGGATTCACACAAAGAGAAGGTTTTGATTATCACGAAACATTCTCTCTGGTTGCCACAGATGTCACAGTTTGTTCCTTTTCAATTGTTGCCGCCATTAATAATTGGACTCTACATCAAATGGACATGCACAATGCCTTCTTACACGGTGATCTAGACGAAGAAATCTATATGGATATCCCTCAAGGCTTACGGAGATAGAGGAGAATAGAGTATGTTGTTTCCATAAATCTCTTTATGGATTGAAGCAAGCATCCAGACAATGGTACGCCAAATTTGCAAATGCTCTTGCAACAACAGGCTTCAAGCAGTCTAAACATGACTATGCTTTATTCACATGGACTAAAGGTGTGTCATCTATTTATTTGATGATATATGTCGATGACATTCTTGTTATGGGAAATGATAAAACTGCTATAGACAACTTCAAGGAATATTTACATGCCACCTTCCACATTAAAGACTTAGGAGCACCTAAATATTTCCTTGTAATTGAAATTACTCGATCTGATCAAGGAATTTCCCTTAGTCAGTGAAAGTTTGTGTTAGAAATCATATCAAAAGCAGGTTTATCAGGATGCAAGCCAGCCGTAATTCCCATTGAGCAGAACACTAAATTGACTACTGTAGAATATGATAAGGGCATATCTCCGAATGATGATCCCATATTTAGAGATCCATCTAGATATCAAAGACTTGTCGGAAAGCTCATATATCTGACTATGACTAGACCCGATATCACCTATGCAGTATAGACACTTAGCCAGTTCATGCACAATCCGAAACGGTCTCATTTGAATGCTGCCTTGAAAGTCGTGAAGTATTTAAAGAAGTGTCCAGAACTGGGAATACTTCTATCTACA
The DNA here is from genome assembly GCA_014182555.1 of Eucalyptus erythrocorys. NCBI lineage: Eukaryota > Viridiplantae > Streptophyta > Magnoliopsida > Myrtales > Myrtaceae > Eucalyptus > Eucalyptus erythrocorys. The sequence continues at coordinate 14,748,719 of CM024598.1, read as the reverse complement.
CAATGTGACATGAAGATGATAGCATACTGTGATTCTGATTATGCTACATGTCTCATAAGCCGAAGATCGGTCATTGGATATTGTATCAAATTGGGAGAGTCACTCCTCTCATGGAAGACCAAGAAGTAGCCTATTGTATTGTTGTCTTCAGTCGAAGTAGAGTATCGAGCTATGGCTAAAGCCACTTGTTAGATAGTGTGGATCCAAGGGTTACTTAAGGACCTTGGAGTACAAGTGCAAGGACTAACGAAGCTATATTGTGATAATGATGCGGCTCTCAAACTAGCAGCAAATCTCATAGTGCACGAGAGAACCAAGCATATAGAAATGGATTGTCACTTTACATGAGAAAAGATCCAAGAGGGGGTGATTGAGACAGAAGGAATTGGGACAACAGAACAACTAGCAGACATTTTTACCAAACCTTTGTGTCATCGACAGAACGCATATCTATTGAGCAAGTTAGGCATCTTGGACATCTACAAGCCACCAGCTTGAGGGGGAGTGTTAGAAGATATGCGGCATTTGATTTGATTTGATTATGATTATGTATAAATCAATTAAGGATTAGATTTAGATCAAGATTGATATAGATTGATACATAGAATTCTTTATTTCCATTAATTGTACAAACCTAGTCTTATATCTTCGGGAGTCTGTACATTTACAAAGCATACAAGAGAATATACAAAAATTCTTCACGCCTCCAGCTTCATTCTCCTTTCCTTCCTTCTTCCTTTTAGTTTCTTTCAGAAAATATTGAAAACATCCTCTAATTGTTGCTCTCATTCAAGGATTTCATCGACATGGACCAACATATTCCATTTTGTTGGAATAAAGTCGGCGGAAGACGACTTACCTCTTTCGATGCGCAGTCAACAATTTACCTGGCAACGAATGTTGAATTGCGGATGAATCACAAACAATATTACCTCACGTTGGTTTGAATGCAATTACGAGGAAAGCATCCAATTTCCATAGCATAAATGCCAATTGTTCTTGTAAATGAGAAATGGAACGCCTTCTTTTTCTTTGATGAACAGGGGACAAGCAAAGCAGAAGAATTTCTGAGCGTGCATTCTTCCAACCATACCAACAGTTATCTTCATAAGACTTTCATACAACTTCCTCATACCCTTTCAAAGGGTGTCTTTCCATCGTAACATATCAAGACGAAACAGTGCGTTCCAATCGCACTCTATCATGGATGTATTAATAAAATACTACATAGTTTAAACATTTTTTCCTCTTCATTGTCTCGTAAGTCTCCGAAATATTCAAGAGCACCCATTTGCATTTGCAATTTGGGATAATTACCAAAATCAACTTCAGATTTCGCACCCCCATTAATCTGCAGTCTCACAAGTTTCAACCCAAAAGAATATATTCACCCTCGTAATAAGAATATCGCTTTCCATTATCCGAAGAGGAAAAAATATCAGAGATCGCATCTGGTGCCAACTTATATTTTACATATTTCTCGATAATCCTCAAGAAACACCAATTATACGAGGAAACTAAGATTTAGTGAAGAAAGTTCATGCCTGCATATACAATCGAAGCGAGAGCATTATGAGAACATGTAAAGAATGGCCAAGCAACCTCGATTTGGATTGGGGCCGGAGACGATGACCGTGGCTGGCCTCTGATCTGAGGTCTGCAATAGCGGAGACCGTCAAGTGGTACGGCAGTGCGCACAGAGGGGAGAGAGATAGAAGTGACACACGAAGTAGGGAGTGCTGCAGCCCGGTACAAGTAGCGAACTAGTAGACGGCAGCCAAGACGGGCGGCGACATGAGCTAAAGTAATGAAGGAGGAAATGAATACTGAGCCACATGGCTCGAACATGAGCTACCGATGAGTCGGGGCGCAATGTCGTGGCCCTACAGGGCATTCATTTCTTGTTTTGGAGGTCATCGCATGACATTCATATTAACAACTTTCTATTAGGGGTTTGTAAAATGGATCACCCAAATCAGGAATCGCTCAAACCTAACTGAACCAGTCATTTGGGTCTGGTTCTTAGAAATGTCGGTCTGATTTCCGATTTCAAGGGGGAATCGGACTAGACAAACTACATGTACTCTTTTTTTATTATCATTTCTTCATATTATAAGGCATCGAGTACTGGGGAAAAAAGTGACTGGTTCCATCGGATTGGACCGATGGTGTGATTTGGTCTCCGGTTCCCAATTGATAGACTTAGATGAAAAATATTGTAATACATGACTATAGTATGTGGACGCCAATTGGACTCTCCAATGTAAATGAGTTTTTTTTTTTTTTTTTTCCACACAAATTGTTAGTAAGGGATCTCGCATGCTTTTGGGGTTACGTAGTCAATCTGACCAACATGCCACTGGAGAATTTTGGATTTTTAACTAAAAGATGGTTAAACATCAACAAGGATGTTCACCTTGGATAGGTTCCACTTGATGGTGTAGAAAATTAGACATATGTTGTGCACCTTTTCCACACATATCTTTGTTTATTAACCATCAAGTTAACCCCGTGGTAGTTGGGTCTCTTGATTTTCAATTTTAAACAAATTTGAATGTGACACGGCTCTTTAAATGCCATTATAATAGACATAATCGGATCGATAGAAGAATTAATGCATCAGTTAAGCCAATACAAATATTTTGGGCTTTCTTTTTCAGGATTATATTTTCTTAACCAAACTACACCGTTCAATAGATGACGTGGCGTATGCCAACATTATCTGTGTTTATGATTCTCCCATTACAATTGCTGAAAATTTTTCCAGGCCTAGCTATAAATGTCGAATTTTTTCTTATGCACAATATAGTAGCCACTTGGTAATTATGGCCATTGTTTAAGTCAATACTATAGTCTTTATATATATGTATGTATGTATGTCTATATATATATATATATATATATATATATATATATATATATAATCATAGAAAAAATATATCAAGTGAGTTCTACTAAATTAGCCTATAAAGATAATTATTTGTACTTAAATATTGTTCTGATGTAATTCAAATCTTTTCAAGTTAAGATTTTCACAATCCCACATCTGATACATAAAATGGAATTAATCCAGTCAACTAACGGAAGAGCTTTTGTATCTTGTAGCCAAGCAGCGATTGTTAATGTGGCTGTTGGAGAGGTTTTGGAGAAGCTGAAGATAAAACAAAAATCAATGACTGAACATTTAGTTGGACTTCATGATCGGATAAAGGACCTGACAAACTTATTAGATATCGATCATCCCAATGTGCGGCTCATTGGAATTGACGGAATGGGTGGCATCAACAAAATAACTATTGCCAAGATCCTCTTCAATTGACTGTGTTCCCACTTTGGAAAGTGTTGTAGCTTCCTCGAGGATGTTTGAGGAGGCTCAACAACCAAGGAGGGAATAGTCTGGATGCAGAAGAGATTACCATCTGACATTGCTGGTTCTATATCTGTAGGAGAAATCAAGGATAGTGAAGAAGAAATGAGGAGGGTTGAAGCAACACTCCACAATAGGAAGGTCCTTGTAGTTCTAGATGATGTTAATAAGAAAGTGCCCATTAAGAATCTAATAAGAAATTCCAAATTACATTGAGGATCGAGGATAATCAATACAACGAGAGACAAAGATATTATTCAAGTTGAGGGATTTGACATTAAAATTGAACAATATGAGATGCAAACGATGAATGATGGTTATGCACTTCGGCCTCTTTGTAAACATGCCTTTAGACAAAGTATTCTTCAGATGATTACCCGGAGCTTTCAAGGGAAATTGTCTTGTTTATGGGAGGACTTCCTTAGCTATTGAAGTGGCTCGTTTGTTACTTAAGAATAAAGAAGACAAAGAAATTTGGGAAAAGACGTTGTAAAGTTAAGGGAACTACCAAAAGAAGAGATTCCAGAGAAGTTGAGTATTAGCTATAATGATCTAGACAAATTTCTTTTTAAAAAAAAAAATTCCTCAATATAGCATGTTTTGTTTTTAATGAGAAGAAGACCGATGCAATTGATATGTGGAGAAATCGCAAATTTTATCCCATAGAAGGAGTCCTTACCAAAAGGTGTTTGATAAAGATATTGGGCTATGATATGTTTTGGATGCATGATCAACTTATAGCATTGTGAAAGCAAATTGTTCATGAAAACAATCTAGATGACTTTGGAAAGCAGAGTAGATCGTGTGATACAAAAGAAGCCCTCCAAATCATAAGAACTGGAGAGGTAAGTAAGAAACGTCCCCTTTCTAAATAGAAGTCGTATATCCGAGGATTGAGGATCGGGGTGTGACACTACTATTGACATCATCTTCTAATGCTACACGATGATTGTGTGGGTGGATGAGAGTGTGAGGTACCTGGTTCCCCATCTTTTTGTGGCCTGATTTGCTTGGGTCAATAAGGACTTTTACAGTCCTTTGTGTGGGTTCGACAGTCGACCTAGTGACGCTAATGGATCAGTGTTGCCCTCTCCTGATGGCACCGTGGATGACGTCAAGTCTGACCCCGACTACAACCTAGAGCCCAAGCCATAGCTATGAGGACACCGGCTTTTGACTAGAATCATTTTTGGTAGCTATAGAGCTAGGACTAACCCCCTTATATCTTTTTGTGTGGGGATGACTAGATTGAAATGGTCCTAAAGACGAGGGCTTGCCAACCTACAATGTTCCAAGTATATAAATAAATCATGGAAGTTATGTAGTATATGCGTGTGTTTTTCCTTGCTCTCCATTATTATCAATGTTTGGGTGGTAGAGATTGCACGCTTCCACATGTGCTTAATGGAAAAATAAAAACCAATGAGACGGCAACGCCTCCTAGGACATCGCAAATTAATCCCAACATGGGGGATGTCGCATTCCCATGTTGAGGTAAAGTCTAAGGCATGACATGTGGGAGTTAACGAATGTTGTTGCCTCATTGAGTTTTGCTCAAAAATCATAAATCGTTAGCAAATGGATGCATTATATGATTGTCTTCTTGCACTTTTGATTCTTCCCTAAGACTCGTGAACGGCTACACTAAATGTTTGAGACAATCTTGGGAGAGAGTTGTAAGAATTTTTCTGATGTGAGCTATTTATCATTTTATGGGATTGGTCTAATAAAATGAGATATAAAGGTTCTTAATCAGTTTAATATGTGGCTAGTTAGCATGGGTCGAGTAAAGCCTGGCCTATGATGAGAGGATTTGTGGCTTAGAACTGTTTAAATACTACTCAAATCTCTTCTCTAATCCTCAATACACAAATATCCTCACATAAGGAGCAATTATAAAACATTAAAGATGAGGGACGGTCTCATTGAATCAGTAATATAGAGGGTAATAGAGGAGAAACACTTGAGCTATCACTATTCTGCATAAAGAACAACGAATTCTAATCAAGTGCATATATCTTTTTTACTCAATTATATGTGTTCTTGATTCTAGTTATTGAGATTTTTTATACCATTTTTCACAGCTTACAAGAGTGACCCTTAGTCAAGGCAAATAAAGCTAGTGTAAGCCTTTCCAATTTCTCTTTCAACAGGCTATGTGTTAGGACTCGAGTGTCACGAGCACTTAATGCAAAATTTGAATAGCAACAACACTACATCAAGTAGCTAGCAAATGCTACATCTTGTCCATTGAACGCTCATTCTTTTGAGGCCGCCAAACTAGGCAAATTTTTTTCCCAAGCACTTATATTGGATCTCCAAACCATTACTCATTTTTGTCTTGGAGCCAAAAATAATGGCAACTTTGGAAATACGGAACAAGTGCACAAGTTGGAGGGAGAAATTTGTTTTTAGAATGCTTTCTGATGGCTTCGATCAATATGCAACACTCACCCTCACATTCTTATATAAGTGTGCAATACCTATACTACATTCAATGATGAAGACGAACATCCCACACACTTACTATCTCAACAACCAAATGACACAAATATTAAATGAGCCAATAGCCATGAAGTTTTTGTTCCTCCTGACAATGAACAAACTTCACGCTCTTTGACCAAAAACCAAACAAGAGCTCCTCTTTTTCTCTTTGAAAGTATTTACTCCTTGTTGAATGGTGGAGGGCTACCCAAGCCTACCGTAAATCATGTCAATTTCCTTTTGTCTTCAATCTTCTTCTGACACCCCTCCCCCCCTTCCCTGGAAAATCAAAACATCCAATCAAATTTGAGAACCCAGCAATCAATTTTTACATAGATGTATTGAATGATAGACTGCCACAAACATCCCAGAAAAGTACATAACATTGACCCACAACAAAACAACAGTAACATTATTTAACCTCATCATTGGAAATCTTCCCTTGGTGCATGACCATTGTGTCGGAAGAATTTCCTCTCCCCCATTAGTCTGTTGAGGCTGGGGACTTTCTTTAGCAGCAAGCGTATAGCATGCCCCAAAAGAAGCAAAATCATCAGTCCAATCCATACCAAGATTCTGAATCAGATGACCTTGTAAAATGAATTCCTCTTATGAGATGGAGTGAAGATTAGTTTTGAGAAGACATAGCTTGAGTACTATGTGATGGGGAAGAATAATGAAATCGGATTTTGAGGTATGATAACACTCTTTTTAGATAATTATGTACCTCACAACATTACTAATGGTTACTGACAAAAATCCTCCAGAATACAATAAAGTCCCAATGATAATGCCAAATAGAAATTATAGTTGTATATCTTTAGGAAAAGAAAAAAAAAATTGAAGGAGATATTGAACAAAAATACTGAACAAATATATAAGTGAGGGTTATTTTTGAACATATACAACCTTTGACAGGTCATATCCTTCTGAAAGAACCCCTAATATGTAACCTCCAAGTAGGACAAGGCACCTATCCATTTGTTTTACAAAAACTACTAACACTGTGGACATTTATGGTGATCCACATGATAGCATACATACATAAACACTTTTTTGCCGTGAAGGATAATGACTTTTTTTTTTTCTTTTTATCAGTTCTACTCTACTCTTACTCTTTAACTCTCACTCTCAAACTTATGCATTGCCTCCCCGTAGATTGGAAGACATAGAAGTCAAAACCCCATACCTAAATCTAAATCGTCTCCACCCCATTCTAACCCTACTTCCCTAAGAAAGTAAAGATTAGAACCCCCTACTCCTCCTCTCTCCCTCCCTCCCCTTCCCACAAGAGAAGGGTGACCACGGGATAAATCCCACTAATTGAAAGAAAACAACTTGCAAGTGGCAAAATAAGGCAGAAGGATGGAATGAAACTTGTATGCCTTTCTTATTTTCCTGCGCAAGATACATTCCCATCTCTTGCCTTACATGCCTTTTGTTAACTGTAACATATAGATTATTTATTTAATTTCACACTTATCGCTTGCCACTTTTTTTTATTTTTTTTTCCATTCTTAACATTACTCATGCGATACATCCATGCGAAACGTAACTGTAAATTGGCAGAATTGGACGTATATGTCGAGCAAAGAGAAAGATAATAAGCAATTATGTGAGCATCGAATATTAAACATGCAGGTGATTATTCACTTTTAGTTAGGGTGCACATATTAAGCGTTAAATCAATTATCTAAAAAAAATATTGAAAAAAATATCATTGTGTTGCTTACAAAAGCAAATATATTGACAAAAAATATGGGAAAAGTGCCAAAAAAAATCCTAACTCTTTTGTATTTGTGCCGATTTAGTCATAGACCTTTTTTTATGTCGATTTATTCTTAAATCTTTTTACGTGATACCAATTCAGTCATTTTTGATCAATTTTGGCCAGATTTTGCTAATTGGACCTCGCTAGTGGCGTGAGGGCGAGCCTTGCCTGCACGGCGCGAGGCCGCCCTCAACGATTGGGTGGCTAGGGCTCACCCTCGTCGGATCTAGCGAGGAGGTGGCCTCAAGCTAGCCTCGCGCCAGGCCACCAAAAGCTTCCGACTAGAAGACAAGCTCCGCGTGCCGTCGAAAAAAAGCCAACCTACGTGAGTACCGTTGGAAGCGATGCACTTGAGGCCCTTCTTCTTGACAATGAAGCTCGCGCCGATGAACGTGCTCGAGGCCACGGCCAATTGATCGAGACGAAGCGTCTCACATCGTCGGAGACTAAGCTCGCGGACTGCGCGGGTTCCTCCGATTAGGGAAGGATCACTCCGCAGTCGATCGAGACGAAGCTCGCGAACTGCGCAGGTTCCTCCGATCGAGGAAGGACCACTCTGCAGTCGATCAAGACAAAGCTCACGGACTGTGCGGGTTCCTCCGATTGGGGAAGGATCACTCCACAATCGATTGAGATGAAGCGTCTTGCATAGTTGGAGACGCGAGGGATGCAGAGAACAAAAGGATCGCGAAGCAAAGGGGATCTCGATGGTCGCGCTAGAGAGAGAGAGAGAGAGAGAGATCTTTGACAGCATGCGAAGCTCGTTGTCTGGTCGGAAGCTTTCGATGGCCAAGTGCAAGGCCAGCTCGAGGTCGCCTCCTTGCGCTGAGCTGGCGGGGCTCGCCCTGGGCAAGGCTCAACCCTCGCCAGCCATGGGCAAGGCTCAACCCTCGCCAGATCCGGCAAGGGCGAGCCCCGCCGCCCAGGCCTCACGGCCACTGGCGAGGTGGCCGGTGAGGTCGACCTTGACCTCACTGGCCGTCGCCTCTGGTCAATCGTCAAGGTCCGATGACCAATTGGAGGAAAAACAAAAAAATAAATAAATGAGAAAAAAAATTCAAAAATTATTAAAATATTAGTAAAGATTGTCCACGTTAGCACCGATCATGCTACATCAGTTGGCCGGCATGTAGTCAGCAAAATCCGGCCAAAATTGACTAAAAATGACTGAATTGGCACCATATAAAAATGTTTAGGACTAAATCAGCACCAAAAAAAGGTTTATGATTAAATTGGCACAAAAACAAAAGGTTTATGACTTTTTTAGCACTTTTCCCATTTTATCATTAAAGAGAAAGTTAGGCATAGAGTGTGGGTGATAACTTTCCGTTGAATGATCCTTTTAGTAATATGAATAATTAATTTTAGGAGAATATTTTCTAAATTATTGATTTTTCGGTGTAATATGCACTCTTATTTATTCCAAGAACTCCCTCTTGTTAGTACTGGGATTTTCTACGTGTTTTGGGGTGATGAACTCAGAAAAACTTGAGGGTAATGGAGGTAAAAAGAAAAATGAACCTCTCGTGTAAAATTCAAAAAAGTTGCTCGAGTGACAAGAAGTCTCATCACATCTGCATGGGATTCTTGGAAGGGAAAACTGTGCCTGGGGCACTTCATCTCTAAAAGCACTCTTGGACACTTAATTCAAAGCAAATGTACAGATAGAGCAAGTCTTGGCTAGATTGATGTATGTGAAACCAACTTACATGCACTATTAAATCGGTTAGGTCTAACATGGAGTCATTTCATCAGATTGCGCATGCAAATCGGGATCGCTTGCACCAAGTGCAACCAATTATGTCTTTAGATAGACAGATAATTCTTACTAATATGCATCAGTAGCTAAACCACTCAGGGAAAGTGGTTCCTAGCTAATAGAACTGCTTTTCAATGTCATAAGTGTATTGGGGAAATTATCAAAAAAAAAAAATCTTAAATTTATTACAACCATGGTCAATTTAATCATAAACATTTTCACAATTTATGAATTTACTTTTCAATTATAGTAACTAAATCCTAAATCTTTTTAAAAGTTTAGGATTGAATTGGTACAAGTGTAATAGATTTAAAACTTTTTTGGAATTTTTCCCTAGTTGCATAGTTTATACCTTTTTATCATAAAACTCAATCTACAGCATCTGTTTATCATTAGATAAGAAAAATCGAAATCAATCTTAGTTTGCATTTTCGGTTAGATGCATATTTTTTAGCTAATTTGATTTAGGAAGCTGCATACAGCCAAATCTCCTCATACGTTGCGCATGGAAGGTAAATATTTGCAATAGGAATGGCGCGCAAAAAACCATATTGATAATGAATATCTTTTTATGCCTTCAAAGTTCACTGCAAAAAGAAGTTTCCTCTACAATTTTTATTTGGATATCATAATAGATTCAAATAAGAACAAAGCGAAAAAGAGAATTGAGTAATTTCTTATATTTCAGTGTTTTTTATAAAGAGCACTTGGCTTCATTAAATGACTATTTAAGGTCATATATCAATCAAGAATATACAAAATCAAAGGAAAATATATATACAATCCTAAAAAAAATGAAGAATCAAGAGAAATGTTCTAATTGTCTCTAACATAAGAAAATATATTAAAGAAATATCCTAATTATGTCTAACAGATTCCTTTTGGTACTTTAATTGACTAAGCCAATAAGTCATAATATGCCGTGGTCTAATTAAAAGTAATTTACTTGACTATCTAGTTATATTGATGGATGGCGACAATTAATTGAGTGACGCTTTTTATCAACCATATCTGATTTTGTAATATTCAAACTGGTTGTATAAGCCTAATTTGAAGCTGTTAAATTTAAATCAATCTAAGACAAATCTAACAAATAGACCATTGTGAAAAAAAAAACAAAACTTGTTTGTTGGTTTTAGCTTGACCGCACAGTGATCAAGCTTTCACAAAACAAAACTTTTGACGATGGATTGAGGGTGAATCTGTGTGTAAAAGGCCTACAGCCCCTGAGAGCAAAATGTGACGCAGAAAATGTTACTTAGATCTAAATGACAAAGGAAATTAAAGTGCTTGAAAAGTGAAGTGCGAATATTGAAATTGAAGGAATTAGGAAGGAAAGTGTTCGAATGAAAGGAAATTAAGGGAAAATTAGACTGATGAACAAGCTCTTCCCTCAAAATTGGCTAGTGAAACCCCATGAGCCCCTTTGGGATGTTTCATGTTCAGAAGCACTTTCTTCATGTTCAGAAGCACTTTATCTTTGTCCAGAATACTTTGTTTTATGATATGAGATTATGTTTATTGACAAAGAAAAAATACATTAAAATTACAAATGAGAGTGCGAACATAGGAATCAAAATCACTAAGAAATAAACTTTACTAAAATTGGAGAATCCTCAAAATTACACACACCTTGATGTGATCTGGGCCAAAATTGATGAGGACGTCAATTCTTAAAGTGGGCCAGTGGGGGAGCTTGTGTAATATTTCACAATTTGGGAAAATTTTGCTAGATAAAATAAAGAAAATAAAATGACTGCACTAGACATATATCAATTGGTGAACCGTGTGGCACTGAAACCTTGGATCACTTCACTTGACCTCACTAACCCTTTATTTGCTCTCGCTTATACTCTCACATTCGAGCGAGTAAATTCTAGGGAGAGAAAGTGCTAGAGAGGGAAACTGTCAAGAACCAAATGAAATGGATGCTAGAAACAAGGGGGAGAAAGCAGCTAAAGCTGTCGGAGCTGTGAAACACCGAGTCAACAATGTGAACATCACACTTACCGTGTAGTAATGGATATTTTGTCCGTTTCTCAGTGTAATAATACATGATAAGCACGTTTTCCATTTCATCCAATATCAAGATATCATAGATTCAAGGTTAGCTAGGTCAATTTGAAGATTCCATTTTGACTGGACATAACCCCTCGACTGGACACAACTCCTCCCCATCGGCTATCCCGACCCTCGATTTTGACCGCATTTTCCGGGATGGGTTCGATCTGGGCCGGTGATTGAGCCCATCACTTCAAAACTATGGGCCCGTCTACAGCCCAATCCTATCTCCGGCTCCGGTGGACCCCACCATCATCCGTTTCTGCAATCTTCCCATTCTCTTGATGGTGACCCTTGGATGATGGGAGTTGAGGGATTGATCCAACGCTCACGATAGCCTAGACCAGATGTTCAAAAAGCAGCCAAGGAAATGACCTTCAGGTCCCCCAGAAGCAGCCTTCCTCAGTCTATATATATATATATATTTTGGCAGGTTCAAATTGACATCCGAACACGGAAAGCTCCACATGGCCCGTGGCTTTTGGATATTGGAAGCTCGTCGGGTTTGATGAGAAAGAGATAAAAAGTCAAAAAGAAAAGAAAAAAATTTCATTCTGAGTGAAATGAGTGGTTGTGGAGTTTGATTTGATCAAAAAGTTATGGTTTCAATTCATGACTTGGATGTTCATTAGATTTAACTGGACCACTCAAGATAAATGAAGATCATACCCATGTTGCTTTCGTGCCGAGACATTAATGTCAAACCCAATTACACATCTTACCAAAAAAAGGACAAAAATTCTTGTCGATGCTCGCTTTTGTCCTATTGATTTTTGACATGACAAGTTCCTTTCATTGGATTTATGCACCACAATCAAGTTTTTCATTAGGAAAACCCTCTAATGCATTTTTAAAGATTTTGTATAATGAGTGAAGAAAGTAAAGGAAAATATGAAAAATCATGGTCACTTTCTACTTTTTCTATTAATGTCTTTGGATTTTTTACCAAATTCGAACATGGTAAATGACTAAACTACCCTACTTGAAAGATATTTCTCTCAATTCCCCAACCCTAATGCATCCACTCAATAACAGACCCCAATTTCACCACCATTCATCGCCTTGCTACCGTCAGCCTACTCTGAGCTTCCTTCAACCATCGTTCTCGTCCTCTGTGGCTGCACCATCCCCCTCCGAGCTTACCCTCCCAGAGTAAGACAATGAGTAACCAATGGCGACATGATTAGTAGATGTTGGATTATGGTTTGGGAAATTTCTGTTCAGGTGAATGGATGCACATACACTACGCATTAGGAGCATTTTTGGGTATGAAAACTGTATTATGGTAAATGCATATTTGTTGGGAGATGGAAAGTGATACCTAAGCATAAAAGTGAGGATGCAAAGATGTAAATTTTAATATAGAGAATGCAAAGAGATTTCTAGGTGATAATTTTAAATGTTTATTGGTACCTTCCCAACAACCAAACCCACTGAGCCATACCTTTCCATGAGTGCTAAAGATAACATTAAGGCAACGTTTGGTATCGTCACCCTTAGGCAGCACTAGATCGGGGTTGTCCAAGGCTAAAAATGCTGGATCTAGGCTTAGAGACGCTGGATTTGGGCTCAACAATGGTGAATACGACATTCGGATCTTGGTTCAACTCACAATAGATGGTAGGAGCTCAGAGGACATGGCTTGACCATGGCTTTTGTCAGAGCTTAAGAGGGCTAGCAGCAATAAGGACGACAGCCAAAACTCGAGGAAGAAGCTAAGGGTGTCCAAGGTTGAGGGGTAGAATAGGAATAGTAAGATTTTAGAGCAAGCAAGTTTGGAAGAAAAAAATATATCAAACCTCTCTCGAAAAAACATATCAAAGTGATTTTGATTATATCCAAACTATCATGAATATAATATTATTATGGTATATGCAAATATTTTTGACAGAAAAGACTACACAATATTCATAATGTGATCCAAGCGACATTTGTGTAAATAGTACTAGTGGACGTAAAAATCAACTGATAGTGATAATTTTATCGCAACTACAAATATTAGGTCATTAGTTCTGTAACAACCTTAAACATCTAGTGAAGTTCGTTGAGTCAACAAACTAGCCGTTATGACTAAGGATTTGCACAGCAAACGAAGTTGAAACCAGTAGTCGAGAAGTTAGGTTGTTTGACAGGTCTATCAAAGGTTGTAATGATGAGACAGCGACAGTGCTACTCAACGTTCAAGGGACTCTATGGGCGGTTTTATTCTTGGGTAGTAGCTTAACAACAACTCCAATGGCTCCTTGCTCCTTTGATCATTTTCAATGGATGGATTGGAGAAAGATATAAAAGAGAAGACCTAAGAAGCTAAGAAAGAGAGCAATAGAACAACATTATTAAAAGATTTGCATTCAACTATGTTCCAAACAATATGCTCTTATCTAAGTGTTTCACTAACTACTGTATTCATGCTATTTGAGTAATTGTACTCTAAATTAAGTATATAAGAGTAAGAGTAGCAACTAAACACTAATAGTGTAACCTATCTTGTAATAGGACCAATGCTTGCCTATTGTAACTTTTTAAGCAGATTATTAATGCAATACAACCTAACTTATGACCGTTAGTCTAAAGAGTGGACGTAGGTTTGAAGATAAAGCCAAACCACTAAATATCATTGCGTGCCACTCTTTTACTCTCTTTTACTCTCACTAGCATAGAGGATAATTATGATCTTTGAAACATCTACTTGACCCGATCTTTACTTAGCATTAATTAATTTCTGCAAAAGATTGTCAAGTTTTCTAAAACAACCTATTCACTCTCCTCTTGGTTGTATTGTTAGACCCCAACAACCTCTTAAGTAGAATAATGCTAAAGCCCAAAACCAAGGGACTTGCGTAAAGCTTTTGAGCATCTTCAGGATTCAACTTTGTACCAAATGCTCTTGAAATTGTGTTAACAAAAACTGAAAGATTGGGACTCTAAAGATCCTCAAGCCCAAGTTTTTGGCCTCGTTATAATTTGGGATGATTAGTTCTAGGTTTCATACAGGTTTTACCCGGAACTTGAAACCTATCCATTAAAATAGATTCCTTATTTTACTAGAATCTAGAATCTACTTGCATACGCTAAAACTTTTCTATCACAAGTTTCAAGTCTATTCTAAGGTCTACCTAAGTTGTACCTACATAATTAATTGAACGATTATAGTGAATCATCATCTTTAATAATTACCATGTGTTGCTACAATCCATTACCATAACTTCTCGTATTATTAATTGAACGATTGCAGTGAATCATCATTTTTAGTAACTATCACATGTTGTTATAATCCATTAATGACAACTTTTATTTAGATGCATGAAGAATATGAAACATTACCAAAATAAAAATTTCAATCGTTAAATGGAAGTTTAGACACGTAGTTCTAGATCATATACTAAAAATCGATTGTAGTGAATCATCATTTTTAATAACTACCACATGTTGTTATAATCCATTGATGACAACTTTTGTTTAGATACATGAAGAATATTAAACATTAATAAAATAAAAATTTCAATCATAAAATGGAAGTTTAGACACATAATTCTCAATCATGTACTAATAATCGAATGTCATGAAATATCACAAAATCATATGTAAACATGGACCAAGAAAAAAAACACAAACTTATTCTAGGTATCAGGTTTCAAGTTCTACCTACCTAAAACCTAGAAAATACTCATCGAAATCTTAAACGTACCCATTAAAATGGATTTCCCAATTTTTGGAGACTAAAATCTATCCTACATATCTTAAATTATTGAACTAGATCGATTTGGTTCTTCGTTTCCCAAAACCTATTTGATTCTTCGATTTCAGGTCACTGCTAATTATATATCTCATTAGGCCCTTTCTCGTTTATGATGAGAGAGTTGTGGCCATCTACTTAATCACGTCACCAAAAAGACAAAGCAAAAAGGTCGCAGAGGATCCCACGACTCCCATTCAAATCAGACGCACAAGAATCACCAACCATCTTAATTTCAAAAAAAAAAAAAAAAAAAAAAACCAAAATGAAGACCAAAAACCAAAAAACCCACCAACCACTCCGGAAATTACGACAATGCCATCCATGATCCTGATAAAAAAACCAACCTCCTCTGCCATTTGCCCATCCTTTGACCCATTGGGATGCACAAACAGGGCAAACATAAATATCCAATTTTACGTTTTCTCAGTTTCATTTGCATTTCCTAGAGAGAGAGCAACAAAAGATAAAGAGATGTTGGGCGTGTTCAGCAGCAGCGTGATGTCTCCGCCGGAGGAGCTGGTGGCTGCGGGCTGCCGGACCCCGTCGCCAAAGACGACGGCTGCAGCACTGGTGGAGCGGTTCCTCGAAGCCAACCCTTCAGCCGCATCGGCACAGATCGGAGACCACGTCCGGCTGGCCTCCACTCACCATAAAGAGTCTCCGTTGCTTCCCAGGTAAATAAATTCCATGAAAATTTTGTGGGATTTTCTCTCCAAATTTTGTCTCGCCTGTGCTCACAAAATATAGCATTAAAAATACGTTTTTAAAGATAAATGAATGTTTAGCATATTAATTTGTATGCATGTATTGGTTGGTAAGCTTATGATGGTTTCTATCTCCTTAATTATTCTCTCAAATCTTACATCGAGATTTTCTTTTTTTTATCCAAAAAAAATTGTTTTATTATAAGCTTAATTTGCTAGAGTAGAATTGAAGAAAAGATTTTCTTGTGAGAAAGGCCATGGAAAGATGTGTTGACGTCACTTTTCAACTTCCCTCCTTTACTAGCTGCTAGAAATACTATGTTGCTATCTTCCTTGAATTAATATTTAAACTTTTTTGATGGGGTCTATTCTCCCTTTCATTTTAGGTGATTAAATTCCTAGTCTATGAAATATCCCGTTAATTTCGTGAAATAAATTTCATCTACCATAGAGACATAGGTGAAAAGAAACATGTTCTTATGTCTCATTTTTCTGACCGGTGAAATAAAAGAACTTAACTCCTAATTGGCTTACTTGGTTGAGGCATTAAGAGAATTTACTTGTTTAAATGGCATGATCTGGGTGCAAGCTGTACTATTTAAACGCTACATCTTAAGATTAAAGATCTGAATTTAACCGGTTAATGAATATTGTAAGGTATTTTGTAATCTTTTAGATGGTGCCTCTGCGATGGCGTTCGATTAGACTTCCACAAGTTTTTGCCATTTGTCATAAGAGGTTTCTTGCGTGAACTCCACGTTAGGAAGTAAATATGTAGGAATTCTCTCATCTTTTTTAGCTTCTTTGGCAGTTTGCGACCTCAGGATCAGTTTTGAATTTGGTGTAGAAAGAGAGAAATGAGGGGACCTTCTTTTGGAGGGCTTGGGGAAAATGGGAACAAGATTTTTGGAAGCACGATGTGGACAATTTTTAATGGGGCCGCCAAAAATATGTACGCTTTGGGGGAGGAATTGTGGAGAATCGATTAAATTTAGGCATAAAAAAAAAAATAGGTTTAGAAAATTTAGGTTAAGAAAGAGTAGGTGAAGAAAAGGATTTTGCTTGGTTTTGGAAAGAGTAGAAGGTAAGATAAAAAGATGTGAAGAAACAAGCTTTTGTATATAATATTAATGTGTTTATGGTCAAAGAATTTACAAAATTAGAAATGCATTTTCATCATCATTTATTGTGAAAGAATGGAATTAGAAAGAGTAGGTGAAGAAAAAGGATTTTTCTTGGCTTTGGAAAGAGTAGAAAGGAGGATATAAAGATGTGGAGAAACAACTTTTGCAACACTTTAAAATTCAAAACTCTCAAAACTTTTGCAATACTTTAAAATTAATGGTTGATACATAGATTTACATGTAATTTTTCACAATTTTCTGAAATTTGAATAAATTTTTATAGGGTAAAAATAATATTTTGTGCTTCTTTTTATCTCGATGGAAATTAATAGGTCCGATAGATGTTACTTGGGATAGAGAAAAGAAGTAGGTGCACTTCTATCTTTTTGCATATTCATCAAAAATTTCTTGCCAATTTAGAAATTGAATTTCTTCAAAGATGAGATTTAAAATAAGGTAAACTTATTTATTTTATAATAGCAAAAATATCACAAAAAAAAAAATCCAAACTATGCCCTCTTGGGACACAAATATCCTCAATTTTTTTTGTGTCACCAAAAAAATCCAAACTTATATAATTCTATCTAGGATATACTTGTTATACTAGTATAAATTCGTGATTTTTAGTAACACACAAAAAAAAAAAAAAAAGGATATTTGTATTAGAGTAAGTAAATTTAGGATCTTCAGTGACATAAAAAATAATGAGTAATTGTGTCACGGTGACTACAATTTGGACTTTTTTATGATATTAGCCCTTTATAACATGAGAAAGCACCTCAAATAGCACTTTTAATTTGACGTTTGGTTATATTAAATACCCATTTTATTTCTTGATCAGTAGGTGAAATTTTGCTTGCACCAACGACAACCATAGCCAGAGTTCTAAGCTATAACTATATAAAATTGTTCGAATTGACCCATCAACTTAGAATCGAGCATTTAAATGCCTTAAAGACCAAGTATGTCTCTTCCATGACTTCCGAGTATAAATCAATTTAACTCTAGTTAATTCGACTTCACTTTCATGGCTGTTGGATGCACCACCATACTTTGTGGAATGTTCTCGCAATCCTTGCCGTAGTATTTGATAATGATGGCGTTTTACAAGCCGCTGGGCACTCGACACGTGTCCATACTGTTCCCCGGTTACTAAGAGAGTACTAGTCAATCGCGCAGTGACTACATTGAGAGAACTCCATCTAAAAGCTATCTTGATTGAGGAGTTAATGGTGAAACCATTAAGCTAAAAGACCAAGTGTCCGCCAACCTTGAGGACTTATTGGCCACGACATGCCAAGACATAACACAATGGTTTTGATGTATTGCCATTGGTCATCACCAATTGACATTTGTCATAGTTTGATCACCATGTGTCGACGCCACCGGACTGGTGGGGTTCCAAAGACTCATAAATAGCCATTTGGAAAGTGAGAAATAGGTCCGGAACTCGTGAGTATGATCTAAACTTCTTCCAATTACATTCTCCTCCAAATTCTAACTTAAGCATCGATAAGCCAAATTGGGCGATAAACCTGGACACCCTAACTCGTAAACATGGTTTTAGGTTCAATCAGAGTTGAAAGTCTAAATCGATCTTTAGATACTAAGTTGTGCATCAACAATATTTTAGTCTTTAATCATCACCTAATTATCATCCACTGGCATTGGAGTCAGATAATTACTTCAATCTAATGAATTTACAGGCATAGCCGAATGTGCAGGCAAGCCATATACTCCACAACAAGACTGAAAATCTTGAGCATCTGGTCTATCTTAAAATTTTTGCGTTGCACGTAAATAACGAAAATATGCTGCAGATCATTTGCGGTTAAAGATGAAATCTTCTGCTTGTTTGGGGAGCGCTTCACAACCTGGGGAGCTTAAGGCAACAGTATGGGCTCGCAAAACTGGCCAACGAAGCAACGCTCGTGATCGAGGCTTACAAGGCTTTGCGCGACCGCGCGCCGTACCCTCCCAACCACATGGTCGGGCACCTAAACGGCGATTTCGCCTTCATCGTGTTCGACAGGTCCACCTCCACCGTGTTTGTTGCCTCTGTAAGTGACCTCAAAACATATACAGTGGATTACTAAAATAAAAGAAGGAAAAAGAAAATCAGATTTGAGTGAGTTGATGAAACTTATTAGTTGACGAAATACCATGTTGCTTCTGTTTTTGTGTTTTTGACAGGATCAAGTTGGGAAGGTCCCTCTCTATTGGGGGATAACTGCCGATGGGTATGTGGCTTTTGCTGATGATGCTGAATTGCTCAGAGGGGCTTGTGGAAAATCACTTGCTTCCTTCCCTCAAGGTAAGATTTTTCTAATTGTCCGCATAAGAGAATCACATTGAACTGTGTGGATGAACAGAAATAACTCAGAAATCGATTACCTCGCCAACGCGATGCAACAAACCAATCACTTTACAAACATCATATACATCAAATCCAATTATGCATTTGAATTCTTAAAATCCCACGTACGATTAGCTTGCTTTTCTCGTTTACCTTCCTCGCAAATTACTACTGCGCTTACACTATGTTCGGTGAGGGGATGGCGAGAGAAGAGAAAGGACTTTTAGAAGTGCGGAAAAGGGAGAGGAAAATGGAAAGAAGTGATTATGAGGGATTGATGTAAGTAATTTCATGCGGTGTTGGAATCCCTCCAAATCCATCTGTTTGAGTATTGAGGGATTGTTAATAAACAAGACATTCTCATTACCTACCTATACCTTATTTTCATTCCTTTCAGCATCCATACAATATTTTAATTTCGGCAGGCTGCCGAATGTTGAAAGCCCAAAGCTAGTCCCTAGCTTTCAGCATTTTGAAGGCAAGTTGAAAGCTGAAAACTAGCAAAAAAAAATTAAACCAAACGGTCCAGTATTTTCCCAAGAGGCTTTTAGGGCTGAAAGCCCCTTGAAAATACTGAACTAAACGCAGCCTTAATCACCCCTACATGAATCAGAAGACCTCACGTCTCCTCTCCTCTCTGAATCAAGAAGTTCCATGAATTGGACTGAGGATAATTAACCCTTTGCGCCATGAGTGCCAGCATAAAATATCGATTTGGCCTAAGTGAAGAAATTGCGAATATAATCATATAAGCATAGACGTTTCCAAGGAACAATTTGTCATATGCAAGCGCGGAAAATTTATCTTCTTTGGCATTTCGTATCTTGCAGGATGTTTCTTCTCCACAGCAGTTGGGGAGCTGAGAAGCTACGAGAATCCGAAGAACAAAATCACCGCCGTGCCCGCGGATGATGAAGAGATCTGGGGCGCAACATTTAAGGTACAACTGTGGATCTCGCTCATTCTCTTGTCGACTGCACGTACAGAATATGTAAAGAAAAAAGTGCTTTGAGTTAGAAATTCAAAGGATGTTTCTGAAGCAACGATTTCCGTTCTCTCTGAGAAGACACCACAGTCAAGCTGCTTTTGCATTACTTTGAATTTCATAGAAATGATCTCTCGTGAATTTTCCGCATATCCAATCTTGTGGATCGAACATTGGCCACACGAGACTGGTCCAATCTATGCGGGCAACTCTCCCCATCCTCTATGAACAACTTATCGAGCTTTATTGAAGATTCTCTACTCCGTTTCAATGTAATTCAGCTGACATTGTCGCTCTCTTCTGGGTCGGTGTATCAGGTGGAAGGACCGGCAGTCCTGGCAGCCGCAGATAGAGGAGTTCGCAGCTAAACGATGCATATTCTCATTTGGGCAGAGACAATTTCATGTGGCTGTGACAGTACAGGCCATGGAAATGATCCCGAATCTGGCTATCTTAGTGGTTGTGGCCATGCATAAGTTGCATTCTCAGTAATGTCTCTGTTTCAATTTCAGGTGTACTAAAACTATCGGTACAGCAGCAACTTTCTTTTGCAATAAAAAGCCAATGTAACCTCTTCGAATTGGATCCACAACATTAAAAAAAGCATCCATGAACAGTGAATTTTCTTCAAGTTCAATCAGCAACCGGTCTGGTTTCATCTCATGAAGTCCTCACATTGACATGAGAAAGCACAGACCTTGATATCAAATTGGGTTTTGGAGAAATCCCAAACCTACACTCTTGACCCAAGTCTACCCTATTCAGCATTATATTATCCTATTAAAATACACACAAACGTGGAAATTTCATGTATCGACACATGCATTTTAACAAATGGTAGATTTAAATGTAGAGTAACGGCTTAGGAATTTTTGTAAACGTGTCATAGGGGTATGAATTTGAGATTTTTAATCCCTTTGTTTATTGAATAAAGTTCCGTTCAAGAAAGTTGATCTTTCATCCTGGCTTTGACAATCAGAAGACAAATCTCTTAGATTGTGAGTTTCCCTTTCAACTGTTTGCATTTGCTTCTTTGATTCTCTCGTTGGTAGAATACCTTGTTAAGGGATTCTCCCCTAAATCACAACTGACAACCGATGCCCGAGAGCAATTCGTGAAGACTCAGCATCAACATGAAAGCAATGTGAACTAGACTTGAAAAGGCAATACTCAAGTGTTAACAACTAGTAGTCGAAAAAGTACTCAATTTATCAAACATGAAAGCCATGTGATCAAATGGCAATACTCTTAAGTTTTAACAACTAGGAGTCGAAAAAGTATTCAAACTATAACCAACTCACTCAACCTGTATTCCAAGTTGATTCCCACTCCAAACGCTATCCGCTTGAATGGTTTTAAGAAGCAAGATCGTTCTCCAGCCAAATAGTGCACAAACACAGAACTCATATAGACATTATTCTAATAAAAACAAGATCATTTGTAAATGTTTAGAAGTAAGAGGGTAAATGAGTCTTTACCACTTTTAGGGTTTATTTTGATGTATATATATATTAAACTTTATTGAATAATACGATGTGGCACCCCTCGACACGGTCCCCAATCTATTTAGGTCGCCACTGTTCGCTTACCTCTCTCATACTTGACCTAAAGGTCTATACATCCTAGGTTTATAACCTTTAGATCGGTCCTTGCGCAGTTTGTAAATGTATAGCGGAAGCGAAATCACATTTCCCTATCCCAAAAATATTAAAACGATGCACACCTATTAGACAGGCTTATAAGCCCAGCTAAACACTTTTATTTATATAGGTTTGATAGACAGCATCGGTCGGTACATCAAAATTTGCCGTGGTTTCTATACCCGGCTACATGCTCAAAAGATAACCCGACCTTCCCTATACATAAGTCTATCAAAAGGTGTCGGCAATCCAAAAAGTTTCATCTGCTACCCGTCACACACGATCACACCCAGCCAGGTCCATCGGCTGGCGGCAGCAGCAACATCCCTAGTATGATACCGTCACGACGAACGTGCACCGACAAAAACTCCTAAAACACGAGACCATCGGGTAAACCAATGTCGTACATGACTAGAACCCGTACTCGGATGAAAACCAATCCTCGAATCCCTACATGAGGGTGCTCTGAACACGTGCACTCAACGCCAACTGGGACGCCGTAAAAAGTACCGCAAGTGACAAGCAGCAGAGCCATCTTTTAATCCGAAATGTTAGTCCCCACACAAGGTGAGTACAGCCACTCAGCAGTAAAAGATTCATCAAACTATATCAAGCATTACCATCAATATCCAGATTCATGCAAGATAGATAACAACAGGTAATCAAGGGATAAATGAACAACAATATCATGAAATTCTTTAATGCAATGGAAAAAATTGCAACTTTAAAAGAATCAGGATGCATCATGTTCAGTTACCCAAGTCTCGATCATATGGCCAAAACTATAGTAACATGTCCCATTCCATGCCATACAATTTAGTCTTATAACCAGACCACACACACTTAGTAGAATTATCCATCTTATCATTCAAAAAGGTTTCATCCCCGGGAGGACCAACGTTTGCGTCCCTTCGGGCATTCGCATCCACCCTGGCATCGCGAAAGCCTCTAGCATTCAGCCACTAGGGCCACCGGGCATCTGGAGCATAACCCGCCTCCAAGCATCTTGTACCCCACCTAACATCACGAGGAAACCCTCCGAGGCTCACCATGAGAATGGTTACCCCGGCCCTCCGGATTTATGTATCGACTAGCATACAACCGGGCATCTCGAAGCTCCCAAGGAAAGACCTCCGGCATTCAGCCACTCAAGTGGCCACCGGGCATCCACAAGGCATCGATTCATTCGATCCTTTGGGCATCCCGACTCCCGGGTGTCGTTAACCCGAGGGTCCAACGACAACAATTAACATCTTAATTTCCAAAAACATCTTTTGATGTAATAACAAGATGTCCTAAGAATCCTTCATCAAATCTCAATATTACATGATATGCCAATGCCAATATCATCATGTTATGTAACAATTCAAGACATAACCATCCTTGGGACAATTTGTGCAAATTCGAAACAAAACAGCTTAACCATTAAAATGCACAGTCCTAGTAAACATTTCGGAAAATCCCAAATGAGCTTAGAAAATTCTGAAATTTTGATATATTATAGATAAGACCAAAAGGAAGAAATTTCATGAAGGACACTAAGTCAACTTCGTAGTGTATAAAGAGTAACAGTTTATTGTTTCCTTCAAAATTTCTGCAGTAACTTCCAGCTTTAACATTTTCATAGAAAAATCGTTTCATCGGTCAGACCTTGTTCATTTATTCTAAATTTTTGATATGTTGTTCCTAAAGATGTGCCCTACAACTTTTGTTAAGGGTTCGAAGTCAAATTCTAACTATAAAATTACAGAAAATTCACGGAATCCTCAAAAGTCAAGCTGTTCTCTACAAAACAGAGTATTGGTTTCAATAAATTTACTCCTATCTTTATGTTTTCACATTCTTATGACTATAGCTAGATGCCGAAACTCATTTAATGGATGTAATCTTTAAATAAAATGGTTTCTTCCCTTATTTTCATCATTATAAATCAAAGCGATACAATTAAAAGGACTTTCCATCTAATTTTCTCCAAAACAGAGTTTGCATATGTAATTTTCTCCATTCCTAATTCAATCAAATCATTTGGATCTCTACCAATCTACCTTACACCCTCTTTAAATCTCTTCCATAGCATCTAAGAACACTTTCAGCAAGTTCTTATTGACAGAAAAACCTTCCACAACTTGGCTCAAAGCATACATTCATCCCTAAACTCACTCATCTCAACATGTACCACATCTTTTCCCTTGGCAACCCTTTCCTCACCTTGTTCGATCCACATGGCCATCTCACACTCAATTTTCGAAACACACAAGGCCCTAATACATCATGCAATGGCTGGTGGCTTCAATTTATTACTCGTTTAGTTCAATCCCACACAAAACAGCAACGTCACATTCAAACCTCCACATTTCAGCATTCAATCTTCATCTTTATCATCAAAAAATTCGACATGCAACTTCCTATTCTGCATTTTCCTCACATCTACCAGCATTTCACCAGAAAATTTCAGCATGCAAAGACATAGGTTGATGAACTTCCACTTGCTTCAACACCTAGCTTGCCCGACAACCAAAAACAGAGGCTTGGGACTTCGAATGCAGCTCAATCGACGACGGGGATCAGCGGCATCGACGGCGGCAGCTCGGACACGGCAAAAGGCGATCCTCCTCTTCCTTCCTCACGGCTCACACCCGCGCACCCGCTCTCTCGCTCGAATTTTCTCTCTCTCTCTCTCTCTCTCTCTCTTGTTTGCTTGCTCACTCTCTCGGTTTCTCTCCTTCACTTGCTCCATCCAAATGCTCTTGTCTATTTGGTTAATTAATTTGTTAATTTTGTTTTTGCATGCAGGTGACAAGTGGCTTCAAGGGCAAGACAAGTGGAGGGTGGCATGGCCTCCTCCATCCGGTTCCTCCCCCCTTTTGGTCAACAGCCTTGGAGACTTCTTGGGCTTGCTTGGGCCCGAGAATTTGAGGCCAAAAGGTCCAAATTAAATGGCCCAAAGTCTTTAAAAAAAAATAAGCCCAAAATTTTTGCACAATTATAAGGCATTTTAGTTTCCATAGAAATCAGTAAATATTCACATAATCAATTTGCTTCATGTACAATTACATGACTGAAACCCTTGCATGGAGAAAGAAATCGGCAAGGCTAAACGTGGTCATGACAATGTACATAAGAGGTTCGGTCCAAGAGTTAAAATAATGTGGCCGTTGGTGCAATTGTCCATATGGCCATTCAAAGACGAATTTCTGTTTTTCTTCAAGAGTAAATATTTTGGGTCAAGATTCTCGAATGCCACATACGATATACATTTTCCTCACATGGTATCAAAGCCTAGGGCTTTACCCCTAGACAACAGAGCAACCATTCTCCGCTGTCGACTCGCCGAAACAGTTGGCTATCACCGCCACTCACCGAAATAGGGTTTCTCTCGCTTCTTCGTGCGGCTCGTTCACGGCTCACTCGTGCAGCTTACGCGGCTCGCTCACATTCGCTCCGCTCGCTTGCGCAACTCGATGGTGCTCGTGTGGCTCGCTGGGTCTCTTCTCCATGGTCTGATACACTAGCTTCCTACCAAGGGTTTTGACGACCCTATGCTAGTTGGACTTGGTGGCTTAGCTATGCCACTTCCTATACGTGAGACGCTGCACCATCTCTCCCCGCTTCTCTCGCTCTGCTAAAAGGTGGAAGCAGAGGTCGATGAATGAGAGGGAAAAACCCTAGAGAGAGAAGGCAAAGAGAGAGAACAGCAGCCAAGGGACTTGCTGGGTTAAGCGAGTAACAGAGAGCAGCAGCGCTCGGGATGACCAAGGGACTCGCTGGGTTAAGTGAGTAACAAAGAGTAGCAGCGCTCAGGATGATTTTGTGGGTTAGAATTTTCTTTTAAGTAGCTGATTTGGCTGATTAATTTATTCAAGACTTGTGATGAAGCAAAGTTGGTACTTGGGTATAGTGCAATTATTTATTTGATGATTTGAAAGTTGTGTGGTAGCTTCTGTCATTCTATGTGGTAGTGATAATATTGGGTTATTGGATTAGAGGCTGAGTTGTTTGACGAAAGCTAAGGTCAGAGTTTGCTTAATATTATTTGGAAAATGGGTGATCACTCAAGGTACAATTGAAGTAGATCCTGAGAAGAATAATACTGTGATGACTGAGGTGATTTCCTCTTCGTCTAATCGAATTATTAATAAGAAGCTCACAGGTAAGGCTAATTTCCACCAATGGAAGAAAATTATGAAGCTTACTTTGACAGGCAAAAATAACAGACACTTAACTGAGTTTAAGCCTAGAGATGATGTAACTTGGAATGGTGTTGATGCACGTATTCTTGGTCAAATGCTGAATTCTATGGAGAGTAATGTAGTTGACATGGTAACTCATATTGATACAGTCAGAGAACTATGGGAGTATTTGAATGTGTTGTATTTTGGCCAAGATAATTTGTCACGGATTTATGAGCTATTACAGGAGTTTTATCGATTTGAAAGAAAGGGATGCTCTATTACCCAGTGCTTTGCAAACTTTAAGAGATTGTATGAGGAGTTGAATGCCGTTCTCCTTATTTCAGCTGATGTTCAACAAATGCAACGTCAAAGGGAACAATTGGCTGTAATGAGATTCTTAGGAAGTCTTGATTCTGAATATGAAACTGTTGGGTATCAGATTCTTGGAGGAGAGAATATAGCGTCACTCACAGATACATTTGCTTGAGTTCTTCGAGTATCTCATGAGTCTTCTCAGAATACTACATCCATGATAGGGAGTTCAGCTCTTGTATCCCAGACTCAAACTGGTAGTGGTAATAAGAGTAATGGAGGAAACCGTGGCGGATATAATGGGCGTGGTGTCCGAGGAGGAGGCCGAGGCATAGGAATAGGGATAGGTCAAGGTCATCAGCATCTTTATAAACAATTTCACATACCTACTAATAAGTTGGGGACTACACGAGTTTTCCATTACTGTGGCAAACCTGGTCATATTCAAAAATTTTGCTACAAGCTACATGGAAAACCAGGACAGCAGCACCAGTTCGCTAATATGGCGTCTAATCCACAGTCATCTGAAGACAAGGTAGTGGTTATGTCTAGTGAGGAATATGCTTGGTACAAACAATCTCAAATCTCACAACCTGTTTCTTCCACTACTACTTTGGCAGACAGGTAATGCTACCGCATGCCTTTCGGCTACTTCTCATCATTGGATCATTATTCAGGGGCTTCTGATCACATGTCAGGTCTTTCAAGATTATTTTCCTCTTTTTCTCCGTCTTCATCCATAGTTACTCTAACCAATGGATCACCTACACATGTTAAGGGAATTGGCACAGTTAACTCAACTCTTTCATTGCCATTGTCCTTAGTGCTTTATCTTTCACAATTTCCATTTAACCTCATGTCTGTTAGTAAGTTAACCAAAAACTTTCATTATTCAGTAACTTTTTATCTTGATCCTTGTATTTTCCAGTATTTGGCTATGAAGAAGACGATTGGTAGAGGACGTGAGGAAGGGGGGCTGTATGTACTTGAAGATGCCTCTTCAGTTGCTTGCTCAAGAGTTGCGTCTCCACATCAAATCCACTATCGTCTTGTTCATCCTTCTCTACGTAGTCTTCAAAAGTTGGAGTCTAGTTTTCAATCTTTTTCTAGTCTAGAGTGCGAGTCATGCCAACTTGGCAAATTACATCGTGTTAGTTACACACCTCAAGTTATTAAACGAGCAGCATCTCTTTTTTTATTAGTTCATTCAGATATTTTGGGTCCATGTCATGTGGTTTCTAATTCGGGTTTCAGATATTTTGTTACTTTTATCGGTGACTATTCCAAAGTTACTTGGTTATATTTAATGAAAGATCGTTCAGAATTATTTTTTATTTTTCGTGCATTTATATTTGAAATTTATACTCAATTTGGCATGCATGTTAAAGTTCTGCGTTCTGATAATGCTAAGGAGTACTTTTCCACATCTTTTTCTGATTTTATGACTTTAACATGGTATGATCCATGAATCTTCCTGTTCTGATACTCTACAACAAAATGGTGGTGTTGCTGAAAGGAAGAATAGGCATTTATTAGAAATTACTAGATCCATGTTATTTAAGATGAAGGTCCCAAAAACCTTTTGGTCGATGCTGTTCTAACTGCATGTTATCTCATTAATCGCATGCCTTCTTCTATTCTGCAAGGTGGTATTCCTTTTTCCACTTTGTTTCCTAGTGAACCACTATTTATCCTACCACCCCGTATCTTTGGTTGTGTATGTTTTATTCATGATCATCCACCTAGAGTATCAAAACTTGATCCTAAGGCAATCAAAGTGTATGTTTATGGGTTATTCCCGCACTCATAAGGGATATCATTGTTACCATTACTGAGAAAATATTTTGTAACAGCTGATATTTCATTTTTTGAATCCACTCATTATCATAATGTTCTAATTGATGTGTTTGAATTAGATGAAGACTTGTATGTGATCACCATTCGGTCTACTATTCCAATAGTATCGCCAGTATCTACAGAGAAATTACCTCCTCTCCAAGTTTACACTCAACGTCCTCGTGTCGCTACTACTGCTCCCCCCACTCCTCCCATCACTACTACGTCATCTTCTGCTCTAGATCCGCCATTAGCTGACCCTCCTCTTGTATCTGATCTTGATCTTCATATTGCTCATCACAAAGATACACGTACTTGTACTGAACATTCTATTGCAAATTTTATTTTACTCTTCTGCGTCTCCTACTTTTCAAGCTTTTTTAACTACTGTTGAACAATATCCTATCCCCAAGTCTTTCGCCAAGGCATTATAAAGTTCTGGCTAGAGGTCAGCAATGGAAGAAGAATTAAAAACTCTTGAGATTAATCAGACTTGGGACTTAGTACCACTTCCTTTAGGCAAAACTGCTATTGGTTGTCGATGGGTGTATGCTGTAAAAGTCAACCTGATGGTTCTCTTGCTCATTTAAAAGCAAGACTTGTTGCCAAAGGGTATGCTCAGTTGTATGGGGTTGACTATCTAGACACATTTTCTCCTGTTGTCAAATTTACTTCTGTTTGTATTTTGATCTCTCTTGCTACAACATATAATTGGCCTTTATTTCAGCTTGATGTTAAGAATACTTTCCTACATAGCACTCTTCATGAAGAAGTTTATATGGAGCAACCTCCAGGGTTTGTTGCTCGAGGAGTCTGGACTAGTTTGCAAATTAAAAAAGTCTTTATATGGTTTGAAACAATCTCCACAGGCATGGTTTGGAAGATTTTCTGAGGTTATACTGTCTTTTGGACTATCAAGATGTGGAAATGATCATTCTTTCTTTTATAAACAATCATGATTCTTGATTGTGTATGTTAATGATATTATCATCATGGGAGATGACTTGGTTGGTATAGCTAGCTAAAAATCTATCTTCAGCAACAATTTCAAACTAAGGACTTAGGAAAATTGAAATATTTCCTAGGAATTGAAGTGGCGCAATCACAGAAAGGTGATGTTCTATCACAACGAAGATATATCTTGAATTTGATCACTAAGACAGATACGTTGGGATCAAAGCCTCTTGATTCACCTATGGAACAATAGGTTAAATTAGTTGTTGATGGAGGAGAAATTTTTAATAATCGCGAGAGATATAAAAGACCGGTAGGTAAGCTGAATTATCAAGTTTCTCGACCAGACATTGTTTTTCCTGTCAGTGTAGTAAGCCAGTTTTTGTCTTCCCCTCGTACATCTCATTGGAATGCAGTTATTCGGATATTTAGGTATTTGAAGAAAGCTCCGAGAAAAGGAATTGTCCATCAAAACCGTGATCATATCAGGATTGAAGATTTTTCTAATGTTGATTGGGCTAGGTCTCTAGATGATAGAAGATCAACTACTGGGTATTGTACCTTAATCGAAGAAAATCTGGTATCATGGAAAAGTAAGAAACAAAGTGTTGTTGCCCACTCCAGTGCTGAGTTAGAATATAGAGCCATGGCACAAGTGACATGTGAATTAGTGTGGACTCGACAGTTATTGACTGAGTTAGGCTTTAAAGATTTAGTACCCATGACTTTATGGTGCGATAATAAAGCTGCACTGCATATAGCTTCCAACCCCGTGTCTCATGAGAAAACAAAACACATTGAGATTGATTGTCATTTTATCCGAGAGAAGTTGCAAAGTGGAGTAATTCTTCCCAGTCATATTCAAACCAACGAACAACTTGCAGACATCTTCACTAAATCCTTAGGTAATGAGAGGATAGAATATATTTGTAACAAGCTACGCATGATTAATATTTATGCTCCAGCTTGAGGGGAAGTGTTAGAAGTAAGAAAGATTAATTAGTCTTTACCACTTTTAGGGTTTATTTTGATGTATATATATTAAACTTTATTGAATAATACGATGTACGTTTTCCTCACAGTAAACATAGATACACTGCAAGAAGATGTAGAGAACATAACTTGGTCGCCAAGCCCCGGAGGGGGAGGGGGGACTCTAGGAAAATGAACTGGCAAAGAAAATATACATATAACGAACTGTACTTGTAAGAGCAGAGGCACAAAGAGGCACAGCAAGAAATATTTGAGGAGGCCATCACTGCTGCGACTTCACTATTATCAAGATCAACATGCTGGTGAAATTTCCTCCAAACTGCGAGAATGGAAGTTTCTGCGTAAAAATTCTGTTTATTTTGATACAGTTAAAAGCTCAGATCAAGGAGCCAGGCACTACCTTCTTCCCAATAGTTCAATGATATCACTGGTAAGAGTGGACCTTCTCTTGCTTGAGAAAGCAAGTGATGCGGCCTTCCTCAACAAAACAGATCCCGCCATGCAACCCATCACAGTTGGATTCATTTGGCTACAAGAGACGAGAATTGAAAGAGAATATTTAGAATGATATTGTGATTATTGGAAATGAAATCTGTGAGTAAGATTGCTATATACCTGGTTGAATCCACTCCAGCACCTGAACTATGTCGACAAGCCCAGGATACAAATACTGCAACACTGACATTACAAGCATTTGGAAATCATCAATAATCCACAATAAAAATTTATTCCTTACTCTTGGGAAGAAAGTTGAGTCGAAATGAATAATTGATATTGTATCTATAGACAATAGAACATGATGTGGACAAGGCAACAGAAATAAGTTGGGACCGCAGCATATTTTTGAATAAGAAGTTACTGAAGTGAAAGAGATTATGCACCTTCCAGAGAGTATATCACCCTGGCCACCACAGCGTCGAGGTGAACCATACTGGCTCACCGATTTAACTGCAAAGACCGACAAGGGATATCATAAACCTTGCCCAAATAAAACATGCTAGAGAAGAAACAAAAGTTACTGTTTACTGCTTAATATTTTAAAATTTCCAAAATTCAATATCTACACTCCATTCTGTCATCATGGCTCTGCGTGATAAGATCACACTCAATTTCGAAGTTTTCACAACAATAATGATATATTATTTAATCGAGCATATCAAGAACTCGCACTTCCTACAAAAAAAGGGGAAGAAAAAGGTACCACTTGTCGCTAGCTTATCTGCTTACACAATATGCAGCAAATTAGCAAGGATACACCAGTCCTTATGAACTTATGGATATGTAAAGTACAAGTTTTCCAATCTAGCAGGAAAGTAAGGGATACAGATAACTCAATTTTAAATGAGAAAACGGAATTCCTTGTTATTTTAGGAATGCGTGGACAAGTTCCAGAAACCAGGCTACCAAACAGCTTATTGTCCCTTTATTCGTTGAGTTCCAGAAAAAGGCTAGTCACATAAAAAATAAAATAAAATAAAAAATTGGATAGCTTTAATCAATTCAAGGTGTAGTTATGTTGCACCTGCTTGGAGTATCCAGAAAGCATACTCAATGAATAAACAATCTAGCATTTCTTACAGCATTCAAAGCAATAATAACGGAGGACCTATAAACGCATCCAAAAGACTGCAAAATATCACACCAAGAAGAATTATGGCATATGGTTCATCCTATACCTACGTCACCATCACTTATCAGATCAGATTTCCCCTTTCGCATGATAGTAACACCGCCTATCCTGGAAGAATTAAACACTAATATTAGTTCATTTTTCAGAACATAAAAAATTTTAAAATACAATCATAAATATTTGAAATTTTCACAATCTACAGTGTTTGGCACAAACCCAGCAAAACAACCACAACATGGCAGTATCACTGCATCATATATAAAGAGATTACTACATATATTAGTTAATCTTCTCACAACTAACATGTGCCCACATAAAAGTTTGATTTCAAAATTTCAAAAGACTTTCCTTGAAAAGGTCGAAATGGTAGCATGAACAAAGGACATTGTGTAAGGGGAAGCTTATGCAATTTTGGATGAGACCAACAGATATATATATATCTACATCATTTTTTAGCCACTCTGATACTTAGGTGAATGTATTGCCAACAAACAATGAATATGAATGTGTATTAAGCATATAACATCACAAAATTGGAATATACTGAACATTACATACTAAGAAATTAGCTAAGCTCCCAGAAACCTCCAATAAAAGCAGACAAACACTGCAAATAAGCTTACTGTTTAGCAAGCAATTGCAATTCCTGATAAGCATCTTGATCATTTACTTCACAATTCAGTACTTTTTTGACCAGGTGCTTATATTCATTGATATTTGGAGTTAAGACAGCTAAGTGGTAACCGCTAACAAGATCAGGATTGTCAGTAATAAGAAAGAGCCCGTCCTGCATAACAGCATAGGATCAGCACAGAAGGTCAAATGCCAGATTAAGAAATTAGATGGTAGAAATAGATCCATGAAGAGCGATTCTTAAAGTTGGCGATACATAGCAATCGCTCATTACCCCATCTATGACAATCGGAACATTGCGCTGTCGTGCATGACTCATGATCTCACCCACACATCCCTGGACATGTAGAAAAACATAGAATGCTTCAGGCAGAGCTTTGACAGGACATCCAGTCCAAGCAAGAAAATAATGACAACACTGACGAAAAAAGGAAGGTCTGTTTCCAGTGTTTCCACCTTCAGTCATAATGAAACAGAAACAGCATCAACATCTGTGCTTTCGACAAGTTTGGCATCTGTTGCATTCATCTTTTCATGCCCTTTAGACATTGTTATAGAGAAAACAACATTTTTCTCCAAGGTGTGTTTATTTTGATCCAGTATATGGCTTTTAAATGCCAATTCAGTGAAGAGTAATCATATATGTACATTTAATTTGTACTGTGTTGATGCTTAACAGTTCTAAAAGATCTTAGATAAGACCTCTGGCTGCACTGCAGTTCTCTGTAGCTTTCAGTCACCGAGAAACACATGTCAAATGTCTCACTGCTACCCTTGGCAATGCCTATTTGTATAAAAAATGCTCTCATAGGAAAATATCACACTGTACAGTTTCTCTTAATTTTCAATGAAAGTTTGGTTACCAAGAGTGACAGGATATAAAATTATCAGAGAAAAATTAAGAAACAAATTAAGAATCTCAGTAAACAGAAGAGAAAAGGTCAGGCTCTAATGAATAAAAAAATTTTGAGAAAAACAATGATCAACCAGATGGCTGCCGAGGTACAATAAAAAGCTATTTCAAACAAAAAGAAATGTGGACATGGTAACTTAATACAGACTAAATAAGCAAATCAACTGAGATTGATAGGGCCACAGAAGCATACCAGCAAGAATGGGTCTCTTCCAAGACCTGGACCAACTACAAGACAATCAAACCTTTCCAGCCATTTATCAATCTCTGCAAGAACCTTGCCTGAGATTCGATCTTTCTCCTCATCCCTGAAAGAAATCCTTAACAGGTAAAAATCTGCTCAAACATGGGATTTAGATCATAAAAACAGAAGTCAGTAATTTTTTCACCTGATGTTGTAAGATTCTTCTAAAACAGGGTGCACAATCAATTCAGGGCTGTAGCTTTTTATAACCGGGGCAGCATCTTTTGTGCAGAAAACATGTGATAAATCTGCACCCTGCAAAATCAAGAAAGTTACACCTCAACTAGCAAATATCAATATGAGCCAAGAAAGATGCAAAATTTGTATTCTCTAGCACATTACCTGTTAAAGACTTCATAATTGACAAAATCAGAAGTACATAACTTACAAAGTTAAACCAAAACGGTCAAGAGAACTAACAATTTTCAGGGCAGAAATAGCCGCAAAATATGGAGCGCCAGTGTACTCACGACATCCACCAACAATTGCTACTTTTCCTGGTAAACACGTAATAAGAGAATAATAGCATTAGTTTACTCAAATTCCCCACTTCAGCAAATGCCATAACTAAAAGCTCACGGCTAAAGCCCCCAATTGAAGATATCAGATGCATTTGAAAGAAAAAAGGGTAACATGTGAACGAAATTGTTTTCTTATTATAAATCTGTCCACCAAGAACATAGCCCAATTCAAGGTTAAGCAAGGTCATAAAAGAACCCATTGTAACAGAAAGAAATATCAACATCAAGAATCATTGTAGAGAACAAATCATACAGTCCCAAAACTACAGACGAACCTGCCTGGCCTTTATATTTACTTGGGTCAAGCGGTGAAGCAATTGCCCTCAGAACGTTCTCAGCCTCAGAATCACAAGCCATCGACCTTATGTCGTTCAATCTCTTGCGGTTGCCGCCACCTCCCAGACACAGCGACCTCACCAAGAAATGCTGTCTTCGCAGAACCGACGAGGAAGAAGCCAACATACAACCTTTTGCACAACCACAGGTCAGCAACATTAGCAAACGGCCACCTCACAATCAGCTCAATCACAACCGCGGCGAAAATGGCCTACTTCAAATAGACTCCATCGGGTCGTCGCTTTCGAGGGATGCGGCAGCTAGAGAAAAAGCAGAAATTAGCAGAAAGAAAGAAGAAGATGAACGAACGGAGCAAGCAAATACCAAGAAAGTCCAAACGATACGAACCCATCACCGTATTCTTTTCCCCCAAAAGAGAAAAAAGTCAGCTTGCCTTCAGATGATTCGCCGGCCGACAACGTCGATCATCGGGAAGGAGAGCAGGCGGCGGAGAAGGAGATTCCACCGCCAGCAGATTCTGCTGCGGACAACGCTGTTGGGCCAGAACATGGCTGGTTTGGGCTCACTATGTGGGCCAGCATTGAATTGTAGGAAACATCAAACAACAGAAATGATCTGCAAAGGGCCGGTGAGAATGGGCATATAAACATATGAGCTTTGAGCTTTTGTTTTGCTCTGTAGTTTTTATTTAGGAGAGATTCTTGGGAGAGAATAGAGATGCTGGAGAGCTTATAGAGCCTAGCATACCCAATTTATCACGACCTTTTATGTGTTTTGAGCTTTAATTATCTCAATATTGTTACTTGCACATTAGTTAATTACCATATTGAGGATTGTCTAATTAATCTTCATAAGTGATGTGTAGTGAGTGCTTCCGAACAATGTGATTATTGTGTTCTCTCTTGTGATTCCATAATATTCTCGAGCGATAATTACATAAATGATCCATGAACTTTGGCTTAATACATAATGTTTTCCTTAAACTTTTAATTTATTTAATTTGGTCTTTAAACTTTCAATAAATATTTAATCAAGTCCCCAGATTATATAACAATATCCAATATCATTTTTTCAATTAGTTCAAGTTTAAGGACAACATTGAATATTTATATATATATATATATATATATATATTTCAAGATTAAATTAAATATATACCAAAAGTTCATGGATCATATTGAATAAATAAAAAATTTGTAGACGTTATTGCATATTGAACTAAAATTTAGAGACCATATCAAAAAATAAATAAATAAATAAAGAGTTTAGTTACCATTTTGTCATTTTCTCTATTCTCAATTTAACTATTTTAAATATTTTACACTCTCATCAAGTTAATCTTACGCTTTTGTTAACCTAAATTACTTTCGGCTTTGTGAAAAGATATCTAGAAATGAATATCACAATCATTAGTCGGAACTGATTGTGTGCTTATTCCACACCCTAGTCCGTTTTCTTTAATTACTAATAAACCTATGGGTTAGTTGTGAATAAGACATTTAAGTGGATTCAATGCATCATGTGACCATTCAAATCTCAAGACAATCTTTGTATGTGAATTGTGAAAGATTATGAGTTCTATTTATTTCTTCCAAAATGACAACGTGGAGTCCCAAGAGTGCATCTCAAGGAAGATTAGAAAGCCCTAGATTTTCCCATTCCGTCGGTAACGTTGCGCTGCTATTTTCTAAAGCTCTATACCCAATCTCCAATCTTAACAGCGTGGACATTCGTCCATATCATCCTCACTTTTTTTAATCTCTTTTGCCACAGGATGGCGGTGGGGGTGGAAATCATTACCTGTGGACTTAAGGGAACAAGAACGGTTTCCATACCATAATTACTTTACAAAGTCCACTTTAGTGTCAAATGCGATTATTGTTAAGAGACTTTAATAATGGAAAATCGGATGCGACTTTTTGAAATGACATGAATAGGGTTTTTAAAGATTTCCAATATTTCAGAAATTTTACGTAGACATCTGTAAATCTTGGCCGTACCAAACTTTCCGACGTTCACCTTCTTCTTCTTGTTGTTCTTCTTCTCTCTCTTTTTCCCTAAAAAACAAGTAGATTTTTGTGATTTTAAATAAAATTATCTAGAGTGAAATGTTTACTTCATTATTTTGCTTTGAGTTTAACAAAATTAAGAAAAATAGTTGCGAAACTAGAAAATTTGTCTGGTGATTTTTGGTTGTTAAATTTCTAATTTTTAAAACTTTAGATCCAAATTTTACAGATGATCAATTTAGTATCAAACATTTATAAACAATCACTTTAAGTTCAAAAAATTTACAAAAATATATGTTTAAGTGATTTTGGCAAATCGCATCAAATTTTTGACAAACTAAGTCACATAAATCACTTAAGTAATCGCTTTTTAAAAATTATGGTACTTGTTTGAAAAGTTTTGACATTAAAATAAGTATCTTATAATACTCATGGCACTGAGTACTCATTTACCCAACTCTAGCTATTCTAAGCGAGTCGTTTAAGATGTATGAAAATTGATTTCAGAATCCATCCTTCATACCAACGAAAATATATAAATGTTCGTTGAAAGACATAAACAATTAGGGTGCAAATGATAACCATTTAATTTTAAAAATCAATTTATGACTATATCCTAAACAAGTTTTTGAACGAAAATACGTGTTTGATAACAATAAAAATTATTTGTTCCCGAAATAGAAGTTTGTATGATAACAACCAAAATGTCTTCCTCTTGGACTACGGTAACAGATGGCGACCTGCCATTCGCTGGTGGCGGTGGGCGACCGATTGGTCAAAGTTAGAATGATTGTCATATACACCCTTCAACGCTCATATGATTTGGAAAAGAAAATTAAATGATCTCGTATTATGAAGTTAGATGAAAACTATCTGAACTCTTTAAATTATGGTTTTGCCTATTTTATTGTATTTTGCATACCTTGACAAAAGACTAGGACCACCTCGAACGATCCCATCCCCAAGTCGCTTTTATTTTCCAAACGTGAATGTCACCATCATAAATATGGGAATTTCTCGCTACCCCATCATCCCTTTATCCCAATTCCCCACTGCCACTCTCTCTCTCTCTCGACCACACAAGGAAGGCCATTCATGCTCCGACGAAAGCCAAAAAAGGTATTGCCTGAATTTTGAAATATAACTCGAATCTCAACAAATTATGAAAAAACCAAACTGAATTTACAGATGGATATTTATCTATGGTGAAAAATTAGATTTTCTGCATTTAGAAAGATCAAAGTTCATATATGGAGTTATCCGAATTAAGCAAATATTAGAAAATAATACTCAATCGAAATACGCCAACAATATACAAAAGTGATTATATTTTTAGACACATGCATCACATAGAGTATCAATGCCGGTATCTTCAAACATGATTTTTCGTATTTGGGCTTTTTTTATGGTCACTTGAGGATCGATATCCCCTCATACCCTATTGTGATCAAGATTTATTTTGCTATAAATCTTACACAAAAGATCGTGGCACTTAGATACTTACAATAACAAACTTTGAAACTAATGAATACTTTGCATAAGAGTTGTGGCAAAATGAACTTTTATTACAACGAGGTACAAATTTCACAAAGCATCTGAACACTAAGACATCGGGAGACGTTTTGTTTTATTTTATTTTATTTTATTGTCCTTTTTACGTTTTAATCCTGGCATGGCTTCAGACTAAAAAAAAAAAAAAAAAAATCCTGGCATGGCGGATACGCTATTCAGTTTTGGTGTATTGTCTTCGCTTGCCCTTAAACATCCCCAGACAAGTGGCATGTGATTCTCAGACACTTCCTTGATATTCCTTTTTTATCTTTCCTTTCTGCTAAGACGATTTTCTTTTTTAATCGAAAAGCACTCTTACGTGTTAACAAGTGTATTAATCTAGGACACCAATTATATTTTATGCAAATATATTTCCCAAAATATATATGAAGAAGTAAATTAGATGTATCTATAGACACATCAAGAATGTGAAATGACTGTTCTTTTCCCACATAAATTCATTGTAGTTTGACATTGCATGCACTCGACTTGACATGAAAGCAGCTTCCCATTTTATATGTTGATTTCAAGGTTGTTCATAAGTCACGGGTTGATTGTTGATTCAACTTACGTGAGAAATTATGACCCCCATTGAAAATTTCAGTTCATTTATTTTGACTAATCAACAATAATATATTTCTTGTCAAATCACTATATGCTTTGAAAAATAATCACCTAGTAACCTCGTTACAGAAATATTTTTATGCTTTAACTAGTAAAAACCCAAAAAACAATAGTATTAATATAATCTTACACAATAATAATAAAAACCCTAGCACAATTAGTAGATAATAAAATAATAAGTAGCAACCAAGATAGAATCAAATTAACATATATGAGAAGGCCCCCAGCAAGTCCCCATTTTCACGCCATGCTCTTCCTTGTGATGAGCCGGGCAAGGGCCATCGAGGTAGGGTAGAGTGAACTAGGTCCTCGTGGGATAGTGTAGTATTTTCATCTTCGTCCACATATATGTGGAAAAATTCCATTTTGAAAAATGGCACCCATGCTCAAATCCTAATGACCGTGCTAGGACCCCTAACAGATGTGCCTTGGTCCCTCAAGAACGTACTAGGGTCCCCCAAGACTGGGCTCAATCCACGAGGTCTAGCTCAAGTGCTTGGTGTTGAGGTTTTACGGAACATGTATAGGCTAAATAAATATAAACACGGTAGGAATAAAGATAAAATTCTACTATACATGTATCTCCAAATGTGTTGTTCGTGCGTTTTAATAAAAAATCAAAATATTGAAGGGGGTTATATGGATTATCTCTTAAAGCATGCTTTAAACGACTTGATTCAAATGTTCTTCAATTTGAGCCCCACAAACGTCGGGCCTCTAATTCAGACACACCACCAACGTACCTCGAACGAAAAAAAGCTCACAGGTAATCGCCACGATAATTGTGCTAGTAATCTTGTGGAGACAATCATCTACACGTGGTTAGCAACCGTTTGCTAATCATGTAATTCTCTTTTGCTTCCTCTCTTTTTCTCACGTGACCCACACACCTTCTCTCTACTCTATATATATAATGTCCTGGTGAAATCAACATTTAACTTCCTCTAGAAGCTAGTCTTTAACCTCTCAAAGAAGCTAGTCTTTAACCTCTCAAAGAAGTTATTGACTACTTCTTCCAAAAACTAGTTTTTAACTTCTCAGATAAGTTATTGACTACTTCCACCAGAAGCTAGTCTATAACTTCTTAAATAAATTATTGACTACTTCCTCTAAAAACTAGGTGAGCAAGAGAACAGCTCTCGTGAGTGGACTATGTCCAATCAAGTGAATTGGTTATGGTGTGTAACATCCTTAGGTTCATCACTGAGTTAGCAGTAAGACTTGCACTAACACATAAGTATTCCTAAGAGAATTGATTGTCATGATCAATCTCTAGGTCTTACAAGCCATGATTAACATCTAGCAATATGCCATGAAATATTTGTCAAGTCATCAATGTCCCGATCAAACAAAGACTATGGAATATTTGTCAAGTCAAACCTGCACAAATTGACCTACATTTTATACAAGACATAAACAATTCATTCTGGGTTACAACCCGGTCGAGGATTTCAATGCAGTGTCACAATTATATCACATGGGACATCATTACTATACCCTGCATGTAACAATGAGACAGATTCCATATTGCCCACACATGTAACTTCGTATGTGAACAAATTATGACCATCAAATACAAAGATGGATCAATGAGTCACCAATATGCGTACCTATGAACCATAGCCGTCCAATACACGAGTTAACACTGTGCCTCAGGTGTAAGAATTATTTACACAAGACCAGAGCATGAACGATTAGTCATTAACCTCGCTAAAAGCTTTCATGTTGCCAATTGTTATATGTGTGTCACGTTCAGTAAACTTGTTTGCTACAAGCATCCATGTTCTAACTCGAGCATCATAATATCTAATGACTCGTGACTCATAATTACCTTAAGCGCCCAATATTTAATGGTGAAGCTAAGAACACATTGATCTCAATAGAATCATTAATATCCACTCAATGATCCATTGACCGGGAATGATTTAAAAATTTAGTCTAACTGTGAACCCGTCACGCATATTCTTAACGTCTCAAGAATAACTCCAGTCACAACCGATCCTATGAAATCATTTATACAAATAATTGGACGAATGAATGAAAACGTCTTTTGCCATTAATTTGACAACACAACTAAAATCCCTGACATGTAACTATTACATGGTTATCCGACCAAAAAAAAACTATTACATGATTACTTTAGGACATATAACTAACACTTGGTGTCCAAATTTGTAACTTGGGGTTGTACACAGAGACATTTTCTCAAATATATGTTCATAATTTTCTTGTAACAAGCATTAGGAAATGACTTTCATATTATTTACAAAATACAACCAAACATAAGGAAAATGAAACTCTCCTTGAAAGCATGTTCTCATAAAAGAATTTACAGCAAAGTTAATATTTTTGCAAATTAAACGAAACCTAACGTGTATGTGCGCGCGTATGTAGGTGTATATACACAGATGATAATAGAGACTTGCCTCACTACCCCATTATCCCTCTATCCCCAATGCCCCCCCTCTCTCTCTAATATTTTGGCCTCCCAACCCTTTTCCAAACGTTATTTCCTTATTTGGGATTTTTTTTTTTTTTTTTTTTTGGTCTGTTGATGATCAATATATCCTTTATACCTCATCGTAATCAAGGTTCATTTCATTATAACTCTTATACAAAAGATCGTAACACCCGCATACTAACACTCGACTTTGAAAAAGAGGACTACCTTACGTAAAGAGCCGTGGCAAAATGAACTTCTATTACAACAAGGTAGAATGCGGATCGATCTCTCGAGACCAAGCATCTGAACCTTAAGACATTGGGAGATTCTTTCTTCTTTCTTAATTGGGTCTTTAATGCCGCCATACCGGATACGCTATTCACTATTGTGTCTTGTCTTGCCTTGCCTTAAACCTCCCCAGACAAATGGCATGTGATTCTCAGACTTGTCCTTGATATTCCTCTCATCGAAAAGCACTCTCACGTGTTGACAAGGCTGTTAATTAAGGACACCGACTAAATTCTATACTCTATGTTATTAAAATATATACTTAAAGAAGTAGATTGCGTGTAGCAATATACACGCCAAGAATGTGAAATAACTATTTTTTATTATATAAATTAATAGGAAAGCAGTTTCTAAGTCTCATCTTTGTTTTTGCGTTGCGTACTTCTGATTTAATGCTTGGTTGTTCACACGTATTGACACATCAATTTTAGCCACCATATTTAGTCTTCTATCGCATAAGAAATTAGTGATTAACCCTGTCTTTTTTAATGTGTATGTATCATTAACATGGTTCGCATTTGCATTATAGGCACTAGGAACATGTTTAAACAAATTGCATTCATGCTGGTCTGGTCATGAATTGATTTGGAAATTAGCCCAAAGTGATGATTTACTTTAAGGGAGATGCCCTAATCCTTTTCCTTTTTTTTTTTTTTTTTTTTTTTTGGGTCGAAGCCCTAATCTTATTTGAATTGTGAGAAATAAGCTCATAAGATAAGGAATCCAGCCAACCCCAAGCTCTCCTTATAAAGGCAAAAATTCTTTATGTGCAATGCACATGGGAGTGTTCTAAACTAAGAAAAATGTTTACTTGATCAAATTTGGAAAGCAATAGGACAGGGATAAGTGCACCACAAGTACCATAATTTTCTTACGATACTATTTGAATGCCATAACTTTCAAAAATGTTCATCCAAGTATAAAAAATATGAAGTAGCATGGCACTTATAGTAAACGTTTTTTTAAGTTATAATACTTAAGTAATCAATTGAAAAGTTATATGACATTCAATTAATCGGAAAAAAAAAAGTTAATAGTGCTCATTTATGGCTCTCAAAGTAGCGTCATACATAAGTTATAACACTCAAGTAATCAAAAAAAGAGTTATGATCCTCAAGTAAGTATCATATGAATGTTATGTTATTTGTGGTGTTTTTTTTTGCCTAATAAGACATTCCATGCAAATTTCGGTTGGAAGAAGAGAGTAGTATCCTCATTAGTAATTTCCCAACGCGAGAGAGTCAATGTATTCACTCGGTGTAAAATAGGAAAAAGATATTTATTATATCTTCTAAGAAAGCGCTCTACCCAGCATTATATAAGCATCTTTTTCCTTCAGTGGAAGAAGAAAGAAAGAAGCGGCCACACAAACAGTATACATGAAATATCACGTAGAGCATTACACACAAAGAAGGCTTCGCAAAAACAACGCTTAGAAGAATTCCCGGAGACACCGAGAAGAAAAGCTTTCTTTTATCATATAGTTGCCAAACCTTAGGTTTATTTAATTTCCCTTGCATTTGCTCTTTGCATTAAACATGACATAAATTGGGGGATCAGACCTTTAAGTCGAATTATGATATTCATGCATTGCATATAGTAATTTGCATCTATCATGATGTTAATATTTAATATGCAGAATCACATGCTCAGAGCATACAAGTTCTTTAATATCTTCTTAGTAATTTATTTGCTACTTTGATTATTAAGTATTACATTATTGTTTGCACACCCTTATGGTCACTCCTCACAACTCAATAGTTTAAGATTAAAATCAATAAGATTGCAAGCAAAATATTTTCGAAATAAAGAAAAAATTGTAGGGAAAGGGCATTAAATTTGTTAGAAATATATTTTATGATTAAATCTTCTAGGCCCCTATTTGCCTTCCAATCAAATATTTCCATGCCCTAAGCAAATGCTAAAATCTAGTTTACATGTGAGAGGAAGTGTTGGAATATTTAAATAATAAACAACGCATTCATTTAATAACTTGCATTTTACTTAGGTGTCTCTTTGACCATAACTAATTAGAGGTGGCTCCAAGGTAAGTTTCATTGCATGTTAAAATTGAAACCACAAGTTGCAATTAATATGGGATTGGGAGAGTACACACAGGCGATAATACCATCTCTTTAATAAGTAATCGTTCATGCCCAATTAGTAATCCATCAGCTTTTCCTTTGTGGTTTACCTCAAAGAAGGTCACAACATCACATGATTTCAGTTGATCATCTTACATGTGAGTCAAGTGGAAATTTTATGTATAAAATAAAGTAAAAGTGTAACATATTATTTCAAGAAGCTTTTAAGGGGCAAATTGTGCAATCAATCTTAAATTTATTGTACGGATATCAATTCAATTTCAAATTTTTAAATTTTGCCAATTTAATCATAAACTTTTGCTTGAAATAGTCTTTTTGATCAATTAATGCCAAAGGTCATTAATGTAGTGATATGCCATGTAGGACAAATTGTGATATTATACCGCCATGTTAGCGATTTCTAACGAAATTGATCGGAAGGAATATATCGAAATTTCGTATAAAAGTTTAAGACTAAATTGACAAATTTATAAATTTATAACTAAATTGATGTCCATACAATAAGTATATCACTTGATTGAGTAATTTTCTGAACTTTTAAGTCTTCATTATTAGCAACGTTACATGTGATACACTCCACATTTTACTTTAGAGGAAGCAAAATAAAATAATAATAATAATAATAATAATCTTCTATATCTTCTTTATTTCTAAGCTAAAACACCCTCTCTTTTTTTTTTTTTTTTTTTTGTCTTTTTTATGCTTCCTACCTTAACGTCAAGCTGTTGTTTACGTTGAATCTGGTGCTTGACTTCGAGGGCATCCTTGAGTTACATTTTGATAATTGGTTCAAACATAATTACACGCAAGAAATGATGACCCACATCGAAAGTTTCTACTCATTAGTTTTTCTGATTCACAACTCAAATGGCGTATTGCAATGGTCATTTATTTGAATGATTATGCTTGGGATTTAAACACTAATTATCACATTTATGTCAACCCCTCATCCACTTCATAAACTATTTTTCTCACATATCTTAATTTTAATTTCCATTTACTATA
The DNA here is from genome assembly GCA_014182555.1 of Eucalyptus erythrocorys. NCBI lineage: Eukaryota > Viridiplantae > Streptophyta > Magnoliopsida > Myrtales > Myrtaceae > Eucalyptus > Eucalyptus erythrocorys. The sequence continues at coordinate 14,704,199 of CM024598.1, read as the reverse complement.
CACAACAAGCCACACACACAATGTGACCTCTACATCGAGTGAGTCATTAGATACTATGGGGATCACTTCGATGAACAAAAAGTACTGATTTTTTTTTTAAACGATTGGAAAGACAATTATCGGAACATCTTTAAGCACCCAGTTGATAGGAAAAATAAATTACTAAAGAATATTTGTGGAAGTCCATGACGAAATTTGATGAACAAAAGACCATTGAAAATTTTTTTCTTATTCTAATCAATAGATAGATGAGTAATGAAAACCTTTTGAAACACGCCCGATTGATTTTTCCATTGGTCGCAACATACTCTTTTGTCTAACATGTAATGAATAATTATCAATCTAATTAGACCTATACTAAAATGAAGCCATACATTCATTTTCCCTTTTTTCCTCCTCTATTTAGAGATGGTAACTTTCTAGACATGGTTACGAGAATTTGGTTTCATCATAAGTAATTTGATTTGAATTAGGGCGATTATGAAGACAGAATCAATTGAAGACGGGCTAAGGATTCGAGCTTGAGATAAATGAGAGCCGTTATTAGAATGGTAGCATGGAAATAGCAATCAAGTGAGCTGCCACTTGAATTAAAAGAGCACCGATTTAGGCATCAATAATCCTGGGCCACCCACGAAGTTGCTCCTCTCTCTTGCTTCTCTCTCGCCCGTGCCAGTGAAATTTGAAATTCGCACCGGCTAGATTGCTGCTGTCGGGCCTACGACCGAAAATCCCCACGCGCTGCTGTGGCGCGTGGTGCGCACGGCCCAATCGGCGCTCGCAGTTGCCATTGTTACGTGGCACCTCCCGTCGTGGAGAGAGAGTGGGGGCCGTTGAGCTGTTGTCCATAGCCGTTAACCTATTAGAATTTTCAGAAAACATCATTAAAAAAAACAAAGAAAGAATGAAAAGAGAGAAAATCTCCTCCTGGGCAAAAGGTTAAAACTGCCAAGTTCAATTCAGGAAGAACCTGACCGGACGAGAGTTCCTAATTAAGTTAGTGTCAGGTAAAAGGTACGAAAAATGTTCCTTCCTTATTGGGTATCCCGACCAACTCCCTATAAGGAAAAAAGGGAATCCAACTTGGATCCCCGCGACGTCTTTCTCAACCTTTATTTACAAGTTAGGCGTGGTACAGAGAAATGAAAAGGTAAGAACCGCTCGTGCAGCCCCCCACTTTCCCCACGAACGCATTTCTTGCCACTCCATTTCCATCATCAATCGCCATCCCTCCACTCCACTCCTCTCCTCAAATCCTCTCCCTACAAATTCTTCCCTTTCTTTAAGCAGATCTCTATCTATCTTTCTCTCTCTTGTGGAGAAGGAAAGTGGGTTCGGTTTGGTTCGGTTCAGTTCAGTCACGGAAGCTTCCTAGCTTCTTGACGCCCCTTTCTTCCTCTTTATGGTTTTCTTGCCTTTCCTTTCACACCCATTCAAGGGTCGGAACCCATGTGCGTCTAACTGACCCACCAAGCAACGAAGCGTGACCAGAGTAACTGAACCGCCTGCAGAGCAAAGGAAACGCGGTTCAAACTCGGAGACAGCGTGAGAGGAGGGAGAGAGAGAGAGGGGAATCACACGGCCTCACATGCCATGAACATGCCGGGCGCCGAACTCTGCCACAAGTTCAAGCGCCTGCGGCTCTTCGAGCCGTCGGCGGGGATGCTGGGCTTCGTCCTCGTCGCCTTCTGCGTGGTCTGCGGCTTCTTTTACTTGGACTACCGGAGAGGGTACGGGAAGTTCGCCGGGAGATCGGAGAGGCCCGTGTGGTTGCAGGTGCACGGCGGTGACGGCGATCGCGAGATCAGGAAGTTAGATTTTTTGGAGAGGAATGACGATGGCGGGTGCGATTTGTTCGAAGGGGATTGGGTTTGGGACGATAGCTATCCCTTGTACGAGTCCAGGGACTGCAGATTTTTGGACGGAGGCTTCAGGTGCTCTGAGAACGGACGGCCCGATTCGTTCTACACCAAGTGGAGATGGCAACCCAGGAATTGCAATTTGCCCAGGTTCTTGAAAATTCAAATTTTTTTTTTTTTTTTTTTTTTTTCACTCTTTGTTTTGCAGTTCTTGTTTGAGAAATTTTGGTTTGGGTCTGTTCTGTAGGGAACAATTTTCTGTGGAATCAAACTGGTGTGTTTTGGATTATGTCAGGTTATGACCATCAGGGCCTACTTGCCTGCCTGGTTTTTCTTTTGGGTAGTAATTTCTCCGTGGGGCCTCTTTCCAAAGGGACCTTGATATGGTGTGGTTGAAATTGAATTGAATTGAATTGAATTGAATTGAATCTTGCATGAAAGCGACGAGTTTTGTTAAGATTTTTTAAGTATGTAGATCAAAACACGCAAAGGAATTTATTTCTTGTTGTCACGAATTTTTTGTACCAGCATTGGCCGGAAAAGTTGCTGAATTTTTGGCGGATATGGCAAATGTACCGTTCAAGTAGTGTCACGGCATTTACGCTATGCATTTGTTTGTTTCCTTCACGCTGATCTTTTTTGGAGGGTAGTTCCACATCACTAAGCCCCTCCCGTGACTTTTTTTTAAACTGACATGAAGCTTTCGAGTGGTGAAGACGAATCCTCTCTCTCTCTCCCTCTCTCTCTCTCTCTCTCAACCATCAATAGGCCCACTGTTTTGACCGTGTTAGTTAATTTACAGGTTGACTGATCGGATTTTATCTTGAAATCATCTGGCTGCTTGGTTGATTTCCTGAGCAATTAATATGTTCAGTTTCTTTTCTTTTCTTTATTTGTTCTTGTTTTATGCTAAAGAAACATAGACGTGATGAAAATTAAAGAAATTGAGTTACTCTGAACTTTAACATACTTGATCATAATGTGATCAGTCTGTGGCATCAGGGAATATCCACTTAGATATTGAATGTGATGTAGAAGCATGAGATGTTTGGTGTAATGTTAGTTGGCGATGCAGTTCATGAATCGTACGCATCACACACTATTGGTTTATAATTGTTGTTGCAAAACTTTGGCCTACAAACATTGATAATGTCTTCTAACACCAGATTTGATGCCAAATTGATGCTGGAGAAACTGCGGAACAAGCGGCTTGTTTTTGTGGGGGATTCTATTGGGAGAAACCAATGGGAGTCTCTCATGTGCATGCTCTCCTCTGCAGTTTCTGATCAGGACTCGATCTATGAAGTGAATGGTAATCCAATCACAAAGCACAGAGGCTACTTGGTGTTCAAATTTAAGGAGTTCAACTGTACTCTGGAGTACTATAAAGCTCCATTTCTGGTGATGCAAGGCCGGCCTCCTCCAGGATCGCCTGTTAAGATCAAAACGACCCTGAAATTAGATCAGATGGACTGGACCTGGTCCAAGTGGAGAGATGCAGACATGCTGATCTTCAACACTGGGCATTGGTGGAACTTTGAGAAAACTATAAGAGGGTAAATTTGATCTTTTCATGCAAGTTCTTCCTTATTATCATCTATCTTTGATTTCAATAAGATGAGTATATGTACACATGGATACATGCATCGTTCATGTTGGCATATATAAAAACTACCATACCTAATCTTTGATTGGGAGCTTTTAGTCGGCCTTGATGAGACCTTATGTAATACCTGCTTGATAGTGATCATGTACAGATATAAGCTGGTCAGAATAAGAATCACGGAGGTTCTTTCCTAAACATAGACAAATGTGAGCATAAGAGTGGTTGTAAATGACAAGTTGAATGTGCAAGTCAGGAACTTCCTCAAAATTTGGAATGATTGATGAGGTGTATGTTTTGCTACTGACTTAGCACCACCTGACTGTGATAAGGAGAGTCCTTGTAGGTTGGTTTCTCGACATCTATTTTGCTGAGTTTGTGTAATATAGCTGGCCTTTATGTTATCTATCTCTTTCTTGATCAGCAAGGCCTTAATGTTTTAGAGAGCGCTGCAAAGCTCTTTGATTACCTTGTTAATGCATTCTCCAACTTGCTGTTGCAAACTCTGAATCAGTCTGGCCATCTAGCAATTTTTTTCATAGTTTGATTGACATGAATGTAACTAATTGGGTTTGTATGCTGACTGTTAATTGTTGGGTCTTGGCAAGAAAGTTCCTTGAGTCATGGAAGAGCTAGTCGTTAGATAAAGCCTGCAGTAGATCATGTTTTGATATTTCATGCCCTAGCAACTGTCTCATGTTGAATTGCACTGCCATCTGTCAGTGGTTGTTATTTCCAAGAAGGGTCAGAGGTGAAGCTGGAAATGGCACCGGAAGATGCGCATAAGCGAGCCATTGAGACTGTCCTGCAGTGGATACGCAATGAGGTCAATACAGAAAAGACACAGGTCGTTTTTCGCACATTCGCACCGGTGCATTTCAGGTAGGCACATGCTTCCTCGACAAGTTACCACACCTAAGCTTATTCAGTTGCTCAAACTATGCGATCAGAATACCCATAAAGCCTTGTTATAATGAAAATGAATAAATTGACCCAATTGTTATTTGCATTCAATTAGATGCCTTTAGTTGACTCTCTACTCGGTGTAGTTTACGAGTTCTGACATGCCATTGTACTTTTTGCTCCTTCACTATCCTGGTCCTATAATCCTCCTAGGATGATATCATGTCTGTTCATTAGATCGACCACTATGTAATGTGTAAGAGCAAATGATATTCCTTAGTACTTCTCATGCATCTGTTCAATGTTTAGCATTCTTTTCCACCCGAGCTTGACTTGTGAAGCCATAGCCAGGGGACTTTCCAGGTTACATTAGATCACTCTGTCTAAGTTTTTATACATGTGGGCACTCAATAAGACACATGGCTCTGTCAAATTAGAATTGGCTACTGCAATAAAAGTGCCTCAATATTTGACGGATAAATTAATGAATCTTTCTGCAAGAAATGACCAATTGGTGACAAATTTTACAGAGGGGGGGACTGGAGGAATGGAGGAAGCTGTCACTTGGAGACCCTGCCAGAGCTGGGTTCCTCGTCAGCCACTCCTGAAACATGGTCTCCATTCAAGGTTGTCTCTGACGTATTATCGGCTCATTCAAGTGCACCGAAGGCAATCAAATTTGACGTGCTGAACATAACTCACATGACTTCTCGGAGGAAAGACGGCCATGCCTCTCTCTATTATCTGGGCCCCAATGCTGGTCCAGCACCTCTTCATAGACAGGACTGTAGCCATTGGTGTCTGCCCGGAGTCCCAGATTCGTGGAACGTGCTACTTTACACACTGTTCCTTAAACACGATTCTAATAGGGATCAATAAAGTGAAGCAGCAATTGCACAGAATTTGACTTCAGTCAACCACAGGATCACTACAATATAACGGATGAAGTCGCAGTGTCTAGCGAAGGCGACCGATATATGGGATTTACTTACAGAAGTTGCGTGCGAAGTCAAAAGTGAACCGGATATTCTCTGTACATTATGCACATACTGAATGGTGGCCAGCTGAATTGCGGAGACGTTTTGGCACATTGGAGGAATAAGCGAGCATGTAGCTGGAGAAGCATTATAGTGATGGGGCAGATTCGCGATTGGATTCGACGGAATCGATCTTTTCTCTTGCAGAATGTTGTAATCAGCAAAGCGGGTTTTGGTGTATCCTGGTTTCAGCTTTTCTGAAACCGAACTCATTTGGTTCCCTTGTTGCCGGAGAAGAGCAAATACACATCCCAATACCAGGGACGAGCATTTTACTCGTCTTTCTTGAATTCAATGCGTATCTTGTCACGACAGCTTTACTAGGATCCATCCTCATGAATCCGTCGCGCCCATTTCCGACAGTTTAGGTGGCTTTGTAAAAGAACGCCTAAACTTTTCAAGGAATTCTAATTACCTGGACAAATTAAAGTTATGAGGTAAAGTCAGCAACCTCGCAAAAGAATGAAAAATCATTGCAATTTCTCCGACCACCACCTAACGCACTGCCCACTACCGCAGCACCAACCACCACCATCCATACATCTATATATATGATAGAATGGTGATATGGTTACAGGAAAAGAGTTTCCAAAATTCATCAAAAATACATATATTTCTTTTCAAACTAAGAAACTAGGCCTCAACCAATACCATATCAGACATGTACATAGCTATCTCAACTTATACCCATAATCCAACTCTCCTAATTCCCCGTCGATTTCACTCATCTTATCCGTCAATAGCTAAAGAACTTGGAAAGGGATTAAAAATGAATGGAATGATCAACTTCAGCCTTTATCTTTTCTAAACGGATCAAGCATCAATTATGCATATTGACATAGCAATACTAAAACTCAGTAACCCCAAATCCAGTATAACACACAATATCAAAAAGTAGTTATATCATTTCAACAAAGGTTTATACATTTTTAAAATACTCATTTTATCAACAATATAAAATAACAATTAATGGTCAATTCTTTTAATCAATCTCAAATCACATATCAGTGGTCAATTTCATTAATCAATCTCAAATCACATATCAGTAATCCATTCCCTTGATTCATCTCAAATCACATATCAATGGTTCATTTCATTAATCAAATCTCATGCTTGGCCCCAAAGTGATGTGTTGACACTAACATGCATACTTATTCCCTCAATGGATCCTAATTATAGCAATACGAGCATAATCCACTAACATCATCCTTCAATAACCCACAAAGTGAATCAACAATCCATCTCAAAACTGAGGTTCATCAATCAAAACACAAAAATTTTCACGATTTAATTCATTAAACATACTACTTTTCCATAAACTAAATTCATAGATCAATAACCTTCTGTATAACCATTCATAAACCATTCACAGGTCATAGTTCAAATTTTATTCAAAAGATATATTGCCATTTCAAATAGGCAAAAGGCTAGTATAGCTAGATCCAGTTTTATTCATCCAAAATATTTTTTTTTTTTAACTCATAATATGTCTATTTTCTATTAGTTTCAAGACATGAGTTCTGTAAACTAAATAAAAAATTAGCACTACTCAACCAGGCTTGCAAAAGCAAACAACGTGAACTACCCAAGCCGATAAACTCGTAATTTAATTAATTGAATTGAAGACCATTTTAAAATCAAATAAAATGCTACTACTTTAACTAACGACTCAGCTATATAACACTTAGTCAACGATCAATTAACTCCCACGTGCCAATGAAAAGCTCACCTTTAGTGGGTACACATTGTTGTCTGCTCCTTGTAATTCACACACTAAATTTGTTCGAGCCACAACTCTCTCAATTGAACCCTGATTCAAATGAGTTTATTGTCAAAAGTGCGATGGCTAACAATATCACACACTAAATTTCAGTTTGATGGGTGAACTTCCCATCTCGGGCTTGAAGGCAAGTGCATGGAGAACAATTCTTTCTGTTGTACCAAAGCCTACGACATACTGGGAAATGAAACAAAGAGAACCACCAAGTCACGCAGATCTATGCCAACTCATTAAAAGTTTCAAGAGCTCATGCATCTTGGATCTACATGCAACAAATGTAAAGAAGGTCCCAAGGTCCATCTATAAGTTGAAGCATCTCACGTATCTCGATTTCTCTCTCAATAATACACTCAAAAGGCCTCCTAACTCCATTACGAGATTGCAGTATTTGCAAACGCTTAATCTCTATCATTGTTGTGCCCTTGAAGAATTGCCAACGGGAATAAGGAAGTTGGTCAACTTTAGAAATCTAGACACAGATTATTGTTAGAAACTTATATATATGTTTTGTGGAGTAGGGCAATTGAGATCTTTGCATAGGCTAACTCGCTTCATTTTGCCTAAAGACAAATCTCTTGCTAAGAATTATTGCGGACTTGAGGAGCCAAATGGGCTTAATAACACTCAGGGAAGCCTTAGCATTGAAAATCTGGGACACGTAATAGATGCAGTAGCAGAATTTAGAGCTGCGAATTTGATAGGGAAGCATCCTTTGAAATCTGTTGAACTTCGATGGGGCTATCTCGATATTGATGATGCATCAATTGGGGATAGAGATGACGCTTTATTAGATGGACTGAGGCTGCACTCAAATTTGTAGAACTTAACAATCGATGGATATAAAGGTGAGAGCTTTCCAAGGTGGATGATGGAGAGCCTCGTCATTTTCTTGCCAAATTTAGTTGAGTTACACTTGCAAAAATGCGGAAGATGTAAACATCTCCCTCAACTAGTCCAACTGCCTCACCTTAAGTCTTAGAAATTCTGGGGCTAACTGAGTTGGAATACATCGAGTCAGACTGTTCATCCACTTTAACAACATCATTTCCTAGTCTATTGAGATTATGGATTGGTTATTGTGAAAACTTGAAAGCCATGCCATTAATCCCACATCTTGAGGAGTTGAAGCTGAGAAAGGTTAATTCAGAGTTGATAAGTCGGATATATGGCCTCACTAAGTTGAAGTGTCTGTTTATATCAGAGATGGAGTTTCTAGAATGTTTGCCTGAGGAGTGTTTACAAAATCTCACTTCACTTGAAATTCTTAGCATTTATCACTGTCCTCTTTTATCTTCCCTCTCACTCGGTATGCAACATCTATCGAACCTTGTGAATCTCTGCTTTTGGTGTTGTGAGGAGCTCAATTTATTGCAAGACGAAAGCGACAACAAATTGGACTTGCAAGGACTTAAGAATCTCCGATCCATGGACATCCATGAAGTTCCCAAACTAGTATCTCTCCCAAAGTGGCTTCTACAAGCTAGCAATCTCGAGTGTCTTTATATTAAAAAGTGCTTAAATTTGAAGGCTTTACCAGAGCAGATGAAGGGGCTTCAATCACTTCAAAGGCTTGACATCATCCAGTCCCCCTTGTTGACATCATTACCTGAAGGAGTGCGGAGGCTTGCATCCCTTACTCACCTAAGAATAACAGCTTGCCCAGATTTGAAGGAGAGGTGCAAAAAAGAAGCAGGCAAGGATTGGTACAAGATTGCTCATATCCTGCACATAACTCACAAGCTCAAATATTACAATGAAGGTGACTTACGACTAGAAATTCTTCACTTTTCTTTCTAAATGGATCCGGACCTCTTTTCCCAGAATTTTACATGAATAATTACTTTCAAATTGTGTATCAAATACTTGATTTGACTGGCGTACATGGGTAGATCGTTGGAGGTCCGGATACATCTGTGGATGTACCACGGAGGCAAGTATTTATACGGTGTGTAATCGTCGAGGTTGATGTTGCCTTTTTTGGATGGCCCTCAACGGGTTGTCTCTAAACTAAGTGCTCGCTTGATCACCAAAGTGCGTAAAAAATAAGGGAAAATTCATTCTCCTCATCTAACTCCAAGCTCATTAAATCTGGCTCGTGACTCGTGCTGTAGCTACGGTGTGAAATCTCCTCACTTGATTTCGCGGGTAAAACTCCCATAAATGAAGTGATAAAATGTTTCTTTGGAAAATAGCGTCTGTTTGTTTCCCTTGCAATTAACTTTTGTCTCAATGTGGTCCCAAAGAATCAATATTTTAGTCATTAACTGCATAATGAAACTCAAGAACCACCCATTCATGGCTTTAAGGAAGGATTTGCTTGTTTGGTTGTTTGGCCTGCTTGAAATTGGTATAACTTCGACAAATGCATTTGTTTTCACGTCGGCTTGGCTATGCTTTGATTCTGTGCTTCCCCCCTTTTCACACTAACGCAATTTGCCAGTGAATAACCACGTCGAGATATGCAGCATAAAAATATAATTGGTGTAATATACCTGCCCAAACTGGCTGGAGCGATGGCTGGAGGCCTATCGACCCGTCGTCGCCTATAAGCTTGGCATCAAAAGTCGGCGACTGCTTTGTGAAGCCCGTCCCTAGCTTGTCAGGCACGGCCAACCATGCCGTCCATAAAGCATGCCATTAGGAACAGCTATTCTGTCCCAAGTTAGTTCAAAGAGAATAACGCCGTTGCATATTCACCTTCTTCTTGACCGGAATGATGGCCCCCACGGCACAGCAATAGCGACGCAGCTACCCGCCCTAAAAGTGAGAATGAATTGGGGCCAGCTTTGGTCCATCTACAATTGATCTTCCGCTATGATTTCTCTATGATTTCTTTGGTCACAATGATTTCTCTATGATGAGCTAGCTATCTTTTTTTATCCCATTCCAAATGTTGCCTAACAAATCAAAATTTCATCTATTATCCTGTGCACAAAAAGAACAGTTTTAAATAGGATAAAGTTATAAAAGACGGATTTTCAAAACGTAACCATGTTACACAATAATCATTCGCACATGTTATTGACAGATGTCAAATGAATATACTTGACGTACCCAAGTAAAAGTTAAAATAAGTACACATTGTTGAACTCTTATGCTGATATTTTACATGCCGTGTATTACCTAAAAAAACAAGAAGAGATACAAAGACATTTCTTGAAACATGGACTGCCAAGAGACTAAGACTAAAGTTTGCACGAATTGCTCAAGTAATCCTTATGGAAGTCATGTTCTTTTGACCCGTCACTTTTAGTTTTAACTGAACATCGTCATGTAAGTGGAGGCCACAACTTTACCACACAACCTTATCATTAATCCATCAAAACCATAAACACTAGTTCACTCCACAAGATACAGACTTATCAAGACATAGTTTACGTCAATGGCATAACTTTTTTGTGATGCAGGGGCATAAGCATAGAACTCAGCTATCTAGAAACTCATGAAATATCTTGAAAATCTCATAAACTGGTTTAGGCCTTTGGTTGGTTTGGTGACTTTAACTGAGAATTTGTAGAAGTGATAGATCCTAAGTTGAATTCCCCTAACACCCCAACAAATTGCAACAAGTTTGCCTGACCTTCCTCTCACATGATTTTTAACCATGGTCTACCACTATTAGATGTGGCATGCCAAAGTTCTTACTTGCATCCTATTATCTGTCGGAATATAGTGTTCAAATTAAACCAACAAAAGCATTTTGCCCAAGCATGACACAAAGGAAATCAAATATGCCCATCTCGCTCAAGTATATCTAGGTACCTCGACCATTTTTGGTGGTCATTTCCCACACTTTCGTTATTGTAGAATCTTCATGCTTCTCTCCTCTTTGTTGATTCGCAACGCAAATACACTGATTCATACCCCTCTAGTGGCCAATTGTTACTTCTCCTGATTTAGTCTTTGGGTGTCTATTTTTAATCCCCTGGTTCGTACATATTTATGTTCACATCTGATAATTGATCATGCATTAAATGTCTTTGTGCGATTTGCTTGAGTAAACTTTGATCAGTGAGCTTAATCATATCCAAGCCCTACGAATGAGTCAGCTTATTAGCGCAGCACACCTTTATCTTTTGTAGTGCGGCCTCATTCTTGACCGTGAAATTCACTATAACAGTTAGCATACTGTAAATCTTTTTGGTTGATTCAGATGATCGACCAATTGTCGACTTTGTGCACAATTGGTAATTTACCAACAATAGAAGGAGTTTACCTACGTCAAATCCAATAGTTACTTATCAAAAGTTTAAAATTTACCTCTTAAACGAAATCTTGCTAGTGAAATTAGTTACTTACAAAGAAATCAAGAAATTTGGAATCAGGTTATCGTTCATTCCTTTTTAATAAGATTTTAAACCTTGAATTAACGATTTGAGAGTCCTCTTCTTGGTCAAACATCCGTTGGACCAGAAAAGCTCCTTTGTCGGCCTGCAGATTGCACACCCAATGCTTGCATTAAAGGGCAAATGGTATGTTGATTTTCTCAGGGCTATTTTCTGGGCACTCCAGACTTTGAAACTGGTTATCAACCTCTGATTTAAATATTATATCAAACCAAAAGAGGTCCAAGTCTTCACACATCTTACACTTCATCGACGGAAGGAGCTGCTTCCACTAACGGACCTTCTAATTTTTTACGCGCTTCTCGTTGAAATTCGGCAATTCACCAACTACCTTCTAGTCCTTCCAAGCCTATTGACAACTCTGATTTGACTCAATGTTCGCCTTTCCTTGGTCCATCTAAAGTCCTCACAAACTTCTTGCTCTATGATTTATTCACCTTATAATCAGCCCCATCCAACCATTGGACACGATTAACGCCTAATAACTCATTTACTTTTGGTAGAGGCAGAGGATTCCACATTTTGACGAGCTTGTTAAGACACTATTTGGATATTACACATGCATTTATCAATTGGTGCTACACCATTAATGTCAGTGCACACTATAGTAATTTATAATTATTTTGTCATCTCAAATCATGATAGACAGTTTTCAGATGGGGATGTTCACATCAACCTTAGAGTGAGGACAATGAGTGTGTGAAAGAGAGAGAGAGAGAGAGAGAGTGGCAATATGGTAGATAAGTAAACAATGGATATGATGATAGATACAACTTGAATTTTGTTAAAAAAAATTTTCAAAGATTTCTCTGATTCTAAAATGGCCTTAAAAACCGATGTGATTCTAAAGATGCGGCTCCAACAACGGAGGAATGCGAGTGACTACAGACTGTATCCTCAAATATTGCCGTACCAATTGTGAGAACAAATTGGATATACATATCTTCAAGTGTCGAGATAAAGATGCTTTTCTCCATTTAATTTTCCCTTTGCAATTTTTTTCCCGGGGGTGGGGTTGTGGTTGGGTTGGCGCTGTGGCTCAGCTGGGGCCCAACAAAGCTTGTACTACAAGTTGGTGATTTAACATTAGAAGGATAAAATACATGCAACCGTGAGCTTGCTGGAAGCCTCTAGTGGAGGTCACCAGTGCACTAGCTCCAGCGGGTTCTAATTCTTTGGGATTTTTATCATTAGGTTTAGCATCGTTGCCAAAAAGCTTTCCACAAGCACAATTGATTGCGCAATCCATGTGATGGAATATAGATCTAGCTCGATACTAATTGATACAAAACAGATTCAACTAAAATCAATTGTTTTTCTGGTACCAAAATTGGTGCCATGTGCGTCGAATTTAGAATTTTCTAAAATTTATTGTTTTTCTGGCCCTTCAAACTCCTGGAGGGCTGCATCTGTTCTCACCAATAAATAAATGAATAAATTGATGGTCCTACATAAGGAACCACTGTCCAGCAGATGAGCTTTGACCGACTTTTCAAACGCTTAAAAACACTGAATGTGTATCGTATCAGCACCACTAGAATAGCCAGCCGGCAGGGTGCATCAGATAAGGAGACCTGGGACACAAGTTCTTTTCAGCCAAGCATGTGTTTGTGGAGTATGAATCCTGAGCAAGTACGTTCTTCTAGTGCTTTTAATGGAAATCTATAGAAAGAAGAATTATTGAATGAACAGAAAGTGAATGCATTATATCGAAGGGGTAATGTTATATGACTACCTCTTTGATATGTCATGGCAACTCTATCCAGTGAAACATTATGACTATCTTTAAAGATATAGTGACTTCAAAGTGAGTCAATATATGCATCGAAACCATTTTAAACCCCTTCCATCACAATCAACCCAATAGTTAGACATCACAGTCTATCGATTGGATTAAATCGTGAAGACCTTGGCCTCTGCAATTTTGAAATATGATTGAACTGTGATGGGACTAAATGATATTCTTTTTGCCAATCGTTGCACAATGATGTCTGTCATTCTAACAAGATGCACCTATGGAACGAAAAAAATTAATTTTTATTGTTGCACAAAAGTTGCGATGCACTCTTGATTATTATTTGCTTTAATGCTTTCCTCAAGCCCACTCCATGAGTGTGCACGAGCATCGGGGTCTACGTATGCTTGTATGTGCTGTTGAGAGAGAGAGAGAGAGAGAGATGTTAGCTCTCTCATCCATTCATGGATGACCCAGGCAGCATGAGAATAAGAGATTTGAGTCTATCTTGGTTGAGATATCTGGGAGTAGGTTGTTTTTTCCCCACCTCAACCTCTCATATCTCCTCCTTTTCACTCCAATTGGATATTATCATTACTTCACTCATGGATTCTTGTGGGGCTGGGAATCTTGGGACAGATTGGCCCCAACTGTCACTCATGACCCACCATCCCACATGCCCATGAACTCAACTTCCTCACCCATTTCTTCCCTTTCCACTACTTAAAAACACCTTCAAGTCCCGCTCAACTGGGAAGGGAAAGAAAAAAGGCCAAGTGATTGAAAATAGCAAAAACACTTGTTCGGGTTTCTTTCATCCTCTTGGACAACGTAAGAGAGAGAGAGAGAGAGAAGATAGCTATGGAGCCTAGAGAGTAGAGAAAGTGTCTTAAATATCAAGCTTAGAGTTTTTGGAAGAGAGATAAAAATGGAAGTAGCAACGCTGGATGTGGAAGATGATGTGTATTTTGCAGACTTGAGCAAGCAGATTTCTCTTCTGATCATGGATGAAGATGAACACTTGCCTGTAACTCAGTGGCCTTCTGCTCCTCTCCAGGTATTTTTTTCAACTTCCCTTCACTGCTATGTCGATGCTCTCTGCCTCTTCATAGCTCAAATAGCTATGTCAAATCACACTGAATTAGTTCAATGGGATTGCTCATCCGTTTGTCATATTTAGACTTCACGCTAGTTCAACACGCTATATCTTCCCAGAAGAGTTTTGCTGCAAAAAATTGCGAAGTTTATTATGGAAGGAGGATTTATATGATTCGGCCAAATTGTTCTATGTTGCATAGTTTCTTTTATATTTTTTTAAGAATGTTCAGACCAACTCTTATGCAAACATTTTCAATACCCATCCGTGAATTTTTCCTTGAACATTGCTCCGCTTAATTTGCAAATTCTCCTTTAGTTGCTAAAGCTTCAAAATTTGAGGAACCTTGTGCCGTAATAGTTGTATTCCTGATGAAACAAGTAATCTATCACTTTTTAGTGAAGTAATTGTAGCACAATAAATAAAGAAGATGGTATTTGAAAATGTTGAAAAATCTTAATTATGATTGATAATACTACGTGAAATACATGAATTTATAAGATACTTCCTCCGTATGGTTTATAGCTGTGTCATTTACATTTTCCTCCATATATCGCAGGGTTTCTCAAGAATGGAAATTAATTCATCATCCATGCCATCCCCGTCATTATACGAGCAGGTTTCCGTGAGGGAAAGCAAAGGGACTGGTGTCTTCATTCCCAAGTGTTCTCATCCAAGAAAAAGAAGCAGACATGGAAGACAAAGCTCAAGCTTCAACAACAGTACGAGATCCTACAGGCAAACTGACAGCACAAGAAGGCTCTCTCAAGCTCCTCAGACCAATTCTTTGAATCCCAAGACTAAATTCTAGGGCAATGGATTCATAGAAAATTATGGTAAAAACAAAATGAAATAAAATAGTTAGTGCTTGGCAAATGGGTCTGGTTATTAGGGAAGAAGATGCTGATGTCATAATTCGGATATGCATGGTGTTCTCAATTTTCAGGTGTAGTTAGGCCCATCAATCATATGGTCCTGTGGGTCTCCTAATAAGATAATGCCTTCGCCTTCTATAGCTTGTTTTATTCATTGTTAGTAACCATATTACATATATTTATATATTTATTTACTTATTTATTTCCACAAACCGATTATATAATTTATACTCCGCAATCATGCATTAAAATGAACTAATGTTTTAAAAGTGGAAGAATTGCCAACAAGATATCGACTTTGCAATAAGAGAGTTTGTTTTTCTGCTTGTGGTTTTGGGTTCAAAATTTTATTGGGAATACTTTAAAAGTAAAATATTGAATGCACCAAGCCAATACAGAAAAGCATGCCTTTAAGATTACATTGGGAGTTGCACTACCTAACCACTTAAAAAAAAAAAAATACACAAACTCTTGCCACTGTGAAAAATTTAACACGACCTACAAATTGTAGAACGTTTTACCATAGTGACAAACTTAACACCTTTCGGATGAAAAATGCATAACGTATGGTCCATGTGACAAAAATAGCATTGGCTAGTATTTTGCCCATAACGTGAATCAGTGCTTATTTTAGGCCAATAAGAAGTTCATTGGATTGTTTAAAGAAAAGCAATGTGATTTCAGGACATAGGAGAAAGTAAGAAATCTACATAAAGATGGAAGTGGATTCTAAAAGATTTGAATAATAACTTTATTTGTTCAATTATTTCAGTACAAGTTGCAATCACCTTCCTATCATGATTATCTCGTTATACATTTTTTGCACCCAGGAAAGTAGTAGCCAATGCAACAATTATAGCTAAGGACATCTTCCAAGCTAGTTGGTGATAATGGATGAACATGTCACTAGCTTCACTCGGTGGGGAATCAGTCATGTCATAGCTTATATTACCCCAGAAAAAGTTGCAACTTCAATTTGGTCTTGTCCCAACCAAGAGTTTAAAAAATTCCTAGTGTTTTTTATCGGATGTGGGCCACATAGAGTGACAAAAGTTTCCCCAACTTGCAAAGCCAGCCTAAAATGAAAAGGACTGATGATGTGAAAGATTGTTCCCGGCCGTTGTCGTTGGCTTCCACTAGGCCGCCTATTAACAAGCTCAAATTCAAAATAGTAATAATTATAATGATAATAAGTTATTGAACTTAGACTCTATTTATTTCGTAAACAATTAATAATTAAAAAAATATATTTTTAAAAAAGATTGTTTGAAATAATTAGTTAATGAAAAATATTTCTATTATCCATAACAATATATTAAAATATTTTCATGAAAAATAAAAATATTTTTTGTTCATTTATTTCTATAATTGATATAAATAGTCGTTTTTTAAAAAAATATTTTACAAATCTTTAATTTTTCTACCAATTAATGAAGCCTTAAATAGGGTAAGTAATTTTCTTGAGATATTTCTAAGGTCACTATTGAAGCTGTCCTGGTACACAAGATTTGGCAATCTTATCGACAGCCAAGTTCATCATCATTTATAGGCCATTTTGATCGCAGTTGTACGTCCAATCCACGATGTCACTATCCAACACTCAAACATGCTTGGAAGGGATGATGCCTCCGAGAGAGGAACTTGCGATAAGACAAAGATCAAATGATAAGGGATGTAACTAAGTCAAGCAATTTGCAAGATAGCACTCCTAGTATCATTCGAAGGAGTGGCTTCAGAATCAAATTGAGCTAGATGTTGAGATTGTGATAATGATTAAAATTCAAACATTCCCAATGCCAATAATACATAATCTTGAAAAATAAATTGATTTTTTCACTGAATAGGATGAGTAGTAACTCACCCGTAGTTTTATCTTTGAGCTTGATATGTTGAAGTTAAGTTCTAGAAGCTAGAGAGTCTTCACAGGTAAGGTAAGGTAATTTCAAACATTCCCAATGCCAATAGTACATAATCTCGAAAAATAAACTGATTTTTTCATTGAATAGGGTGAGTAGTAACTCACTCGTAATTTTATCTTTGAGCTTGATATGTTAAAGTTAAGTTCTAGAAGCTAGAGAGTCTTCACAAGTAACACAAGGTTCTAAGCAAGATTATCATCAAAAGCAAAGCCAGAGAGAGAGAGAGAGAGAGAGAGAGAGAGAGAGAGAGAGAACCGCTAAAAATAACCTCAAATGGAGCGGTGCCTTTATCTTTGGAGGAAAGGTATAGCTAACTTCGCATGTGCTAATCTCATGGGTTGCCTCAGTTTTCAGTCATCTTCAGCTTCTTGTCTTGTCAAACACACATTCCATGAGGCCAGTTTTCAGTTTTTCCCATTTTTTTATACCTTTTTTTTTTTATTTTTCATTGTTTTTTCCCCTTCGCTGTCACTTGGCCTTGGCAATGGGGGACCCTCGCTGACCTCGCCAAATTGGGCGAGAGTCTATCTTGCCAAATCTAACAAGGCAAAGGCCAGGCGAGGCCTAACCTCTCTAGATTTACTAAGGTCGAGCCTCACTGATGGCTAGACAAGGCTCGACCTCGCTAGGTCAGGCGAGGTCGACCTTCACCTATGGTCGATCGTCGGCCATTGCCAAAGTCCGATGACCTGAAGGAAGAAGGGAAAAAAAAACAAGAGAAAAAATTATAAAATCTATAAAAAGAAATAAAAAAAATTGTTTAGCGCTAGCCACGCTATGTAAAACAGTTATCATTTCTATCATCGATTTTCAGGTAAATTTGACTGAAATAATTATATTGATAAATCGTCAAAAGATTTAATATTAAATTGATTAAATTAAATGATTTATAATTAAATTGATATTTATGTAATAAATTTACGATTTTTATTGTAATTATCCCATTTTGGGTCGTGTCTTTTCAATTCCATAATTGGGGCACCCGTTGATTCGGATCTTTGCACACGACTCTCTTCTAGTAGTCTGGACCATGTGTGAGAAGGAGCATCCATCGATCCAACGCACTGTTTTCTAACTTGAATAGGTACACCGCTTTATTACTCATTGCATCGCTAAAACCGGGTCAGCATGGCATGATCGTACGTCATTCAATTTCTCAGTCATTCAAAACCCAGAATGTCTGTTCTTGTGTTTGAAGGTGGGGATCAATTTTAGGTGAGCTTTGTAATGGTTTCCATCAGCTTCTATGATGATAGCATTCCCTTTTCTTTAAACTTATCATATCGATTGTAATGAGTTTATAAAACTAGAGTCTAGAACATGGATCAAGAAATCATATTAAATGAGAATAACCGAGAATACTATCTGATCCTCGATATCTAGTTACAAGGTAATCTCACCAAATGGTAGGAAACTTTCGCTTTCATGTTGGGGTCGTCCTACCTGCCTGATAACTAACAGGACTACGTTCTTGATTTAATGTGCCAGTAGAGGCATGACCAACATTCTCAAGTTCCCTTCTATATATTTATCTTCCCTATAAGGAGGTAATACCCTCTAAGTTGTTCTACGTTTAGGAAGTTTCGAGGTTCAAATTAAATCAAGATGAAGCCTTTTAAGGACATATTTAGTTCCATAATTCGACAACTATGTAAAACAAATTAAAAGGGGTCCTCAAAAGATGGAAACCGACAGAATGTGTCTTGAACGGGTTTCTATTATAGCCAAATTTCAACTCTGCTGAGTAATAATTGTGGCAGGTCTTTCTGAAATTTGCGAAGCCATCGTAAACCGATTGCCACTCACACTGCTTCTATCGATCTCTCCTGTCTCGTGGAGGTCGCGTTCCCGATGAACTTTACGGCTCTAGAAGGTCGAACATAATCGAGCGAGCTATGCGCAAAGGAGGAGGGGAAAAGTACCAAAAAAGTCCTAAATCTATTACATTTGTATCAATTCAGTCCTAAACCTTTCAATTAGATCAATTCAGTCATAAACCTTTTAATATTGGTACCAATTCAGTCCATCCGGTCAATTTTCGCCGGCCGACGCGACGTGGACGTCGGCCGGTGACTAGACGCCGACGTGGCAATTTTTATGATTTTTTAATAATTTTTTCGAATTTTTTTATTAATTTTTATTGATTTTTTATTTTTTTTTTTTTTTTTTTTTTTCCTACCTCCTGAGGCTCGCCGGCCACCCCAGGAAGAAGAAGACATAAAAGGAAAAAGGAAAAAAAGAAAAAAATTAATAAAAATTCGAAAAAATAATAAAGAAATCATAAAAATTGCCACGTTAGCGTCGATCACCGGCCGACGTCCACGTCGGCGCCGGCGAAAATTGGCCGGATGGACTGAATTGGTACCAATATTAAAAGGTTTAGGACCGAATTGGTCCAATTGAAAAGTTTAGGGCTAAATTGGTACCAATGCAATAGGTTTAGGACTTTTTTGGTACTTTTCCCAATGAGGAGAGCAGCTTCAGCGGTCGGCGGCGCCGGTCGGATTTATTGCCATGAGGCTTGAGGTTGGGGTCTGCATCACATTTAGCATCGTTAGTAGCGACCGGCGAATGGATCTGCATCGTTACACGGCAGACGTACGGTGTTCTTTTCAACTCGTCTTAAGAATTCTACTTGTCCTGGGGTGAAGGATCTGATTATTTAGTTCTATGTTTTACAGGGCATCCCACTGCAAGGCTTTTCCATTTATAAATTAATGGAATTTCTCGTATCATGGTATTTACAAAAATTTCACTAGGATTAAGGTGGCAATGAACCGCGGCGGCAGCGACAATAAGAGTGGAGTGGCTATCATATAAGAAGCATCTTGTTAACGATTCTCCATGAACACTTGTTAAGCATTCTAAATAAGAGGAAATATTTTGATTTTCAATATATCGATCACACATAACACAAGGGAATACGTTGCATTGAAAATCATATATCTTCTTTAATGGGTGTTTAACAAATGCACTGAAGGCCAAATTCAAAATAAGAATTATGGTTATAGATGGATTAAACGTAGCAATGGGCAGATGGATTAAACATAGCAATGGGCAAAGGGCCCAAAGGAGGTAGTTTTCCACCACAAGAAACGATTGTCCTTGCCAAGGACAATCGTTGGGAAAGGCACACCCGGGCGCACCCCGGCCCACCCTGCCATGTGCCAAGTGCCCATCCCAAGTTAACCAGGTCGATTTGGTCTTATAACCCAAATACGACCCAATCCACGTTCGAGTCGAGCCACCCTTTTACCACCTTCATTTGGAACACATATATCTAAACGATCCCCGTTCTGAGCAGATTCAGAAGTTCATCAGCAATAGGTCATACAAGTTTCAATGGTAAACAGCCGGTGCAAATCCACAAGCCATTAAGACCAACTATTCAGGCCAGATTGGTCACAGCATCGCTCAAAACATGGCTGACAAAAAAGGGTGAGTAGAAAGTCTGGCGCCACTTATCATCCAAACTTCATTCATAAGGACATCTAGCCGCAAAGCAAGAACAATTTAAAGCATCTCTACCGGCCCAAAAAGAACATAAGTTCATCTATGAAGTAAACCCAAGCATGTTCGCGGGTTCTACTATGTTGGCAAATCGTTCTCTATGCACATTGCGCAGCTAAAAGCAGTTCGACAGGAAAATCACAAATTGAATCCTATGGCTCGACTGTTGAAACCTGGACCCACTCGCCATCGACGGCTTCGTTCCAAAGGGTGACATTGTTATTCCCATCTGCCACCGCCAAAATGTTACCGGACAGGGACCAGGAGACCCTCCAAACCGGAGTCCTAAAATCGTACAAAACCTTCCCCTGCCATCGATCCCCTTCCTTGGCCACGGTCCATATGATGACCCTCCCGTCCTGCGATGCGCTTGCGATAGTCGATTTCGGAAGGCCCAAGTTGGGCGCCCAGGCAACGTCCCTCACCCAATCAGTGTGCATCTGAAGCACCGGAAAGCAGTCCAACTTCCAGACCCCGTTGTGGAGTTTCCACACCTTCACGGTGTTATCACAACCACCTGAGCAGAGCTTCTGAACAGGTTCCATCATGCCAGATCCAACAAGTGCACCGGGGGCGGCCGACGGGGCCCACGACACCGAGGTGACCCCGACCGGATGAGCCTGATCAATCCTCGAAGTGTCCCAACCGCCGTCCTGTCTAGCAGTGAACACCGAAATATTCCCATCGGACGAACCACAAGCCAGACAAAGGCCGAGCTCATGAGGAGCCCAAGCAACGGAATTGACCGATGATTTGTGCTCTTCAAATACTTGTGCCTGCGTCCACTCACTTGGATTACTTTCCCTCCATATGATGACCCGTCCGTCATACGAGCACGAAGCAAGCAAAGACCCGAATTTCGGATGAGCCCAAGATATCTGCCAAACGGGTCCTTGATGGCCGGTCAGGGTGGCAAGATGCTGAGATCCCGAGTTGCTGACTCCAACAATGTTAATGGTGTGGTCCGACGATGCTGTGGCCAGTCTCTTACCATAGTAGTCCATGGCCAGATCATGGACCGTGTCCTTGTGTCCACTTTCAATCTTTTGTGGAGGCATCTTTCAAGTAATTCTGGAAAATTAAACAAACAACCCGACCAAATTATAGCTCCTGCTCACTTATCTGCCACTAAAAGGGTCCAAAAACATTAGCTAAAGACTAGGGATCCATCAACATTCGTTTAAGAGAATGATCAACAGAATTACACCAACTTCTAGCCTCTAAATTCGCGTTTCATCGAAACAGTCGAGCCCGAGAATTTTTCCAGACCCGAAGAAACCATCAACTACCAGTTCATGTACCCTCAAACCAGTATAACCAAATCCATACCCTTTGCTGGGAAATACTGGGATGACAGAAGAAATTCCAAAGGGAAAAACAAAAGGAAACGGGCCAACCGAGAGCATGACAAGATGGCGATTTGTAATGACTGAACCTGAGATCTAACGATCGTTGGAACCTCCGACATAAACTTTCGCCGGGAACACCTAGAACCCAAAAGAAATAGAAGAAAAGATCGAACAGAAAACCGTTCGGCTACACGTGCGGATACCTTACAGAGGATGGAGATCGTGGACGTCGTCTTGCAGCCGCTCCCGTGGTCGCCGCTTTTCTCCGCCGGCGTCCGCCCCCAGAGCTACCGTGCCCTGCTGCAGAGAGAGAGAGAGAGAGAGAGAGAGAGAGATGGTTTAAGACTTGGAAAACCTCGTCGTCGGCTTTGACTTTTTGGGGCTTGGGAGAGAAAACGAAAGAGGACGGGAACGGAGGGATTATAAGTCAAGTCAACACATGGATTAGTTTGACGCGAGGGTTTTTCTTCGCTTATGAACTTGGAAGTTTATCAAGTTAATATTATGAAAAATTTCAAACCAGACAAAATCCAAATTAATTCTTTAATCGTCAAAACTTTAAAATAATATAGTTATGATAAATTTATTTTAAATTAATCTTTTGATCACCAAAAATCATAAATTGATATATTTATGATAAATTTACTCTCAATTAATTTATATTAAATCATATTAACATTATAAAAAAAACCACAACATGGTTATAGGCGCAATTGTCAATTACTACATGCAATCCAACTTGGGAATTTGACAATAAGATTTAACAAAAATTAACAATAGATAAATTTATCATAATTGAATTGGCTTGAGACTTTTGATGGTTAAAAACAATTTGGATTAAATTAATCACAAGTGTATAAACTTGAGGTTTTTTCTTGGTATTAGCCCTAAAATTGAAGATACAAGTGTTTTTGCTTCTTTTTGAAAATTCTAAAAACATTATTTAAGTTTTTTTTTAAAAAATATTACGTTTGGGATGCTTGAAATCAAACAAAGTCACAGCATTTGTGCCACGTGATTTGACAAAAAAAAAGTTAAAGTAATAATCATTCAAAATAAAAATAAAAAAAACTTTATGCATGACTCTGCTATTATCCCTCAAATAAGCCAAAACAACTAATGAGTCGGACCGATTATTGATTAAAGAAACATAAAATGTTTATATATGGCTATAAAATTTTGGAATAATCGTAAATACCATCTCGAAGTGCTGCACTCATATGAATTTGATTATTCGCTTTCCAAAATAAACCATATGCAGCTCCAAAAAGAAAACATCAAGTTAAATGAATCAATTTATCCTTCTGCAAACATAGAACTAAATATCCCCAGCGCTCACGGCGGCACGAGATTTGGATGACTGGTTAAGTTCACGTCTTAGAATTGTGTAGTGGTCTTGATCTAACGGATTGGAACCGATTATGTGACCTTTGATTTCTGAATTGAAAATCTCATAACACTCTAACACAACTGCACTAAGATCAATTAATTATGTCATTCAATATAAGAACATATATTTTAAGAATATATTTAACATTGTCGAAAATAAACTACATCATTTAAAGATATTTTCATTTGTCCATTTGTTAAAATTTAGGATAAATGATCAAAGAGAAATTTAAATATGACAAACCAATAATTTAATGATGCGATAAGTGTATTAGAAGTTTTAAAACTTATTATGAAAAAGCAATTACACCCTAAAATTTTCAAAAAGTATAATTAAATTCTAAAATTTGTCAAATTGGTGCAAGTTCTTTCGTTAACATGATTAAGTTGGCTAACAAAAATTATCGATTACATTTTTACAATTATTTTATCTCTCATATGGAGCATTTTTTATTATAGTCTTCTTAAAATATTACTTAAATTAGATTTAAAATGTAAGGGTAAAATTTATTAAAAAATTGAAAAAAAAAAGTGAGGAAAGAGGGGCAATGCCAGCACCATTGCCAAAGGCTAGCAAATATGGGCAACCTCAACCCAGATTTGGGTGAGTCTCGTCGGCCCTTGCCATCACCTAGGGCTTAGGAGGGCTGGCCATCATCACCTAATCAGCAACCTTCGCCGGCCATCTTCAGCAATCCTACCCTTTATACCGTGGACTTTCTTAATTTGGGTCTAAAGACACGATTAATTATATTTAATAAATAAATATTCTTATTTTCAATACACTAATTTGCCTACATCCCATGTCTTTATTTCCCCTCCCAAATTGATCCTCTTAAATGAACTTGTTGCACAAAATATCAGAATCATTAAAAATTTACTTAGATAGATGTTAGAAAAAAATATATAGTGTTGACATAACACATACATAATTTAAGTGAAATAAAGACGACCTTATTTTGGCCAACAAATCATCTAATGGAACCTTAACGGAAGGTAAACGTGTCCAAGTAGGTATAATTTGAGGCTTTTTATGTCACAATAAAAAATTTATGGTAAAATTGTCAAAGTGGATATAATTTATGATTTTTGTTGGCTTTTTTCCTTTCCTAAAAGTCTGGAATTTTGGAAAAAAAATGATTTCTCAAATGCCAATGTTCTACAATAACCCAAAAAAATAAAATAAAAATGATGCATGCCTATTGACACTTAATTTTAGAAAAATAAAATTTGCATTTTGGACAAATAAATGAAAAAAATGGAAAAAATGGGGAAATTGATTTGATTGAATTATGCAAGGAAAATTGAAATTAGATGGATGTCCGGATGCAAAGAACAATTTTGAAATCAAGTGAAAATGGGCAAGAATTGGCGATTGCCAAATCATACAGATTTGATTTAATGTGACAAGAAATGGTAACTCGGAAAACGGTGTGAAGAGGTAGTTTCGAATCACTATAAAAGAGAGGCCATTTTTCATGCAGGGGCGGGGGGGGCGGCGCAAATTCGAAAAATTCACAGCGAAGTTTCGGAGAGAATCGGTGAGGGGGGATTTCGAAATTTCTGAGAGAGAATTTCCGACCGAGAATTTGTGGGGATTTTTTCTAGAATTTTCCTCTTCGCTGAAGTAAAAAGGGGCGGTCTTGCTCGTCGATCTTCATAAAAAAGGAGAGAGCTTCTTCTTTTTTCTTTTGTCTGACAAAACTGCAGAGAAAAACAAAGGTCACCAGGGTCGTCCGTGGGAGAGAGAGAGAGAGGGGCGGGGGGGAAAGCTTAGAGAAAAGTCAAAAAGCAGAGAAGGAACGTGGGATTTTCAAGGGAGAGAGAAAGAATTAAAAAAAAAGAAGGCCTTTCTTCTTCCCCAGAACCCCGCGGCCGTCTGCTTGCGCTCTACCCGACGCCTCAGCCTTGCCATTCCACCCGACGATCTGCGCCCTCCTGCTACCGTTGTCCGCGTGTGTTGCCCTCCGCCTGAGCTCCGCTAGTCACCGCCGCGCACCACCGCCACCCGGCCGGTCCAACTCGCTCCTCCGCACCCGATCTGCCTCGAGCTCCACGCCTCATCCCGCGCCCTCGCCGTTCAGTCAATCGCGCCTGACACCCGCAACAGCACCTTCGGCGACCCCCTTTGCAACCCATGAACGCCGCAGCACCAGATATCAGACTCCCGATGTTCAGCCTGCGTTGCGATTCAGTAGACGTTTGACGCCCTTTGCGGCTGTGATGACCCTGATCGACGCCCCGTGCTGCCGCACTCGCACCATCGCGCCCGCACCGCTCGGTGGCTCCGAAACCCACTGCTGTTGATTTCGCTGACGCCACGCCACCCCTGCCATCGCGCGTTGATCCCCACCACGCTGCTGTACTCCTTGCATTTTTCCTTTAGGTAAGTTCATTTTTTTTAGTTTTATCTTTATTTCTTTCTTTTGCCTATTTTATGTTATTTTATTGTGTTTTAAATTTTGTTATTATTGTTTAAGTTATAATATGGTTTGTCAATGTTAATATTTGTGCATTTTTGTAGGCATTATTCGTTAGGATTTCGTCCGGAATTATTATAATTATTAATTTAATCCGAGAGACATCGGATTATTTTTTTAATTATATTAATTTTTGGGCTTTTTGGTGAAATTTTAATTGTTAAATCACAATAATTATTTAATTTGGTCCGTAAGACTTCGGACCAGATTTTTAATTATTTTGATTTGTTGTGATATTTATGATTAAAAATAATCGTTAATTTGGCCCGTGAGACAATGGGTTATTTTTTTGATTATTTTAATTCTTTATTGGTTGAATATTTGGATTGTTTAGACGTAATGCTTATTTGATAATTGTTTATCTTGGAAAAACACTAAAAAACTAAAAAATAAAAAAAAAATCAAAATCTTGCATTAACCATGTAGGTTTAATAAATTAAATTGCATTTTTAGGTTTTAATAAATCATGATTGCATTTCTAGGTTTAGTAAATCAGACATGTAGGTTTAGTAAATTAAAATTTTCTTAGGATTATATTTTTAGGGTTGCATTTTTAGAATTAAGTTAGGGTTGGACCTAAATTAGTTTTCTTTTTTAGATAATCTTAGCACATTTAATTATCTCATTTTTGTCAAATTAATTCCTAGAATAAATTAGAAAATTATCCATTTTAGATAGTTTAATTAAGGTTCTTATTAATTCTGAATTTCAATAAAAAAAATACAAAAATACCAAGTGCATGTTAACTAGTTTGCATAATAGGATCATTTAATCAGAATTTGTTCATTAGTGAAGTTAGGTCATGAGGTGCATAATAACTAGTTTGCATAATAGGCCCATTTAATTAGAATTTGCATATTAATAAGATTAAGTCATTTAGTTAAGAAATGCATTTTTTCTAATTTTCAAAGAAAACCCAAAAAAAAAATGATTGCTTGCTTTGTGTGATGCAATTTATTTATTTGAATGTTTTAATAATGGATGAGCACCCATGTGGTCACCACATTTGCATGATAGTAATTTATATTAAAATAAATCAGCTGCCTGCATAAAACATTTTCAAAAAAAATATAAAAAGAAATGGTACCGAAATGGCATTAGAGAAGTCTAATGTAACCAAGTCCCCGTACCCTTAGTCTCTGGTTCGTAGGAGTAGAATAATTCTCCCGTTATTTTACTTAGGTGTCTAATCGACCTACCAAAAATTGATTAGTGGCGACTCCTAGATAAAATTCATCTGCATGTTTAAAAACTTGAACCCTAAGTCGTGAATTGGTATGGGCTTGGGAGGGCCCGAGCTAAGTTTAAAGCTTAGTAATCCATTAACCTAAATTCTAGGTGGTGCACCCTGAAAAATTAGGTCGCGACAGCTTGGCGACTCCGCTGGGGACCTTGTGTTAAAACACTTAGTGGACTTAGGCCAATTTTTCTTTTTTTGAAAAATGTTTTTTGATTAGCAGCGAGGACACCAGGTACGTCCCTAACATTTAAGGTGTTAAATGTTTTTGCAGATGGGAGGTATAAGGGGAGTAGTCTTTGCTAACCCTTGTTTTACAGGTTGGAGTTATGGATGAATGTTTGAATTTAAACTATAGAAGTGTTGTTTGCCTTTGAACTGTTGTGCATGTCTTACTGCTTTTAGCACTACACTATTGCACACACAACCTGCGGCCGGACCTGGGCTGCGATAGGATTCCTAGGATGGTGTTGAGAAGGATACTTCCTCCAAAGCGAGACCGCTATATGGAGGTTGACTTTCTCTTCCCCGAAAGTTTTTCATGGTGTTGAATGTGTTTGTCCATATCCGCGAGACTGCAGGATTATTGGATATTCCATTCGACTGAGCCGGAGTTAGGAGGACCTAACACGTTACGCGAGACTGCGGCAGTCAGATCATCCTCTTAGCTCCACTTTGCTAAGCCGTTTAGGTAGAAATTGAGCCTCACATTTCATGCGTGTGTCTATGTGATTGCCATCCATTTCCAGGGAAAGTAAGTTGTTTAACTTTCACTTCGCAATTTACTTACGTTATTGCAATTTTGTCGGTCCATGACAATAGGTTTTGTCGTTAATCTCGTTTTATATGCGATGGGGAAAACCGACATGCAAATCATTTCCACTCCCAAAAAGAGCTCAAAATGTGGCTGGATCGGTTGGATCAAGAAGGTCGAGATATGTGAAAGCCAAGATCGCCCGGCTTCTCCCTTTGTTAGAGATCAACATTCACTCCAAGTATTATACAAGCATTGCCTCACTTCGGTGTCCAGACTTCCACATTTATCTTTGGTGTGTTCGAGTTAACACCGACATTAGAGGAATATAGTGTTGCCATTGGAATGCCTCTGGAAAAAGAACTTGTTAGACCACCTTTCGGTATAGATCCTATTTCTGAACTATAACATTTTTTAAAAATCGAACCCAAAGCGGTAAACAAGGTTGTGAAAGCCAATTGCCATGCATGTCCATTGTCATTCTTGGAAAAGTGTTTTGCTGAACAACCAATGATTTCAAAAGCTAGGATTTTCATATTAGCATTTTTTGGTCTAATTGTTTTTCCTTATTGAAAAAATGCTATTAATCCTTCAATTTCATGGGTGGTTAATTGTGTTTGCGATGGGTTAAATTATGTCAATATGGTCTTAGCTGAAACTTTCTTGTCATTAACCCGTTTTAAACAAAATGAAGAAAGGACCATGCGTGCCATCCCGAACTTTTGCAAATATGGTTTTTCTCACACATAAGAGGGTTTGGACACCTTATGAAACAATTTAAAATTGATGATTTTAGGCATCCATTCAAAAATTTCAAGTTCTGGAACGTTTTCTTCAAGATAAACAGTACGCAAGCTGGACTAATTTCTTGAAAAATCCTAATCCTAAGGCATTCTTATGGCATACTAAATGGTTCCGTGTTGAGGAGGCTCGTTTCTCCCACAAGCATGATGAGCCAGTTCCGTTGTTGGGCCTTTCTGGTGCTACTTCCTATTACCCACACAGGGTGGCCCGTCAGTATAAGGCTCTTCAAGAAATTCCTCCACCTCTCAAGACGGAGTTATTCCAAGTCCGTTTCATTCGTACGGACTATGACTACTTCAACAAGATCCAAATGGTCACTGCTGCATGGAATGAATGCCACCCAGAGAAGATTTTGGTGCCCAAGAGACTGAAATGCGAGGAAGAGATCCACCACGCGTCGGCGTTCTACATCCAACAATACCGGATTCCTTCCGCCTTGTGCCCAGTAGTCCCTGATGTGACCGAGAAGCCCACCCAACAAGCACAAATTGAGCATCTTAAGCGGAAATTGGAAATGGTTGAAGCTGAAAATAAGAAGCTTCGCAAAGCATTGGGATCCCGAAAGCATATAAAATGAGATGTTTTGGTTTTTGTCTCTTAGTTCAATGTGTAGGGATCTTAATTTCAATTTTTAATTCAGTGTTTTCAATCTTTAGTTCAATGTTTAGGGACTTGAATTTCAATTCTTAGTTCCTTGTTATGAAGTCTGGTTCAAAATTTTAAATAAAATAACGACTAGACCTTTGTCATGGGCCATTTTCTTATCTTTACAATTGGTTCTTACATCATACCATTTTCCTTTAGGTGACGACAGATCCGCCACGTTCGCCTATCGTTACGCGATCAAGGGCCAAAATGGCGGAACAAAATGAGATGCATGATCGTATGTCCAATATGGAAGATCAGCTCCGTCAGTTAGCTGCCTCCATGGAGGCTATAATGACTCAATTCAAATCATTCCAAGTCAATCCGACTCCTCCATCCATTCTTCCTCAGGCTGTTATCTCGAAGCAAGCAGATAAGCCCCAGTCGAGTAATAATGGCATGCCTGATTTAGAAGACGACCCATCCCCGATCAATGTGGAAAAGGGAAAGCTTGTTGACCTCCCCAAGATGGAGCAGGATGATCGCTTCGCGAAACTCGAAGAGAAAATAAAACAAGCTGCAGGAGTCACGAGCTCACTCTGTTCGACCTCTCGGTTTATGAGAATGTCAGGATACCTAGCAAGTTCAAGATGCCGGAATTTGAGAAGTACGATGGTACATCTTGCCCA
Source organism: Eucalyptus erythrocorys (assembly GCA_014182555.1). Classification (NCBI taxonomy): domain Eukaryota; kingdom Viridiplantae; phylum Streptophyta; class Magnoliopsida; order Myrtales; family Myrtaceae; genus Eucalyptus; species Eucalyptus erythrocorys. Next base: position 14,674,249 of record CM024598.1, on the reverse strand, counting down.
AAGTCTCATTTGCAGATGTATCACGTACGCATGGCCCAGCATGTCAAAAATGAGCCCCTCATGATCCAATCATTCCATGCCGGTTTGACCGGACTGCATTGAAGCGGTATGTGATGAAAAATATCAATCTTCTTGATACTTGGAATGAAGTGGCTGATGCGTTCCTCAAGCGTACAAGTTCAACATAGACATTGCACCTTCCCGAGAAGACCTGGAGCGGATGGAAAAGAAGAGGAGCGAGTCATTTAAAGAATACGCTGTGAGGTGGAGAAATCTGGCGGCTCAAATCACTCCTGAACCCACCAATAAGGAGTTAATGAAGTTGTTCATGAAGACTCTTCCGTCTGAGTTTCATAACCGGATGGCAAGCACATATGTCGAAAGTTTCAATCAACTGATTCCTGTGGGAGAGCAAATCGAGATGGGAATAAGGGAAGGATGGTTCACTGAGTCATCAAGTAAGAGATTCTCTGCCAAGAAGGAGAAAGAAGCCGTCGTGGATGTGAATGTAGCCTATAGCCAAGAAAGTTCCGTCGTGCCCCGATGAATGCAAGGCAACAACAACTGGCTGGCCGTCGAGTCATTTGCCCAAGCAAGAAGACAGTTCACTCCACTCCCGGATCTCCATCCCAGGTTTTAGCAATTCTCCGAAGAAAGGTTTGCTTTCCACCGAGCCAAAGCGCCCTAACCGCGAAAGCATGTGTAGTTACGACCCGACAAAGAAGTGTGACTACCATAGTGGTGAACTGGGCATTCAGGTGATAAATGTTTCACCCTCAAACACAAGATCCAAAACCTCCTAGACACAAAGGCCTTTTCGTTCCAAACTACCCGGCCGAATGTCCAAAAGAATCCGCTACCGGAGCATGAGGGTACGGTGAATGCTATCTTGGAACCCGAAGTCGGTCGAATCAAGAACTCGAAGGTGCATGTAGCAGATGTCTATAATGGACTGGTGAGAGCTGGATATTATCCGGATCAGGAGGATGTCCCCCTATCATTGATGAAGGAAAGAGTCACCAAAATGGTGGATGATGGCATCATCGTGTATGCTGATCATAACTGCACAGCTTCCACTATTTCCCACATCATCATCGATTGGGAAGAGGAGCAGGCTGCGCTTAAGGAAGAAGTTGATCCTTCGCTTGCAGACATGCCCCCATTAGAAGATGCATCTGACGAGGAGATAGTGAAAGAGGTACCTCAGCCGTATGAGTATGTCAATAATAAAGTGGTGCCTTGGTCCTATGACCTAGATGTTGATCTTGTGACAAGGTCTGGGCGGACCTATGCTTAAGCTAATGCTCAACCTGCAAAGCTGGTTACTGACGAGGAGGCTAAGGAATTTTTGGCCATGATTAAAGCAAGCGAATACAACGTGGTTGACTAATTGCGGAAGATGCCCGCCCAGATCTCCTTACTTGAACTTTTGATGACATCCCCCGTGCATCAAAAGTCGCTAATGAAGGTGCTAAGTGAAATTCGTGTGCCAGAGACGGTCGAGGCAGACAAGCTGGAGGAATTTGTGGGATCAGTCCTTCTCAATGACTTAATTGCCTTTTCTGATGAGGAATTCCCTCTTGAAGGTAGGGGGCACAACAAGGCACTTTACATATCCGTCAAGCATAAGACTTCCCATGTGTCCCGAGTGCTCATTGACAATGGGTCCGCTCTAAACATATGTCCATTGGCTACTCTTCACCGCCTCAAGGTAGACCCATCCAGGATACATGCTACCAGGACTTTGGTACGAGCTTTTGATGGAACAAAGAAGGAAGTGATTGGGGAAATCCATCTTGACGTTCAAATAGGGCCGGTCACCTTCAACATTCCCTTTCAAGTATTGGATATCCCTACTGCGTTCAATTTCCTATTAGGTCGTCCCCGGATACACACCGCTTCTTTGGAGCGGTGCCTTCAAGTCTACACCAAGCTATGAAATTTGTAATCGAAAGGAAGCTAGTCACCGTGTATGGTGAGGAAGACCACCGGATTTATCATGAGACGGCCATCCCCTATGTTGAGCCAGATTCTGAGTTCGAGGCAAGTTACCACTCATTTGAGTTGGTATCCACTATACATGCTTCTCGGGGTTCATCACCACCTACTCCCGAAGTTTCGAGATGCTGCCCTCATGGTAGGAAGAGTGATGGTCGGGAATGGTTTTGTTCCTGGCAATGGTCTTGGAATGAATGGTCAGGGCATTTGAAGCCCCATTGAAGCCCCTCAGAGGTCCCGTTCTACTGGTTTAGGGTACCATGGAAGAGGTGGGGAAAGTTCGGAGGATGAAGACGGGAAAGACGAGAACCCGCCACTTGAGCAAGGGCGAAGGAGACAAAACTCACTACCCCGAACATTCGTGAGACATTCCCCGGTCCTCCAAGGATGATGCAGGATGAGATGGAAGTAATAGACACTCGGGGGCAGCCTAGTGGCAAGTTCGACTACTTGGTGAAGTATTCGGCCCCTCCCGGCTTCTATATTGATCCTCGTGAGATAGTCCCGGATGGATGGGGTGGCATGGATGATTCAACACCCCGAAGACAGAGAACCCCGATGACATCTTTGGAGGGAGTTACAAGCTTGTTTGATGACCTCCTCATAGGAGCCATTGAGGAAGAACTCCCAGGAGAGATGGGCCCTGGCCCACAAGAGTAACTCTTTTACTGCTTTTGCACATTCCCCTGCGTGGGAATTTTTTAAGAGATGTTTTCAATTTCTTTTAGTGATTGAGTGTTGCATTTTTTTTCATTCAATAAATGTAATTGATTGATGAATTTCAATGAAATTACAAGTTTTATTTTGAGGACATGATGAGGTACACCAAACCAGCCCGGTGATGATATCTAACCGATAAAGAAAAGAAAAATCCAAGGAGAACTCTAAGGCCTGGGCTTCATCATGCTTTCTCGTATCAAAATGTTTTTAAAAAAAAAAGAATGCTTGTGCAAATGCCTTTTTTAAAAAAAAAAAAAAAAAAAATCTTTTTTAAAAAAAAAATCTTAAAAGTTTACCCTGTTTGTTTTTTTAATTTATCTACTTCATATTTCAGGAACAATCTTATGGCATGCAAAAATGTGGAAATGGTCCAATCCAATCCAACAAGTGTCGACAATGATGATCCTGAGGATTTGAGTGGAGATTCCTTTGAGGTGCAGTGTAGTTGGGAACAACATCAGAAAGCCAAGGCTCTTACATCCGAGAAGACTGTCACTATTAATTTAGGTGACGCTGATGAAGTCAAAGAAGTAAAAATTGGGGCGAATCTCCCCAAAGACGAGGCCAAGCACTTAATTCAGCTATTGAAGGAATATTAGGATATCTTCGCATGGACCTACGCTGACATGCCAGGGCTAGACCCATCAGTTGTGGAGCACTGCTTACCTACCAATCCAGGCGTGCCACCTAAGAAGCAGAGGTTACGGAGAGCTAAACCCGAACTCTCGAAGAAAATAGAGGAAGAAGTAATGAAGCTTTTGAAAGTGAGATTCATTGAAGTCTCACAATACCCTGAATGGGTGGCTAATATTGTCCTCGTAATGAAGAAGGATGGTCGAGTTCGAGTTTGTATTGACTATCGGGATCTGAACAAGGCTAGCCCGAAAGATGATTTCCCACTACCTCACATAGACGTCCTTGTGGATAGTACAGCTGGATTTGAACTATTCTCATTTATGGATGGTTTTTCCGAATACAATCAAATAAGGATGAAAGAGAAAGACAAGGAGAAGACTGCGTTCATCACCCCGTGGGGAACCTTTCATTATAAGGTCATGCCCTTTGGACTTAAGAATGCAGAGGCAACTTACCAGTGAGCCATGGTAGCATTGTTTCATGATATGATGCATCGAGAGATCGAGGTTTATGTTGATGATATGATTGCAAAGACTTGACCTGGGAAAAGCCACGTCGAGACCTTGAAGAAGCTGTTTGATCGACTCCGTGAGTTCAAGCTTCGACTAAATCCCGCTAAGTGCGTGTTTGGAGCAACATCCGGTAAATTACTTGGATTTATTGTGAGCAGCAAAGGGATTGAGATCGACCCAGCTAAAGCTAAGGCCATATGTGAGTTGCGACCTCCGTCAACAGTGAAAGAAATCCGGAGCCTTTTGGGAAGGTTGAATTACATTGCTCGATTCATTTCCCAACTTTCTGAAACTGTCAAGCCATTCTTCAGGCTCTTGAAGAAGAATGCGCGGGTTAACTGGGATAATGAGTGTCGAGAAGCATTCGACAGATTGAAGCAATGCTTGATGAATCCACCAGTCCTTGTCCCGCCATCATCGGGGCATCCCTTGATTCTTTACCTCACCATTCATAGTGAGTCATTGGGTGCAATGTTGGCTCAGGAAGGTCCTTCCGATAAAAAAGAACGCGCTATTTATTATCTGAGTAAAAAGTTCACTATGTCGGAATTGAAATATTCTGAAGTGGAAAAGACTTGTGCTTTGCATTGGTGTGGGTATTGCACGATCTGCGACAAGTACACACTACGTCACCAAACGTTCCTTGTGACCGAAAGCAATCCTATCAAGTACTTACTTGAGCAGCCAGCTTTGGTGGGTAAATTGGCTAAATGGCAAATTTTGATTTCGGAATTTGATGTACAATTCATGCCACAGAAGTCAGTTAAAGGTCGAGTGATCGCTGATATATTGGCTGAGAACCCATGGGTCTCAAATAATGAGGACAGTTTCCCAGATGACCGGGTTTTGAGTGTAGACGATGACTCATGGACAATGTTCTTTGATGGAGCTGTAAATTTGTCTGGTTCTGGTATCGGGGCAGTCTTGATATCCCCAAACAAGCAACACCATCCGGTAGCTGCAAAATTGGTATTCCCATGCATTAACAACGTGGCTGAGTATGAAGCTTGCATCCTTGGGCTTCAGGTTGCAATCGAAATGGGTGTGGCTAAGTTGAAAGTGTTCGGAGATTCGGCACTGATCATATTGCAGACCATGGGTGAATGGAAGACTAAAGATGCTAAGTTACTCCCATACCACAAGTATTTAGAAGATCTAGTAAAGGAGTTCAAAGAAATTTCGTTTGAATACTTGCCAAGGTGTCATAATCAATTTGCGGATGCACTCGCAACTTTGTCTTCTATGCTGCAAGTAACCAATGGATTGGAAGTTGAGCCATTGAAAATAGAAGTTTTGCCAAGGCCGGCTTATTGTATGATCGTGACTGAAGAGCCTAATGGAAAACCATGGTATTATGACATCATGAATTACATTCAAAAATGGGAATTTCCCAAGGGAAGCACTTCAGCTGATAGGAAGTACATCATGAAGATGGCCTCAAAATTCTTTGTTAGTGGCGAAAATCTGTACAAAAGATCTTATGATTCAGTCTTGCTGCGGTGTGTGGATGCGGTGAAGCCACTCAAATCATGCAAGAAGTGCACGAAGGAGTATGTGGCCCTCATATGAATGGACACATGTTAACCAAGAAGATTATGAGATTAGGCTACTATTGGCTCACAGTAGAAAGTGACTGCATTAAGCATGTACGGAGTTGTCACCAATGCCAAATCCACGGGGATAAGATAAATGTGCCCCTAACTGAGCTGCATAAGTTTTCCGAGTCATGGCCCTTCTCAATGTGGGGTATTGATGTAATTGGCCCGATAAACCCCAAAGCTTCAAATGGGCATCGTTTTATCTTAGTGGCAATAGACTATTTCTCCAAGTGGATTGAAGCTTCATCCTTTGTAAATGTCACCGCTTGCAATGTTGTGAAGTTCATCAAGCGTGAGATAATCGCTCGCTATGGCGTCCCTGAAGCAATCATCACTGATAATGGGACAAATTTGAGCAACAAACTTGTGGATGAATTGTTCAACGAGTTCAAGATCAAGCATCTGAATTCATCTCCTTACCGCCCTCAAATGAACGGGGCCGTTGAAGCAGCCAATAAGAACATCAAGAAAATCTTGGCTAAAACAGCTGAGAATTATCGAGATTGGCATGACAAGTTACCCTTCGCACTAATGGCATACCGGACATCGATTCGTACTTCTACTGGGGCAACTCATTTTGCTTTGGTGTACGGCATAGAAGCTGTTTTGCCTGTGGAAGTGGAGATTCCTTCTCTGAGAGTTTTATCCCAAGTGGGGTTGTCTAAAGCAGAATGGTTGCAGCAAAGATTTGAGCAATTGAACCTAATTGATGAGAAAAGACTGAAGGCTCTTTGTCATGGCCAAACATATCAACAGAGAGTAGCCAGATCTTTCAACCAGAAAGTGCGGCCGAGACATTTTGAGGTAAATGATCTTGTTCTAAGGAAGCTGTTGCCGATTTTTCCAGACCCCGGAGGCAAGTTTGCCCCGAATTACAGTGGCCCATATGTGGTGAAGAAGGTACTCCCTGGAGGTGCTTTGATCCTAGCAAAAATGGATGGTCGCGAGTTTTCTACTCCAGTTAATTCTAATGCTGTCAAGAAGTATTATCCATAATAGATTTTGACATGTCATGTTTTGAATTACAAGCATTTCTCTGATGAATAAATTGTCTCAATGAGTTGAATTGTTCAAATGCTTTGCAAATCTTGCATGTTTTCCCTGATGAATTGTATGAGATAAATTGAATGTGTCAAATGGGACACTTTGGAATGACGAAAGGCGAGCCTTATTTCATACACTGTCTCATACACTGATCCCCGGTGAGTTGTGTGAAAAAATTTTCATGTCCGCAAGGAAAAGGGTGATCTCGCAAAGGGTACGACAACTGAAGTGACGAGAGGCAATTTTTTCTCTTATCCTAAACACTGCAGGTATACCCATTGTTTAGCCCTTTGAGCCCACACACATGAAGTGTTTTTAAAGTTACCCCTGTCAAGGATCATCCCACACTGGGGACCAAATTCGAAATGAATGGTAGGGATTTTCTTACTCATACTTGCATCAATCTTCGAGTATTGCTTTCGCAGTGTAACTCATACGGTAATTCAAGTGCCTTAGGATGACGAAGAGCAGTTCTTTCTTTATCCTACACACTTTTAACTATTGCATAGCCCACTTGAGCCTATGAATTCAGTTCATATTAAACCTAGTTGGTGATTATCCCCCACATTGGGGCAAGGCAAAAATTGAGTGGTAAAAGGTGGAGACTATGTGAGTAAAAAAAATGCAAGAATGGGGCATGAAAAAGCAGTGTGCCTGTTAAAAGCAAGGCCAATGCCAAAAAAAAAAAAAAAAATCAAACATGAGTTGAAATCATATCCCCAACAAGGTGATACTAAAAGCTCAGAAGCTGAGATGTTACTCAATGGATTTTTGATACAAAAAGAGAGGAAAAGGAATTCTCAAACGGTTGATAAGTAAACTAGTGAAATGTCAAGATGATCACCAACTTTGACCCCTTAAACACTTTTTAAGCTCAATGACCCTTTCGTTTATCAACCCATGAACCAAGCTTACGTTACGTCCCTTACAAAGTCTCTTCAGATTATGGCACTTTAATTAATGTAAAGGTTCATATGTTCGAAAGCATCGCTAGAAGAAGTGTGAGTAAGGCAATTTCTACTTCATTTCGCATGTCTCTTGACTTGTAAACCCAAAGATAATTTCAGCAATATCATTCTTCATTAAGCCTTGACTCAAAGAGTCCCCTTTGTTAAACCATTGACCAAGCCCACATTACGGTCCATGTTAAAGACCTCTCAGATTGGTAAAATTGTACCACTTGCGAGATTACTTGGACCCCTGTTCAGCATGATGAAAGACAGTGTGATTGTCAAATTCCTGCATCAAAGGTCAGGACAAATCAGCCTTTCCGTGAGAATGAGTGGAAAGTCCTTTCAGACCGAAAGATCCCTCATTTGAGATATCCATGACACTCATGAATTCAGATTTGAATATTCTTTTGAAATACTTCCAAATGGGATTTGGTAATACAAGATTGATAGAAATCATCACACATGAACCTCATGTTTGTGAATGCATGTTGCCTCCCCTATAACTGTGTTTTGCAGGAGACATACCCACTAAGGAACGAAGATGTCACCAGGTAAGTACATCTCTATCCAAACCTTAAATACTTGTCATTGTGCAGGTATTCCTTTTCAAGCATCGGCACTCGATGGAGTTGCCCCCAAAGATTTTTCTCCGATTCAATCGATTAAGGCGACCGAAGAATGGTTCGAGTCCTGGTCAGGTAATCTCTGTTGCAAGACTAGACGACCGTAGAATGGTACGGGTCCTAGTCAAGCAAAATCTCAGTTTAGGCGACCGTAGAATGGTACGGGTCCTGGAAAACCCTTTTTTTGTTTAGGCGACCGTAGAATGGTACGAGTCCTAGACACCACTCAGGCGACCGTAGAATGGTACGGGTCTGGAAAACCTTTTTCGTTTAGGCGATCGTAGAATGGTACGGGTCCTAGACAAAGCACTCGGGCGATCAGAATGGTACGGGTCCTGGAAAACCCTTTTTTCGTTTAGGCGACCGTAGAATGGTACGGGTCCTAGACACCACTTAGGCGACTGTAGAATGGTACGGGTCCTGGAAAACCTTTTTTCGTTTAGACGACCGTAGAATGGTACGGGTCTTGGGAAAGCAGTCTCTTTGTAAAGTCATGTTACTATTCTGGGCGACCGTAGAATGGTACGGGTCTTGGACATGTAACACCGGTTATCTTGAGTTACTCTACCCTCCTTGAAGGTAAGTTATTCCGGGTAAGTTCCTTTATTATTTACATTAGTATTTTCATGCATCATATAAATTGCATTTCAAAATAGAAAAAAAAAACAAAAATGAAAAAAAAAATTATTGCATTTCAAAATAGGCTCATTTATTATTTGCATCTTATAAATTGCATTCAAAAAATGGAATTCATTTTCCGACCAAAAAAGTCATTTAGTGCATGTGCATGATCTAAAATTAGGTCTCAATTTGTTTTTGAAGGCAACCTCTACGAGCTCACCTTCAAAGAGGGACAAACTGCTCACACTTAATTTTAGAAAAATAAAATTTGCATTTTGGACAAATAAATGAAAAAATGGAAAAAATGGGGAAATTGATTTGATTGAATTATGCAAGGAAAATTGAAATTCCGATGGATGTCCTAGGATGCAAAGAACAATTTTGAAATCAAGTAAAAATGGGTAAGAATTGAGCTGATTGCCAAATCATACAGATTTGATTTAATGTGACAAGAAATGGTAACTCGGAAAATGCCATGAAGAGCCGTTTCGAATCACTATAAAAGAGAGGCCATTTTTCATGAAAAACGGGGGGGGGGGGAGGGGGCGAATTCGAAAATTCACAGCAAAGTTTCGGAGAGAATCGGTGAGGGGGATTTTGAAATTTCTGAGAGAGAATTTCCGACCGAGAATTTGTGGGGATTTTTCTAGAATTTTCCTCTTCGCTGAAGTAAAAAGGGGCGGTCTTGCTCGTCGATCTTCATAAAAAAGGAGAGAGCTTTTTCTTTTTTCTTTTGTCTGACAAAACTGCAGAGAAAAACAAAGGTCACCAGGGCCGTCCGTGGGGGAGAGAGAGAGAGAGAGAGAGAGAGAGAGAGGGGGGGAAAGCTTAGAGAAAAGTCAAAAAGCAGAGAAGGAACGTGGGATTTTCAAGGGAGAGAAAGAATAAAAAAAAAAAGAAGGCCTTTCTTCTTCCCCAGAACCCCGCGGCCGTCTGCTTGCGCTCTACCCGACGCCTCAGCCTTGCCATTCCACCTGACAATCTGCGCCCTCCTGCTGCCGTTGTCCACGTGCGTTGCCCTCCGCTTGAGCTCCGCTAGTCACCGCCGCGCACCACCGCCACCCGGCCGGTCCGACTCGCTCCTCCACACCCGATCTGCCTCGAGCTCCACGCCTCATCCTGTGCCCTCGCCGTTCAGTCAATCGCGCCTGACACCCGTAACAGCACCTTCGGCGACCCCCTTTGCAACCCACGAACGCCGCAGCACCAGATATCAGACTCCCGACGTTCAGCCTGCGTTGCGATTCAGTAGATGTTTGACGCCATTTGCGACTGTGACGACCCTGATCGACGCGCCCGTGCTACCGCACTCGCACCACCGCGCCCGCACCGCTCGGTGGCTCCGAAACCCACTGCTGTTGATTTCGCTGACGCCGCGCCACCCCTGCCATCGCGCATCCATCCCCACCACGCTGCTGTACTCCTTGCATTTTTCCTTTAGGTAAGTTCATTTTTTTTAGTTTTATCTTTATTTCTTTCTTTTGCCTATTTTATGTTATTTTATTGTGTTTTAAATTTTGTTATTATTGTTTAAGTTATAATATGGTTTGTCAATGTTAATATTTGTGCATTTTTGTAGGCATTATCCGTTAGGATTTCGTTCAGAATTATTATAATTATTAATTTAATCCAAGAGACATCGGATTGTTTTTTTAATTATATTAATTTTTGGGCTTTTTGGTGAAATTTTAATTGTTAAATCACAATAATTGTTTAATTTGGTCCGTAAGACTTCTGACCAGATTTTTAATTATTTTGATTTGTTGTGATATTTATGATTAAAAATAATCGTTAATTTGGCCCGTGAGACAATGGGTTATTTTTTCGATTATTTTAATTCTTTATTGGTTGAATATCTGGATTGTTTAGACGTAATGCTTATTTGATAATTGTTTATCTTGGAAAAACACTAAAAAACTAAAAAATAAAAAAAAAAATCAAAATCTTGCATTAGCCATGTAGGTTTAATAAATTAAATTGCATTTTTAGGTTTTAATAAATCATGATTGCATTTCTAGGTTTGGTAAATCAGACATGTAGGTTTAGTAAATTAAAATTTTCTTAGGATTATATTTTTAGGGTTGCATTTTTAGAATTAAGTTAGGGTCGGACCTAAATTAGTTTTCTTTTTTTTTAGATAATCTTAGCACATTTAATTATCTCATTTTTCAAAAAATAGTTTTATAAGGTTAAGTCAAATTAATTCCTAGAATAAATTAGAAAATTATCCCTTTTAGATAGTTTAATTAAGGTTCTTATTAATTCTGAATTTCAATAAAAAATACAAAAATACCAAGTGCATGTTAACTAGTTTGCATAATAGGATCATTTAATCAGAATTTGTTCATTAGTGAAGTTAGGTCATGAGGTGCATATTAACTAGTTTGCATAATAGGCCCATTTAATTAGAATTTGCATATTAATAAGATTAAGTCATTTAGTTAAGAAATGCATTTTTTCTAATTTTCAAAGAAAACCCAAAAAAAAAAAAATGATTGCTTGCTTTGTGTGATGCAATTTATTTATTTGAATGTTTTAATAATGGATGAGTACCCATATGGTCACCACATTTGCATGATAGTAATTTATATTAAAATAAATCAGCTGCCTGCATAAAACATTTTCAAAACAATATAAAAAGAAATGGTACCGAAAGGGCGTTAGAGAAGTCTAATGTAACCAAGTCCCCGTACCCTTAGTCTCTGGTTTGTAGGAGTAGAATAATTCTCCCGTTATTTTACTTAGGTGTCTAATCGACCTACCAAAACTTGATTAGTGGCGACTCCTAGATAAAATTCATCTGCATGTTTAAAAACTTGAACCCTAAGTCGCGAATTGATATGGGCTTGGGAGGGCCCGAGCTAAGTTTAAAGCTTAGTAATCCATTAACCTAAATTCTAGGTGGTGCACCCTGAAAAATTAGGTCGCGACAATGCCGAAAATTTTTTTGGGACAAAATCGATTTGTTAATAGGAGATTATACCATGGATTTTCTTAATGATTCAATACGCTAATTTTTCCACATCCCATGCCTTGATTTCCCCTCCCAAATTGATCCTCTTATACGAACTTGTTGCACAAAAGATTATAATAGTTAAAAATCTGCCTACATGAACATTAGAAAACAAACAATGTTAATATAATGCACACATGACTTAAATAAAATAAAAACGACCTTATTTTGGTTGACAAATCATCTAACGAAAAGTAAATGTGTCCTAATAGGTATAGTTTGGGGTTTTTACATCACAATTAAAAGTTTATAATAAATCTATCATATTTAATATAATTTAAGATTTTTGATGACTTTTTTTTTCTTTCCAAATAGTCTAGATTCTTGGAACAAAAATGATTTCTCAAATACCAATGTTTTGCTATACCACCCCCCCCCAAAAAAAAAGGATGCATGTATAAAATTCTTTTGGTACAAAATCAATCGGTTAATAGGAGATTATACCACAGATTTTCTTAATGATTCGATGTGCTAATTTGTCCACATCCCATGCCTCGATTTCCCCTCCCAAATTGATCCTCTTTATGAACTTCTTGCGCAAAAGATCAAAATCATTAAAAATCTACCTACATGAATGTTAAAAAACAAACAATGTTAATATAACGTACACGTGACTTAAATAAAATAAAAATGACCTCATTTTGGTTGCCAAATTATCTAACGAAAGGTAAATGTATCTTAATAAGTATAGTTTGGACTTTTTATACCACAATTAAAAGTTCATGATACATATGTTATAATAGATATAATTTAAGATTTTTTACACCTTTTTTCCTTTCCAAATAGTCTAGATTCTTAGAAGAAAAATAATTTCTCAAATACCAATGCTATGTTATTCCAAAAAATAGAAAAAGGATGCTTGTCAAAAAAAAAAAAAAAAAAAAGGCATAAAATCAATCGGTTAGTAGGAGATTGTATCATGGATTTTCTTAATGATGGTCTGTCCACACACTGATTAATTATATTTAAGAAAAAAATTCTTATTTTCAATACACTAATTTGTCCACATCCCATGTCTCTATTTCTTCTCCCAAATTGATCCCCTTCTATGAACTTGTTCCGCAAAAGATTAGAATTATTAAAAATTTGCCTACATTGACTCTAGAAAACAAATAATGTTAACATAACACACGTGTGATTAAATATGACTTTACTTTGGTTGACAAATAATCTAATGGAATCTTGATGAAAAGTAAATGTGTCATAATGAGTATACTATGGGATTTTTTATGTCACAATAAAAAAATTCATGTGATTCTGTCATAGTGGATATAATATATGATTTTTGATGGCTACTTTAAAAAAAAAAAAATGCTTGTTGAAAATTTGTTTGGGACAAAATCGATCGGTTAATAGGGTACCGTCCCTTGGATTTTCTTAACTAGGGTCTCGAAATACTGATTAATTATATTCAATAAAATAATATTCTTGGTTTCAATGCACTAATCTGTCCACCTCGCATGCCTCGATTTCCCCTCCCAAATTCAGAACTGGTCGATTCCTCGGTCAACTCTCTCGATCTCATCGAACGGTTAGAAAAGCCCGATCGATCCCCCAATTCCCCCGTTTCACATCACCACCGTCCGTTCCCCTCCCGCATTGCCCCCTCCGTCCCCACCACCACCACCACCACCACCACCACTAGCGCCCGAGCTCGAGCTCCGAAGTTCTCCTCCGGCGATGGCGGCGCTCTCCCTCCTCTCCCTCGTCGCCCTCCTCCTCCTCCCCGCCCTCCTCCTCCTCCTCCTCTCCCTCATCGTCCGCCCCCGCCCCGTCAAAATCCCCCTCAAGAACCGCCACGTGTTCATCACGGGCGGCTCCAGCGGCATCGGCCTCGCCCTCGCCCACCGCGCCGCCGCGGAGGGCGCCCGAGTCTCGATCCTCGCCCGGTCCCAGGCCAAGCTGGAGGAGGCGAAGCAGGCCATCCGCCTCGCCACGGGGATCGACGTCGCGACGTTCTCCGCCGACGTCCGCGACTTCGACGCGTTGCGGCGGGCCGCGGAGGAGGCCGGGCCGGTGGACGTGCTGGTGGTGAACCAGGGGGTGTTCGTCCCCGAGGAGCTGGCCAAGCAGGAGCTGGAGGAGGTCAGGTTCATGATAGACGTCAACCTGATCGGGAGCTTCAACATGATCAAGGCGTTCTTGCCGGCGATGAAAGCGAGGACCGACCGGAGGCCGGCCTCGATTGCCCTCATGTCCTCTCAGGCCGGTCAGGTAATTCCTGCTATAGCTCGCCGCGAGAGCATTCTGGCTTTGCATTGTCTCCATGCTTTGAATTGAATTGGTGATTGGGCGATTGCTGGTAGGTGGGGATCTACGGCTACACTGCTTACTCCGCAAGCAAATTCGGGCTCCGAGGATTGGCCGAGGCGCTGCAACAAGAGATTATCGCTGATGACATCCATGTTTCCCTTGTTTTCCCACCGGATACCGATACTCCTGGATTAGTGGAAGGTATATTGTTGTGAATTCGCCTCTTGCAGATCGCCACGGTGTAGTGTTTTTAGTTGTACTGCTTTGCAATTGCGAGGATCAAATGCTTTACCATATATTGCTTGTGGAATCTGTGTAGTTAGCCGACTTTATTGGAACAAGATAATCTGAATTTGGTAGAATTTAGATATGTATATGACAGTTGATTCGCTATGAACTTCCATAAATGATCGAAGGAGAAGCAAATCAATTGCTTTCCAAATCTTAGAGTTCTTTTATTTCTTCACAGTAGTTGCTGCTCTGCAATCCCAGGGCTTTCTGATGGTTTCATCGATCATGATTGGATGATAAGAAGCATGTAGTTGTTTCTACCGCACAAGAGTGTAGAATAATTGAGTTAGCATGCATGATTCCAGCTAACTTCGATTAAGCTGCATCTACTTGTTTCCTAGCTCATGATCTCTTACCTGCTCTTCATTGATGCTCTCTAACTTAACTGCAGGAACGCATTTTCATCTGTTGTTGTGTTGGGCATTTTGAACAAGACATCATCTCTCACTATTAATGGCAACAGCTCTGGCCCATAAATTAGTACCCCACAATGCATATGTGTTTGTATGACTGGTCTTATGTTTGTATCTCCTGCGCACCGGTCGCTTTCGAGAATCAAATGCTGAGGACGCGCTAGAAAATTGTGTTTTTCCAGCCTATGCTCTTGGATTGGTCCATCCGTTTTTTTTTTTCCCTTTTCCTATGGGCGAGTATTTATACATCATTTCCTGACTGCAGAAAACAAGAGAAGACCTCCGCTGACAAGCATCATAGCTGGTTCTTCTGGTGCAATGAAAGCAGATGAAGTTGCAGAGAAGACATTAAATGGAATTAAATCTGGCAGTTTTATTGTACCTTGCAACTTCGAGGGCTACTTGCTAGCAATTGCGACTGCTGGTTTGTCTCCTCAAAGATCGTACGTCATGGCATTCGTGGAGGTGGTCGGTGCTGGTATTCTCCGTCTTGCTGGTTTGTTCTTTCAGTGGAACTGGTATAGCAGTATAGAAAAGTGGCATGCGCAAAGTAAGCAGTGACCTGTAAGTTTTCTGCAGCAGTCCTCCTCATTGCTGGGTTGTTTTGCCATCTGTTGCTGCTGCCATTGCTTTGAGTTTTGTTATATAACACGATGACTTCATATGCAATGCTTTTATTTGATCTCTGTATTGCCTTAGATACCCTTGTCATTTTGGAATTTGATGAAATTTTGTAGGAAGAAGATGATTTGAGAGGCTCGATTGTTTCAATTCATATGTCTTGGATTGCTAGAGAAAGAGAAAGCTGCCATTTCTGTAGCAGGATGACCATATGATATGCTTTCTCATCCCTACATAGATTGTCAAAGTTGTTTTCTGAAGTTTTTGACTGCCATTCATGAAGCAAACCAGCCAGAAAATTTGTCTCAATCTCATCCACTCTAGTGTATTAATTTCTCTTGAACGTTAGATATCTTCCTTTAGAGTTGAGACTTCCTGATGTGCTTGAAAAGTCTAAATCCTTGGAACCCTATGTGCTCTCGGACTAGAATTGCTCATATTTCTCTCAGAAATTAGCTTGTCAATCTTTAATGCTGCTCTGATGGAGATCTTACCGGAGAAAGGAGTGATGCTTTTATAGATCTGTATCTGTGAAAATGTTAGGAAAAATCATGTTCAACTGTTAATCGTTAACATTTCAACTTGTAACGTTTGGCATATGCAAAGTGGGAAGTGCACAATGCGCAGACACGTTCTTCACCCGCGAAAATGGAGGCAGAAAAATGAGATAAATATTTTTCGAACACAAATTTCCTACAAAATAAAGGGACCTAGAATCATCGTCCAATGTTGCATACTTGCCTTCGTCATCCTGAGACAGGATCAGCAAACTAATAATGAAATTACTGAGGGATGCAGAAAAACATATAATGAGAAATCTTTAAAACCATAACTAAAGGAATGCTAACTAGCCTAAATAGTAAAAGAGACACTCCTAGAAAATCAAGGTTGTATAAATATACATAAATGGACCTTTTATTTTATAATATAACTAAAGGGAAGCTAACTAGCTTAAGTAGTAAATAGACACTGAAAATCAATTGAAAGGTGAACTGAAACGTAGAGATACATCACCAAGCCCGAGCTTGATTCGACTTTTATACTCAGTGCTTGAAATTAGATTTGAATAGGTCTAACATGTAATTCCCCTACTTGAGCTCCTTTAGATAACAATCCATATACTTGACTCAACTTTAACTCGGTTACAATCAGTTTGTGAAGGAACTCGAGCTTGAGCTCAATCCAAAAATAGCCAGGAAATATGGATGTACAATGTAACTTTGAAGACCTTTTGTTGTCTATTTTTTGAAGTTATTAATATCTCTACAAAAAAATAAATAGAAATTGGATTAACTTCGTTAGTTTATTGAGGTGACTATTGGCAACCTCAAGCTCAACTCGACAAATAATTAAGAAATTTGAGCTCAAATTTGATTCAAAACTAGATGAGTCGATTTGAAGTAATCATCAAGCTAAGTCTAACTATTCCTCCCTAGCTCCACCCAAAGTCTAGTCTTGCAAGAAAGCAAATTTCGACTATTAATTTACTTGCGAATTCTCTTATTTCTTGTTATATTTTAGGGTGCATTTGTTTCACTGAAAAATTAAAATTTGGAAAACATTTTCGAAAAAATGATCGCTTGTATTTCTTACAAAAATGGATAAATAAAAAAAATTCATCTTTCACAAAAAAAAAAAAATTGTACTAACACTTCCACCAACAAGGATATTACCAACATTTCCACAATTATATCCTAAATATTGCACTAAATTCGTCTCAAAATTAATATATGATAGTCTACTAATCACTGCCAATAAAAATTTCTCAACCATCACAAACAGTGATGAATGCAATGGTGTCCATTTCAACGCTGCACTCAAGATAAGAAAATATAATTAGTTTTTGGGATCATAATGTAGAAAGGAAGTAACTTTGTATGAGGCCTTTACAATCGCACCAAATTGAATAAACAATGACTAAGTGGTTTTCATTTAGTGGATAGAGAACACAATGCATTTCACCAAACAAAATAAATCACTCACCTTTGATTTGTTGTGAGATTCCTTCTTTAACATTGACATCGCCACAATCGCACCACGAACCGAATCCTTTCCAACAAATTGAGCAAGTGAGAGAGGATGATGAACCTTGAGTGAGTGATTGAATGAGAGCAAGAGAAGGGGCACATGAGCAAGCAAGTGATTACGATCGAGCAACGTTGATTGATGACTTTGAACAGTCAACGATAGCGAGATGAAGAGAGGACAAAACACTAGCATTGAATGAAGCTCATGACTCTATCTATTTTGCGAGAATGCATGAAGCTTCATGTGACATCCCAAAAATTGGCCCTATTTCGAAATATATGAAATAGTTATTTCATCGACGCTTATGGTTATTTTACTTGGAACTTATCACTCACGATTTAATTAATTGATTAGGTGAGGTCGTTAAGGGATATAAACGCGACAGACCAGAGAATTCAAACAGAAATTGATCGTTCGACCATAATAATTGGCAAGGATCAGCACGACACTGTTATAAATCGATTAGTGAATGGATATAAGCCAATTCGATGGAAGTACGCAGTCAAATTGCGGGTGGTTCTGCACGATTATGATATTCGCGTCAAACGGCAATAAACTGATTTTCTATCGATATTATATTTGGGATACGTAATTAAACCCTCGCAATTTTAAGACAATCGATGGTCGTCTATGATTCGAAAATGCACTAACGCGGATCGAAAAAAAATTGACCACGGGTCAAATGCGTTAAAACCCTTAAAAGTTACCCGATAGATTAGGTCGTACTAAAATCGTGTTCGATCGATTTTAACCACGAAATTTAATTTGATTTCGGGAATCGGACGTTTGATCGTGTCACGATTTATTTATTGGATGTCGTCTCATCTTTCATCGAAATTTCGACGAGTTTGAAATTTTGCAGAAAAATGAATTTCGGACAAAAAGAAAAAGGAAAGGAAATTCGGATGGATAGAGAGATTGGGTTTTTCTACCCAAAAAGGGGTTTAATTGTGGAAAATTAGAGGTAAATTGTGATTGGGTGAGCAAGAATGAGGGTAGGAGACTTTTGGGGCATTCACAATAATGATTTAGATATTTTCCTTAGTCTTGGATTGGTTGGTTTTTCTCTCTCTCCCACTCTTCTTCCCCTCTCTCACGCGTGAACTCCTCCCCCCCGCAGCCGACCATCTTCTTGTTCTTTCTTATTTCCTCTTTCCCTCACGTACTACCCATTTCCCCCGCCAACAGAACAGCCCATCCCTCTTCTTCCTCTCACCTCTTCCCTCACGTACTACCCATTTCCCCCTTGTGTATATATATATATATATGATGCAACAATGCTAGGAGTTTAAATCAGCCTTTTTGAAATCATACGATATGCATTGGAAAAGTACCATTTGATGTAATAATTTTGAAAGCTTCATTGAATTCATAAAACTCCATCAATTTTTGATATCATATGATATGCATGAATGTCACCACATCATTGTATGAATAATAACCCAAGATATCACAATTTATGAAGCTAATCAAATAGTCTTGAAATAGAAACAGTTTTCAGTTCAAACAGAATGCGTTCCACTTATGGAAATGCTGGAAAAATTAGTAAACGATGATAATAAATCCTGAAAATTTAACACGTTGTAGATAAGGTCTAAGGAAACAGGTTTCATGAAGAACACTATATCAAGAAAGCTTCACAGAAATCGCATAGGTCCATGCATCACAGAAAAAGGGATTTCAATATCACTCATGCACAGTTTCGGAGATAATTTCGATTAAGCCCTTAAATGAACTCAGAAAATTATGAAATTTGGACATGTTGTAGTTAAGACCTAGAGGTACAATTTTCATGAAGAAATCAAAGTCCAATTCGTTCTGGATTAAGAACTATAATCGATTTACTTTTTCCTACTTTCGGTACGTTTTCCAGATCAACCCGTGTTAAAGGAAATCATTTTTCTCGATCATTACTGGTCCATTTACTATGAAATTTCAGTATGTCGTTCCTCAAGATTTCATATAAAATTCTTATCAAGGGCACAAAATCAAATTCGGACTGGATAATTTTACAAAATTCACAGAATTGCAAGAGGTCAACATAGCAATTTTCCAGATCTAGCATCTTTGAAGAAAAATGGTTTCACCACCCAATACTTGTCCATTTCGTCTCAAATTTTAGTATGTTAATCTTCAAGAAGTCCTCTACAACTTTCATCAAGAAGTCAAAGTGAGATTCAACTGGAAAGTTACATGCAGCTCACGAAATCACCAATGTTCTGCTATACCAATGGAGCCAATGGGGGCAGCCACACTTGGCTCATCCCTCATGCCACTTGGCAATTCTTCCATGCAAGGTTGATGGGCTCATTCGGCTGGGCTTGGGCCAACCTTGGGCCTTCAGGGGTCAGCCGAATGGGGGGCTACGTGGGCTGGTTTTGGACGGGCTTTGGGCCTTAAGAAATCAACCCACACTCTCCTATTCCTCTTCTATTTAATCCCCATTTATAAATATGCCTAATTATAATTTACAAGGCCACAAAACTTTGTAATTTAAATCAACAAGAATTCAATTTATAAGTTGCATGGAGAATACAATTTTTCCTATGAATTGGTCCCTTAGTACAATCCTTGGTCACTTGTGGACATAGAACATATCCATCCAAATAATTGTCCATTACAATATTCGGCCTTAATTTATTGAAATTTATTAGTCTAATGGCTAAAGCATAATCCAATGGCGCTTCCATCACCTATTCATGGTTCATGGTATATCCAAGGGTTGCCATAAAATTTTAGGATGCCACATCTTAAGCAATATCCACGGCAATAGTACAAGAGGTTTGATAGCTTTATGTTGAGTCATGACCACTTGCGAAGTGCACATGACAATTGTGTGTACTATAAGAGATTGCATGATTTTTTATTTATTTATTTATTATCGTACATGGATGATTTAGGTTTTTTATGTCACAATAAAAAGTTTATGGTAAATGTGTCATAGTTGATATAATTTATCATTTTGGTGGCTTTTCCTCTTTCTTAAAAGTTTGGATTTTGGAAGAAAAATGATTTCTCAAATACCCAATGTTTTGCTTTACCCAAAAAAAAAAAAAAAAAAAGATGCACGTTGAAATTTCTTTTGGGACGAAATCGATTAGTCAATAGGAGATTGTACCATGGATTTTCTTAACAAAGGTCTCGAGATACTTATTAATTATATTTAAAGAAGAAATATTCTTATTTGCAATATGCTATTTTGTCCACATCCCATGCCTCAATTTCCCATCCCAAATTGATCCCCTTACGAACTCATTGTGTAGAAGATGAAAATCATTAAAAATTTGCCTATATGGATGCTAGAAAACAAACAATGTTGACTTATCACAAACATGACTTAAGTGAAATAAAAACGACCTTATTTTGGCTGACAAATCATCTAATGGAACCTTAATGAAAGGTAAATGTGTCTTAGTAGGCATAGTTTGGGGTTTTCTATGTTACAATAAAAAAAAATTATGGTGAATTTGTGATAATAGATAGGGAAAAAACCACCAAAAACCCTAAACTATGCACAAAGTGACAAAAATACCCCAAACTTTTTTTTGCACCATCAAAAACCCCCAAGTTTGCCATCTCGTGACACATTTACCCCATCGAGGGTATTTTCATCTTTTTATTTGTTTTTTTTTTTTTTTTTTTTTTTTTCTTTTCTCTTCCCTCCGCCGGCTCTAGCGGAGGGAAGTCGGCGTCCGGCGAGGGCTGCCCTCGCCGGCGTCGGCCTAGGCGAGGGCGGCCCTCACCGGCGTCGGCCCGGGCGAGGGCACCCTCGCCCGACGCCGGCGAGGGCCGCCCGAGCTGCGTCGGACGAGGGCCGCCCTCGCCCACGCGGCGATCCGGCAAGGGCACCCCTCGCCGGCGTCGGGCGAGGGTACCCTCGCTGGGCCGACGCCGGCGAGGGTAGCCCTCGCCGGACGCGACTTCCCTCCGCCGGAGCCGGCGGAGGGAAGAGAAAATTTAAAAAAAAAAATAGAAAAATGTTTTTAAAAGCAAAATGACCAAAATGCCCCTAAGATTTAGGGTAAATGTGTCACGTAAATGAAAGTTCGGGGTTTTTTGTGTCACAAAAAATAGTTTGGGGTAAATGTGTCACGAGATGGCAAAGTTTGGGGTTTTTGGTGGTGCAAAAAAAAGTTTGGGGTATTTTTGTCACTTTGTGCATAGTTTAAGGTTTTTGGTGGTTTTTTCCCTAATAGATATAATTTAAGACTTTTGGTGGCCTATTTCCTTTCCTGAAAGTGTAGAATTTTGGAAGAAAAATGATTTCTCAAATACCTATGTTCTAATATAACAAAAAAGAATATGTTCGTTGAGAATCTTTTTTTGGGATGAAATTGATCAATTGATAGGAGATTATACCATGGATTTTCTTAAGGAAGGTCTCAAGACAATGGTTAATTAGATTTAATGAAAGAAATATTCTTATTTTCAATACACTAATTTGTCCACATCCCATGCCTCAATTTCCCCTTCCAAATTAGTCCTCTTATATGAACTTGTTGCGCAAAAGATCAAAGTCATTAAAAATTTGCCTACATGGATGCTAGAAAACATTGTTGAGGGGGTAGGTGGGTTAGGTGCACCTCTTGCCCTGTGGGAAGTAATGAGGCTAGTCTCCTCCCCCCCCCTCCTCAATGAAGAAGTCGTGGGGCCCCCTTCCCGTGTATGCGTCTTTATTTAGATTTTTTCAGAACTAACTATCAGGGGAGCCCATACCTAAGAGAGTCAGCCTGTCAGAGTTTGACTGGCAAATGAGTCTTTCTATCTATTGTATTAATACCGCTGTCGCTAAATCTTTCCATTGATTTCTTTCATCGCCCCAAACATGCCAATATTAGCACTAATAGTACGTAAATGTAACTCGTTGTTCAAACAACTATTCAGAGTTCCTAGAGCTCCTTGTAAGGCTTGTTGGAAAACCCGTTGTCAGACTTGATTAATCGCTCTTTGCTATTCAAAATGAATAGTTTCGTTTTTGTAATTTTCTAATTGTTCCAAGGTCTTATAAGTTGAATTAATCAGATTCAACTTTTCTTGTTCGCACCCCTAGGTATTCTCTACCTACCCACTTGTGTTGGTTTCGGGTATAGGTACCCTTTTGTTGAAGATCGTTTGAGCTTTTCCTTGGGAGTATGGCATGGGTTACTTCAGCGCCGTAGTGCTTGGTACTCGAACATTGGCTCGGGGCATTTTCTCTACCCCTTCTTACCCTGAAAAAGCAAGGGAATCCTAAACTAAATAGGATACTACCAATAATCGTAGCAATCCACATATGTTCCTATCCCATTAATCAATACTGATTGATGGAATGGAAATTCTTCTATTTCTTAGCATAAGTCCGATAAGTAAAAAAAGAACTTTCTCGTTCACTCAGTAAAGAAGGATCATTGTTTCGTGAAAAAATACCAACTGAAGTGGAGGGTTTCTTCAAACAACAAGGAGCTGGGTCAACTATTCAATCAAATGATATTGAGCCTATTTCCCATCTCTTCTCGAGAAAGATGTGGGCTATTTCTTTGCAAAATTGTGCTTCATATGTGGCAATTTTTTCAGAAGAATTTGCCATGATATATCTGATCCATGCATAATATCATGAAAAATGGATAAGTGTGGTCTATTTTCGATTTCTAAATCGAAAGGATCCAATTCGAGCAAGTTTCAAATCCAAAAAAGGAAAATTTGTTGGAATTAGTGAAACTCTCGAGAAAGAAGTGGGCTATTTCTTTGCAAAATTATGCTCAATTTCATATGTGGCAATTCCACCAAGATCTCTTTGTTAGTTGGGGGAAGAATCCGCCCGAATCGGATTTTTTGAGGAACATATCGAGAGAGAATTGGATCTTCTGCGGTGGATCCCTCTTGTTCCTGTTTAGTCCCTTTCGTTTCGAAAGTTGTTTCTATTTCTACATTATAGGTCAACCTTTCGAACTGTTGCTGAATCCATGGGCAGGCAAGAGACAACCTGGTGAACTGAAACATCTTAGTAGCCAGAGGAAAAGAAAGCAAAAGTGATTCCTGTAGTAGCGGCGAGCGAAATGGGAGCAACCTAAACCGTTAAAATGGGGTTGTGGGAGAGCAATACAAGCGTCGTGCTGCTAGGCGAAGCAGTGGAATGCTACACCCTCGATGATGAGAGTCTAGTAGAGACCGTTTCGTTTTTGTAGGTTGGTCCGGTCTATTACTCTTTCCTTTTCGTAGGGACCAGGAGATTGGATCTAGCCATGAGAAAAATGCTTGAATGATAAATAACTCACTTCTTGGTCTTCGACCCCCTCAATCACTACGAACGCCCCCGATCAATGCAATGGGATGTGTCCATTTATCTATCTCTTGACTCGAAATGGGAGCAAGTTTGAAAAAGGATCTTAGAGTGTCTAGGGTTGGAGACTACAAGTGTAATAGGAGCATTCGTCGATAAAAGGATCACCCTAAGATGATCATCTCATGGCTATTGAGAACGAATCAAATTAGATGGTTATATTTCTCAATCTTTCTAACTTGCTCCTACGGAACCAAAACAAACAAAAAAGAAACGAAATATGAAACATAAATCATGGATCAACTAAGCCCTCTCGGGGGCTTGCTTTGGTGGCGAACTTGCTTTGGGTAAAAATGTATTAGTAGCTTATCTGCCATGGGAAGGTTACAATTTTGAAGATGCAATACTCATTAGCGAGCGTCTAGTATATGAAGACATTTATACTTCTTTTCACATACGAAAATATGAAATTCGGACTCATGTGACAAGCCAAGGACTCGAAAGGATCACTAACGAAATACCACATCTAGAAGCCCATTTACTCTGTAATTTAGATAAAAATGGAATTGTGATGCTCGAATCTTGGGTAGAGGCAGGCGATGTTTTAGTAGGTAAATTAACTCCCCAGACGGCGAAATAATCATTATATGCCCCAGAAGATAGATTATTACGAGCCATACTTGGCATTCGGGTATCCACTTCAAAGGAAACTTGTCTAAAACTACCTATAGGTGGTAGGGGTAAAGTTATTGATGTGAGATGTATCCAAAAAAAGGGGGTTCGAATTATAATCCAGAAACTATTTGTGTCTATATTTTACAAAAAGGTGAAATCAAAGTGGATGATAATCAAATTGAAAGTGTATGTTCCCACACGAATTTCAGCAATCACTTGTTCTGATTCTACATATTGATTATTTTGAATTTAATTATATTCGAATTCTATTTTTTTTTATATTGAATTGTTTGTTAGCTTCATCAGTCAAATAAAAAGGATCATTTATTTGGTAATAACCATTCGTTCCCGTATAAATAGTCATTATATGTTCTTCCACCGTGAGAGGGGCTGCTTGGGATTGTTTAAGCAATTCACGTAATTGTTGACCTCTTGCCAAACACTGCCGTCTATTCCAAAAACAAAAGCCCCTTAGCGCCCCGGGACGGGAGTGGGGGACGGCCCTACGCGCAGGCAACAGCAGCACCGGCTCTACGAAGTAAGAATCGAATCTTTCTGTTGGCTTTCCCAATTCATTCGTGAATAAGAATTCAAGGGCGTTACTAGTTGTGATCCTTTTTCTATTATTTCTTTCTGCCATATCCTTAATAGCAGGTTGGTTACACCTACAACCGAAATGGAAACCGAGCGTTTCATGGTTCAAAAATGCCGAATCTTGTCTCAATCATCATTTTTTAGGACTATTTGATGTAAGTTCTTTGGCTTGGACAGGGCATTTAGTACATGTCGCTATTCCTGGATCCATGGGGAAATATGTTTGATGGAATAATTTTTTAGATGTATTACCGCATCCTGAAGGGTTAGGACCACTTTTTACAGGTCAGTGGAATCTTTATGCTCAAAACACCGATTCAAATAGTCATTTATTTGATACCTCCCAAGGATCAGGAACTTTTCGTAGAATTCGATATGTATCCATGAGATCGAGTATGAAATTCTATTTACTCACTTGAAATTGAGTCCATTTTGAAATCTGGGGAGGGGGATGAGGATTTTTTTGGCCCAAGCACTTATCTATTGAGGAGAAACTGATCCAATTCGAAGTTGTTGATGTTTATACTGATCGATCATAAAAGAAAAATTTCGGTAGCGACACCAACCACAGAATTTAAAGAACCTAAAGGAGCATGAGTCATATATTCTGCGGAACAACGTTCTTGCCAAGGCTGTATATCTTTCCTAAAATTCCTACTTGGCCCATTTAATTTATATAATACCTACCCCCAATAAATATTTTCTATTACTATTTTATTTAATAAAAAATAATTAAATAATAAAGAGAAATATATAGAAATTCTATTCTATATAGAAACAAAAAAAAAAAAATAATTCTAAAAAAAAATATATAAATAAAAAATGGTATGAACTTTTCCTTTTAAATCAATGAAATACTGATATTTCTACCTATGCTATTCAATTATTCGACCTAATGAATTCGTCATTTTTTCTGGATCCATCTCACATCAATAACTCTACCCCTACCACCTATAGGTAGTTTTAGAGAAGTTTCCTTTGAAGTGGATACCTGAATGCCAAGTATGGCTCGTAATAATCTATCTTCTGGGACATACGTGATTCTTTCACCGTCTGGGGAGTTAATTTACCTACTAAAACATCGCCCACCTCCTTCTATTGAATATGAAATTTATGGTTTCCGATGAGAAAAAATTCCTCATTGGTAACAAATAGTTATTCATTAAGCGGGGAAATCCTATTTTCAAAGCCGAAATCTTATGCCTATACTCTTGCAAAAACGGACTAAGAGGGTCAGCTACCCAATCCAATTTTCATAATTAAATACCGTTACTGTATAGGTAGATCTCGTTGTGAAAGACCTATTACTAGATAATTCATAGGTAGAGCCGAAGAATGTAAACTGTACAACTTGCTAATAGCATTGATTAAATGAAGTAAGGGACTCCGGTATATATAGAGGAATAATGCACACGTGACTTAAGTGAAATAAAAATGACCTTATTTTGGCTAACAAATCATCTAATAGAATCTTTACAGAAGATAAATGTGTCTTAGTAGGTATAGTTTGGGATTGGTTATATCACCATGAAAAGTTTATAGTAAATTGGGTTAATACCTTGAAAAACCCCAAACCGGTACACTTATGACGAATTTACCCCAAACTATTTTTTTGACCATGAAAAACCCCAAACTGGTACACCTGTGACAAATTTACCCCGGCTGACCATAAAAAACCCTAAATTAGTACATTTATGACAAGTTTACCCCAAACTAATTTATTCAACCGCAAAAAACTCCAAATTGGTAAATTTGTGACAAATATACCCTTCGCTAAATTGGATTAATATCACAAAAAAATCATAAAAATTGTAAACTCTGACAAACTGATCGTAAAATCCTACATTGGTATACTAGTCAATTGTCACGTGTCATTTAACTTAATAATTTGATAATAAAATTTAACGAAAACTAACAGAGAGTAAATTTGTCACAAGTGTACCAATTTGGGGTAAATTTGTCAAAGGTATACTAGTTTAGGGTTTTTGGTGGTCAAAAAAATAGTTTGGGGTAAATTTGTCACAAGTATACCAGTTTGGGGTTTTTCAGGATATTAACCCTAGTAAATTTGTTAGAGTGGATATAATTTATTATTTTTGGTGGCTTTTTTCCTTTCTTAGGATTTTTGGAAAAAAATGATTCCTCAAACACCAATGTTCTACTATATCCAACCCCCCGGCCAAAAAAAAAAAAAAAAAGAGATGCATGTTGAAAATTCTTGTGGGACGAAATCGCTCAATTAATATGGGATTATACCATGGACTTTCTTAAGGAGGGTCTCTAGACATTGATTAATTATATTTAATTAAGAAATATTCTTATTTTTAATATGCTAATTTGTCCACATCCCATGCCTCGATTTCCCCTCACAAACCGATCCTCTTATACGAACTTCTTGTGCAAAATATTAGAATCATTAAAAATCTGCTTATATGGATGTGAGAAAACTAACAGTGTTGATATAACTAATGCACACGTGACTTAAATGAAATAAAAATGATTTTACTTTGGCTAACAAATCATCGAACGGAATCTTGATGAAAAGCAAATGTCTCCCAGTTGATATAGTTTGAGGTTTTTTATGCCACAACAAAAGTTTATAGTAAATTTGTCATTGCGAATATAATTTATGATTTTTCATAGCATTTTTCTTTCTTAAAAGTCTATATTTTTGGAAGAAAAATGATTTCTCAAATACCATTTTCTGCTATACTGACCCAAAAAAAAAAAAAATGCTTGTCGAATTTTTTTTTTTTAAGATATAATCGATTAGTTAATAGGAGATTGTACCATGGATTGTCTCGAAACACTGATTAATTATATCTGATAAAGAATTATTCTTATTATCAATACACTAAGGGCATATTTGTTTATTTCGTTTTCTATTCCTCGGAACACAAATTTTTGTTCTTTTGGTTTCGGGGAACAAAAATATATATAAACGTGTTTGTTTACATTTTTGTTCCAAAGAAAAAAAAAATTATTTTTTTTGTTCCCGAGAACAGATTTGGAATAAAAACAAGAGGTTGAAAAAATTCATTTCTTGTTCCCAGGAACATTTCCGAGAAACACCTTTTCTTTCTTCTCATTTTTTTTCTTATTTTTTCTCTTTCTTTTCTTCTTCTTTTCATTTTCTTCTTCTTCCTTTTGCCAATCACTGGCCTTGGCCATGGCCGGCGCTGGTGACTGGCAAGACGAGGGCCAACGACCTCGCCGAAGCGTTGCTAGCCCCCGGTGAGGGCAAGGCCTGGCCTTGTCGGGCCATCCCCAGGACGACGTCACCTAGTGGTGGCCCGGCGAGGCTCGATCTCCCTAGTCGGTGCGAGGCTAGGCCTCGCCAAGCCAGTGGCGAGCTCATCGGAGCCTCGCCAGGCTAAGCTAGTGGCCTGGCGAGGCTCACCGAGGCCAGGCTAGCCTCCAGTGAGCTCATCGAGCCTCGCCCTGGCCTAACGAGGTTCCATCGAGCTTGCCGGAGGTTGCTTAGCCGGTCGTCGGCCATGGTGGCGGCCAAGCAACCACCAAAGGAGAAAAAAAAAGAAAAAAAGGAAAAATATAATAAAAATTTTAAAAAAATTTAAAAACAAAACGATTATATAATTTTACCAAACACGTTTCTATTTCTCGGAGTATAAATTTTTTACCGTTACCAAACGTGTTATTATATTTAGAAATTTTTTCTAGAAATAAACATAAAAAAAAATTATTTCTATTTGAAAATTATTTCTCGAAACTAGAACATTAGATATCGCGCCTTAAATTGTCCACTTCCTATGCCTCGATTCCCTCGCCCAAATTAATCTCCATACGCGAGATTTATGATCCCTGCGCGGGAGCTCGTTGTGCCCATCAGAATCAGTTAGACGAGGGCCAATGATCTCGTCGGAGGGTTGCCAGTTCCCAGAGAGGGCGAGACTCAGCCTTGTTAGGCCACCTCCAGGACGACGTCGCCTGGTGCGGCTCGGCGAGGCTTGGCCTCCCCAACCAATGCAGGGCTAGGCCTCACCAGGCTAGCAGTGAGCTCGTTAGAGCCTCGCCAAGCCAAGTCGATGGCCTGGCGAGGCTCACCAAGGCCAGGCTAGCTTCTAGTGAGCTCGCCGAGCCTCACCCTGGTCTAACGAGGTTCCGGCGAGCTCGCCAAAGGTCGCTCACTGGTCGCCGGCCATGGTGGCGACCGGCCACCACCCAAAGAGAAAAGAAAAAGAAAATTAAAAAAAAAGAAACATATAGTTAAAATTTAAAAAATAAAAAAATTATATAAGTTTACCAAACGCGTTTCTATTCGAAAGAGTAGGAATTTTTACGGTTATCAAATGTGTTTTTATATTCAGAAATTATTTCTGAAAATAGAAATAAAAAAATTATTTCTATTTGAAAATTATTTCCTAAAATTGGAACGTTAGATAACGCGCCTTAAATTGTCCCCGTCCTATGCCTCGATTTCCCCGCCCAAATTGATTCCCGTACGCGCCCATCAGAAACGGTTAGACTCCGCAGTTCCCCTCCCGCATTGCCCCCTCCGCCCCCGCCCACGCCCACGCCCGCGCCCACGCTCCCACCACCACCGCCACTATCGCCCGAGCTCGAGCTCCGAAGTTCTCCTCCGGCGATGGCGGCGCTCTCCCTCCTCTCCCTTGTCGCCCTCCTCCTCCTCCCCGCCCTCCTCCTCCTCCTCCTCCTCTCCCTCATCGTCCGGCCCCGCCCCGTCAGGATCCCCCTCAAGAACCGCCACGTGTTCATCACCGGCAGCTCCAGCGGCATCGGCCTTGCCCTCGCCCACCGCGCCGCCGCAGAGGGTGCCCGCGTCTCAATCCTCACCCGGTCCCAGGCCAAGCTGGACGAGGCCAGGGAGGCCATCCGCCTTGCCACGGGGATCGACGTCGCGACCTTCTCCGCCGACGTCCGCGACTTCGACGCGTTGCGGCGGGCCGCGGAGGAGGCCGAACTGGTGGACGTGCTGGTGGTGAACCAGGGGTTGTTCATCGCCGAGGAGCTGGCCAAGCAGGAGCTGGAGGAGGTCAGGTCCATGATAGACGTCAACCTGATCGGGAGCTTCAACATGATCAAGGCGTTCTTGCCGGCGATGAAAGGGAGGACCGACCGGAGGCCGGCGTCGATTGCCCTCATGTCCTCTCAGGCCGGTCTGGTAATTCCTGCTTTAGCTCGCCGCTAGAGCATTCTAGCTTTGCTTTATCTCCATGCTTTGAATTGAATTGGTGATTGGGCGATTGCTGGTAGGTGGGGATCTACGGCTTCACTGCTTACTCCACGACCAAATTCGGGCTTCGAGGATTAGCGGAGGCGCTGCAACAAGAGATTATCGCCGACGACATCCATGTTTCGCTTGTTTTCCCACCGAATACCGATACTCCTGGGTTAGTGGAAGGTATATCATTGTGAATTCGCCTCTTGCAGATCGCCACGGTGTAGTGTTTTAAGTTGTACTTCTTTGCAATTGCGAGGATCGCCAAGGTGTAGTGTTTTTGGTGCCAAGTTCTTGCTGTATAGCTTATACCTCTTTGGTTCAAAGTCAATATAATCTTACCTTTTACCCAAAAAAAAAAGAAAAAAGAAAAAAGAAAATTGCTTTGACCATATATTGCATGTGGAATCTGTGTAGTTAGCCAACTGTGCTGGAACAAGATAATCTGAATTTAGTAGAATTTAGATATGTAAATGACAGTTGATTCACTAGGAACTTCCATAAATGATCAAACGAGAAGCAAATCAATTGCTTTCCAAATCTTAGAGTTCTTTTATTTCTTCACAGTAGTTGCTGCTCTGCAATCCTCGGGCTTTCCGCTGGTTTCATTGATCTCGATTGGATGATGAGAAGCATGTAGTTGTTTCTACCGCACAAGAGTGTAGAAAAAATAATCGAGTTAGCATGCATGATTCCAGCTAACTTCGATTAAGCTGCATCTACTTGTTTCCTAGCTCGTGATCTCTTACCTGCTCTTGATAGATGCTTTCTAACTTAACTGCAGGAATGCATTTTCATCTATTGTTACATTGGGCATTTTCTCATAGACAGTGTCTCTAGCTATTGATGGCGACAGCTCTGGCCCATAAATTAGTACCTAAAAGGCACATGCGTTTGTATGACTGGCCTTATGTCCGTATCTCCTGTGCTCTGAGTGCTGTCAAGAATTGAATGCTGAGGCCACACTAGCAAATTGTGTTTTATTTTTCTTGCCTATGCTCTTGGATTAGTCCACCCTTTTTTTTTCCTATGGACAATTATTTATACATCATTTCCTGACTGCAGATAATAAGAGAAGGCCTCCGCTGACGAGAATCATAGCTGCTTCTTCTAGTGCAATGAAAGCGGATGAAGTTGCAGAGAAGACATTAAATGGAATTAAATCTGGCAGTTTTATTGTACCTTGCAACTTCGTGGGCTACTTGCTAGCAATTTCGACTGCTGGTTTCTCTCCTCAAAGATCGTACGTCATGGCATTCATGGATGTGGTTGGTGCTGGTATTGCCCGTCTTGCTGGTTTGGTCTTTCAGTGGAACTGGTATGGCAGTATAGAAAAGTGGCACGCGCAAAGTAAGCAGTGACCTGTAAGTTTTCTGCAGTAGTCCTCCTCAATGCTGGTTTGTTTGCCATCTGTTGCTGCCGTCATTTGCTTTAGTCATGAAGCAAACCAGCCAGAAAATTTGTCTTAATTTCATCCACTCTGGTCCTCTAGTATTAATTTCTCTTGAACGTTAGATCTCTTACTTTAGAGTTGAGACTTCTTTGTGTGCTCGAAAAGTCAAAATCCTTGGGAACCTATCATGTGCTCTCAGACTAGAATTACTCATATTTATCTCGGAAATTAGCTTGTCAATTTTTAATGCTGCTCTGGTGGAGATCTTCCCGGAGAAAGGAGTGATGCTTTGATAGATCTGTATCTCCGAAAATGTTAGAAAAAAACATGTTCGACTGTTAATCGTTAAAATTTCAACTTGTAACGTTTGGCATATGCAAAGTGGGAAGAGAACAATGCTCTTCACGCGCGAAAATGGAGGCAAGACTAAGTCTCATTTGAATCATCCTTGAACTTCCAGTTTATCGGTTGGATGTCTATGGGACTACAGCAAACGATGAAAACCGTCGAATCCGCGATCACCTCATTTGCCATTTTCTTGAGCATAAGCCGGTATGTCTGGTGTTGGGGAATCCGAGCCTAGCGTTGAGGGTATTGGTACCCAAGTCCAAATGTCCCATCCGAGGTGCAAGCGTTAGAGTCTAGTCGTACTTTGAAAAATAGTTTCTGAATTTCGGAAGAGTCATTTCCCTTAATATAAGTATAGATTTTCCGTAAGAGACTTTCCATTAATTTACTTTTTTAAGCAATTTAATATCTGAAAAATGAGATAAATATTTTTCGAACACAAATTTCCCACAAAATAAAGGGACCTAGAATCATCTTCCAATGTTGCATACTTGCCTTCATCATCCTGAGACAGGATCAGCAGACTTATAATGAAATTACTGAGGGATACAGAAAAGCATATAATGAGAAATCTTTAAAACCATAACTAAAGGAATGCTAACTAGCCTAAATAGTAAAGAACACTCCTAGAAAATCAAGGTTGTATAAATATACATAAATGGACCTTTTATTTTATAATCATAACTAAAGGGAAGCTAATTAGCTTAAGTAGTAAATAGACACTTACTGAAAATCAATGAAAGGTGAATTGAAACGTAGAGATACATCACCAAGCTCGAGCTTGATTCAACTTTTATATCCAGTGCTCGAAATTAGATTTTAATGGGTCTAATATGTAATTCCTACTTGAGCTCCTTTAGATAACAATCTATATACTCGACTCAACTTCGACTCGGTTACAATCAGTTTGTGAAGGAACTCGAGTTTGAGCTCAATCAAAAAATAGCTAGGAAATATGGATGTATGATGTAACTTTGAAGACCTTTTGTTGTCTATATTTTGAAGTTATTAATATCTCTGCAAAAAAATAAATAGAAATTGAATTAACCTCGTCAGTTTGTTGAGGTGACTATTGGCAACCTCAAACTCAACTCGACAAATAATTAATTTGAGCTCAAACTTGATTCAAAACTAGATGAGTCCATTTGAAGAATCATCAAGATAAGCATAACTATTCGTCCCTAGCTCCACCCAAAGTCTAGTCTTGCAAGAAAGCGAATTTCGACTATTAATTTACTTGCGAATTCTCTTATTTCTTGTTATATTTTAGGATGCATTTGTTTCACGGAAAAATTAAAATTTGGAAAACATTTTTGAAAAAATGATCACTTGTATTGCTTATAAAAATGGATAAATGAAAAAAAAAAATTGCATCATTCACGAAAAAGAAATTGTACTAACAGTTCCACCAACAAGGATAGTACCAACATTTCCACAAAAAATGATCGCTTATATCCTAAATATTGCACTATATCCATCCCAAAATTAATATATCACAGTCTAGTTATATCAATAAGGATAGTACCGACATTTCCACCAATATATTCCCACTAATTACTACCGATAAAAATTTCTCAACCATCACAAACAGTGATGAATGCAATGGTGTCCATGTCAACGCTGCACTCAAGATAAGAAAATATAATTAGTTTTTGGGATCATAATGCACAAAGGACAGTAATTTCATATGAGATCTTTACAATCACACCAAATTGAATAAACAATGACTAACGGTGCGTTTGGTAACGTTTCTGTTCAAAAATTGTTCCAGGGAACAGAAATAGAAAAAAAATTTCTATTCCAAGAAACAATTTTTTAACAGAAGAACATGTTTGGTAAATTTGTTCTTGGAATAAAAAAAGAACAAAAACACGTTTGGTAAACTTGTATAATTTTTTTCTTTTAATTTTTTAATATTTTTATTTTATTTTTCCTTCTTTCCTTTTCATTTTTCTTTTTTTCTCCCTTTTGGCCGGTCGCCGGCCTTGGCCATGGCCGGCGACCGGCCAACAAGGGCCAGCAGCCTCGCCCAGCCACGGCGAGGCTTGCCGGCCCCCGGCAGCCTTGCCGGGAATAGGCGAGGCTTGGCCTCACCTTGGCTGGGCAAGCTCGATGAGGCCGAGCTCGCGCAGCCACTGGCGAGGTTCGGCCTCGCCGAGCTAGTGTTGAGGTTCGACCTCACCGGGCCACCGCCCGGTGATGCCAACCTGGCGATGGCCCGGCGATGCCGAGCCTCGCTGGGTGTTGGCAAAGCACCGGTGAGGTCGGTTATCGGCCAAAGAAAAAAGAAGAAGAAAAGAGAGAAGAAAAAAGTAGGAGAGAGAAATTGTTTCTCGGAAGTGTTCCAGAAACAAGTTTTTCTTATTTTTTGTTTTTGTTCCAAATTTGTTCCTGAGAACAAAAAAATAGACTTGGAACAAAAACGCAAACAAACGCATTTCTATTCTTTTTTTGTTCCTCGGAACCAAAAAAAAAATGAATTGTGTTTATAAACTGAAAATAAGAATACAAACACACAGGCCCTAAGTGGTTGTCATTTAGTGGACAGAGAACACAATGCATTTCACCAAACAAAATGAATTACTTACCTTTGATTTGTTGTGAGATTCCTTCTTTAGCATTGGCATAGCAACAATCGCACCATTAACCGAATCCTTTCCAACAAATTGAGCAAGTGAGAGGGGATGACGAACCTTGAGCAAGAGAAAGGGCATGTGAGCAAGCAAGTGATTGCGACCAAGCAACGTTGATTGATGACTTTGAACAGTCAACAATAGCAAGAGGGAGAGAAGACAAAATGCTAGCATTGAATGAAGCTTCATGACTCTTTCTATTTTGCGAGAATGCGTGAAGCTTCGTGTGACATTGTTTAGGCAAGCCACCTCAAAAGTCCACATTGGACTTTCCAATTCGACACTTAAGTAAGCCAATAAAAACTTATGGCACTAAAGTAAGTGTTGTATGAAAATTTTTGCACTTTTAGTGTCATTATTCTCATTGTCTTGAACAAACTTAAATAATATTTTTTGAAAGTGTTTCACCAAAATTTCCATCAACGATGAAATATCTTTTACCGAAAGTCATTCTTCAGTTTTTTACGAGAGAAGACATATTATGGAATGACTCTAAATAGAAAATATTTCACGCACACAAGGAGATTAATGATTTCACTTCAAATGGAACTAAAAGCATAAAACTTTTTCTGTAATATAATCAACAACTAAGTCAAAGGATATAAAGATACAACACTGGAATTTAATCCATAGTGAGGATTTGAAAACTACAACCATGACTATAGTACAATAATTGAAAGATAATCGCAAGATAACAAGATTTGTTTGTTGGTGAAAATGGGTTTTTAAAGAGTATGATGTGATTATTTAAAACCTACAATTGACAGTTACCTATGGTGTTTACAAAGATAGGTTACAAAAGGTTACTAAAAGAGAAATAACTTCCCAGTGGCTATGAAAAGTTACAATGATACTAAAGTAGCGACTAAATAATCAACCGGTAGTTATCCTTTTGTCAATTGTTTGTTGTTGATTCAGTGACTTCATTGATCAACTTCAAGGTTTTTGTCAATAATTTCACTAACAAACTATCAATTCTCTTTGAGTTATTGATAATTCTATTCATAAATGATTAGACTATACTCTCATTGCTTAAATCTATCACATGTTGATAATAATCAAAAGTTGATCATCTTTTGGTGTAAGCAAATGCCGCCTTTAAAGAAATAAATGATTCATTGATCATTCGATTCTTTTAGATAGATAATAATGAGTCATCATAAGCCGCCTTGCCATCAACAATTTTGATTTTTCCTCGCTGAATTTTATTTTGGTCAGATTCATTATCCAACTCATATGTTTCCATGAAAGGCACGTTTTGTGTTGTCTTCATGTGGCTTTCTATCTTTGTCCTTAAATAATTGCTTATACTTAGACACTCTCATTGCCAATTGGACTAAATCTACAAAATTTTGACTTTAAACTTTTTCTCTAGGATTCAATCCATCGAAAAGCATATTTATGAATTCTTTCTCTAAGAGTGAAGCAAGGCATCTATTTCTATCCCCCTTGAATCAAGCAACAAACCGATTGACTAACTCATTATCGTATTGATAGATTCAAGTCAAATCAATAATTGGTACCATAGATATCATTCTATGAAATTGAGAATGTTATTATCCTTCCATCTTAGCCCAAGTATGAACTAAATTAGGAGATAAATTTATATATTATGGAAAGGCAGTTTTTAATGAAGGCAAAGGGAACACCTGAGTCTCAAGAATTCATTTGTTCCTGCCTCTCCACATTCGGCAATAAGTTGACCAACATGCAACAGTCATCATCTTTAGCTAGTGAAAACAACAAAGTCATGAGTTTTGAATTCTCTTGGGTAAGGTCTAGTGTCAACCCAATCATGATGTGGCTTCCCATATATTGGCTTGATCATTTTCTTTATCATCACCTAATTCTTGTAATATGAGCCTAGCCACTTAATTAGGATTTGTAAGTGCATATACTTGTCTTCTTGCCCCCTTGGGTTTAGCATAGACAGATCAATAGACTTGACATTCCTATCCTTTAGGTTCAAGGTAGATGTGATTTTGACAACTTTGTAAAATCCTCTTATGTTGGGATTAATTGGCCTAAATTATTTTCACTGTTCAATTGATTAAGAGTTGGAGGAACATATCTGAAAATTGTCATATTGGGTAATATTAGTATAGACTGATTCGATGTCTCGAGTTTGATCACATCAAATATGTGTCTTGCTACGTAATTCGCCATCTTATTCTGTTGTTTCTTGAGTAGCCTTCAAAGTGGGATTTGGTACTAACACCCTCACCTGCTCCTTATAAAATGCAAAGGGATTTCGACATTACCTCCTTGTTTTCGCTATGTTGTTGTAAAGGATGAGGTCTCAGATTGGATAGGTGCATCACCAAGGTTGTTACAACAACATCGATTAGGTTTTGAATGATTCCTTATTCTCGGCATTGTGTTTCCTCAAATTCACTGCACTTGTCTTACTAGGCATGCCAAAAGATGTTTTGTGAGAGAATACAGGTTTTGGGCTAACTCCAGATAGGAAAGTTCATAGATACACAAGTAAATTGATATTTTCACTTCAAACGAAACCGAAAATACGCGAATTTTACTTCAATTTAATCGATGGTAAGAACCTGAAAACTACAACTATGACTACGATATAGAAATTGAAAGGTAATTGAATAATAACAAGATTTGTGTGTGTGTGTGTGTGTGTGTGTGTGTGTGTTTTGGGGGGGGTTCTAGAGAATACAATGTGATTATTTAAAGCCTACAATCAACGATTATCAACGGAGATTACAAATGGAGGTTACAAACATAGTTACAAACAGTTATTGAAAAGGAATAACTTCCTAGTGGTTATGAGAAAAGTTACAAAAATCCCAAAAGTGGAGACAAAGGGCGCGTTTGGTAACGTTTCTATTTAAAAATTGTTCCAGGAAACAGAAACAAAAAAAAGTGTTTCTGTTCCAGGGAACAATTTTTGAACAAAAAACACGTTTGGTAACTGTATAAAATTTATGTTTCTAGAATAGAAAAAGAACAGAAACACGTTTGGTAACTGCACAAAATTTCTGTTTCTGGAATAGAAAAAGAACAGAAACACATTTGGTAACCGTATAAAATTTCTGTTCCAAATTTTTTCAAGTGTTTTTTTTTAATAAAATGTATACTTGATATTGAATTATCATTCTTATGCAATGCTCATCCATTTAATTTCGTTCATGGTGATTCAAAAAAAAATTCTAAACATTGTCATATTTGCTTACTTGGAAAAAAAATTTTTACGTTTGTACCAAATTTGAACCCAATTGATTTTATTTTTAATAAAGTATAAATTTGATTTTGAATTCTCATTCTTATAAAATGCTCATCAATTTAATTTTGTTCATGGTGAGTGAAGTCAAACATTTTGAACATGGTTATAAGTGCATACTTTGAAGAAAATTTTATAAATAAACTTTGTACCAAATTTTTCTCACGTGGTTTTTTTTTTCAATAAAGTGTAAATTTCACATTGCATTATCATTCTCATGAAATGCTCATCAATTTAATTTTGTTCATGGTGTATGAAAACAAACATTCTGACCATAGTCATATGTCCATACTTGGAACAAGAAATGAGGTAAGTAAAATTTACACAATAAGAACTAGCTAAAATAAGAGTATCTCATAGATCTCTACATAGACCATTTAATACATAACATCACAATAATGAAGTAATATAGTTCATTGTTCAACTTCATCACATTGAATTTGATAAGTGAGTACTTAAAAACAATAGTACAAAAGTCAGAAACACAATGTCATGAAATCTCAAGCATATTATGATCCCTCGCCATTTTATTTGCAATCCTTGTCCTAAGCATGTTCATTCCAGGTGCATCACGCAATGTATTATCTGCAACCTCCACTTCTATAGGTCCGCATGGATATTCTGGATCTCCATATAAGGAAAAGTTTCTATCCATCGCATCTTGATCACGAATGTAATTATGAAGAGCATAACAAGCAATTACAATAAGTGCTTGCTTCCGAATTGTAAATGGAGGCATCTGTCTCAAAATGGTGAAGCGATTCTTTAATACCCCAAATGATCTCTCAATTACATTTCTTAGTGAAGAGTGCTTCTTGTTGAACAATTCTCTTGCTGTCCTTGGTCGTCCCCCATTCCCTCTACACTCGCTAAGATGATATCGCTCGCCTTTAAATGGAGTTAAAAATCCTGGAAGTGCTGCATAACCCGAATCTACCACGTAATATTTCTCTATAACATGATATATATATATATATATATATATATATATATATATAAATTTGTTGTGATATTCAACCATAATATATAAGCATAAAATTATCTTGATAAACAAAGTAAGTACCAGGTGGTGGTCGGGAAATTGCAAAGTTAAGGATTTTCGAGTGCCTTTGCCGAAAGCACTCGACAATCGTTGGCGATCCTTCCCATCCAGCATACACGAAAGTAAATTTCATATCAAAAGAGCAAACACACAGCACATTCTGGGTTGTTCTCCCACTCCTACCTCTAAATGGAATCGAGACACGGGGACGGTAACATCTATATGGGTACCATCCATAGCACCTACGCAGCCCTGTCAATATATTAACAATCTAATATTATATAAGATTATCAACTACATGTATTTGACGGTATAAAATCAATATAAAAATCATACCTTGAAGTAGCGTTTATGACTAGGATCAATGAGAATTTCTTGTGGAATGACATCAAAGGATGGTGGTTTGATTATCTCTTTTGAAAGTTTGATCATTGCTTTCAACACTTTATTGAAATATTTGCTGATCGTTTCTCCTGAATGTTGGAATCTCTCACATAAATCTTTATTTGAGCTATTGTGAGTGACCAAACTTAAGAATATCCCAACTTGTTCATCAATTTGAACATATCGACTATCTTTCAACCAACCCCTTACCCTCAATAAGTCACATAAATTCAGAAAAACATGTCTCTCCATCCTAAATGCTTCATATATCCTATCTGAATGTCCATGAACAATCTCCCTTATCCATTGTGCTCCTGATAATTGACTGTCCCTAATAGGTTCTCTCGTATGCAGGGATGTGTCCATCCAAGCTAAGCACAACCACGCTATCAATATGTCAATTTCATCATCATCCAAGACTTGCCCAACTGGTTGTACCTGCTCATTAGATACACTATTTGATCCCCCTTCCATAGTACCTATACAATCACAGAAATATAAAAACATCAATATAGATTTTGAAAACACATCCAATGACAATCAATAACATAAGTCATACTCAATAAGATATGCCATTACATATAAGTACGAGTCTCAACACTAATCATATATAAATAAACTAAGAGGGCAGTGCTAATATAAGTGATACATTCTAATGAAACTCCATGTAATTCATAATATATTTCCAAACATCTACTAAAGCCATTCAAGAAGTCCATTTCTCCTTTCAGGTGTGGATGTAATGAAAGACTCCCTCCATGGGGCACTGGCGCATGCTCGATCCATTGCTTTATTGTAAACATCTCGCTCTACATCGGGCATACTCAGTAGAATCTGGACAACAGCAGATACGGAGAAAGGGTCTACAGGTGGTTGTGTAGTCCCTGAGCTCGCAGAGGCACCACCAGATTGACTTGATGACCTAACTTTCAGAATATCTTGTATGGCTCTGCAAGTGTCAGCAAAACTGGATTGGTTACTCCTTCTTCTCCTCTTACTATTTGGAGTTCTATCCACTTTGTGCTTTCCCCGAACTGAAGTTCCAGCATCGTCTGTTGTGAAGAGTCTGTCATCAGTGTGGTGTCCAATGAAATCATTTGTATTGTCACCATCATTGTCACCACCTGCATCGCCACCATCTGCATCGCCACCATTGTTGTAAGTTCCAGCATTGTCATCACCATTGTCATCATCATCCGACACCATCACATCTTGAGCATTTCCTATGGCGTGATCCCCAGTAGCATATGCACCAAAAACAATACAGAGCTCAGGATACTGAGGAAATCCATTCTTCCTGAATCTTGCCCACTCGACATTATCCTACAATTTTCACAATAATGACATTTCAGCAATATAATCTTACATTTTAAAATTGACATCTATAATGATATCAAAATGATCACAAAGTTAAGAAATACCTTGATATGAGCTTCCCATATACTCGGATCGTCGACAACAACTCTTTTGTTCACATTATCCCAACCAAATCCGGACTGAGGAATGAGTTTGTGGAAACTGGCATACTATTTTTTCAATTTGTTTACCTTGTTCCTCAGCTGTACCATGGTATATTGGAATCCTGTCTGTCTACTGAGTTCTGTTAATATATTCCTCCACCCCGCTTTGTTGAAAGTGGAAGAGGTGCGATTCCCCTTTTTCACCTCATCCACCAATAAACCGACAAGTATATTGGTTACAGACTTCGTCCACTTTGCATTGAATGCCTGTCTCTCAAATGCCATTGAATCTTCGAGCGGTTGAGCATCATATGAGTTATGAATTAAATCAATGACATAATATCCAAGACTTTCAGTTTTTCACAACACAAAACATTCATTCATCCATATTTAGCTTCACATGATACGGAGAATTGGGCACTGAACTATATATATTTAAACATTTCAGATGCCTTGGTAAAGTAAATTCAGGAGTACCGCCGATATGATGAGTGCTCATGTGCAGTAGAATTTAGGTTCGCCTTTGCCCAAGGAACCACTCGGCAAGCAACCAACTGAAAATTTGAAGGAAGTCGTACATATATCAACACTAGTAACAATGATTAAGCCTAACAGGAGCTGTAGGAAGGAATACACAAAAGGAGCTTCAAGTAGTTCTGGGCCATCAACACATTCTCGACATAAATTGAGAAGGAACATCAATACCCAAGGGATGAAATAGGCATTAGTACCACATGCTTATGTGTGATGATTTGATTTTTTTATTTACATAACCAATTGATGAAGCAACATGCAATAATGTAGAATTTAGTTTCTCCCCACGGAAGCATCTTTTATTGTTAAAAAAACAGTTTTTTCTTTTCTTTTGGCACAAATACAATCGTCATAGAGATGAAGGAAAGTTTAAGCTAGTACAAAATTTTCAAAATAGAAGGAAAAGAAGTCAGCCAAATGAAATTTCCTATCAACATAGTAGTTGAATTGATAGCGCATATATCATTGATTAGAGCAAGGATCTTTAGAAAGCTAAGTTTCAGGTCCCAAAATCAAAATGAATGACCTCAAACTTGGCTTGTAAAATCACCAATATATTAGGCATTTGAAATAAAGAGGCTCCAAACCAGATTATAAAAAATAAGCAAATAGTGATAGCAAAGTGAATCTCGCTGTTCCTCGCAACCATTTCGCTCCAACTTTATGTTAACACAAGCTACATAACTTGGAAAATGACTTTCCTTTTCACCCGAGTTTATGCGATACATCATAAACAAGTTAAGCAAATCCTAAATCACCAAGTCAATACATGCAAAATTTTTGTTCTTAGATACAAGTTGAACATAAAATTGAGAAGTACTTCAGCTTTTCTGACATATACACAAAGAAGTCTGTCAATCGGCAACTGCGGAGACTCCTTTCACATGTACTTACAGCAACTAAAGTTACATCAAACACGGAAGCTTCTTACAGAAACATAGTTTATAGATTTGAGCAGTGGATAGTTAAAAGCAAATGGCCAAAGGCAAAATGTGGAAAGAAACCTAAAAGAGATTGTCAAAGATAAAGAACAAAATTTGAAATGATGATCAAACATGACGGTAGAAAAAAAACACTGGTATAAAGAGAAACAGAAAGAATAAGCCCACTATAAATCATCAAATGCAGCAAAAGCAAAGAACAGCAATGACAATTATTGAATTAAAAGCAATCTAAGTCGGAGACCAAGGTAGTCAAACTCACTTATTTAGCTAGGATCAGTGAGGGCCCCTTAAAATGGGATTGTAAGATCTAATTGTAAAATCATAAGATTTTACAAATTTTATAAGTGGTGATAGGATATGTTAAATGTCACAATATATATTGATCATAAAGCTCCAAAACAAAGTCGGATCAATAGAAACAATTGAAATGATACCATTCTCATAATATCAGCTCCACTAACCATGCCTTGGTACACGAAAAAAGAAACAACGACATCATATTTTAATTAATTCTTCAAGTTCAAATCAGAAAAATATAACCAAAGAGCTAAAAACAATTAACCCCATTTGACAAATAATTGTAAGTTAAGATGTCAAGCATAAAGAATTCAGCAGTA
Source organism: Eucalyptus erythrocorys (assembly GCA_014182555.1). NCBI lineage: Eukaryota > Viridiplantae > Streptophyta > Magnoliopsida > Myrtales > Myrtaceae > Eucalyptus > Eucalyptus erythrocorys. The sequence continues at coordinate 14,631,598 of CM024598.1, read as the reverse complement.
AATTAAGATTTAAACAGAGTTACAAGAAGAGAATAGAAGTTTGAATAAAATTTGAAGGTCAAGAAAAGAGGACAGGATTATATGTCAGAAATGAATAGGAAAGCTATATATTTTCTCTTACTTCAGCAAGCTCCCCTGACAAATCCAACCTTTCCATTTCCTCATAACATAAAATTAGCAATTTCAGGAGATAAATAAAACAAACTTCATACACCATGCTCCTTTGTACTTGAGCTAGTACAATTTTGTAAACTTGCTGCTTCGCTTGAGTTTGAACAATGAATAGACAGACATGAAGAAAAGCTCTCATTCTTTTGCCTAACAACGATACAGCACAAAAGACCTCCACAGTTCACGCGTAAAATCATAGCCGAACACGATCCTATCCGAAACCATCTCAATAGATCTCCACATTTCACGCGTAAAATCATAGTCAAGATAATTGCATCCATTACCGTAGGCACAGCGCTAGCGACACACGCGATCGCAGCTACCTTCGCTCTAGCACGGACGTCCTCTGCACATCAAAGGATCCAACGCGATCCAAAAAACGCCGTCGCGTCAAAACCGAACCAAATTAGCAACTACATTCAAGAAGATATAGGGACACATAACCACGTCCCACAAGCAAAAACAAGAAGATGTTGAATTAAATTCCGCAGAATTCTAGGCCAATAGAAAAACAAAGTAAGAATTCTGGACTTGAAAAGGCACTACTGGAGACAATGCAAAGTGTATGCATTTAAATCTAACTAGAAAAATGCATAATAAATTGCTTGTAGATTGTAGGTTCATTAGATTTTCTTCTTCATTAAACAAACTTAACGAGATTGGTGGAACCCAAATCCCAATTAAATTCCCCAATTCTCGTCAAACCCACTTTCCAAGAAGAAGATTCGATGGGCATCTCGGGTTTCTAGCGGGAGAAGTTCAAGTACACGAAATGCAAGCGACAAATGGCCAAAATGTGAACTGAGGACAAGAGAAACTGGGACAGATATGAAGCAAATTAAAGGGAAACAACAAACGATATTAAGAAGTCAAAACACCGAACAACCAAAGAACAGAAGATGCTCCCACCTAAACACCGAACAACCAGAGAACAGAAAGTACCTAAAGGGCATTTGTCTTCCCCCAACGAGTTCAAACAGTTAACAAAAAGAAATTACTCACACTAATACTTATGACCCACCGAACTTACATTCTGCTGATTGTGCAAGCTCTTGAAGAGCTTAATGAAAAGAAATTCTAGAAACCATTCCAAGAAAAAGAGAAAAAAGAAAAAACCTTTTCTTGAACAAGCCCAGAACAATGCTCTCTCATAAACACCGAACAACCGGAGAAAGAACCTAGAGGGTATTTGTCTTCCCCACAACGAGTTCAAATAGCTAACAACGAGAAATTACACATACTAATAGTTATGACCCATTGAACTTACATTCTCTTGATTAATGCAAGCTCTTGAAGAGTTTAATCAAAAAGAAATTCCCAAAACCATTTCAAGAAAACGAAAAAAAAAAAAAAGAAAACACTTCTTGAACTAGCCCAGAAGATGCTCCCACGTAAACACCCAACAACCGCAGAAAGAAAGAGCCCAAAGGGCTGAGAGAGAGAGAGAGAGAGAGAGAGAGAGAGAGAGAGAGGATTAACCTGGTGATGGTGGCGGCGATGGAGTTAGGCTGCAAAGAGACGAGCAGAGCGGCTAGAGAGAAGAGGCTGGACTGGGGTCAGGATTCGAAAGGGCTTCTGTTCAGATCTGGCCTGCGCAAAACGCGCAATCAACATACGGAGCATTCCCATGGATTAGAAAGAGCAGACGCGTTGCTCGCCAGCCCTAGATCTGGTCTCGCCCAGATCTGCGAGACGCTCTGCGAGCCTCGCTCGAGCAAGCGTCTCGTAGATCTGGGCAAGCGCTGGCTCGAGCGAGCCCTCACGGTCAAGCTTCGAGCAGCCATCGCCCAGATCTGCGAGGGATGGCTCTCGCCGAAGCCGTCGTCAATCGATGAAGGAGGAGCAGTGAGCAGTGGTACTTGGTGAAGGAGTAGTGGCTGTCGACTGGAGAGGATGACGGTGGAGAAGGCATATGGTCTCGAGACAGAGGCGGCTGTCGGCGCCGGAGAGTGGTGGCGCCGGAGAAGACGACGGTGAAGACGCAAGAGGAGAGGCGGACGACGGACGAGACACGATTAGGTTTGTTCCAAAAAAAGAAACACTTCTCTTGCCTTTTGTTCCTTTTTTGTTCTCCAAATTTGTTCCAGTTTGTTTCTTGTTTCTGTTTCAAATATATTTCTAGGAACAAAAAAACATTTTTGGAACAAAAACGCGTCCAAACGCATTTCTGTTTCTTTTTTGTTCTCAGGAACAAAAAAACAAAAAAAAAGTGTTCCTGGGAACAGAAACAGAAGTTACCATGCAGCCCCAAAATGACCAACCAGCAATTATGCTCTTGTCAATTGCTGACTGTCGATGTCGATGATTCCTTTGATTTACTTCAAGGTTCTCGTCGATATCTTCATGTCGTATGTCATCAATATCTTCAATGATGAAATTTTGATTCTCTTTAAGTTACCAATGATTCTGTTCATAAATAATCAAATTCTGCTCTCATTGACTAAGTCTTTCACATATTTATAATAACAAAAAGTTTGTCATTTTTTTAGTGTAAACATGTAGAAAAACAAAAGACACAAAGGTTACAACGTTCGGCAATGTGCCTACGTCCTCGGACAAAGCTTTCGTTCTCTCTCTCTCTCTCTCTCTCTCTCTCTCTTTTCGGTTGTATAGAGCATCTGCCATTTTTCAACCATATGTACATAAAAGGTTGCCACAACTAAGGAAACAAGCAACCGGAATAAAATCAAAAAAAGGAAGAGATCCCAAAATTATAGGAATACAATATTAACAAATCTCCTTTCTTAAGATAGGAAAGAAAATCACGCCAACACTCCCCCTCAAATTTGGCCGAAGACCTCGTAGGAGGTCAACTTGCTTATCATTTCTTGAAATACTCCCTTGGGTAATACTTTGGTAAAACCATCGGCCAATTGACCCTCACCCCGAATGTACGGGGTCTCAATTGTCTTGTCTTGCACATTTTCTCTCACAAAGTAGCAATCCACCTCTATATGTTTGGTCCTCTCATGAAACACTGGATTTGAAGCTATATGAGTTGCAGCCTGATTATCACAAAACAACTTTGTAGGCTTGGTCATGCAATTATAACCCAATTCCTGAAGTAGTAGTCTCAACCACACAATTTCACTAGTAGTAGTAGCCATTGCCCGATATTCTGCCTCTGGACTTGATCAAGCAATTGCCGTTTGTTTTTTGCTTTTCCAAGTGACAATGTTTCCTCCCACGAAAGTACAATACCCTATAGTAGATTTCCTGTCTACAGGGTTCCCGGCCCAATCCGCATCAGTGCAGCCAACAAGTTGCATGCGATCATTATTTTTCATTAAAATTCCCTTCCCAGGTGTGGCCTTCAAATATCGTAGTAGATGATTTATTAGCTCCATAGGCCCTCGAGTTGGTTTCTACATAAATTGACTTATGTAACTAACAGCTATATCAAGTCTAGTGGTAGTTAGATAAATAAACCGTCCAACAAGTTGCTGAAACTGCCCAACATCATGTAATGGAGTGTCACCTGAAATGAACTTACTATTATACTCCATAGGAATGTTGGCTGGTTTAACTCCCAACTTCCCAGTCTCTTTCAGCCAATCCATAACATATTTTCTCTAAGATAAAAATAATCCTTTGTGAGATCTCGCCACCTCAATACCCAAAAAATACCTCAATATGCCAAGGTCTTTGATATCAAATTCCTTGCTCAAATGTTGCTTAAGTGCTTCGATTCCAGGTTGATTGCTGCCTCAAATCACAATATCATCAACATAAACAAGTACAACAACTATACCTTTGTCGTCAGACTTAGTGAGCATTGACAAGTCTGTTGTCCCTCTTTTGAATTCAACCTTGATGAGTGCAGCACTTCGTTAGTTTACCATACCTAGCTCTAGGTGATTGCTTGAGACCATAAATGGCCTTCTTCAACCTACAAACAGTTCCATCTTTATTATGCAAGGGGTGACCAGGAGGAAGATCCGTATAAACCTCCTCCTCCAAATCTTAATAAAGGAATACATTCTTTACATCCATTTGGAACAAGGACCATCCACAATTAACAATTACTGACATAAGAACACGCATCGTGTTCATTTTAACCACAGGTGCAAATTTCTCTTTACAGTCTATACCATATGTTTGAGTGTATCCTTTTGCAACTAGCCTCGCTTTATACCTTTCAACCAATCCATCACTGTTATATTTGATCTTATAGATCCATCGGCAACCAACTGTCTTCTTCCCTCTTGGAAGTTGTACAAGTTCCCAAGTATGATTTCAATCTAAAGCTTGAAGTTCATCCTTCATTGCATCAACCCAGATGGCTTTTTCCCTTGCTTCCTCATAGTTGTGAGGTTCCTATTGTTCTTCAATAGCAGATAAGAAACTCAAAAAATTGTAAGATAATTTGTCATATCCAAAAAATTCTTGAATGGGATGTTGAACCAAATAATAAGTAGTAAAATCTCGAAGTCGAGTTGAGGGTCTAGTGACACAAGATGATTTCGTAACGAGATTATATCTGTTGCCCTTTCATCTATCAGCCTGTTAGTGGAAATTCTAGGTTAAGCTTCTAGAACAACAATTGCCTCAATCTCTCGATCCACTTCCGAATTTTCTTGATCTACAGATTCGTGACCCGAAGCACTTTCTTCTACAAATTCATGACCTGAATCACAGCTCCCATTGTTGACTTTGGCTTCACCGGTCCCATTAACATCCATAGGAACAACAACAAATTCATAGGAAAACTTCTTATAATAATCTATGCACTTCCCCTGAATGTGACTCTTGTTAGGAAAAACGTATGAGTTTCATCAAATACAACATCCCGAGAAATATAGATACGCTTTGTGTAAGGATCATAACACTTGTAGCCTTTCTTGATAGATGAATAACCAACAAACACACCTTTCCTGGCACGAGGATCTAGCTTTCCACCAGTTTGAGAGTGAACATAGTAGACACACTCAAAAATCCTCAAGTGAGATATATCAAATTTTCGCCCATACAACACTTCCATAGGAGTTATATACCCTAACACTCGACTAGGAAGTCTATTAATTAAATAACAGCTAGTCAGAACGGCATCTACCCAAAGGATTTAGACAAATTCACAGAGAATAACAAGGCCTGGGTGACCTCTAATAGGTGACGATTTTTTCTTTCAACTATTCCATTCTGTTGTGGAGTACCCACACATGTTGTCTCGTGAATAATACCCTTGCTTCGTAAAAAAACCTGAAATGTCTGATTGGTGTATTCAATACCATTGTCGGTACGAAGAACCTTCATAGAAGTATTAAATTGATTACTCACCATATTGCAAAAATCCTAGAAAACTGTAAGCACTTCACTTTTGTGCTTAAGAAGGTAAAGCCAGGTAACTCTCGACTTATCATCAATAAAGGTAACAAAATACCGAAAACCCTCTCTAGAATCAACAGGAGAATACCCTCAAATGTCTGAATGTACCAAAGCAAACAATTTAGTTGATTTATGCAAATGTTTAGGGAAAGGCAACCTATGTTGCTTAGCAAAGTGACATGGATCACGACTACTAGAATCATGAGTCAAAAACATTTTTAAGGATTGCAACACCCGATCTAAAGGATGACCCATGCGCCAATGCCATAGACGAGAGGTATCCACATTCCCCTTCCTAGCCACCAACGCTTCACCATGTAAATCTAAGGTGTACAGCCCATCCCGAAGTTGTCCTTCACCAATAATCCTCTTGGTATTGCGATCCTGGAACAACTACTTCTACGGAGTAAAAATTACATTACAATTCCACTGTTTAGTACATTTTCTCACATACATTAAATTAGAAGAAATCCTGGAATCAATAAAGCCTCAGCTTTTTCAAAAGCATATTCAGTTGCCCAACACCTTAGGTTGGCATATGCACTCCATTAGCTACTGTGATCGATGGATACAAAGAGCTAGAAACAATATTAGATAGAATATGTGGGGAATTACACATATGATTTAAGGCACCATAATCAACAATAAATTGATTTCTAGACTCAACAGAAAGTGCACTAATATTACCAAAAGTCTTGGCCAAATTTACGAACTCAGTGCCAGAGGGACATGAATCATGTGTCTGAAGTAGCAGCTGAACTTGCAGCGCTAGAGACTCCAACTTGGATCGGAAGTCTATGATATTCCCTTGAATTGCTGTCTTAGCATCCAGACCTTTGTCCTTATTTGGATGCAGTTCAGGATGTAGAATCCAACATCGTTCCTTGGAATGACCATCTTGATCACAATGATCGCAATGGAAACGAAGGGTCTTCTTTCCTTTCCCTCTGACAAATTGAGTGCCACCATCAATTTGCCTGGCATTGGAACTAACAGCGTTTGTAGAGTGTTCCAATGAGCCTGTTGATGGTGCCACAATTGAGTCAGAATGCATGACTCTCCTCCTTGTTTCTTCACTTTGTATTATGGAGCAAAGGCTATTAAAGGACGGCAACTGCGGCCTCATAAGAATGTCACGTTTGGTGTCTTCAAACTTCGGCCTTAGGCTTGCCAAGAGATAAAAAATTCTATCTTGTTCTTCCTTCTACACATAGTCACGCACATTCTGGTTTGCAGGTCTGTATTGACGGAGTTCATCCCACTGTTTTTTTTTTATGTTCCCTAGATGTTTTGTGAATGATTGATTTGCACCTTGCCTAGAGGTAGCAAGACCTTGTTGAAGCTCAAAAATTCGAGATGCATTATTGGCTTGACCATACACCTCAAACTACGAATCCCACAATGTTTTGGCCGAATTTGAGTAAGCAAAAATCTCATAGATTTTGGGCGCCATTGAGGTGAAGATCCAAGTCATAACACTGTGATCGCTCGCTTGCCATTCTTCAAAATTTGGATGACTTTCATCGGGGGCTTTAGTTTGCCTAGTAATATGTCCAAGCCTCGATCCTCGATTAGCCTCCCAGCGCAATAGTCACTACTCGTAACCATGGGAGAAAATTCCTTCCATTCAGCAAAATAGATGTAAGACATTGATTGTTTTCCTCATGCACCACAGCCTTCGCTGATTCTAATTCAGAGCTCGCATCTTTGTTAGGAAGCTTTCTAGACTCTAGTTCTGAAATTGTCATGGTGCTCACCTAGAAAAAAAAATGACACAAAAGAGGATGAGGCGAGTTCTTCAAACAATTACGGTCATGATCTGCTTTGATACCATGTAGAAAAACAAAAGACACAAAGGTTACGAGGTTTGGCAATATGCCTACGTCCTCGGACAAAGCTTTCGCGTTTCTCTCTCTCTCTCTCTCTCTCTCTCTCTCTCTCTTTTGGCTGTTGTATAGAGCATTTGCCATTATTCAACCATATGTACATAAAAAGTTGCCACAACTAAGGATACAAGCAATCAGAATAAAAACAAAAAAAGGGAAGAGATCCCAGAATTATAGGAAGGGAAAATGTCACAAATAGTCCTTAAACTATTGATGAATGTCCGATTTAGTCCCTGAACTTTTAATTTGCTCAATTTGGTCCTTGAACTATTGATGAATGTCCGATTTAGTCCCTGAACTTCCGATCGGCTCAATTTAGTCCCTGAACTATTGATAAATGGTCCGATTTAGTCCTTCGTGAGAGAAAAAGCACAAAAAAAGAAAAAAGAAAAAATAGTAACAAAGGACTAAATCGGACAATTTATCAATAATTCAGGGACCAAATTGAGCCGATCGAAAGTTCAGGGACTACATCGGACATTTATCAATAGTTCAGGGACCAAATTGAGCAAATTGAAAGTTCAGGGACTAAATCTGACATTCATCAATAGTTCAAGGACCATTTGTGACATTTTCCCTTATAGGAATACAATATTAGCAAATCTCCTTTCTTAAGATAGGAAAGAAAATCACGCCAACAAAACAGAAGGAAGTGTATGTGAGAACTCATTGTTTTGAGTATGTCGATTTCCTTACTACGGAAGTGGGCAAGTGTTGAAGGAAAATCAACACGGTTGCTCCGTGCTTGCAATTGCTTTTGTGAGTATATGGATTCTTGATATGCTTGTGAATCTACGTCATGGTGCATGCTTACAATAGGTGAATTAGTTATCAATTACAAGCACTTAAATTATGTAGAATATATGTCGTTTTACTAAAGTGATTGAACTTTTTTATGAAAATCTAAATAACTAAGAAATAAGTGAGTGGTAGTTTCTGAATTATAGTGACTCAGAAAGATTGTGATATTATTTGTTAATTTTTTTTTGCTAAAACGATATTATTTATTAATTGTTAGTATGATGTTGTGCTCTATGGTCGAGTGGCAAGTAGATATCTTACTTTGGACCTAAAGCTTTCATCTACCAGATTATTCTCACATCAAATAACTTTGATTGGTCTAGTTCGAATCTCGAGGGCATTTAGATTAGTGCTTCCAAAAATTTCTTTGAAAGATTAAATTAGAGCGCACAGCAAATGTAAAGACATATTTCCATAAGAAAGATATCAGTGCATATGAGTTGAGATTAAATTATACGTACGATTAAGGATAAATCAGTCATTCATCGAAAAAGTGAAATTAAATTATTTATTCGCTTAAAATTTGTATAGAAGATTTCAGGTCGTGACACTAATTGGCTTATATTTGAGGAGAAAGTGCTCTTATTTTCAATACCCCACGCCTCGATGTCCCCTCCAGTATTGATTCTCTCCCAGGAACTTATTGCATACAAATTCTGAATTGGCCGGCTCCTCAGTCAACGCTCCCAATGGCGGCACTCTCTCTCCTCTCTCTCTCTCTCTCTCTCTCCTCCTCCTCCTCCTCCTCTCTCTCTCTCTCTCTCTCCCTCCTCCTCCTCCTCTTCTCCCTCACTGTCCGCCCCCGCCCCGTTAAGATCTCCATCAAGAATCGCCACGTCTTCATCACTGGCGGCTCCAACGGCATCGAACTCACGATCACCCACCGTGCCGCCTCCGAGGGCGCCCGCGTCTGGATCCTCGCCCGGTCCCAGGCCAAGCTAGACGAGGCCCAGCAGGCGATCCGACTCGCCACGGGGATCGACGTGGCCACTTTCTCCGCGGCTTTGGCGCCCTGAGGCGTGCCGCGGAGGAGGCTGGGCCGATCGACGTGCTGGAGGTGAACAAGGGGGTGTTCCTCCCGATGAACTGGCCAAGTAGGAGCTGGACGAGGTCAGATTCACGATAGACGTTAATCTGATCGGCAGCTTCCACATGATGAAGGCATTTTTGCCGGCAATGAAAGCGAGGACCGATCGTAGGCCGGCTTCAGTTGTCCTCATGTCCTCTCAGGCCGGCCAGGTAATTACTGTTTCAATTCATGGTGAGAGTATCTAGCCTCCCTTTATTTTGCAAAAAAATGTAACGTTTGTTGAAAATGTTTTTCACGAAGTCATTTTTTAGGAAAATGTAATTATATTTTAGTATTTGACTGAAATTTAGTTGTTCAGTAAAGAAATCTTTTTCACCATGCACTCTTTTTCAATAATTTTTTTATTATTTATTTTTTAAATCGAAATTTGTAATTATTTATATATTTTCAAAAAAAAAAGATTTTAAAATTTTTTTTTATTTTTCTTTTCTTTCTTTTTGTCTTATTCTTTTTGGCTAGTTGCCAGCCAAAAGACAAGCTCGACCTCACAAGAGATCGGTGAGCATGAGGGCGAGCCTTGAGCTTGTCGAACTCGAGCCTCGCTAGATCAGCGAGCCAGAGGCTCGCACTCGCCACCGGTTTGCCGATTTGGCGAGTGATGAGCTTGAGAGCTCGCTAGAGGTCAACAAACCTCAAGCTCATCGCTTGCTAGAGATCGGTAGAGATAGGCAAGCGTGAGGGCGAGCCTCTGGCGAGGTCCGAGGTGCTCGCCTATGGCCCGATCATCAACCGTAGCCATGGCCAGCAACTTGCCAAAGCAGGTGGAAAAAAATAAAAGCAAAAAAAAATTAAAATTAAAAACTCGAATTTTTAAAGAAGTTTTTTTTTTTTAAAAGAGGGGTTATTAGGGTATGAGATAAGAGAGAATGAGTCAGGAAAATATTGTCCCCAACTTTTTTTTTTTGTTGATGTTTTTCCCCACTTGAAAAGTGAAAAACATTTTTCCCTATTTGAGGATTCTTTTTTTCCTTGGTGGAAAATATCTTCTACGAATAGTTCACTCTCCGTGAAACGAATATCGAAAAATCTAAAAAATATTTTCCTATAAATTGTTTTCCACGAAATGAATAAAGCATTAGTTTTGCATTGTCTCTATGCTTTGAATGGAATTGGTGACTGGTGATTGCTGTAGGTGGGGATCTACGGGTACACTGCTTACTGCGCAAGCAAATGTGGGCTCCGAGGATTAGCGGAAGCACTACAACAAGAGATAATTGCTGATGACATCCATGTTTCGCTTGTTCTCCCACCGGATACCGATACTCCTGGATTAGTGGAAGGTATATCCAAACCTGTCTTATTTCAGATATGGTGATGGGTTGTTCCATATAATAAATAAGTTATAGATGAGTTTAAACATAACATGGGTATAAAAAAATGTCATGAACATGGCATGTCATTTGGTGAATCGTCACAACATGTTATTTGGTGAATCGTTCTCATTCAACCACAATTGAATGTAAGACTCCTAATAAGGTATGGTCAGGTAAACTTTTTTATTTCTGGTTTAAAAATATTTAGATGTCCTACTAATTATCATGTAAAAAATGGTAAGCTTGAAACTAGGGCCAAGGATACAGGTTATGCAGACGAGGTTAAATGATATAGGTTATGACATTTTGACCCTCAATTATCAAAGTTTTTAAAACGTAAGGATGTTATTTTTGATAAAAATTCCATGCTTGAAGAGAGAGAGTTTGTTATTAAGCCAGAAAGTGTTCACAGAGAACATTGGAAAATTCCATGCTTGAAAATCTATAGGTATCCGGGAGGAGAATGTTGGAAAAGAGGTGGAGCTTCATGTAGAGCATCCACGGAGAACATTTGAAAATGTTCCTATTCAACCAGAAATTGACAATGAGCAATAAGACTCAAATTCTATTAAAGTCGAAATAGAAGAAATTGAGCAACCTCATAATTTGGCTGCAGGGAGAGCTAATGACAACTTAAGCCTCCCCGAAGGTATGATTTCGTTGATTTGGTAATATATGCTCTTATAGTTGCTAAAGAGCTTAATATTGAAGAACCTTCTATATTTTGTGAAGTTACCATTTGTTCTAAATCTAAGAAGTGGCTTGTTGCAATGAATAAAAAGATGGGGTCTCTTCATAAGATTCAAACTTGGGATTTTATGAAATTGCCTAAGGGCAAAAGAGCGGTTGGGTGCAAGTGGGTCTTCAAAACAAAAGAGGGAGTTTTAGGGGTTGATAATGAAAGATTCAAGGCACGTTTGGTAGCGATGTATTTTAGTTAGAAGGAGGGATCGACTTCAATGAAGTGTTCTTTCCAATTGTGAATCATAGTTCCATTCATGTGTTGCTTGCGTTAGTAACCATTTATGTTATAGAACTTGAGTAACTTGATGTCAAGAGTGCTTTTCTGCATGGTGAGCTTGAGGAGACAATCTATATGTTTCAACCGGAGGGAGTCATTATTGAATAAAGAAGATCGCATTTGTAGGTTGAAATGTTTTTTGTATGGTCTCAAGCAATATCCACGGAAATGGTACAAAAGGTTTGATAGCTTTATGTTGAGTCATGGCCACTTGTGAAGTGCACATGACAATTGTGTGTACTATAAGAGATTGCATGATTTTTTTTTTTTTAATTTGTTTTGTATGTGGATGATTTAGGTTTTTTATATCACAATAAAAAGTTTATGGTAAATATGTCATAGTTGATATAATTTATGAGTTTTGGTGGCTTTTCCTCTTTCTTAAAAGTTTGGATTTTGGAAGAAAAATTATTTCTCAAATACCAATGTTTTGCTATACCAAAAAAAAAAAAAAAAAAAAAAAGATGCATGTCAAAATTTCTTTTGGGTTGAAATTGATTAGTCAAAAGGAGATTGTACCATGGATTTTCTTAACAAGGGTCTTGATATACTTATTAATTATACGTAAATAAGAAATATTCTTATTTGCGATATGCTTATTTGTCCACATCCCATGCCTCAATTTCCCATCTCAAATTGATCCTCTTACGAATTCATTGCATAGAAGATAAAACATCGTTGAAATTTTGCCTATATGGATGCTAGAAAACAAACAATGTTGACCTGCCACAAACGTGACTTAAGTGAAATAAAAGCGACCTTATTTTGGCTGACAAATCATCTAATGGAACCTTGACAAAAGGTAAATGTGTCTTAGTAGGCATAGTTTGGGGTTTTCTATGTTACAATAAAAAGTTTATGGTGAATTTGTGATAATGGATATAATTTATGACTTTTGGTGGCCTATTTCCTTTCCTAAAAGTGTAGAATTTTGGAAGAAAAATGATTTCTCAAATACCTATGTTCTAATATACCAAAAAAGAGGATGTTTGTCGAGAATCTTTTTTTGGGATGAAATTGATCAGTTAATAGAAGATTATACCATGGATTTCCTTAACGAAGGTCTTGAGACACTGGTTAATTAGATTTAATGAAGAAATATTCTTATTTTCAATACGTTAATTTGTCCACATCCCATGCCTCAATTTCCCCTCCCAAATTAGTCCTCTTATATGAACTTGTTGCACAAAAGATCGAAGTCATTAAAAATTTGCCTACATGGACACTAGAAAACAAACAATGTTAGATATAATGCACACGTGACTTAAGTGAAATAAAAATGGCCTTATTTTGGCTGACAAATCATCTAATAGAATCTTTACGGAAGATAAATGTGTCTTAGTAGGTATAGTTTGGGATTGGTTATATCACCATAAAAAGTTTATAGTAAATTTGTCAGAGTGGATATAATTTATGATTTTTGGTTGCTTTTTTCTTTCTTAGGATTTTTGGAAGAAAAATGATTCCTCAAACACCAATGTTCTACTATGTCCACCCCCAAAAAAAAAAAAAAAAAAAAAAAAGATGCATGTTGAAAATTCTTGTGGGACGAAATCACTCAATTAATATGAGATTATACCATGGACTTTCTTAAGGAGGGTCTCCGGACATTGATTAAGGCACTGTTTGGAAACCATCCAAATAGTGCCTAATTCTGATTTTTTGTTTCCATAATCAGTTTGGGAACAGAATCGCGTTTGGTAAAATCTTTGTCCCCGGGAACAAATTTGTTCCCAGAATCAGTTTTGGACAAGAATTGAAAAAAAAAAAAAATGTGATTCTCCATCCGAGAATCAAAAAAGAATCAAGTCTTCTTCTTCCCTTCCACCATCTCGCGATGTCGTCCACCACCGCCCGCTGCTGTCTGCCGCAGCCTGTTGCCGCCCGCCATCATCCGCTGCCGCTCGCCGGAGGCTCGCCAGGCCATGATGAGGTTTGGCAAGCTCGCCATAGGTGAGCCCAGCCACCAGCGAGCTCAGCGAAGGCAAGCCCAACCACTGGCGAGGGTCAGCCTCGCTAGATCTCGTGAGGCCGAGCCTCGCTAGTGGCTAGGCAAGCCTCAGGGGCTAGGCGAGGCTCGCCCGGCCAGCGGGGCTCGCCCGGCCCGACGGGCCCACCTGTCCATTGGTGAGACTCGACCTCGCCAGATCTAGCGAGGCCGAGCCTCGCCGTGGCGGGCCGCCGAGGCTCGCCCGGTGCCACCGGTGGCCGGGCAGCCTCGCCCGGCCTTGGCGAGGCTCGCTTGGCCACCGGCAAGCCCGAGCCTAGGTAGGGCTGGGCGAGGCTTGCCCAGCTGCCGGCGAGGCTCGGCCAACGAGGACCAGCAACGCTCCGGTGAGGTCGCCGGCCCTCGTCGGCCGGTCGCCGGTCCCAGCGACCAGCCATAAGAAGAAGAAGAAGAAGAATAGGAGAAAAGCGAAAAAAAAAAAAAAAAAAAAAAAAAAAGGCAAGAAAGAAAAGAAAAAAGGAAAAAAGGGGAAAAAAGTAAGAAAAAATATTTAAAAATTAAAAGAAATTGATTTGGAATAGAATCAAGGAACACGGTATCAAACGCAATTTTCGAGAATTAGAAATTTTGGACGATTACCAAACGCGTTCTTTTACTCAAAATCAATTTCCGCGAACAGAATAAAAATAATCATTTCTTGTCGAATCGGTTCAGGGAACAGAATATTACCAAACGCGCCCTAATTATATTTAATAAAGAAATATTCTTATTTTTAATATGCTAATTTGTCCACATCCCATGCCTCGATTTCCCCTAGCAAACCAATCCTCTTATACAAACTTGTTGTGCAAAAGATTAGAATCGTTAAAAATCTACTTATATGGATGTGAGAAACTAACAGCATTGATATAACACACACGTGACTTAAGTGAAATAAAAATTACTTTACTTTGGCTAACAAACCATCGAACGGAATCTTGATGAAAAGTAAATTTGTCCCAGTTGATATAGTCTGAGGTTTTTTATGCCACAACAAAAGTTTATAGTAAATTTGTCATTGTGAATAAAATTTATGATTTTTTATTGCTTTTTCTTTCTTAAAAGTCTATATTTTTGGAAGAAAAATGATTTCTCTAATACCATTTTCTGCTATACCAAAAAAAAAAAAAAAAAGGATGCTTGTCGAATTTTTTTTTGAGATATAACCAATTGGTTAATAGGAGATTATATCATGGATTGTCTCGAAACACTGATTCATTATATCTAATAAAGAATTATTCTTATTTTCAACACACTAAGGGTGTATTTGTTTATTTCTGTGTCTGCTACTTGGAACACAAATTTTTGTTCTTTTATTGCGGGGAACAAAAAAAGAATAGAAATGTGCTTGTTTACACTTTTGTTCCTATGAACAAAAAATCTATTTTTTTTTTTTTTTGTTCTCGGGAACAAATTTAGAACAGAAACAAGAAATAGAAAAACTTATTTCGTGTTCCTAGGAACATTTTCGAGAAACACTTTTTTTTTTTTTTTTTTTTTTTTTTTTGCTTCTCATTTTTCTTCTTCTTTTTTCTCTTTCTTTTCTTCTTCTTCTTCATTCTTTTGCCAATCACCAGCCTTGGCCATGGCCAGTGCCAACGACCGGCCAGACGAAGGCCAACGATCTCGCTGAAGCATTGCCAACCCCCAAAGAGGGCAAGGCTTGGCTTCATCGGGCCACCTCTAGGATGGCATCGCCTGGTGGTGGCCCCGCGAGGCCGAGCCTCGCGTGGCCATAGTGAGGCTCGGCCTCCCCAGCCAGCGTGAGGTTGGGCCTCGCCAAGCCAGGGCAAGGCCGACCTTGCATCGCCCGGGTGAGGGCGAGCCTTGCCGGTGGCCTGGCAAGGCTCGTCGAGGCTAAGCTAGCCTCCGGTGAGTTCGCCGAGCCTCGCCCTAGCCTAACGAGGTTCCAGCAAGCTCGCCGGACATCGCTTAGCTGGTCGCCGGCCACGGTGGCAATTGGCAACTAGCCAAAGAGAAAAAAAAAATAATAATAAAGAAAAAAGTAAAAAATAAAAAGAAAAATTCAAAAAAATTTAAAATATATATAAGCTTACCAAACACGTTTCTATTCCTAGAGTAGAAATTTTTTGCGATTACCAAACGCGTTTTTATATTCAGAAATTGTTCCCTGAAATAGAAATAAAGAAAAATTATTTCCATTCGAAAATGTGGCACCCCCGACGACCCCCAATCCGTTAGGGTCACCATACATACCTTTCATTTTGCCTTGAAAGTCTGTTACTCTAATACCATAGAATTTCAATAAGTTCATAAGTTATGGGGGTTTATATCATTTCCATGTCCCTACGCAAAATTTGGCAAAAGCGTAGCCAACAACTCCCTTTCTTATATTTAGAAACGATGTACACCAACTAAATATTTTTATAGGTAATAGCCAAGCACTTTTATTTACATAAACTAGATGGACATTTTCAGTCAGTACACCAAAAAGCCGTAGTTTTCTATACCCAGCTACACTTCAAAAGATACCCGACATTTCCAACGGTCATATACATGAAGTCCATCAAGTAGTGTCGGCCTCCAAAAATCCTTTCTCTGCTGATAGTCAATATCACCCTCACCCAGATGAGTGTCAATCCAAACAAATTGGGATCTTGATACTCCGACTGTTCCAACTGCAAATCGACAGGGATCCCATAGAAAGTACTGGGAGATGCGGGTGGCGGAGACATCTTATCTAGTCTGAAATGTTAGTCCCCAAAAAAGGGATGAGTACAACCACCTAGCAGCAAAAAATCTACTAAACTATACCATGCAAATCATCACTATCTAATTCCATGCAAGATAGACAAAACATGGAATCAAAAGAATGAGTATGCATCAAATCAATAAAACTTTTCAAAGCAATGGCAATTGTAGTTTCAAAACCAAAATGCACCATTTCAATGACACAGGTCTCGATTATAGGGCCAAACTGTTATGACACGTCCAATACCATGCCACACAATTTTATCTCATAATCAAGCGCAGTTATCATTAGAATTCATCCGTTTTAAAATTGAGTTCATTTTTCATTTCCCTACGTCTATCTGAGAGGATCATTGTTTGCGTCCCTTCGGGCATTCGCACCCAATCTGGCATCGCGAAAGCCTCCAGTGTTCAACCACCGGGCATCCAGAGCGTGTTGCATTATATCTCTAGGCATCTCGTACCCCACCTGACATCACAAGAAATCGCTGGAGCTCACCATGATAATGGTTACCCCTACCCTCCGGGCAGGTATTCACAATATAACCGGGCATCCCGACACTCCCGAGGTACCTCTGGGGCATTGCGGACCCCAGGCATCCAAAGAGCATCGACTCTTACAAACCTATGGGCATCCTAACTCCAAAGGCATCATCAACCCGAGGGTCTGACGGCATCAATAACGCATCAACCATGGTGTAGCAATTAAATCATTTCAATGTCAAAACGTTTTCGAATCACCAATGTGGAGAATCCTTTGGGTTCTCGAAAATTCCACTTTATGATATCAAGTAATGCAAAATAGGGATTTCAAAGACACAGCAATATAACAATAATAGTCTTTGAAAATAGGTAAATCTCGTATCGATGAAGTCAATTCACGAAATCAAAAGCTTGACACCAAATCATAAAATCCATTTTCTCGTTTAAATCTCAAATCTTTTTCGAAATCCACATGTAAAGCCTCGATTCGTACTTGCACATCATGGCTCGAAATAAAATAATGTATCAAAACCATAAGTAATTTGAAATCGGCACGTTGGCAAATCCAAATCTCAATCCCGACTCCAATGGTTTGGAATATTTTCTATAAAAAGTTCATAAATCTTTAAAGTATAAAACATTTCTTAAAACATTTGGGTACAAAATCACGGTACCCATAAATTTTGATGCAATTCAAGAGATTTTCTAAAACGTTTTGCGAACAAAACCTCAAGGTGCTACCACCTCGACATTTAGTGTAAAAATCGAAGGCTTAAATCAAGGTACTCACGAAAACTTCTCAATTTTCTAGCCCCAAATTGATTCATTCATTTTCGAAATCATTATCCAACATCTAAACTCAAGTATTTCCAATCTAACTACACTACATCAGACAACAACGATAATGCATTATATAGGTTGGTAGACTTTCACTTGCTTTAGGTCCTACAGCGTTGACGGCAAGGAATTGGGGAGCTCGCGGATCATGGACGCGGCTAAGGCGGTTGGATTGGCATGGCGGTGGACGGCGGCTGCGAGTGCATG
Organism: Eucalyptus erythrocorys; assembly: GCA_014182555.1. Classification (NCBI taxonomy): domain Eukaryota; kingdom Viridiplantae; phylum Streptophyta; class Magnoliopsida; order Myrtales; family Myrtaceae; genus Eucalyptus; species Eucalyptus erythrocorys. Next base: position 14,613,765 of record CM024598.1, on the reverse strand, counting down.
GCGAAGGGAACGATCCCTTTCTTTCTCTCGTTGCTCACTCTCTCGCTCACTATTCTCTCGGTCTCTCACACTCTCTTGCCGCTCTCTCTCTTTCTCGGTTTACTATTTCCGTCACTGGTTTTGTTGACAAAAACCAGTCAACAAAATGAAAGCTTCGGCGGCAGAAGGAGGCGAGGACAGGTGGGTGGGAACGTGGCTTGCATGCTGTCCCGGACGCTCTCTCCGCTGGCCACCGAAGAGGGAGAGAGACACGTGGATCCTTGGCGTGGCTTCTTCGACCGAAAAGAAGCCGTTCTTCTGCGTTGACTGCATGAGTCAACAGAGGGGATCTCGGTGGCAGCACTCACACGAGGCAGCTGGAGAAGGATGGCCTTCGACCGAATATCCCTTTCCATGTTACCTCTTCCATGCATGAGCGTTGGCCGTTGCATGCTTCAAGTTTTCCCCTGTATTTTACGATTGACACGTTTTGGTCAATCTGTCAAACTTTGGGACTTCGGCTTGCTGAGTAGGGTAGAAAACGTGGCTGCCATTCGGTTCTTCTTAGTCAACATTCCCCTTCTTTTGTTGACCATCAAAGGGGCTTGCATATGGGCTGTTCTTGGATGCGTGGACGTAGCTGCATGGGGACTTCTTCAAGTGCATGGGGAAGTTGGGGCAGCTTAATCTTAGCCATGCAAATCGGTGGTCTTCAATCGCCGCAAATGGGAAGGTGACCTTATGTGCCGCATGGCCGAAAAATGTGGCCGTTGGCGAGGCCGCTCGCATGGCCGGCTAAGGAGAAAAATCATGCATGAAGCTGGGTTGGTCTGCGGTCCTTTGCGGGGTAAACGATTGGGAGGTCTTCGACAATTTTTGTCATAACTTTCACGTACGCTTGGCCGTTGCGGGCTACGGGCCTTCAGCTCAGTCAATCTGCGGGGCCGCTCGGGGTTAATATCAGACATGTGCATGGCCGTGCATGGGAAATTTCTCTCCAGAAGTCGATGTCTCGGACCAAGTGGAGATAAAACGATGGCCTAATGATATGCCGACCGACGATGATGATAACGCGCCCTAAATTGTCCGCGTACTATGCCTCGATTCCCGCGCCCAAATTGAACCCCGCACACGAGATTTATGATCCCTGCGCGCGAGCTCGCTGCGCCGATCAGAATCGGTTAAGACTCCTCAGTTCCCCTCCCGCATTGCCCCATCCGCCCCCGCCCCCGCCCCTACCACCACCGCCACTATCGCCCGAGCTCGAGCTCCAGAGTCTCCTCCGGCGATGGCGGCGCTCTACCTCCTCTCCCTCGTCTCCCTCCTCCTCCTCCCCGCCCTCCTCCTCCTCCTCCTCTCCCTCATCGTCCGGCCCCGCCCCGTCAGGATCCCCCTCAAGAACCGCCACGTGTTCATCACCGGCGGCTCCAGCGGCATCGGCCTTGCCCTCGCCCACCGCGCCGCCGCGGAGGGCGCCCGCGTCTCGATCCTCGCCCGGTCCCAGGCCAAGCTGGACGAGGCCAGGGAGGCCATCCGCCTTGCCACGGGGATCGACGTAGCGACCTTCTCCGCCGACGTCCGCAACTTCAACGCGTTGCAGCAGGCCGCGGAGGAGGCCGAGCCGGTGGATGTGCTGGTGGTGAACCAGGGGGTGTTCATCGCCGAGGAGCTGGCGAAGCAGGAGCTGGAGGAGGTCAGGTTCATGATAGACGTCAACCTGATCGGGAGCTTCAACATGATCAAGGCGTTCTTGCCGGCGATGAAAGGGAGGACCGACCGGAGGCCGGCGTCGATTGCCCTCATGTCCTCTCAGGCCGGCCTGGTAATTCCTGCTTTAGCTCGCCGCTAGAGCATTCTAGCTTTGCTTTATCTCCATGCTTTGAATTGAATTGGTGATTGCGTGATTGCTGGTAGGTGGGGATCTACAGCTACACTGCTTACTCCACGACCAAATTCGGGCTCCGAGGATTAGCGGAGGCACTGCAACAAGAGATTATCACCGACGACATCCATGTTTCGCTTGTTTTCCCACCGGATACCGATACTCCTGGGTTAGTGGAAGGTATATCGTTGTGAATTCGCCTCTTGCAGATCGCCACGGTATAGTGTTTTAAGTTGTACTTCTTTGCAATTACAAGGATCACCAAGGTGCAGTGTTTTTGGTGCTGAGTTCTTGCTATATAGCCTATAGCTCTTTGGTTTAAAGTCAATATAATCTTACCTTTAACCTAAAAAAAAAAATTGCTTTAACCATATATTGCTTGTGGAATCTGTGCAGTTAGCCAACTGTGCTGGAACAAGAAAATCTGAATTTAGTAGAATTTAGATATGTAAATGACAGTTGGTTCACTAGGAACTTCCATAAATAATCAAACGAGAAGCAAATCAATTGCTTTCCAAATCTTAGAGTTCTTTTATTTCTTCACAGTAGTTGCTGCTCTGCAATCCCCGGGCTTTCCGCTGGTTTCATCAATCACAATTGGATGATGAGAAGCATGTAGTTGTTTCTACCGCACAAGAGTGTAGAATAATCGAGTTAGCATGCATGATTCCAGCTAACTTCGATTAAGCTGCATCTACTTGTTTCCTAGCTCGTGATCTCGTACCTGCTCTTGATAGATGCTTTCTAACTTAACTGCAGGAATGCATTTTCATCTATTGTTACATTGGGCATTTTTTCATAGACAGTGTCTCTAGCTATTGATGGCGACAGCTCTGGCCCATAAATTAGTACCTAAAAGGCACATGCGTTTGTATGACTGGCCTTATGTCCGTGTCTCCTGTGCTCTGAGTGCTGTCAAGAATTGAATGCTGAGGCCACACTGGCAAATTGTGTTTTATTTTTCTTGCCAATGCTCTTGGATTAGGCCATCCTTTTTTTCCCTATGGACAACTATATATACATCATTTCCTGACTGCAGAAAATAAGAGAAGGCCTCCGCTGACAAGCATCATAGCTGCTTCTTCTAGTGCAATGAAAGCGGATGAAGTTGCAGAGAAGACATTGAATGGAATTAAATCTGGATGTTTTATTGTACCTTGCAACTCCGTGGGCTACGTGGGAGCAATTTCGACTGCTGGTTTCTCTCCTCAAAGATCGTACGTCATGGCATTCGTGGAGGTGGTCGGTGCTGGTATTGCCCGTCTTGTCGGTTTGTTCTTTCAGTGGAAGTGGTATAGCAGTATAGAAAAGTGGCACGCGCAAAGTAAGCAGTGACCTGTAAGTTTTGCCATCTGTTGCTGCTGTCATTGCTTTGAGTTTTGTTATATAACACGACGACTTCATATGCGATGCTTTCATTTGATCTCTGTATTGCCTTAGATTGTCAAAGTTGTTTTCTGAAGTTCTTGACTGCCATTTGCTTTAGTCATGAAGCAAACCAGCCAGAAAATTTGTCTTAATGCATCCACTCTGTTCCTCTAGTATTAATTTCTCTTGAACGTTAGATCTCTTACTTTAGAGTTGAGACTTCTTTGTGTGCTGGAAAAGTCAAAATCCTTGGAACCCTATCATGTGCTCTCAGACTAGAATTACTCATATTTATCTTGGAAATTAGCTTGTTAATTTTTAATGCTGCTCTGATGGAGATCTTACCGGAGAAAGGAGTGATGCTTTCATAGATCTGTATCTGTGAAAATGTTAGAAAAAAACATGTTCGACTGTTATCGTTAAAATTTCAACTTGTAACGTTTGGCATATGCAAAGTGGGAAGTGAACAATGCTCTTCACGCGCGAAAACGGAGGCAAGACTAAGTCTCATCTGAATCATCCTTGAACTTCCAGTTTACCGGTTGGATGTCTATGGGACTACAGCAAACGATGAAAACCATCGAATCCGCGATCACATCATTTGCCATTTTCTTGAGCATAATCCGGTATGTCTGGTGTTGGGGGATCCGAGCCTAGCGTTGAGGGTATTGGGCCCGGCCACAAGGGTCCTTGGCCCGGTCTTGGTAGCCCAAATTTAATATCTGAAAAATGAGATAAATATTTTTTGAACACAAATTTCCCACAAAATAAAGGGACCTAGAATCATCTTCCAATGTTGCATACTTGCCTTCATCATCCTGAGACAGGATCAGCAGACTTATAATGAAAGTACTGAGGGATACAGAAAAACATATAATGAGAAATCTTTAAAACCATAACTAAAGGAATGCTAACTAGCCTAAATAGTAAAGAACACTCCTAGAAAATCAAGGTTGTATAAATATACATAAATGGACCTTTTATTTTATAATCATAACCAAAGGGAAGCTAACTAGCTTAAGTAGTACATAGACACTTACTGAAAATCAATGGAAAGGTGAACTGAAACGTAGAGATACATCACCAAGCTCGAGCTTGATTCAATTTTTATATTCGGTGCTCGAAATTTGATTTGAATGGGTCTGATATGTAATCCCTACTTGAGCTTCTTTTGATAACAATCTATATACTTGACTCAACTTCCACTCAGTTACAATCAGTTTGTAAAGGAACTCGAGCTTGAGCTCAATCAAAAAAATAGCTAGAAAATATGGATGTATAATGTAACTTTGAAGACCTTTTGTTGTCTATTTTTTGAAGTTATTAATATCTCTACAAAAAAAAAAAAAAAAAAATAGAAATTGGATTAACCTCGTCATTTTGTTGAGGTGAGTATTGGCAACCTCAAGCTCAACTCGACAAATAATTAATAAATTTGAGCTCAAACTTGATTCAAAACTAGATGAGTCGATTTGAAGTGATCATCAAATTAAGCCTAAATATTCGTCCCTAGCTCCACCCAAAGTCTAGTCTTGCAAGAAAGCGAATTTCGACTATTAATTTACTTGCGAATTCTCTTATTTCTGGTTATATTTAAAATTTGGAAAACATTTTTCAAAAAATGATCACTTGTATTGCTTATGAAAAATGGATAAATGAAAAAAAAAAATTGCATCATTCACGAAAAAAATTGTACTAACAGTTCCACCAACAAGGATAGTACTAACATTTCCACAAAAAATGATCGCTTATATCCTAAATATTGCACTATATCCATCCCGAAATTAATATATGACAGTCTACTTATATCAACAAGGATAGTACCAACAATTCCACCAATTTGTTCCCATTAATTACTATCGATAAAAATTTCTCAACCATCACAAACAGTGATGAATGCAATGGTGTCCATGTCAACGCTACACTCAAGATAAGAAAATATAATTAGTTTTTGGGATCACAATGTACAAAGGACAGTAATTTCATATGAGATCTTTACAATCACACCAAATTGAATAAACAATGACTAAAGGTGTGTTTGGTAACATTTCTATTCAAAAATTGTTCCAGGGAACAGAAATAGAAAAAATTATTTCTGTTTCGAGGAACAATTTTTTAACAGAAGAACGTGTCCGGTAAATTTGTTCTTGGAATTAAAAAAAAAAAAGAACAAAAATACATTTGGTAAACTTGTATAATTTTTTTTTTTTTGTTTCTTTTAATTTTTTAATATTTTTATTTTTTTTTTCTTTTTCATTTTTTCCTTTTTTTCTTTTTTCTTTTTCCTTTTTCTCCCGTTGGCCGGTTGCCGGCCTTGGCCATGGCGACGACCAGCCGATGAGGGCCGGCGGCCTTGCCTTGGCTGGGCGAGCTTGATCTGGCGAGGCCGAGGTCGCCCAGCCATCGACAAGGTTCGGCCTCGCCAACCACCGGCGAGGTCAAATCTCGCCGGGGATTGGCGACGCTTCGGCGAGGCCACCAGCCCTCGACGGCCGGTCGTTGGCATGGCCAAGGCTGGTGACCAGCCAAAGAAAAAAGAAGAAGAAAAGAAAGAAGAAAAAAATAGGAGAGAGAAAATTTGTTTCTCGGAAGTGTTCCAGAAACAAGTTTTTCTTGTTTCTGTTCTAAATTTGTTCCCAAGAACGAAAAAATAGATTTGGAACAAAAACGCAAACAAATGCGTTTTTATTCTTTTTTTTTTCTCCGAAACAAAAAAAAAGGGGGAATTGTGTTCATGAACAGAAAATAAGAACACAAACAAACAGGCCCTAAATGGTTGTCATTTAGTGGCCAGAGAACACAATGCATTTCACCAAACAAAATAAATCACTTACCTTTGATTTGTTGTGAGTTTCCTTCTTTAGCATTGACATCGCAACAATCGCAGCATTAACTAAATCCTTTCCACAAATTGAGCAAGTGAGAAGGGATGACGAAACTTGAGCGAGAGAAAGGGCATGTGAGCAAGCAAGTGATTGCGACCAAGCAACGTCGATTGATGACTTTGAACAATCAATGATAGCAAGAGGGAGAGAAGACAAAACACTAGCATTGAATGAAGCTTCATGACTATCTATTTTGCGAGAATGCGTGAAGCTTCGTGTGACATCGTTTAGGCAAGCCACCTCAAAAGTCCACATTGGACTTTCCAATTTGACACTTAAGTAAGCTAGCAAAAACTTTTGGCACTAAAATGAGTGTCGTACGAAAATTTTTGTACTTTTAGTGTCATTATTCCCATTGTCTTGAACAAACTTAAATAATATTTTTTGAAAGTGTTTCACCAAAATTTCCATCAACGATGAAATATCTTTTACCGAAAGTCATTCTTCAGTTTTTTATGAGAGAAGACATATTATGGAATGACTCTAAATAGAAAATATTTCACGTACACAAGGAGATTAATGATTTCACTTCAAATGGAACTAAAAGCATAAAAATTTTGCTATAATATAATCAACAACTAAGTCAAAGGATATAAAGATACAACACTTGAATTTAATCAATAGCGAGGATTGAAAACTACAACCATGACTACAACACAATAATTGAAAGATAATCGCAAGATAACAAGATTTGTTTGTTGGTGAAAAGGGATTTTTAAAGAGTATGATGTGATTATTTAAAACCTACAATTGACAATTACCTATGGTGTTTACAAATATAGGTTACAAAAGGTTACTAAAAGAGAAATAACTTCCTAGTGCTATGAAAAGTTACAATGATACTAAAATAGCAACTAAATAATCAACCGGTAGTTATCCTCTTGTCAATTGTTTGTTGTTGATTCAGTGACTTCATTGATCAACTTCAAGACTTTCGTCGATAATTTCACTAACGAACTGTCAATTCTCTTTGAGTTACTAATAATTCTATTCATAAATGATTAGACTATACTCTCATTGCCTAAATCTATCACATGTTGATAATAATCAAAAGTTGATCATTTTTTGGTGTAAGCAAATGCCGCCTTTAAAGAAATAAAGGATTCATTGATCATTCGATTCTTTTAGATAGATAATCATGAGTCATCATAAGCCGCCTTGCCATCAAAAATTTTGATTTTTCTTTGCTAAATTTTATTTTGGTCAAATTCATTATCCAACTCATATGTTTCCACGAAAGGCACGTTTTGTGTTCTCTTCATGTGGCTTTCTATCTTTGTCCTTAAATAATTGCTTATACTTAGACACTCTCATTGCCAATTGGATTGAATCTACAAAATTTTGACTTTAAATTTTTTCTCTAGGATTGAATTTCAATCCATCAAAAAGCATATTTGTGAATTCTTTCTCTAAGAGTGAAGCGAGGCATCTATTTCTATCCCTCTTGAATCAAGCAACAAACTGATTAACTAACTCATTATCGTATTGATAGGTTCAAGTCAAATCAATAATCGATACCTTAGATATCATTATATAAAATTGAAAATGTTATTATCCTTCCATCTTAGCTCAAGTATGAACTAAATTAGGAGATAAATTTATATATTAAGTAAAGGCAGTTTTTAATGAAGGCAAAGGGAACACCTAAGTCTCAAGAATTCATTTGTTCCCGCCTCTCCACATTAGGCAATAAGTTGACCAACATGCAACAATCATCATCTTTAGCTAGTGAAAACAACAAAGTCAGGAGTTTTGAATTCTCTTGGATAAGGTCTAGTGTCAACCCAATCATGATGTGGCTTCCCATATATTGGCTTGATCATTTCTTTATCGGCACCTAATTCTTGTAATATGAGCCTAGCCACTTAATTAGGATTCGTAAGTGGATATACTTGTCTTCTTGCCCCTTGGGTTTAGCATAGACAGATCAATAGACTTGACATCCCTATCCTTTAGGTTCAAGGTAGATGTGATTGAGAATTTTGTAAAATCCTCTTATGTTGGGATTAATTGGCCTAAATTATTTTCACTATTCAATTGATTAAGAGTTGGAGGAACATATCTAAAAATTGTCATATTGGGTAATATTGGTATGGACTGATTCGATGTCTCGAGTTTGATCACATCAAATATGTGTCTTGCTACGTAATTCGCCATCTTATTCTGTTATTTCTTGAATAGCCTTCAAAGTGGGGTTTGGTACTAACACCCTCGCCCGCTCCTTATAAAGTGCAAAGGGATTTCGACATTGCCTCCTTGGTTTGGCTATGTTGTTGTAAAGGATGAGGTCTCATATTGGATAGTTACATCACCAAGGTTGTTACAACAACATCGATTAGGTTTTGAATGATTTCTTATTCTCGGCATTATGTTTCCTCAAATTCACTGCACTTGTCTTACTAGGCATGCCAAAAGATGGGGAGAAGTACACTAATGGTGCCATAAGTTGTGTACGGCGCTCACTTTGGTGCCAAAAGTTTCCGTCGGATCACTTAAGTGCCAAAAATTTTGAAAAACGATCATTTAAGTGCCAACACCGATAAACTTGGCCGGAAATCCGACGTGGCCTTTTTTTATTAACTTTTTAAAGCGACGTGGCTCGTCGGAAAGTTGAGTCAGCATCCAAACACCAAAACGACGCCATTTGAGATTTTTCCCCCAACTTCAAAACCCTAATCCCCAAATTGAGAGAAAACGACATCGTTTGTCTTCGTCTTCTTCTTCCTTGAAGACCCACACCAGCAACAGCAGCAGCACGGCAGCACCGGCAGCACCGGCAGCACACCAGTAGCGACACCAGCGGCAGCAGCACACCAGCGGCACTTCCGACCCATCTTCTTCTTCCTCCTCCTCCGCCCTTGCCTCCGATTTTTCCTGCAACTTCTTGCTCGAGCAACAATCTCAGTTTCTCTTCGCTCACCTGGTCAAGCAATTACAATGGTGACTGAGCGACGGTGGCCAAACGACGGTGGCCGAGCGACGGTGGACGAACGACGGCGAACGAACGATGGCGGACGAATGGCGGAAACCCTAATTTCAATCCCCATTGAGCTAAACGGCATCGTTTCCGTGAAGCCATCCACATAGGACGGCAAAATGACATCGTTTTCTTAAGGAGGACCGAAAACGACATCGTTTAGAGGCCCCATCGAATTTAAAAAAAAAAAAAATCACGTAATCATTTTGGCCGGAAGTTGTCGTCGGTGGCACCAAAGTGATCATTTTTCCTCCGATTTGACACTTAAGTAATCCGGCGAAAACTTTTGGCACCAAAGTGAGCGTCATACACAACTTATGGCACCATTAGTGTACTTCTCCCCCAAAAGATGTCTTGTGAGAGAATACAAGTTTTGGGCTAACTCCGAATAAGAAAATTCACAAATACACAAGGAAATAGATATTTTCACTTCAAACGTAACCGAAAATACACGAATTTTACTTGAATTTAATCGATGGTAAGAACCTGAAAACTACAACTATGACTACGATATAGAAATTGAAAGATAATTGAATAATAACAAGATTTGTTTTTGTGTGTGTGTTGGGGGGGGGGTGGTTCTAGAGAATACAATGTGAATATTTAAAGCCTAAAATCAACAATTATCAATGGGTTTCGACTCCCACACCCTACAAGAGGTAGGGCAAAAGTCTGAGAGTGAGTGTTAGAGTTGGAATAGAGTAGGACTAACAAAAAAAAAAAAAAAAACGATTATCAACGGAGATTACAAATGGAGGTTACAAACATAGTTACAAACAGTTATTGAAGAGGAATAACTTCCTAGTGGTTATGAGAAGTTACAAAAATCACAAAAATGGAGACAAAATGACCAACTAGTGATTATGCTCTTGTCAATTGCTGACTGTCGATGTCGATGATTCCTTTGATTTACTTCAAGGTTCTCGTCGAAATCTTCACGTCATATGTCATCAATATCTTCAATGATGAAATTTTGATTCTCTTTAAGTTACCAATGATTCTGTTCATAAATAATCAAATTCTGCTCTCATTGATTAAGTCTTTCACATGTTGATAATAACAAAATGTTTGTCATTTTTTTAGTGTAAACATGTAGAAAAACAAAAGACAAAGGTTACGAGGTTCGGCAATGTGCCTACGTCCTCGGACAAAGCTTTTGTTCTCTTTGTTTTTCTTTTTCTTTTTTTTTTTTTGTTGTATAGAGCATCTGCCATTGTTCAACCATATGTACAGAAAAGGTTGCCACAACTAAGGAAACAAGCAACCAGAACAAAATCAGAAAAAGGAAGAGATCCCAAAATTATAGGAATACAATATTAACAAATCTCCTTTCTTAAGATAGGAAAGAAAATCACGCCAATACTCCCCCTCAAGTTTGGCCGAAGACCTCATCGGAGGTCAACTTGCTTATCATTTCTTGAAATACACCCTTGGGTAACGCTTTGGTAAAAACATCGGCCAGTTGACCCTCACTCCGAATGTACAGGGTCTCAATTGTCTTGTCTTGCACATTTTCTTTCACAAAGTGGCAATCCACCTCTATATGTTTGGTCCTATCATGAAACACTGGATTTGAAGCTATATGAGTTACAGCCTGATTATCACAAAACAATTTTGTAGGCTTGGTCATGCATTTGCAACCCAATTCCTGAATGAGTAGTCTCAACCACACAATTTCACTAGTAGTAGTAGCCATGGCCCGATATTCTGCCTCTGTGCTCGAACGAGCAACCGCCATTTGTTTTTTGCTTTTCCAAGTGACAATTTTTCCTCCCACAAAAGTACAAAACCCTGTAGTAGATTTCCTGTCTACAGGGTTCTCGGCCCAATCCGCATCAGTGTAGCCAACGAGTTCCGTGTGACCATTATTTTTCATTAAAATTCCCTTCCCAGGTGTGGCCTTCAAATACCGTAGTAGATGATTTATTAGCTCCATATGCCCTTGAGTTGGCTTCTACATAACTTAACTTGTGTAACTAACAGTATATGCTATGTCAAGTGTAGTGATAGTCAAATAAATAAACCGTCCAACAAGTCGCTGAAACTGCCCAACATCATGTAATGGAGTTTCATCTGAAATGAACTTACTATTATACTCCATAGGAATGTTGGCCAGTTTAACTCCCAACTTCCCAGTCTCTTTCAGCAAATCCATGACATATTTTCTTTGAGATAAAATAATCCTTTGTGAGATCTCGCCACCTCAATACCCAAAAGATACCTCAATTTGCCAAGGTCTTTGATATCAAATTCCTTACTCAAATGCCGCTTAAGTGCTTCGATTCCAGGTTGATTGATGCCTGTAATCACAATATCATCAACATAAACAAGTACAACAATTATACCTTTGTCATCAGCCTTGGTGAACATTGACGAGTCTGCTGTCCCTCTTTATAATCCAACCTTGATGAGTGCAGCACGTACTTTACCATACCGAGCTCTAGGTGATGGCTTGAGACCATATATGGCCTTTTTCAACCTACAAACAATTCCATCTTTATTATGCAAGGGGTGACCAAGAGGAAGATCCATATAAACCTCCTCCTCCAAATCTCCATGAAGGAATAAGTTCTTTATATCCATTTGGAACAAGGACCATCCACAATTAACAGCTACTGATATAAGAACATGCACAGTGTTCATTTTAACCATAAGTGCAAATGTCTCTTTGTAGTCTATATCATATGTTTGAGTGTATCCTTTTGCAACCAACCTCGCTTTATACCTTTTAACTGATCCATCACCGTTATATTTGATCTTATAGATCCATCGGCAACCAACTGTCTTCTTTCCTCTTGGAAGTTGTACAAGTTCCCAAGTTTGATTTCAATCTAAAGCTTGAAGTTCATCCTTCATTGCATCAACCCAGACGGCTTTTTCCCTTGCTTCCTCATAGCTATGAGGTTCCTGTTGTTCTTCAATAGTATATAAGAAACTCAAAAAATTGTGAGATAATTTGTCATATCCAACAAATTCTTGAATGGGATGCTGAATCAAATAATAACTAGTAAAATCTCGAAGTCGAGTTGAGGGTCTAGTGACAAGAGATGATCTTCATAACAGGATTACATCCGCTGCCCTTTAATCTATCAGCCCGTCAGTGGAAATTCTAGGTTCAGCTTCTGGAACAACAATTGACTCAATCTCTCGATAAACTTTTGAATTTTCTTGATCTACAGATTCGTGACTCGAAGCACTTTCTTCTACAAATTCATGACTTGAATCACAGCTCCCATTGTTGACTTTGGCTTCACTGATCCCATTAACATCCATAGGAACAAGAGCAAATCCATAGGAAAACTTCTTATAATAATCTATGCACTCCCCCTGAATGTGGCTCTTGTTAGGAAAAAACATATGAGTTTCATCAAATACGACATCCCGAGAAATATAGATACGCTTTGTGTAAGGATCATAACACTTGTAGCCTTTCTTGACAGATGAATAACCAACAAACACACATTTCCTGGCATGAGGATCTAGCTTTCCACCGGTTTGAGAGTGAACATAGCAGACACACCCAAAAATCTGCAAGTGAGATATATCAAATTCTCACCCATACAACACTTCCATAGGAGTATTATACCCTAACACTTGACAAGGGAGTCTATTAATTAAATAACAACTAGTCAAAACTGCATCTACTCAATAGGATTTAGACAAATTCGCAGAGAATAACAAGGCCTGAGTGACCTCTAATAGGTGATGATTTTTTCTTTCAACTATTCCATTCAGTTGTGGAGTACCCACACATGTTGTCTCGTGAGTAATACCCTTGCTTCCTAAAAAAACTTGAAATGTCTGATTGCTGTATTCAGTACCATTATCGGTACGAAGAACCTTCACAGAAGTATTAAATTGATTACTCACCATATTGCAAAAATCCTGGAAAATTGTAAGCACTTCACTTTTGTACTTAAGAAGGTAAAGCCAGGTAGCTCTTAACTTATCATCAATAAAGGTAACAAAATACCGAAAACCCTCTCTAGAATCAATAGGAGAATATCCCCAAATGTCTTAATGTACCAAAGCAAACAATTCAATTGATTTATGCAAATGTTTAGGGAAAGACAACCTATGTTGCTTAGCAAAGTGACATGGATCACAACTACTAGAATCATAAGTCAAAGACATTTTAAAGGACTGCAACACCCGATCTAAAGGATGACCCATACGCCAATGCCATAGACGAGAGGTGTCCACATTCCCCTTCCTAGCCACCAACGCTTTGCCATGTAAATCTAAGGTGTATAGCCCATCCCGAAGTTGTCCTTCACCAATCATCCTCTTGGTATTGCAATCCTGGAACAACACCTTCTGTGGAGTAAAAATTACATTACAATTCTACTGTTTAGTACATCTGCTCACAGACATTAAATTAGAAGATAATCCTGGAATCAATAAAGCCTCAGTTTTTTTTCAAAAGCACATTCAATTGCCTAACACCTTGGGTTGGCACCTGTACTCCATTAGCTACTGTGATCGGTGGATACAAAGAGCTAGAAACAATATTAGATAGAATATGTGGGGAATTTCACATATGATCCGAGGCACCATAATCAACAATAAATCGATTTCTAGTCTCAACAGAAAGTGCACTAATATTACTAGAAGTCTTGGCCAAATTTACGGATTCAATGCCAGAGGGACCCAAACCATGTGTCTGAAGTAGCAGCTGAACCTGCAGCGCTAGAGACTCCAACTTGGATTGGAAGTCTATGGTATTCCCTTGAATTGCTGTCTTAGCGTCCGGACCTTTGTCCTTATTTGGACACAGTTGAGGATGTAGAATCCAACATCGTTCCTTGGAATGACCATCTCGATCACAATGATCGCAATGGAAACGAATGGGCTTCTTTCCTTTCCCTTTGACAAACTAATTACCACCATCAATTTGCCCGGCATTGGAACTAACAGCGTTTCCAGAGTGTTCCAATGAGCCTGTTGATGGTGTCACAATCAAGTCAGAATGCATGACTCTCCTCCTTGTTTCTTCACTTTGTATTATGGAGCAAACGGTATTAAAGGACGGCAACTGCGGCCTCATAAGAATGTCATGTTTGGTGTCTCCAAACTCCGGCGTTAGGCTTGCCAAGAGATAAAAAATTCTATCTTGTTCTTCCCTTTACAGATAGTCACGCACATTCTGGGTTGTAGGTCTGTATTGACGGAGTTCATCCCACTGTTTTTTTATGTTCCCTAGATGTTCTGTGAATTGCACCTTGCCTAGAGGTAGCAAGACCTTGTTGAAGCTCAAAGATTCAAGATGCATTATTGGCTTGACCATACACCTCAGACAATGAATCCCATAATGTTTTGGCCGAATTTGAGTAAGCAAAAATCTCATAGATTTTGGGCTCCATAGAGTTGAAGATCCAAGTCATAACACTATGATCGCTTGCTTGCCATTCTTCAAAATTTGGATGACTTTCATTGGGGGCTTTAGTTTGCCCAATAATATGTCCAAGCCTCAATCCTCGATCAGCCTCCAAGCGCAATAGTCACTACTCATGACCATGGGAGAAAATTCCTTCCATTTAGCAAAATAGATGTAAGACGTTGACTGCTTCCCTCATGCACCACGACCTTCGTTGATTCTAATTCAAAATTCGCACCTTTGTTGGGAAGCTTTCTAGACTCTAATTCTGAAATTGTCATGGTGGTCACCCAAAAAAAAAAAATGACACAAAAGAGGATGAGGTGGGTTCTTGAAACAATTAGGGTCATAACCCGCTCTGATACCATGTAGAAAAACAAAATACACAAAGGTTACGAGGTTTGGCCTACGTCCTCGGACAAAGCTTTTGTTCTCTTTTTTCTTTTTTTTTTCTTTTTTTGGTTGTATAGAGCATCTGCCATTGTTCAACCATATGTACATAAAAGGTTGCCACAACTAAGGAAACAAGCAACCAAAATAAAATCAGAAAAAGGAAGAGATCCCAGAATTATAGGAATACAATATTAACAAATCTCCTTTCTTAAGATAGGAAAGAAAATCACGCCAACAAAACAGAATGAAGTGTATGTGAGAACTCATTGTTTTGAGTGTGTTGATTTCCTTACTACTGAAGTGGGCAAGTGCTAAAGGAAAATCGACACGGTTGCTTGGTGCTTGCAATTGCTTTTGTGAGTATATGGATTCTTTATATGCTTGTGAATCTACGTCATGGTGCATGCTTACAATAGGTGAATTAGTTATCAATTACAAGCACCTAAATTATGTAGAATATATGTTATTTTACTCAAGTGATTGAACTTTTTTATGAAAATGTAAATAACTAAGAAATAAGTGGTTGGTAGTTTTTGAATTATAGTGACTCGGAATGATTGTGATATTATTTGTTAATTTTTTTTGCTAAAATGATATTATTTATTAATTGTTAGTATGATGTTGTGCTCTATGGTCGAGTGACAAGTAGATCTCTTACTTTAGACCTAAAGCTTTCATCTACTAGATTATTCTCACGTCAATTAACTTTCATTGGTCTAGTTCGGATGTCGAGGGCATTTAGATTAGTGCTTCCAAAAATCTCTTTGAAAGATTAAATCAGAGCGCATAGCAAATGTAACGACATATTTCTATACAAAAGACTTCAGTGCATATGAGTTGAGGTTAAATTATATTAAGGATAAAGTAGTCATTCATCGAAAAAGTGAAATTAAATTATTTATTCGCTTAAAATTTGTATAGAAAATTTCACATCGCGACGCTAATTGGCTTATATTTGAGGAGGAAGTGCTCTTATTTTCAATACCCCACGCCTCGATGTCCCCTCCGGTATTGATCCTCTCCCAGGAACTTATTGCATACAAATTCTGAATTGGCCGGCTCCTCAGTCAACGCTCCCAATGGCGGCACTCTCTCCTCTCGCTCCTCCTCCTCCTCCTTCCTCTCTCCCTCCTCCTCCTCCTCCTCTCCTTCATTGTCCGCCCCCGCCCCGTTAAGATCCCCATCAAGAACCGCCACGTCTTCATCACCGGCGGCTCCAGCGGCATCGGCCTCGTGATCGCCCACCGTGCCGCCTCGGAGGGCGCCCATGTCTCGATCCTCGCCCGGTCCAGGCCAAGCTGGAGGAGGCCAAGCAGGAAATCCGGCTTGCCATGGGCACCGATGTCGCGACCTTCTCCGCCGATGTCCGCGACTTTGATGCCGTGAGGCGCGCCGCAGAGGAGGCCGGGCCGGTCGATGTGCTGGTGGTGAACCAGGGGGTGTTCCTCCCCGACGAACTGGCCAAGCAGGATCTGGACGAGGTCAGGTTCATGATAGACGTCAATCTGATGGGCAGCTTCAACGTGATCAAGGCATTTTTGCCGGCGATGAAAGCGAGGACCGATCGTAGGCCGGCTTCAATTGTCCTCATGTCTTCTCAGGCCGGCCAGGTAATTACTGTTTCAGGTCAAAGCAGAGCATTTAGACTATTCGTTTCGTGAAAAATATAGTGTTTTTATAAAATATTTTTATGAAGTCATTTTTCAAAAAAATATAATTTTTTTCTAGTGTTCAACCGAAATTTGAAATGAAGTGGAAAATATTTTTGTTGCTCGATACAGAACACCTTTTTCTCTGTGCACTTTTTTAAATAATTTTTTATTACTTTATTTTTTAAATCAATTTATTTTTTATTTTAAAAAAATTGATTTTTTTCTTTTTCTTTTTCTTTTGTTTCTGTTTATCGTCTTCTTCTTTGGTTGGTCATCGGTCAGAGCAATGGCCAATGACCGCGAGCTCGTGCTTGTCGTTGGCTCGCCTATATGGCGAGCGCGAGGGCAAGGGCGAGCCTCAAGCTCATTGGTGTCAAGTCCCACCCAATCGGCAAGCTAGAGGCTCATGCTTGCTACTAGTTCACTGATCTAGCGAGCGACGAGCTTGAGCTCGCTAAAGGTCAGCAAGCCTCGAGCTTGCTGCTTGCTAGAGATCGGCGAGGGTGAGGGCAAGTCAAAGGCTCACCAATCTACGAAGCCTAAGGCCGACGTCAACAAGCCAGAGGCCGGTCATTGGCCATGGTCGTGGTCAGCGACCAATTGAAGAAGAAGGTGAAAAAAATAAAAGGAAAGAAAAAAGAAAAAGACAAATAATAAAAAATTAAAATTTTTAAAAAAGAGAAATAAAGAAAGAAGATGGCCAATAACATCTCGAGATAAGAGAGAGTGAGTAAGGAAAAATATTTTTCCAAACTTTTTTTTGTCGGTGTTTTCCTTAGTTGAAAAGTAGAAAACATTTCCTCCTATTTGAGAAGACTTTTTTTTTTCTTGGTGGAAAATGTTTATTAAGATTAATTCATTTTTCGTGAAATAAATACAGAAAAATTCGAAAAATATTTTTCTAGAAATTATTTTCCGTTTCATCGTCTCTATGCTTCAAATGGAATTGGTGATCGGTGATTGCTGTAGGTGGGGGTCTATGGTTACACTGCTTACTGCGCAGGCAAATTCGGGCTGCGAGGATTAGCGGAAGCACTGCAACAAGAGATAATTGCTGATGAAATTCATGTTTCGCTTGTTCTCCCACCGGATACCGACACTCCTGGATTAGTGGAAGGTATCCTTAAACCTGTCTTATTTCAAATATGATGCTGGGTTAGTTGCATTTAGTAAATGAGTTATAAATGCATTTAAACATAATATGAGTTTGAAATAGATCATAAATGGGTTTATAACTTGACGCAATCCACATCTATGACTTTCTCTTCATTTTTTCTCACTCTCATTTGATCGAGCACTCACTCACTCTCCAGTATGAGTTTTCATAAATTAGGATAAATATGAAAATATTTTAGCAACATTGATTGAGTCGGGTATGTGTCATTAGATTCAGTCGGATCATTTTCAACTCGACCCAATCATCAGTTTGACGAGGCTAGGTATGTCGCTGTGAATTCGCCTCTTGTAGATTGTCTGCGTGCAATGTTTTTGGTCGTATTGCTTTGCAATTGTGAGGATCAGATGCTCCACCATATATTGCTTGTGAAATCTGTGCAGTTACTGTTAGGCAACTGTAGTGGAACAAGATAATATATAAATTTGGTAGAATTTTCATATGTAAGGCTCCGTTTGCGTTCCGCCGAGAAAGTTCCCGAGCAAAATATCTTTCGTCGAATGTTGGCTCTTCAGCTTTTTTGTTTACCGAGTTGTATGTTGTTTCGAAAAGCTAGTAACTAGAGATAACTATTCGAATAAAAAATAAATCAAAAGTACTTGAAAATAAATTCGAGATAAAAGATAATTAGGCAAAATGCTAAAGGCGGAAAATAATAGATACTTCATCTTTGTCAATTTTTTTTTTTTTTTTTTGATGACCCAGGGAACCCCTGCACGGCCGACAGCCGGAGAGTAAACCCCGGGAGTGACGCTAGCGGAGAACCCACCACCCCGACGCCACACTTAAGAATCCCTAGCGACCGTGAGGGGATTTGAACTCCTCCCCTTGCGTTAGGGGGAGAGAGCTCAAACCATCGCGGCCACCGCAGACGGTGGTTCATCTTTGTCAAATTTTTCTGGTCCTTTACAACAACATTTTCTTCGGCCATTGGTAGCCAGATAGAGCGAATAACTGCCCCGAGGGTTAGTGCTTCAATTTCAAATTATTTCCAGAATACTCGTTGTGTCTTCAATAACTATATCGCCTTATGCACGAAGTGATTAACATCGAGTGCTTCGGGAGCTAGTCTCTTTCTTACCCTCTTGCCTCCAAATGGTAGGTGGTGTCGAGCCATCAGTAACCATGACTATTGCTTATTGATTATCAACATCCCACGGAGTCAATTTTTGAAGTCAACGATTCATTTTGCGAAAAATAACTTCTAAGAAAACCCTTTTCGTATTTTTTGACGTTCGATTTATAGAAAATGAATAGATCGAGAAAAATATTTCCCGTCAATTGAAAAATGTCTTCTAAAATAAGAGAAAATGTTTTCCACTTATCAAGTATCGAAAAACATTATCTATATTAGGGGTGAGCAGCGGTTTAGGATCGACCTTGGACCGACCCTAGACCGGCCCAACCCTGCCGGTCCTGGTCCGGTTCTCAAGGGGACTGGGTCGGTCCTTGGTCCTGAAATTCCAGGACCAACACTGCACGGGTTGGTCCTCGGTCCTAAAAGTTTTGGGTCGGTCCAACCCTGTATATTATATCATATTATATTATATTGTATATATCATTCTTTTATATATTCAAACTTAAGTAAAATGTCTGTTATATTGTATTATATTGAGATGTTATATCAATAGCACTAATAGTAATTTCAATTTAAAACTTTTGTTGAGTATTAATTATGTGTCGTTTGTTTTATTTTCAGGTGTTTAGAAGTTCAAGTGAATTAACAAGATGTGAAGTTATATATTCAAGGTTTATATTAAGTATTTTGAATTTTTATGGTTTAATTGTATTTTACTAATGAATTTCAACTACACTTTGCTTTTCAATTTGTGTCAAATGGTAGAAGTTCTTGAATAGTAGAGTAGTACTGTAGTTGCTATGGTGATTTGCTAGTCAAGTGGTGTGAAGCTCATTTTTTGGTTGAGTGGACTCTACATGATCAAATGCTAGTCAAGTGGTGTGAAGCTCATTTTTTAATTGAGTGGACTCTACATGATCAAATGCAAGAAAACACTTTTGCATATGGTGTCATGAATATTAAAGATAGATGATTACAAGAATTTTCCATCTTGTCCCATAGCTCGATGAGCAGTTAGCAGGTACGAAATTTCTATTATTGTGTCATCTTAAATTTGCTAAATATGTATTGGTATTTATAATTTAGTTGCACAATGCCACATTGTCGATGGATGTGTAATTGGAATTTGTAAGTTTGCTTTTTTAGGGAGTATAAAAAATAAGACGAGAAAAATTATCGATCGGTCCCGGGTTGACCCTGGAACCGGACCGAACCCATTGGGTCAATCCGGTCCTTGGTCCCAGGCTTAATAGGGTCAGTCCTTAATTCTAAAAATTGAGGACCGACACTGTACGGGTTGATCCTATTAGAATTTTCCTAATATGTGGACTAAATTAATTGACTTTGTTATTTACCGTTTAACGTTTACCGCTTTACGGGGTTTGGTCTAAGGTGAGATAGAAGGTTTCTTAATTAGTCTAATATGGGGGCGCTAGTGTGGGCCGAGTTGAGCCCGGCCCGTAATGAGGGGGGCGGCTAGAAACTCTATAAATAGTGCTCAAATCTCTCCTCTAGCCCTAATCTCACATATTCTCACCTAAGGGACGTTATTCTAACGTCAATCGTGAGAGGCCGCCTCATTAAGCCAGTGATTCGGAGGGTAATAGAGGAGAAGGATTTGCGCAAGGAACATTGTGTTTCCGCTTCCGCTCAAGAACAATGGATCCTAAATCAAGTGCGTCAATCCTTCTATTTGCAATTGCTTCTTCTTGTTTTGGTTATGGAGATCTTAGGTTGTGCATAATCTGCACCCAACATGTGGTATCAGAGCCTCCATAACCCTAAAACATGAACGCAATTGGTTTTACCCTAATCTGTGCGAATTTGCCCTAAATTATACTGATTAGCCCTAATTAGTACAGATCTTGCCCTAATTTGTGATTTTTGAAAATTTTTATTCAATAAAAAAAATAAAATAAAATCACAAATTTGGACTGGGCGAGACGAGACGGGGGTGATTTGTGTAGTTGCATGTGTGTGCCAGGGACATGCTTGCACGTCTGTGTGTGCGGGCACGGGCTTTGTGTGCAAGCTCAAGCTTGTTAAATTCGATATGCTGCAGTGATTATTGATTTTGCTTCTTGGATCTTCAATTGATGTCAATTGATTGCATCAGAGGAACCTCATTAAGGAGTTATCAGTTTTTTGATTTTGTGGATATGTTGCGGACGTTTGAAATCGAGCAAAGAAGATCCGAAGATCAAATCCTCAAAATTTGAATCTGCGCTGGAGAGTCTAACCACTAAAATAGGAAGGTTCAACTTTATCTAGAACTTGGATTTTGTTTAAAATATATAGAGATATATTTTGGATAAAATCGTTTAAGATAGGAAACTGAATCCTATGAGAAGCTGGCTTATCCTTTTAACGTTTGAGTGATGGATGTCTTAAGAATCTGTGACCAAACTGATTATACTAATTTACACATCTGCCGAATGTGGATAATGCATGTCAGTTAAGTCGTTGTGCATTGTACTAAAGAAAATCATCTGGTCACTAGTTAATATCCATCAAATTGAATATTTTTATGGTTGAGGGGTATGGCAATATTTATGCAAAACAATAGTATCTACTGTTATAGTTTAGATATTTGGTTCTGTGGTATGACTCGATTTATAGGCCACTAGTTGAAGTAATGATATTTGTTATTTGAAATAGACTAATAAATTAGTTGTTGGCCTTGGAGTCATATTTTGCCTTATGAAATTCATGAGCTATAATGGATCAGCTGTCAGGCTTCTCAATCTGGTGTACTATTGCTATTGATGTTGATTGGTGATAGATTCTCTAGATTAACATTAAAAGAATCATTGGAATATGTAATTTTGGTGCACAAGAGAAGTTTCATGTGTTGCTGTGATTGGTGATCTCATTGGAATCTATTTTTCAGATTCTCTATATATATATATATATATATATATTTATATATATGTATGATTAATGAATAAGGCAATGTAATTAGCATGATATGTGATTTGAGTGATATGTGCCCCTATCACTGAAGTTCGAATCACATGTATATGGTTTATGTGAGGTATAAATATATCCCTGATATGAGAGAGTTTCGAGGATTCAATTGAATAGTGACCGCCAAAGTGGCACACTTGATTGGGTTTGAGAAATTTCGGTCTCGTATGTTGTCTGGGATGTCTCCTGATCTAATGCATGGTTATACTCCCAAAGGAGGTGATTGTGTATTAGTTCATGGAGGGATACATGATGGTGCAGTGGAGGAGTGATTGGTTCTAGTGGTTCATCTGCCCAAAAGTGATAAATTCACGAAAATTGGAACATATTCTCATAACCGCTATCATGTGAGGAGTGTACAACCGCATGTCATCTATTCTGCCCAAAGGTGATTATATGATTATGCGTGTAATTCTCTGGATGTGTACTTGTACATCAAGTTACACGATACTCACATGATGCTAATTATATACATTGCTTGTTTTTCAGTCACCTATCTGTAATTAATAACTCCGCTATTATTGAGGTTTTCTAAGTTGTGGACATATGATTTATTGCTTGAGAAAATAGCAATAGAATGTGCTTACTGTCCATTAAGCGTTCCATTTTGGAACACTTGAAATTTGGTTTGCCTACTAACTGCACTGCTAAGAGATGTTGAAAGCCTTAGTGGTTTGAAATTATGTCTTGTCTAATACCGAAATTAGGACACATCTGCAATAATTGCGTTTAAGTCCTAATGACATATACATCTAGTATATGGTTAAAAGGTTATCATGCTTAATAGTGACCGTGAGTATTTTGGCAAGTATGACAATGCGAAATAGCTTAAAGGGTCATTTGTCGAATACTTGGTAGATTCTGGGGTGGTAATTTAATTACTATACCTGTAAATCCTGACAAAAGATTTGACCGAAAGGCAATATGTAATCTATGAAACATGTTTGGAAACTTACTGACTTATCTAAAGATCACAAGTTTATTAGTTGCAAATTGGCGTACAAAACTAAAAGGATTTTCACTCTAAAAGAGGGGTGGACATTGTTAATAGTGAAGAAATAATTATTTCTTTAAAAGATTCTTTCAGAGTGAATGCGGCAACTGGAGGATTTTGCAACAGATTTAAGTAAACTTGTATATAGACTGAAAAGTCTTATTAATAATTTTATGTAAGTTTCCAGACAATATTAATAAAGTTTCATAGTAATGCTATTTTGTTCAATTGTGAACAAAGTAATTCAATATACCGCAAGGTCAGTGGGAGAAAATTTATTTTTCTCATATTCTATGTACATGATACAAATTTATTTTTCTCATATTCTATGTACATGATACATAAGTGCAGTGAATAAAGTTCTATGTCTACTATGAAAGTAGAATTTGTAACTTTCTTTTAGGCTGTTACTTGAGCTATTATACTTCGAAACCTTATGAAAGAGTTGACCGTTTTGACTTTATTGATAGATCCATACGGTTGAATTGAGATAATAAATTTGTTGTTTATTAATAACAAATGTCTCAAGGGGTCTAAATATATGGCGGTCAAATATTTTTGACCATAAAGAAACGGTACAGAAATGGTGACTTATGACGTTAACATATCTTCACAGATGATGTGATTGCATGTCCACTAACTAAAGACCTACACCTATGTGTATTTGAGTGACATGTCATTAGCATGAGCCTAGGAGTATCTTCGGATACTGTTGTTTAGTGGGAGCTATTTTGGCTTTACTCTGATAAAGTTCACATCTGTGGTTCGTTACATTTAGTAACGGTTTGATATGTATTAACTTTTGCATTCAATAAAATAATTTTGAATGTGTTATTATCATGTTGAATACATATTGATAAAGTCTCAAGGTATTACCTTGAGTGAAGGCTAGGGGCAATTCATTATTAGCCTTGTGCATCTGTTCTTGTAAAAGGTTAACCATAAGGACAAGACATATGTGGGTTCATTTAAACCATAACTTCATTCTCTTGTAGAACAAGCTTTTGTGTCGCCTAAGTAAGAGAATGATGATTGACAAAGGTTCATTAGAACCATAATTTCATTCTCTTGTGACACAAACTTTTGTGTCGCCTAAATAAGAGAATCATATGTGAGTTCATTAGAACCGTGATTTCATTCTCTTGTGGCACAAACTTTTGTGTCGCCTAAGTAAGAGAATGGTGACTGACAAATGGATCTCTCTATGAGAGATATTAGCCATTTGCCACACTACCATATTAGATTCATATCAATAAAGTTGAAAGCACTTGTGACCATGGAAGGTTCTGTGTGTATACATGCAGTTACCGCCATGATTCGGTATTGGAAGTTTTATGGGATAGGATTGACTATTAAGAATTATCTCTGGACCAATGTGCGCACATATAATATAATTTCAATTAAGATAGTCCAAGTGGGAGAATGTTAGAATTTTCCTAATATGTGGACTAAATTAATTGACTTTGTTATTTACCGTTTAACGTTTACCGTTTTACGGGATTTGGTCTAAGGTGAGATAGAAGGTTTCTTAATTAGTCTAATATGGGACTGGCTAGTGTGGGCCGAGTTGAGCCTCGCCCGTAATGAGGGGGATTGGCTAGAAACTCTATAAATAGTGCTCAAGTCTCTCCTCTAGCCCTAATCTCACATATTCTCACCTAAGGGACGTTATTCTAACGTCAATCGTGAGAGGCCGCCTCATTGAGCCAGTGATTCAGAGGGTAATAGAGGAGAAGGATTTGCGCAAGGAACATTGTATTTCCGCTTTCGCTCAAGAACAATGGATCCTAAATCAGGTGCATCAATCCTTCTATTTACAATTGCTTCTTCTTGTTTTGGTTATGAAGATCTTGGGTTGTGCATAATCTGCACCCAACAGATCCTAGGGTTAGGGGATGGCCCGGACCAACCCAGACCATGCTCACCCCTAATCTATATCTTCTTTCACCTCACCTTTGTCTTTCATCCAAAACTTTTTCCTTTTAATATTTTCATTTTTTTAAATCAATTTTTTAATTATTTTATATTTTTCCTTTTCCTTTTCTTTTTTTTTCTTTTTTTTTTCTTCTTCCTCGGTCGGCAACTAGCCATAAGCAAGGTCAAGCCTTGTTGGCCTATGGCAAGGTGGGTGAGGCTTGAGCCTCACCGACCTCTAATGATCTTGGGGAATGCACGAGCCCCGCTTTGTGGCAACCCGGAATTTTTATTAAGAATCCTTGAGATATGGATAGGCGAGGAAAATTTTGTGATTTTAATTAGCGATAAAAATTGCCCATGACTCGTACCGAGACTCGGCTATGAGATTGTAAGGAATCCATATATTAATAACACAAGACTTTAGTTATGAGATTTGAGGTTGTATATGTTATGAGTTGATTTAAATTCTTGATTTAATTAATCAAGAAATTGTTATTATTATTTAATTGAAAGTTTATTTAATTAAATTTAGAATTTAGGGCCAAATTTGAGTGGGCCTGCGACGGGCCAAGTGGGCCGGCCACAAGCCCACACGGCCACAAGCCCACACGGCCATAAGCCCATGGACTCGAGAAACCGTGGATGGCCAAGACCGGTTTGCATGCAAATTTCTGCATGCAAACCAAGTGTTAAAGGAAATGATTGCTAGTAATGATGGGTTTGTGGGGAAATAAAATGGAGAGGACCGGTTCTAGAGAGGGCTTCGACGGGCATAGAGAGAGAGAGTGAGTGAAAGAGAGAAGGAAGAAGAGAAGAAGGAGAGGAAAGGAGGAGAGGCCGACCGTACTGCCCGTGTTCGTCGCCCGTTTGCTCGATTTTTTTTAAGTCTAAGGCAAGAGATCAATTCCCTTATCTACTCATGATGTCTTGTTGTGAATCTAGTGTTGTTTTGTGGTGAAAATCGTGGAAGGTATGAGCTGAAAGTGAGATCTTGAGCTGGATTTGCTTGAGGGTGTTTTCTGTTTTGAGTAAAACTTCATGTGCCAGAAACTTGTAGGGATTTGCATGTGGTCTTGGAGTGAGAATTTGATCTCGACTTCTTCATGAGATTTAAAGAGAACATTCTGAATTGTAACATACTAAAAATTGAGATAAAAAGGACAAGATTTGTGGGGTGAACTTTATTTTCTAAGAAAATGTTCAGATCTGGTGATGCATGTTGAGTCTTAGTGATTTTGGTTGCTGTATCTGAATTTCTATTGAGAATCTTGCTTCGATGTCTTCATGAAAACTGTAAATAACATCAAGAGGAACATCATACTCAAATTTGGGATCAAATGAACAAGAATAACCTAGGGAATGGTCGTTTTTCCTGAGGACGTGAGTATCGGGTGACCCATACTGGACATCAGTAGCTTCGACAGCCTATAAGAGGGTTTTTCTTTGGGTTTTTCACTTCGATGTCTAAATGGAAGTTGGAGAGTACCCTTTAAACAAGAACATATCCAAAATTTAGAGGAAAAGAAGCACAATAGGTCATTCATATGTAATATTTTCGGAGGTAGGATGTGCTGGGAATGTTGTTTTATGGGCAGAAATTCTTTTTAGTTATAATAAATTTTCTATAATAAAATTGGCCTAAGTGTCTTCATGAGAAACTTATATTAGAGTCTTGTGGATCATATGGTAGAGTATCATAAATTTTGAAGGCCAAATGGACGTTTAATTTTGAGGAAAGGTGAATGTTATTATCGGGCATAAATTGGAATACAACGATGTTAGGAGCAGCAGCTTGAAAATTGCTATATTTAATTATTTAAAATGAATCTGATCTGGATGCCTTAATGAAAAACATACTTTAGCATCTTGGCTATTACATGGTAAATTTTTATAATTTTTGAAGCTCGTTAAATATTTAATTTTAAAGAAATGGAAAAAAAACGGTGCAAACCGTGTACACGAGTATCAGCTGTTGGACTGTTTAATGTATATCTTTTCATGTGGTGACTATTTGGACTTGAGTTCTTCTTGAATGATGTGCCTCTATGCCTTGTCTGCGTGGTGGTTGAATTTTATAATTTTTAGAGGTCATTTAGTTATTTAAATGAAGAAATTGCCGAATTAGTATAAGCTGAGAAATTCGAAATTGTCTTTTATAAAGTTAAATATTACTTTTCATATAATGACTTCTAAGACTTAAATTTTTCATGGGAAATAAATTATTGTGTTTTGGCTATCCCTCATGCAATCCCAAAATTTTTGAAGTTCAATTGAGTATCTAATTTCAAGCATTTTCTTGAAACATGTATGTTGGAATTTATAAAATTTCAAATAAAGGAAATATATAAGCAAAATTAAATAACATGAATTTAGAAAATTGATGTGGCCCCAAGTGTTTTACCATGGTACAAGAATAATGATTTTTAGCATATCATGATGATATTGGATATGTGCATCACGTTGTATGCCATGTGAGATTGAGCCATGCATAAAATTATATCTCATGATAAATGAGAAGGCTGTCGGATGGTGTGTGCCGACAATGCCCCGGGAGTTTTCGGGATGGCCGGCCAGGGAGTGAAAATGCCGGATGCCCAGTAGCCCTGTGTGCATAAATCTGGATGGCCTCGGAGTTGAGATGCCCGAAGCGTAGGGGATGCCGGAAGCATGGATGGTGTGTGCCGTGAATGCCTCGTGATGCCGGTTGGGGTGCGAGATGCCCGGCGGGGAGTGTAAATGCCGGAAGCACGGATGGTGTGTGCCGTGATTCCTCGTGATGCCGCTTGGGGTGCGAGATGCCCGGAATGTGGGGGCCGGAAGCCCGGATGGTGTGTGCCGGGAATGCATTAAAAGCCAATTAAAAAGTGTGAAAATTGAAATGTGAATATGCATATGGTGGTATGTATGCATGGACATGGCATGGTATATGTGAATATGCATATGGTGGTATGTATGCATGGACATGGCATGGCAAATGTGAATATGCATATGGCGGTATGTATGCATGGACATGGCATGGTATATGTGAATATGCATATGGTGACATGTATGCATGAGTGTGGATTGATGTATATGGCTATATATATACATGGGCATGGATGGATGTATATGCCTATGGTGGTATGTATGAATGGGCATGGCATGATGTGTATGGTGACATGTATGCATGAGCTTGAATTGATGCATATGGTGATATGTATGCATGAGTATTGGATTTGAATATATAGATGAATGGATCCTTGTGGCGAAATGTGACACATATGTGGAAGTGTGATGATGTATTCCTATATGATGCAATTTCATGTATATGGACTCTAATTGTGATGTCTTGTGTGATGCTTGAGTAGCCATAGGGAATTATTTATTTGCTGAGTGGTTGTACTCACCCCTTTTTGGGGACTAACATTTCAGCTTAGAGATGCCGATTCCACCTGTCATGCGGGGCACCTTTTATGGTACACCTTCTGACGTGGATATAGAGGTGACGGTGATCGTTGTCCCTATGTTCTGGATTGACCTTTCTTCGAGTTCGTGCGATAGTATCTTATGAGGTGGGTCTACCTGATGGCCCAGTTACCCAGGAGTTCATCTCCATCCATGTGCGCCGAGATGGGGTAATGCGAGGGATGCTGCCACCTCCACCACCTGATGCGCCTGGATGGGTGTAGCTGCTGCGTGAGTGAGGGGGAAAGGCTAGAAGCTGACGGTCTTTTTTGGACACAACCGACACCAAGGAGGGATGGGTCGCTCTTTTGAGATCAGTGAAAAGGGGGTAGAGGTGTCCCTTTTTGAGTATAAGCCACACTAGTTGTGCGATGGCTTACTTTTATATGTACCTACCCCGAGATTAACCCATCCTGTAAATACGTAAATAAAATGGTTCGGTTTTCTTTCTTTGATGTCTAGCTGGTGTGCAATTGTCTCATGTTTGTGTGAAGGGAGAGTTGGTAAGATTATGCTTCCGCAAATTAAACTGCGCTGGGACCGTATTTTAAAAAAAAAAAAAAATTTCGTCCAAGTATTTATTGGCTTAGTTAAAAAGGAGATGAATGACTGTAATGATCCCTTTGGGTTAAGGGGTGTTACACGCTTAGCTCGCTAAATCTAGCAAGGGCCAAACTCACTTGAGGGCCCATAGGGCGAGCTTGGGTCTTGCCTCTAGCTGAGGAAGAAGAAGAAAAAAAGAAAGAAAAGAAAATTAATGAATAAATAAAATTTAAAGAAAAAATAATTGAAGGTAGAGAAAAGATTTTCCTCACCAAATTGCGGAAAATATTTTCCAATTCATTTTCAAATTTCAATCAAATACCAAAATATATTGTCATTTTCTTGAAAAATAATTTTTAGAAACATCATATTTTCCTCGAAATGAATGAAGCGATGACAATTCATTCTCCAGGAACTTCCATATACGATCGAAGGAGAAGCGGATCTTCTTTTTTCCAAACCATAGAGTTCTTTTTATTTTTTTTTATCAGTTCTACTCTATTCCTACTCTACCACTCTCTCTTAGACTTTTGCCCTACCTCTTACAAGGTGTGGGAGTCGAAACCCACTCTTGAAACTTACTCGTCCCCATCCCAACCCCCTGAGAATGTGGGAATTCGAACTCCTCACATCCCCCTTCTTTTGTTAGTTCACAGTAATTGCTCCTCGGCAATCCCAGGGTTTTCTGCTAGCAGTTTCCATCAATCATGAAGCACGTAGTTGTTTCGGCAACGCAAAAGTGTAGAATAATTGAGTTAGCATGCATGATTCCCGCTATTTCAGGTTAAGCTGCATCTACTTTGTTCCTAGCTTATGATCTCTTTCCTGCTCTTTATACATGCTTTCTAAGTTAGTTGCAGGACATGCCAGCAAATTGATCTTTTTCTTGCCTATGCTCTTTGAATTAGTCCATCCTTTTTTTTCTCTTTTTAACGGATGTATCACTTCCTGACTGCAGAAAAAAAGAGAAGACCTCCGATATCGAGCATCGTAACTGATTCTTCTAGCGCAATGAAAGCGGATGAAGTTGCAGAGAAGACGATAAACGGGATTAAATCTGGCAGTTTCATTGTGCCTTGCAACGTTGTGGGCTACTTGCTAGCAATTGCGACTGCTGGTTTTTCTCCTCAAAGATCTTACGTCACGGCATTCGTGGAGGTGGCTGGGGCTGGAATTTCCCGTCTCGCCGGTCTCTTCTTACTGTGGAACTGGTATAGCGGTATTGAAAAGTGGTATGCGCAAAATAAGCAGTGACCAGTAAGTGTTCTGCGGTGGACCTCCTCAATGCCGGGTTGCTTTGTCATCTGTTGCTGCTATCGTTGGTTTTAGTTATATGACACGATGACTTCTCTCTGTATAGCCTGAGATACCCTTGTTGTTGTGGAATATGATGAAATATTGTAAAAAGATGATGATTTCCGAGGCTCGACCTTTTCAAGTCGTATTTCTTGGATTGCTAGCTAAAGAGAAAGCTACCATTCATGTGGCAGGATGACCATATGATATGCTTGCTCATCCCAATGTAAGGGTAGTGCTATTTCCACCTCCATTTTCGCTAAAACACTCCATTTTTTTTCAATAAACTTACCAGAATACCCTCCCTCCCTTCCTATCTCTCTCTCTCTCTCCAAATCTCTCTTCAAATTCTTGTTTCTTTTTTTATCAACCTAACCCACAAAACGACCTTCATTTTTGTCGTCTCTTTTATCTTATCAATTTCACAATATATATGTCGGATTACACACAACAAGATAATGTCTCATCATGTATATTTTTATCATTTTACATAGAAAATGTCATTCATTTTAATATATGATCTCATATATTAATCATGAAAGTTACACAAAATGTTGGAAATTTGTAGTTATGACGGCTTAAGAATACACAATTAATTGTATTTTTTTTAATCAAGTAGTTTGAGCAAAACTTCATTTCAAAGTTGAAAATTAAAATTCAATCTAATTATCTAGCCGATTTTAACATTGTGAGCGTCTCTCCACAATAAGTTTGTAGGTTTTTAAAGTCAAATAATACCATTATGTGCTTTCTTTTAGCTTTTTACATTTTAATATGAATTAATAAATGATTAAATGACGCCTCTCACTTTTGAACTCACATAAGATTTTCTCATAGGAAAGTTTTAGGTATAATTTAAAGTTTTGATACTCTTGATATGAAATTGAATTTAAAATTGATGGTAATTGCTTTCATCATAATAAGAGTAGAACAACAAAAAGCTTCTTTTCTTTTTTTCCTTTATGTGCGTATGATCTAAAAATAAATATGTTTGACATTTAATCATGCTTTTAACAATTTAACCTTTTTCATATTTCGATCAATTTTTCTTTTAGATATTTTATCAAGATCGACTAGATAATTACATTGAATTTTAATTTTCAATTTTGAAATATACTTTCACTTATACTATTTGATAAAAATAGGAAATTAATTGTGTGTTCATGAGTTATCATAAATAGAAATATCTTGTGATTGAAAATATAATTTCGTCACTCTAGCCAAAGTTATAATTAAATGCATGATACAATGATGTTTTACTGCGTGTAATGGAGCATTTGAATTGTGAAACCGATAAGAGAGATGATAAAAATAAATGTGGCTTTGTGGATTAGCTTGATAAAAAAAAAAAAAAAAAAATAATAATTAAATAGAGAAATGAGGGTATTTTGGTAAGCTAACTAGAAAAAAAAGGAGTGTCTCAGCCAAAATGGAAGGAAAAATATCAGAAAATTTTGTATTTATACCGATTTAATTATAAACATTTTAATGATGTTAGTTTAGTCCTAAACATTTTGAGCTAGAGTTAATTCAGTCATTTTGACTATTTTTGGTTGAATATTGTTAATGTGGATGTCGGCCAACCTATATAGCATGGTCGACACTAACTGGACATCTTTTGATAATATTTTAATAATTTTCTATTTCTTTTTCATTTCTTTCTTTTTTTCTCTCTTTTTTTCCTTGTCTTTCCTCTAATGTTGGTCCGGCAAGGGCTGGCCTTGCTTGAGCAAGGTGGGCCCCCATGTTGAGGAGAGGGCAAACAAACACCGGCGAGGCCATGCATTGCCTAGAGATTGCCTCACCAGCCACCGAGGAAAGAGGGGGAAAGAAAACATTAAAAAAAAAAAATCAAATATTATTTAAAATGTTCATGTTAGCAAAGAACTAATTTGGCTCTAAGACAAAAGATTTTGGACTAAATTGACACTAATATCATAAGTTTAGAACTTTCTAACACCTTTCCCCCAAAATGAGGGCGAAAATATGACAATTTATTTTATAAAGTTTTTGGTCGCCATTTGTTAGGATGCACATGTGAGTAAGTTATGCTAAAAAAGTCCCGCAACAGAAAATTGATGATCTTTCCGAATGTATTGATGAGCTCAGACTTAGGCCCTCCCTTGACGATCTCATTAGGTGAAGGTATGAAATTCTGCTGTGCGCTCTCAACACCATTTGCTTTAGTCATGAAGCAAACCAACCAGAAAATTTGTCTCAATCTCATCCAATCTAGTCCTCTTGTATTTAGTTCTCTTGAACGTTAGGTATCTCACTTGAGGGTTGGGACTTCTTGATGTGCTTGAAAAGCCTAAATCCTCGGAACCCTATCATGTGATCTTATCTAGATTTACTTACATTTCTCTTGGAAAATTTGCTTGTTGATATTTAATGCTGCTCCGATGTAGATCTTACATGAGAAAGAAGTGATGTTTTTATAGATTTGTATTTGTCAAAATGTTCGAAAATATCATGTTCTACTGGGAATCATTAGAATTTCAACTTGTAACATTCGGCATATGCAAGGAGGGAAGCGAACGATGCGCAGACATGTTCTTCCCCCGCCAAAAGCAGACATTTTCCATCTAACCTGACAGCATCCTTGAATTTGGGGGGTTAAGTTTACCGGTTGGATATGTCTTTGGAACTTCAGCAAACGATGAAAACTGTCCAATATGCTATCGCTTCATTTGCCCTTTTCTCGAGCATTAGCCGGTCTGTTCGGCAGCGGGGATCCGGGCCTGGCCTCAAGGGTCTTGCCCAGCTGGGAGGATCCTTGGCCCAGGTTTCAACGTCAGGGTTTAGCCGTTTTTTGAAAAATGATTTCTGATTTTTAGAAAAGGAAGTCATTTTTCTAATATAAGTTTTCCATCACCATGAAAGGACTTTCTATCGACTTATTTTTCTAGGCAATTTCATCACTGAAAAAATGAGATAAAATTTTCAAAGTATATATTTCCTGCAAAATAAACAGACCTGCCATGTTGCAAACTTGCCTTCATGCTCATGAGACAAGTTCAGCAAACTAATAATGAAATTACAGAAGGATACAGAAAAGTATATAATGAAAAACCTCTTAAACCATAACATGAAGGATTGCTAACTAAGCGTAAGTAGTAAAGAGACACTTCTAGAAAATCAAGGATCCATAAACTTACATATATAAACGTTTTATAATCATAACTAAAGGGAAGCTAACCAGCTTAAGTAGTAAGTAGACGCTTACTAAAAATCAATAAAAAGGTGAACTTGAACAGAGCCATACATCACCGAGCTCAAGCTTGATTTAACTTCTATATTCGATACTTGAAATTTGATTCGAATAGATCTAATATAAAAATTCCTGCTTGAGCTCCATTAGCATAGATAATCTATATACTTGACTCAACTTCAACTTGATTACGATCGGTTTTGTGAAAAACCTCGAGCTTGAGCTCAATCTTAAAAATAGCCTGGAATTATGGATGTATAAGGTAGTTTTGAAGGCTTTTCTTTTTTTTTTTTTTTTTTTTGGTCTATTTTCATAAGTAATTAATATCTTTGCTCATGAGTTTGTCAGACCGAACATTGGCAACTTTAAGCCCAACTCTACGAATAATTAAGTATTTTGAGGTGGAACTTGATCCAAAACTAGACGAGTCGATCTTGAGTAGCCATTGAGTCAAGCTTGAGCTATTCATGCCTAGCTCCACTATAAGGCTGGTGTTGCAAGAAAGTGAATTTCAATTATTAATTTACTAGCGGATTCTTTTATTTCTCGTCAGATTTTAAGGTGTATTTGCTTCATAGAAAACTCAAAATTTGGAAAATATTCTCCGAAAAATTATTATTTATATTTCCTACAAAAATTGACAAATAAAAAATATTTTTATCGCCCATCAAAAATAATTAATTAGAAACTATTATCCATAATGAATATATTTTTCATCAACTATTTTTTTAAGCAATATAACCAATTAATTTTTTAAAAATATTTTTCGAATCCTGAGTTTTTAGAAAAACAAACTTTAATATATTTTCCTCCTTACCAAAAAAAAAAAGTTAATATATTTTCCTTTTTTGTATTTTGGTCAAAAACACTCCTTTCCCAAAAGCGTGGAACAAAACTGGTCGAGAAGGAAGGAATCGCACCAGTCCACATTCGGCACGCACCCACCTCCGTCGACTGCAAAACCTCCGGCGATGGCGTCGCTGCTCGCGAAGCGCTCGAGCTCCTCCGTCCTCGGCAGCCTATGGACGGCGGCGGCCAGGACCTACGCCTCGATCGCCGTCGGCGGCGACATCGTCTCCGCCGCGCCGGGCGTCTCCCTCCAGAAGGCTCGGAGCTGGGACGAGGGCGTGTCCTCCAAGTTCGCCACCACCCCTCT
This sequence comes from Eucalyptus erythrocorys, assembly GCA_014182555.1. NCBI lineage: Eukaryota > Viridiplantae > Streptophyta > Magnoliopsida > Myrtales > Myrtaceae > Eucalyptus > Eucalyptus erythrocorys. The sequence continues at coordinate 14,579,472 of CM024598.1, read as the reverse complement.
CAAGGATATCTTCAAGGTTGGTCTTCGATTTCTTGCTGATTGCTTCATTCGCAGTGGAAGTTCAGCCTCTGAATTTTACTAATTTGCTTTGCCTGGGCTTCGTTCGGACATGGGATTTCAGGGCAAGAAGGTGGTGGTTTTCGGTCTCCCGGTGAGTGAACTCTCCGCTCTTTCATGTCTGTAGTTTCGTGCGAAATAATCGAGCCCTTTTTGTCTTCTGGGCAGTTGATTCATGTGTGTCGATTGCAGCAAGCAATGTCTTCCTTATTTAGTGCTAACTTAGCGGCAAAGATTGCTCTTTTTTTTCCGACATCTGAAATGGTTGAATAAGACAGAGGAGATGAGTCTGAAGTGTCTAATGGGAATCGTTTCAATTGTTTGTTTAATGGCTTGCTTTCATGTTCTCGCCTTCTCGGTTGGTGTCACTGTGCAGAGGCTTGAATAGATCAACAAACAATGACATGTAGCTAGACTTGTTGTCCTAACAGATAGCAAAAATAGAAATCTTTCTTTTGAACTCTGCAAAGTTCTTGTTTTCAAAAAGCTGGAAGGAGTATATAGAAATCTGGACAAGAGCCTACTAAATGACATCGTATTGAAGTTTAATGTTCGACGCTTTTATGAAGTATTGTCCCATTCTTCGAACATTTATTGTACTTGTGAAAGGATAGGAGCTGGGTTCCTAGCGGAAACTTCAAGGCATTGCAGTCCATAATATGAGATTGCATGCTAGTCCACCATGTTTAGGTTCTGTGGTTCACGTACTTCATGATCCTAGCTGCATCATTGATGAAAATTTGGACATTGAGGTGACTATTTAACCAACTTGTTATAACTTCCAACCAAAATGAAAGTAAAAAGGAAAAAAAGATTTGGATTTCAGACAATTTTAAATAAGTTTCACCAGACATTAATGTTAATATTTCACATACTTTTTGATATCGAGGTGTTCAATACTAGATAAAAGTCAATCTAAAACACTAAAAGAAAAAAATAGAAATAAGAAGTTGAAAAACATGTCACCTTGAACAAAACTTGCACAACAAAGTTAGTATGTTTAGAGAAAACTTTGTTGTTGTCTGTTAATAATGTAGTTTGATGTGATGCCATATTTAATCTTCGATCTTACCTCTTACAGCATTTCTAGTTTTATATACACCATATTTCTATTTTTTTAATTTGTACCCAAGTCCTTGATGCTGAATTCATCTCGCATCTAATGCCCAAGAGAGACTGCGTATGTCAGTCTATGCAATCTCTTCTCAATACGGTTGCATGTGTTTTGTCGGAATGCATTATCTGTTTGTAGTTCATGATATGCATTATCTTGTCATTTTAACCTCGGAAACTAAGACACGCTAAATGTAAGAAGATTTGACATATTGAAGCTTTTATCACTGCAAGTCAAATAATAAAGAACATGAAGTCAATATTTAAGAATTCTTTACTGGTTTTTCTTTTTCTTCTTTCACTTTGTGCTTTCTATTCACGTTATCATATTTGATATCCCAGGGAGCGTACACAGGAGTTTGTTCACTGCAGCATGTGCCTAGCTACAAGAACAATATCGATAAGTTTAAGGCTAAAGGCATAGACTCTGTGATTTGTGTGGCCGTTAATGACCCCTACACCATGAATGGCTGGGCTGAAAGTCTCAAAGCAAAAGATGCTGTAAGTTATTAATTTTGAAACCCAATCCTTTGCTTCTAGAGATGAACTGCTGTGTCTGGTTTACATATTTTCTTCATGCAAATACCTTTTGGCAGTCTTTTCTCTCTTGAATAAATTATGAACGGTTGGAATGTTTGAATTGGATGAGGTGGGAGTTGAGTTTCTTGCCTTGTCTTTCTGATAATTTCTTGAGGAAAAATTTGTTGATTGTTGTGAAGATTTCTGGTACTGCCTCACATTTCCTTCTTCAACTTTTACAACATCCATAAGAGATTACTTTCTTTTCTTTTCTTTTCTTTTCTTTTTTTATTAATTCAAGAAGATAATTCTCCTTTTCTCACAGCATTCCTTTTGCAAAAACTGTAAATGCACATTGTTCGGATGTGCAGTGATCACAATCAGAGGTGAACTGGTAGTAGAGCTGCTATAATACTTACCTCATTTTAGTTATTAGCACCATCTTTAAAGAAAGTTTACTACTACATCAGTTTCTTTGGGCAAAACAATCCATTTCCAGAGATGTAAATGATGCTTCCTTTCTGATACTATGTGTATGACACGGTGACGAATGCGGTCATGTATCTATCACAACAAGGAAAGCTTGATTTTTACCTTGTCTGTGAATTTCCCTCATCTGCCTCCCCACATTTTAAAGTGAAAGAAGGCTCTGACATGAACTTGTGTTTGTTTATCCTAAACATAACAGATCGAATTCTATGGGGATTTTGATGCCAGCTTCCATAAGAGCTTGGACTTGACTAAAGATCTCTCAGCAGCTTTGCTTGGACTTCGCTCTGAAAGGTATACCCTAGGCTGTAATAAGTTAATATTGGACACCAAACATCCTTGTTTCGGTCTGTCATTTTTATCTTTGGACCATCACTTTATGGATGAAATGCCTAACTAAATGATCAGTTTGTACTTGGATCTACTCTTTTTTGGTAATCAAATGGCTGCTCTGGTGTAGATGGTCAGCTTATGTGGAGGACGGGAAAGTGAAGGCTCTCAATGTGGAAGAAGCTCCATCTGACCTCAAGGTTTCTGGTGCCGAGGTTATTCTGGGACAGATATGAGGAAACTTTTTTCTTTCGCAATCCTTCAAGAAGCACTTGCTTACTGATAAGGCGCGACTCTGAGAGAGAATGTCATGACTAGCTGCTGTGTCCATTGTTGCACAAGTTACATGAGGTTGTCTGTTCATTGATACTGTTTTACCATGGCTTGAATGGTAAATTGCAGCTTGACCATGAGGTATCATAAGAATAAGTTGATTGTGAACAACTTTTTTGTGCTCCTCTTACACCAGAATGAAAAATTCAATCGATGCTTGCTTTACCGTGAAAAGACTGAATAGCCTCAAAACGCCTAGTGGCTCTACCCCTGAGGTCATTCGTCCTTGATTAGCGCATTCTGCGTAATATGTGGCCTTTGACAGAAGTTACCTGACCAGAATTCGTGACTTACGGGGAACCCCAATCGAATGCGTGTGGTGATGCTAAACTCAAATTCGAACATGTCTTCTACGGTTCAAACTCAGCCCTAATAACTTTTCATTACGCTCAGCTCGGTTTGTCCACATATATTAATTCCCAGCGAAGTCCAATCTCAAGCTCCAACTAAATTTTGAGAGCGCGCTAAAGTTGACTCTGTTTGCCATTGCTATTAAAAAAGAAGGGATTCGAGGTGGAAGTACTTCTGGATCTTCTCCTCAATTATAGATATGGAGCACCTTTCCAGCTCAAGTTATTCAGAAATAAAATGAACCGAGTACGAATGATCAACAAATTGAGCACAGAAGGGTCAGCAGCTTGACGCCGACACTCCCGACTTAGATGAGCAGAATCGTCACTAAAATACGCGATGCGGATAAAAGAGGTGAAAAGAGACATCAAGGGAAATCGTTAAGGCATTCAAGAACTTACAGAGAACAAAAGTGCAGCAATATGCTAATCAAGAATCTCAGAAATAGAAGCGAACAAACAAACGATCAGCAATCACTGTTCATTAAGATTAAATCCTTGGAAGCCTTCCCCAAACCTCTCTTTTCTTAGACAATGGCATTGGTATTTTGTTTTCTTTCCTTCCGTGCCAATGCTGTTCTTTTACCATTGCAATAAGAAAAGGACGAGATGCTGGTGTTTGGAGAAGTATTTCTGTATGATCCCTAGAGTGAAACATATTCAGCATCTTCGTTTGTCCATAGTAAATTGTATAGGAGGAAATGGAAATATCTTTGAATTCTTGAGGGGGCAAGCAACTTTGTGAATAGAAACATATAAGTAATATGAGAATCATCAAATGATCCTTCTTCAATACCCTCAAATATATATAGAAAGAATGCTTTCATATGTTAAACAATCAGCTGATGGTTTCTTCACATGAACAGCGGACGCAGGACGCAGAAACCAATGAGAGAAGTTGGTTTTCTAACTGTACGTCACTTGCTCCACATGCCTTCAGACAAGCACCAGTAGAAAAACCAGAATAGCTCAAGGCCCACCCACCACTTAGCAGCATCAATGTCTCTCCTGTAGAAATATAAGACAAAAACAATTCATCATGCTTCCATGTGCCAAGCAGAAATTGCCCAAGCGATGTGGCGCCACATCACTATTTGTTTTGCCACCTTCTTTTCACCTTTGGGATACTACCATTATAGTAAATGTATCAAGGCCGGTCATGTTACATCAATATTTTTTCACATGATTCAACATGAAAAGTCAAGACTTTTTCAAAGAAAGACTTTTAATTGACGACTTTGCATTCTAAATAGCCCTTTCAATCCTACACAAACAGCTCGTGCAAAAACATTCTGCAAGAAAATTAAGTAGATAGTCAAACTACAGAAAGAAGGGTGTTTGTTACCTGAGAAGGAATAACTTCAATTCGGCCTGGGATATTACCCATGTCATGTAATTCTGCATCTGGACTCATGTTTTGCAGACCATCTCTAAAAGATTGAGTCAGAAGATCCTCCAGTGAACTCTTTTCTCTCTTGGAGAAATCCGAAGTTACCACAACATGACCAGGGACAGATGCAGAGGCTTCGGATCGCTTAGGAGTCAGGTCTAGGCGCTCAATGATTCGCGCAACACCAGCAATTCCAGCACTCATCTCACGCTGAACTCCCTTACTCAGCTCCTTAACTGAGCTGTTGCGAGCAAGTATCTTCTCCTTCAAACCTCTAGTGCCCTTTGAGATTGACTCCTTGTATCTGATACACACACATATTATAGATTAGGCTCTTCACATAATCACTATGAAAGAAGTTAATTCTCCAAAATTATCGAGTTGCAAAATACTTTTACCTGGCGGTTGCAGAAGAGAACTTAGATTTTAAAGACTCTGAGAAGGAGGAAATTTCAGGTGGACTAGGTTCCTGAGGGCTGTGATGACTGTTAACTCGTATCTGGCTCTGAAGAACTCTGTAAATTAAATTTTAAATTATAAGCACTTCTTTGAAAACCACTAATCAAAAAAGGCACCACTCTGAAAATCAATCCCACTAGGAGTACCCATACCACACAGGACATTTTCCACAGGTGTTTAACGGATATGAGAGCATCCTACAAGTGATTGCAGTTGGCACTAGCACAGAAGGATGACAAGCTACACATAAATATGTCACCTGATGTATCATCCTTCTATTAATCAAGATTGTGAATAATCTATTCGATGCCTTCAATCAGCATGAGTTAAAGAGAGATATATCGATAATAAAAAGAGAGTAGATTCGTCAGAAAAGGCAAGACACTGAAAAATTTACTCTCAAAAGATGCAATTTTCAACTTTCTACCTGCTACCAAAAGTTCCTCTGTTGACTGCAGCACTGGGAGCCATGTTTGCAAAAGGAGGGGAAATTGGGGATTGAGGACGAATGTTTAGACAGATTGGAGTTCCAGAAGTTAAATCACTGCTAGAAGATTCAACAATGAAACCTTCTTGCCCTTCCACATTGGTCTGGTGTGAATGCCGCATCATGGGGCAATTGTCTGGAGAGCTAGAAACACGGATTCTGGAAGAACCAAGTCCAGACGATCTCTGTCTCTCCCTTCTGCGTAAATAATGAGCCCTACTCACTGCAGCAGCTAAATGCTGCAGAACACGCTCATCCATATCTGAGACATCTTGTGAGGAAAGTTCCTGAAGGAGTGAAAAGGGACGAAATAAATACGCATTCATCTAATGTGCCTCTAACAGCACTTGTGAAAGTATAAGAAAAATGACTCTTATATGTATAATACTTGTCCAATGCCAAAATCCTCATGGAAACTGATGACAGTGGTCGGTGAAGGGGTAGATCTGTTCCTCGACCTTCGCTTTCTTTCCTGCTCAACAGCACTGAGAAGCTCTTGGCTATGGAAAAAGTAACATATACATGAGAAGCAGTGCTTGATAAAATGAAAGCTAGAATCAACATGCAAACATCTTATTTGCCTGTGAGCTGGGTTTCAAATTACAAATGCAAGAATAATCCCGAGGAATAACCAGCCACAATGACTGCATACCTGCCAGGATCCTTCAGGGAAAGTAACTGCCAACAGATTGGGCATTCTTTGCTTCTCTGTGACCTGTGAGAAAGTGATCTCAATTATTGTGACTGGGTGATTGCCTGGATGTAATAGACTCACCACAAACAAGGTGGAACTAGAATCCCTCATGGTAGGAAACTTAACCAAGAAAACTATAAAACTAGAATCAAATAATATTAGGTTAGGCTTTACCATTCAAGAATACATTGAAGGTGATATTCATGATTGCAAGTTGTAACCTGCAACAGGAAAAGGATAGAGATGACCCACTTAGAAAATAAAGTCGATCACACAGTAGTTCTCACAAAAGGAAAAATAAAAAATAAAAATAAAAAATCATCGGCTGAACAAAAAGGAGTTTAATGTGAAAATACAATAATTGACGCATCCAAAAGAGAGAGATTTAGGCATTCATAAACAAGTAGTTTTTGCGTCATCCACTAAAAAATAGTTGGCTATTGAAACTTATCATCTCCCAAATATGCATCAGGAATTACAACATTTGCACCCAAAAAATCAACAGGACCATACTAAAAGACGGTACGGCACAACCTCGAACGACCAGGCATTACAGTTCCCCAATTACCATACTCTGGGCCGGCCAAAGAAAATCAACACCTATCCTGCTCGCACCTGCTAACAAAAACTAACCCATATTTCGTTTTGACTCCGGCAGATCCATCAATGATCTCCCAAACCTCCCAAGTTTCTACATCCTGTATCGAAGCAGATGGTGATTTTCAGAACCATTCCCACCACACCCTTAATCAGAGGCAACATAAGTACGAATCTACGGGATACAACATCAATTCAACCGAATAAAATTCAACTCCTTTCCTAAAAAGATCCGACATTTCGGCAATTCCGACACCGTAAAGCTCCCACTACACCCCATCGCGTCCCCAAAACCACAGAAACCACTTCCGCTACACTGTTCCCGTCGTCACACACACAACCCACAAAAGCAAAAAAAATAAAACACTGAGGAGCGGCACAAGCGACGGCGATCATACAGTGGCGGGGTCCTGGGAGGTGAAACACTCGAGGCAGATGCTGCAGCTGTCCTCGAAGACGTCGTCGGCGCCGTCGGCGCCGGCGGCCGAGGCGGAGGAGGAGGAGGCGGTGAAGCTGGTGGGTTTCTCCAGGGAAGACGGAAAGGGCGCGAAATTCGCCATGGGAGCTCGACTGGTGCTTCACACAGAAGGAAAGAGAGAGAGAGAGAGAGAGAGAGAGATGGAAAGAGAAGAATGGGGAGGAGTGAGGAGAGAGGGTTGTGGAGCAGGAGAAGGAAAGAACCCTAGAAATGCGGAGAGAGAAACAAGAGAGAGGAGAGAGAGTCAAGGGGAGAGAGAGAGAGAGAGAGAATAATGGGGGAGGAAGGGAGAGGACTGAAGCGGGGGGGGGAAAGGAAGGGAAAGGTCAGGGGAGGAAGGAAGCGGTGAGGGGGAACAGCCGATTCAGACGCTTTGATTGGATCAAACCCCCACCTTTTCCTTTCTTTCTTTTCTTTTCTTTCCATTTCTTTTCTTTTCTTTTCATTTCTTTCCTTCTTTCTTTCTTTCCATTTCTCATTCCACCATTTTCCCCATTCTCATCTCATCTCATCTCACCTTTTTCCCATCATGAATGGAGTTAAGTATCACAACCCCTTCTACCCAACCCATCATCCTATATATTGTCCTTTTCGTTCCATGTTGAAATAGACAAGATTTTATGAAAAAATTTATTGATAAAAGAGAATAAATATTTCTTTTTTTCTCGATGCAAATTTGACACGATATGAAGACAGGAAATTGTAAGTCTCAACAAAAAATAATAATAATTCATTGATTTCATCACTTTTTTGGTGGATTCTCACAATTAAGCTCTTTTAATTTCAATTTAATGAGGGAAAAGGAAAGGAGACAAACAAAGAAGAAAAAGAAAAAACACTACTTTTCAGAAAGCTGTGTCCCCCTTCCTCCTCGTGCTCATGCAAAGTAATGTTGGATGCCATGTATAAATTACATACTATAGGGATAGAGAATTTTATCCTTTGAACACATGTGTAAAATATTTACTTTTAACTATTAGGGTACTTGGAAGACCATAAATCGAACTTCGAAGTTGGGTTATAACTAGAATCCTGCTACGATAATAAAATCGAACTGAGTTGAGTTGAGATGAAATTTATAAATATATCGATGGATCTAATTTGTAGTTGAAAAGTTAAGTCAAGTCGAATTCAGAAAAACACCAAATAGCATCAATCTAACCACGCTTGTGTTAACTTAAATTGCTCATGTTTGTTTACGTGAAGGAAAAATGATTTCTTTCTTGAGTATTAGTTATAACTCTTTCATGAACTCATAATCAACAAAGCCCTTTTGACCCATTTTTCTAAGCTGTGGTTGGATTAAAAGTAGCAACTCGAGGATAATGACAACTGAGAAACATGAGCAAATGATAAGTCAAAATCTTCACGGTTTAAACCAAATTAGGTATGAGGTCTATATCAAGCATTTCTCGTAATTTTCATTTATGGAACACCACTTGGTTTCCATTTTTATTTCTTTCAAAGCTGATTTTGTATATGTCTATATATAATATAACGGAAAATCTTTCCTGGAGGGGAAAAAAAGAGTAAGGTGAGAAGCAATAATAACACCTTGTCGATAACCATGGCTATGGTCACCTAATTATTTCACCTCACCAAAAATTCTTATTCTATAACTATAAATTTTAATTAATCATTGAGCGTAAGAATTAAAAAAAAAAAAAAAAAAAACACCATAAATTCCATGAAATTTAATGTCACGTTTGATTTGTCAAATGATCAATAAGTGAAATCTTTCCAAGGTAAATCTTTCAATATCAAATCAATACAGAATTGACTTACTATATATAATTATTTTCGTCAAAGAAATAAGTAAAGTAAGAAGCAATAATTACATCTTGTCCATAACCATGGCTATGATCACCTAATTATTGCACGTCACCTAAAATTCGTAAGTTATTTTTTAAATTGTAATTACTCTTTTGGTCCTCCGCTCGATTCGGCATCGATGTCCCTTCACTTCTAAATCAAGGGTTGAGAAATCAAAATCCATTTCACCAACCCCACTTTCCTCCCACCTTTTATAATATCCCCAAGCTTTGGAACTTTCATCCTCTTCGTAATCCGACGGCCAGTAGGAGCTTTCCACTTCCGATCCGACGGCTATCCATTTGGATTCGGATCTTCCTACCGAAGCCACGCAAAGCATCTTTTGACGAAGAATTGTTATTCTATGAGCATGGTACGATAATAGAAAAGCATCTGGACCGCCGTATCCGATGGAATTCGTCACCTCCGTGATAATCTATGGCACTTGCAATTCAAATTGATCATTTCGAAACTTATTTATAGGATTATGTGTCACGGATTGGACGTTACCGTGAAGATGGCCAAGATGACCGGGCAAGACTTGAAGTGTTGACTTGTGACATACGAGTCTCCTATCTTGAAAATTATCCAATTACGTGAGAACACGGGAGATTGCCACACTTCCACGCGATTAGCGTTAATTTGTCTCAACTTTTTGGAAGTCGGATTTCTTGCCAAAATATGCCGAACCAATTGTGGAAAAAGATGCATGTAAATCTAAATCTTATTTATATTTAAAGATTCCAAATATATTACAATAAAAAAAAAAACAAATTTCACAAGCTATAAGTGCACTAAAGATTGTAAAATTTATCATAAAAATATAATTAATTTTAAAATTTTCAAGAAGTGCATTCAAATCCAAAAACTTGCGCAATTGGTCCTTCCATTAAATTGATTGCACTTTTTAAAAGTTTTACAAATTAATTGTACTTTCGTGACAAAATTTAAGATATTCATCGCACTTATCCAAGAAAAGAAAAATGATTGATATAAAAAAAAACTCTAAATTTGTACATTTATGAAAAATTTATCTAGTTTTATCATTTGATCAACAAAAATCTTAAATTAGTATACTTATGACATATTTACCCTTCATTAGTTTCAATTAAATTTTTTTATTAAATTACTAAATTAAATGGCACATGACAATTAATAGTTATGCAATTTGGGATTTTATTTTTCATTTATCACATATGTATCTATTTGTAGTTTTTTGCGATTTTGGGATTTCACCTTTCATCTGTTACATATAGTTAATTTGTAGTTTTTCGCGATATTTAGTCAATTTAACATAAATCAATAGATGGTAAATTTGGGTTTTTAGTGGTAAAAATAATTTGAGGTAAATTTATGGTGACATTAATTCGATGAAATTAAATTTTAAAGAAAAGGCATTGTCGCAACCCAAACATGCCGACATGTCCGGTGGGATCTCCCCCTTCGTGAATCGCACGTCAGGCTGTCTTTCCTTTTCTTTTTTACCATCGGCAGGCGCCTGTGCAAGGATAATAATAATAACATGGCTCGGAAATCCAGGTCAAAAAGGGGGGCAGAAAATTAAGATAAAGAAAGGGAATCGATGATGTCATCTTTGAACCAGTGAAAATTTCCGAAAGCACGAGGGAGGGAGGGAGGAAGAAAGTGCGAGGAGCAGGGCATGGCCCATCGTGCGACTCCGTCGGTCGGGTCGCGAGTCTTTTAAAGAAGCTCTTGACTTTCGGAGCAGCTTCGTGTGAACGTGTCGTCGTCTGGTTTTTGGTTTTTTTTTTTACCTTTTTCTGCGGGAAGCCACGGCCGTCAAAAGTGAAAAGAACCGACGAGTCGTGCCGTGGAAAGATGGGCTTTTAACGCGGTTGGGTTTTAGCCCTTTTTCTATGGAAGATTCCGCCGTGAAAGACGGTTTGGAAAAAGAAGGCGAGGGCCACGACCATCCCGATGGTTGGGGCAATGCCACTCGTCGCCACCCGGCAAGGGCCGATCGGCCGTTCCATGCCCTCGTAACGACTTGGTAAAGTTCCCAAACACTTCCCCGACATTGCCGCCACTAAAGGTGTTTATAGTTCGGTTTGGTTTGAGTCAATTTGGATTTTCAGTTAAACCAAACCGAATTGTACTTGGTTTAATTCAATTTGGTTTTTCGCTTTCTTTTGAAATATTAAAATAATATTTTGTGGAAAATGAAAGAAATTGTATAAATTGCAATACTAAGAAAAGTGACTAATTTTCTACCGAAGATCCCATCGTAAAAGAAGGTTTAGAAAAAGAAGGCAACGGCCCACTCTCGACGGTTGTAACAACATGGCTAGTCGCCACCGGGCAAGGGCCGGTTGGCCCTCGCTTGCCCTCATAGCTTGCCCTCATAGCAACTGTAGTAAGGGTTCCTAAACACTCTTGCTTATCCTTGTCTCGTCCTCAATCTTTCCCTCCCTTATCTTAATATAGTTTAATTCTTTATTTTGAGTTTATTTTAGGCTAAATACTACAAAATTTCAAAGTAATGATTTTTTTTTTTTGTCACGAAAAATCCAAACATTATACATGTGACATATATATCTTTTATTTCAGTTCCATTCAAGATATATTTGTCACGTTGGTATAAGTTTTAGAAGTTTTTATGATACAAAAAAAAATGTGGCATTTTTTGTCGCACTTGGCAAATTTAGGGTTTTTAGCCATATAAACAAGTTGAGAATACTTTTTCACCAAAAAAAAAAAAAGTTGAGAATACTCGTGCCGTGGTAGATATAGTGTTGCAGATCTTTTGTAATATTAATAATTTATTTTATTTTCATTTTAATTTGTAACTCATATTGAGTTTTAATGAACTCCATCAGCTTATTGGACCCTACAAAGGACCAAAAATTTAATGAAATGTGTTGTTTTGGACTTTTGGTCCACAAAAAGCTGACAGAGCTCACAGAAGTACTAACTAAAATGGAGAATGGCGACAAGTTTTAGAAGTTAAATATGCCGTAAAAGTATTAAGTGCTTACAAATTTTAGGAATTCCACTGTAATTGTTCCTAAACTAATAGTAAATGTGTTCACGTGCCCAATAGATCAACCGAGCCCGAAGCGCAGATGGGCGGGTTCGAAAAAGTAATCCAAATTAAAAAGCCTAGTCAGGGCCAACTAGTCGGTCCAATTGATTCTGGCCCGCCCATTTGCAGCCGGTCCAATTGATTCTAGTCCCAGGATTATTGCGGCAAACCTTTGTAACTATGATCTTTTTTATGAAAGCAATTGGCAATCTATTCTTGTTTTATAATCTGCGTTAACAAATTAAGCATCGTCTGATAACCATTTCATATATTTATCGAAAGAATCTAAATTTAAGATGCATTATGGAATCAATTGAAAGACCGGCAAGAATTCGGGTGATTTTGCATTGCATATTGACGTATGCCTTTTGAAGACTCTGACTATTTGTAGTGACATGTTTCTTTCCCTTCTCTATCCCATGGAAAGCAATATACGGTTTTTTCTGTGCCTCATCCCTTGAAAGACCTAGAACAGTGGTGAGGGGCGACCACATAGGATTTGGCGAGGGATGAGCCCTCGTCGGATCCGGAAGTTGTGAAGGGAGACAATGGTGGCAGAGCCACAAAGTACCTTGAGGATGCGGGGTGTTAAGGGAGAGGGAGAGGGAGAAGGAGGGCTCGGGGTCGCGGGTGATGATGACGGAGGGACTTGGGCTTGTTCTTGGTGGAGTCGTCGCTGGTGGGGGAGGTGCAAAGGTGAGGCTCAGGTGAGGGAGATGGCAGGTGAATGATTGCCATCGCCATGCAGGCGAGGGAGAGAGCCGAAGGGAGGAGAGGCGGGTAAGCGAAGAGATGGCATTGTGCTAGGTCGTCTGCAAAAAGAAAACAAGGAAAAAAAAAAGGTCAGAGAAAAGAGAGGGTAAAGAAGAGAGAAAAATCTTGCAAGTGGGACCCTTTATGAACACATGTCATACATTAAATGGAATAGTAAGAAGATGACTTGGCACCCCAAGCGTACCAAATATTTTCTCGCTCTGAACATAGTGATGTCATAAAAGGGCTGCTTGATATAATTTGAGTATATCCTGTTTTCACCATTATTATGATGGGTATTTTAATTATTGCTATAATTTGCCACTTCACTATGCGATCATGGCAGTGAATTTTGATAATGCCTTCTAATTGCAGGAGTCTCCGTGTATTATTTCTTTCAAGTTTCAAGTGCCGGGTTCCCATCTTGGAAGTAGATTGACACCAGAGGATCCATGTTAGATATAACAAATTTTATTCCAACATATTCATAAAAAGGAAAGTACTCGCAACATTTAAATTATTGTTATGAATTCCAAAAAAATTGTGGAAAAAAAATCAATTGTGAATTTCATGTGACAGTTTGGGAGTATTGTAAATGTTTTGGGAGTTTTGACTTTAAGAAAAAAAAAAAAGGGCGTGAGTTGAGAGATTTAGATTAAGTAAAACAGTAAAAAGTAAGGGTATGTTTGTTCGGGAAAAGTATTTTTCAGGAATTAATTCTTCGGACTTTCACGAAAAATGGCTTGTTGACTGAAAACACTTTCTGGCCAATGAAAATATTTATGTATAAGTCTAGGAAAGAATCTAAAGAGGTGAAAACACCTTTCGAAATTGCTCATTGCGAATTTTTAATTTTTTTCCTTATTTTTCATTTTATTTTTCCCTCAACCGGTTGTCATGTCTCGGTAACGGCCGACGAACAACCATAGGCATGGGCCGATGAGGCTCAATCTCGCCAAATCTTGGTGATTCTGAGCTTGTCCAAGGCCAATATTGGGCAAGCCTAGAGCTTGCCTATGAACGTTGCCGGCCGAAACGAGGAAAAAAAAAAAAGGAAAGAAGAGAGAAAAAATAAAATTAAAAGAGAGTCCAGCTCATAAGGTCAGTTCTCCATGCTATCCAAGCTTATTGGGCGTCTGTTTTTACCATTCCTTTAGCTGTACTGGATAGAATTGAGCAGATCCTTAGGCAGTTCCTTTGGAAAGGCCCTAACCTGGGCAAAGGTGGTGCTAAAGTTGCCTGGGAGGAGGTTTGCCTACCCAAGGAAGAAGGCGGTCTTGGCATCCGGAGCCTTAGAGCTTGTAATAAGGCCTACATGCTCAAGCATATCTGGATCCTTTTCACCGATAAGGAGTCCTTATGGTGCAAATGGATCAATTCCAATTTTCTGAAAATGAGAAGCTTTTGGATAGTGAAAGTTCCTTCTTTATGCTCATGGGCATGGAAGAGGATCCTTCACTTACGTTCGGAGTTCAGAATGCACTTCCGGTGGCGGATTGGAGATGGTCGCACTATCTCCCTCTGGTATGATCATTGGCACCAGTTTGGTCCTCTGAACCTCTCATATTCCGAAGCCTATATCTCAAGCTCCGGTCTTTCTCCTTTGGCCTCTGTAGCTGACCTATTCACTCCAGATGGCCAAGCCTTCAGATCAGAGATCGCTTCTTGGGATTTTCCTATCCCTTCTCTTTCTGCCTCTCCGGATTGTTTATCATGGGAAAGTAGTTCCGATGGGCTTTTCTCGGTCTCTTCCGCCTGGCATCTTATTAGAAGAAAGAAGGACAAGGTTGAGTGGCATTCCTTTATTTGGAACAATGCCATTACTCCGAGATATCAATTCAACCTTTGGATTATCATAAAGAAGCGTCTTCCCACGCAGACTTTGCTCATGTCTTATGGCAGGATAGGCTATGAGGTTTGTCCTTTCTGCAAGACCACTCCGGATTCAATTGATCATCTCTTCTTTGAGTGCTCCATCACTGCGAGTGTGGCTCTCTTCTGGACGATGAAGTGTAATCTTCCTTGGCGGAACAAGACTTGGGATGAGAACCTCTATTGGGCTATTAATCTTCTCTCCGGAAAGGATTTCTACCGCACAATTGGCCGGTTCTCATTCGGCGCCCTTTGCCACCTAATTTGGAAGTATAGAAATGACAGTCTCTTCAGAGACCAAGCAGCGTCACCGGTTGCAATCAAGAAACACCTCATTAGAGTGGTAAAGGATAAAGCTATTACCTTCAAGAACGTTGAGAATACCCCGAGGAGTAGAAGGCTCCAGAGGAATTGGGGGATGGATGCATCTATCTTCGCAACCACTCGTTCGGCTCCCTAAAAGTCTTCCTTCTCTTTTAGTTGTCTTTGTTTGTCGCCTCCTTCGCCTGTCGGGTTACCGTTGGCTTCTTGTGTTGGTTGGCGTCTTGTTGAGGTTGTGCGGAAGGCCCTGCGTGGCCCTCTCGTTCCTCGCCTCTTGCCTTGGTTGGCTTGCTAGCTTTGGCCGGTCTGTTTTTCACTTCGCCCGGTTCCCTTCCACTCGCCCAGATATGTCTGGGCTAGTGTAAGTTTTGCTGGAGCCGGGTCTTGTATTTATTGGCGTAAAGCTCTTTTTATATATTATTACCTTTTACCAAGAAAAAAATTAAATTAAAAGATAATTAAAAATCCAATTTAAAAAGAAAAGAAAAGAAAAAGAATTTAAAATTCAATTTTTTAAAAATATTTTTTTGGCCTAAGATAAAGAAGCAATGATGAGATTGAAACTCTTTTCCAATAAGATCCAAATATTAAAAAAAAAAAAAAAAAAAAAATTCAATCATATATCACCAAATAAAAGAAAACTAATCGTATTTCTTTAAAAATGCTTTTTATTGAATTTTCCGTGAAACAAATATACTCTAAAAACCATTTCAAATAGAGACTGAATTTATTGAACCCCATGATGTACATTTGATTACTAAACTTGCACTGTTTTCTTTAACTTCTCAATTTTGTAATTTCTGTTATATATTGTCCAACTTGTAGAAAATTTCCAATTAAGTTCCTTGGCCTCTAGTTCCACCAAATTGAAATTGATGAATCCGTCGATGTCGGCCTAGTACGAAATGCAAATATTGGTTCCACCATAAGCAATCAATCGAGCTAAAAGAATAAATGATGTGCGGTTTCCGTTGACCAAACTGCGCGCAATAATCCAGGCTAAAATTGAGTAGAATATTTGATAGCTTTTCAGACGATGAAAATATATTTTCTTCATAAGTGACACAAGTGATATTTTAAAAAAAAAAAAATTTTCAAATCATTTATTTTTTACAAAACAAACACACCATAAAATATTAAAGAGTGTCTTTCAGCTATTTATTAAGTCTTATTTTATGCGCTTTGACAATTTAAACGTTTAAGTGTTACTGTTAAAATTGGTAATTACCTTTTATATTCACAGTATGTTAAGAAATGAGCATTTTTGTTTTTAAATCATTTAATTAGTCCCGTGGCGGCTTATATCGAGTCAATGGCTAGTTGAATAATTGATTATTTTATCTGGCCGCCACTTACTGTGAGAAGGAGACCATTTGAATTTCTTCCTTTTTTTTTTAAAGTCGTCGACACACATTTCAATTCGAGGAGACAATTACACTATTGAAATTTTGTTGATAAGTATCCTAAAGACTCTCGTACAACCAATGCCATGAAAAAAAATAATTTATTTTGAATAAAATATAATTAAAGACGTCCCTATGACTAAAATACCTGCCAAAGAATTTTCTAGAAGACATTATTTTAAATGAGCGCATGGGCAAGAGGCGAAGCAATGCATGAAAATTTTTGACATTTTCTCCATTGCTGAGGTCGAAAATGGGTCATGCGGCACGTAACCCGCGAAAAAAATACACGTTATGAGAACAAAAGTTCTTCAAATTTCAACCTCCTCAGTCATTTGCTTGTGAAGTTTATTTAGCTAGCCTAGGATCAAAAACAGTTGTTGAATTTGCATAAGCATTTAGCTAACTAGACCAGTATTTTCAAATGTACTACAAACTGTTCTGAATATTTTTAGCTCAAAATCCAAAAGTCATCCGCTAAAATCTGACTAATTGCGTGTAAACTCTTTCAAGTTACAACACACGTATTGACCAAATGCTTATATCTAATTGATTCACGAGGCATTCAGAGTCAAGCAAGCCTCAAGATTGCTAAGCCTTTTGAATCCCTTTGATGTATGGCAAGCATGATTTGAATAGATTAAAAATATTCAATAAAGTCAAAAAAATCACTTAGCTTGCCCAGCACGAAAGTTGCTAATTTACGCAATAAGAAAAAAAAGAAAAGAAAATGGCTACACAATGTAATTCGTTCCATTTAAGAAAAAGATTATAAAAATGGCTACTTAATCCATCGGCTACACAAGCATGGAATCCGATCTTGAGATCTACTGGTGGGGAGGCATATGAAGGAACAAATAAATGGATAGAAGAATATGAGCTTGAATAAGAGATACATGAGTATCTCTCCATGGTTTCACCTTCCAAAATGTTTTTCATGGACCACCGTATTTTACTAATGTTATTGAATAATTCTCTTGTTACCTAAAATTCAATCTTTAATTTAAACTATCTACTGCAGATCCTTAATATCGGACGAGTTCTTAAAATAGGGCTATCTGCCATCGTTACTCAAGGAGAAATCTCAATCATCAAATCCAAAGGAGAACGGAGATCCAATGACCACTACAAACAAAGCTGGAAACATGTAAATAGAAAAGTGCAGCGTGCGTTCTGCAGTCCCCTTCACTCAAATTTGGCTTCACAGCGCAGTTCGCACTGCTTTTCTCTATGGCCAGGATTTTGGAACACGAGAGGCAAACGGATAACAACAGTCCAAATAATAACCATTGCCTATTTTGACAAGCTAGGGTAAATTTCGAAAAGTATATTGCATGATTCGTAAATCATACGAATCATTATTATCTGGATTATCAATTATGCACATTTTAGTGTAGATTTACCTGATTGATTGATGGTTGAAATGGAATTGAATTTGTAAATCAAGTAATATTTTGCTTTCCCACAAATTTCGAATTCTTATAAGCGCATGACGCATGTCTAAAACCTTTGTTCACACTAGGCATGCAAGCATATGTTGCTTTCAACAATGACTCATAGAGCTTCATATAGAGAACAATGGAACGGGGATGGTAATGGTGCAAATTTAGCCTATAAGATAATATAAACAGATGGATTCACTTCTCAAATATATTTCGCTTGTTTGAACATCATTTGGTGTTTAAAATCACCAAATTACAATCCAAGCATCAAGGATCTAAATCTAATCACTAGCTTCCAAGGTCTAGTTATCAAGACCCTGAATCCGCCTGTTAAGTACTTGAATCTATTCATTAAGGATGGTCTTGCAATAGCATATATCAGGCCGTATCTAAAAAATTATAAACAACCTAGCTTTTCATGAATTAGTCAAACCACTAAAAATAAAGACATAAAATATATCAGGCCGTATCTAAAAAATTATAAACTACCCAACTTTTCATGAATTAGTCAAACCACTAAAAATAAAGAAATCATTATTTATTTATTTTTATTATAGCGGAAAAAAAAAACCAAACACGCCAAGGATCATGACGTCGACCGATTTTTGGATTATGAGATCTGCAAATGAACGTGAAACGAGCCATGCCCCGCTCTTCTCATCCCTCACCGCATCACGTGTCTCTCACGTCTTGCAAATCGGCCGGAATTGGTCCACCCGCCTTCCCCTCTCGATCTCGCCCCGCCCATAAATAGACCAAAACCAGAAAAGAGCAAGACAGCAGCAAGAGAAACGATCAAAACACAGAGGAGAGAGAGATGGATTCGATAGATATGATCCGAAAGCCGCACGCGGTGTGCATTCCCTACCCAGCCCAGGGCCACATCAACCCCCTGCTCAACCTCGCCAAGCTCCTCCACCACCGGGGCTTCCACGTCACCTTCGTCAACACCGAGTACAACCACAGCCGCCTCCTCCGCTCCCGCGGCCCCTCCTCCCTCGATGGCCTCCCGTCCTTCCAGTTCCGCACCATCCCCGATGGCCTCCCGCCCTCTGATGCCCCGGACACCACGCAGGACGTTCCCGCCCTCTGCCAGTCCACGAGTAAGTTCTGCTTGCCCTACTTCCGGGACTTGCTCCAGAGGCTCAACGACGAGAGTGCGACGTCGGGTTCGCCGCCGGTGAGCTGCGTGGTGTCAGATGGCGCGATGACCTTCACACTCGATGCTGCAGAGGCAATCGGCGTGCCGGAGGTCCTGTTCTGGACGGCGAGCGCGTGCGGCTTCATGGGCTACGTGCAGTATCGCAGTCTCATCGACAAGGGTCTTACTCCACTCAAAGGTATGCATTACTAAATAACTGTCCGATTTGGTTTAATTAAGTAATCTCACTTAGCAGATTTACGGCTAATGATTCTTCTTCTCTTTTGTGGATTTGGTTAGCGTTTATATCGTGTGGCTTTGTTTGTTCCTGATTTACATGATTGGCCAGTGGCGGACTGTGTCGTAGTTTTCTAGGTACATAACAAAGTCAACTGTGAAAAGTAAAATTTTAGATGGAAGAACGTTATCATGAATGGTTAAACGGTTTAACTGATCGACTCTCAATTTGCAGATGCCAGCTACTTGACAAACGGATATCTAGACACCACCATTGACTGGATACCCGGGATGAGAAACATCCGCTTGAGAGACTTGCCGACCTTCATCCAAACCACTAACCCAGACGACCTAATGATACCCTTCTGCATGAGAGAGGTCGAGCGAGCGAAGAGAGCCTCAGCCATTGTTTTCAACACGTTCGACCGATTAGAGCACGAGGTCCTCGACGCCCTCAAGGCCATGTTCCCTCCCATCTACACCCTTGGCCCCCTTCATCTCCTTACAAAGCAACTATCTGATGATAACACCAGGCCGTTTGGGTCCAACCTGTGGAAGGAAGAGCCGGGTTGCATCGAGTGGCTCGACTCGAAACAACCCAGCTCGGTTGTGTACGTGAACTTCGGGAGCATCACAGTGATGTCGCCAGCACAGCTGGTGGAGTTCGCATGGGGGCTCGCGAACAGTGGCCAGGCGTTCCTGTGGGTCATCAGGCCAGACTTGGTCATTGGTGATGCGGCGATGCTGCCTTCGGATTTCTTGGCTGCAACGAGGGAGCGGAGCTTGCTGGTGAGCTGGTGCCCCCAGGAGCAGGTGCTAAGCCACTCAGCGGTTGGCGGGTTCCTAACCCACAGCGGGTGGAACTCCACGATTGAGAGCATCGCGGCCGGGGTGCCGGTGGTGTGCTGGCCATTCTTTGGGGACCAGCAGACGAACTGCTGGTACAGCTGCCAGGAGTGGGGGATCGGGATGGAGATCGACAGCGACGTGAAAAGGAACGAGGTGGAGAGGCAGGTGAAGGAGCTGATGGAGGGGGAGAAAGGGCAGCAGATGAAGAGGAAAGCGATGGAGTGGAAGGAGATGGCCCGAGAGGCCACGCGTCCTTCCGGGTCGTCGTTCTTGAACCTAGACGAGGTGATCAACAAGGTGTTGTTGTCGCCGATAAGAGATTAAGCTTGTACGGACATTGCTTCGCGATTGGGGCGAGTATCCAAACGATTCTGTAGTGTAGACAGTCTTGTTATGTATTGCCCTGTCTAGATCGTATCTACGCCCCTAGTAATTCCGGTCTCGTCAGTTCCAGTTGTTTTTATTTAGTTATGTGCAGTTGGCATGCGTGTGAAACATATGGCTCGGAAGTCCAGGTCAAAAAGGGTGGCAGTAAAGAAAGTGAATCGATGATGTCATCTTTGAACCAGTGAAAATTTTTTATTTTCGTTTTAATTTGTAATTCATATTGAGTTCTAATGAACTCCATCAGCTTATTGGACCCTACAAAGGACCAAAAATTTAATGAAACGTGCTGTTTTGGACTTTTGGTCCACAAAAAGCTGACAGAGCTCACGGAAGCACTAACTAAAATGGAGAATGGCGATAAGTTTTAGGACTTAAATATTCGGTAAAAGTATTAAGTGCTTACAAATTTTAGGGATTCCATTGTAATTGTTCTTAGGGGTGAGCAGCGGTCTAGAGTCGAACCCTGGACCGACCCTGGACTGGCCCAACCCTGCCGGTCCTGGTCCGGTTCCCAAGGGGCCAAGGGTCGGTCTTGGTCCGAAATTCAAGGGGACCAACACTGTGACGGTTGGTCCTCGATCTTAAAAGTTTTTTCGGTCCAACCCCTGGACCAACCCTATATATTATATTATATTATATTATTTATACTTTTTTTATATATTCAAACATAAGTAAAATGTTTGTTATATTATATTATATTGAGACGTTCTATCAATAGCACTAATAGTAATTTCATTTTAAAACTTTTGTTGAGTATTAATTATGTGTCGTTTGTTTTGTTGTCAAGTGTTCAGAAGTTCAAGTGAATTAACAAGATGTGAAATTATATATTCAAGGTTTATATTAGATATTTTGAACTTTTTATGATTTAATTGTATTTTACTAATGAATTTCAGCTGCACTTTGCTTTTCAATTTGTGTCAAATGGTATAAGTTTTTGAAGAGTAGAGTAGTACTATAGTTGCTATGGTGATTTGCTAGTCAAGTGGTGTGAAGCTCATTTTTTGGTTGAGTGGACTCTACATGATCAAATGCAGGAAAACGCTTTTGCATATGGTGTTATGAATATTAAAGATAAATGATTACAAGAACTTTCCATCTTGTCTCATATCTCGATAAGCAGTTAGCAGGTACGAAATTTTTATTATTGTGTCATCTTAAATTTGCTAAATATGTATTGGTATTTCTAATTTAGTTGCATAATGCCGCATTGTCAATGGATGTGTAATTTGAATTTGTAGGTTTGCTATTTTAGGAAGTATAAAAAAAAAGACAAAAAAAATTATCGATTGGTCCCGGGTTGAACCTGGAACCGAACCGAACCCATTGGGTCGGTCCGGTCCGGTCCTTGGTCCTAGGCTCAATAGGGTCGGTCCTCGGTTTTAAAAATTGAGTACCGACACTGTACGGGTTGGTCCTAGGGTTAGGGAGTGGACCGGACCAATCCGGACCATGCTCACCCCTAATTGTTCCTAAACTAATAGCAAACGTGTTCACGTGCCCAGTAGATCGACCGAGCCCGAAGCGTAGACGGGCGGATTCGAAAAAGTAATCCAAATGAAAATGCCTAGTCAGGGCCAACTAGTCGGTCCAATTGATTCTGGCCCGCCCATTTGCAGCCGGTCCAATTGATTCTTTTTTTTGGTCAGTAGTCCAATTGATTCTAGTTGATTCTAGTCCCAGGATTATTGCAGCAAACCTTTGTAACTATGATCTTTCTTATGAAAGCAATTGGCAATTTCTTCTTGTTTTATAATCTGCGTTAACAAATTTAGCATCGTCTGATAACCATTTCATATATTTATAGAAAGAATCTAAATTTAAGATGCATTACGGAATCAATTTTGAAGACTCTGGCTATTTGTAGTGACATGTTTCTTTCCCTTCTCTATCAAACATAATCCTGTGTTCATCGTCTTCTTTGGTCCCCTTGATATCCCATCCTAATCGCAAAACAAAATGAAAGGATAGGGTGGTCGGTTTATATTACAAATCCGTCCGGGATCGTTGAGTTTTTTAGGATAATGGTAATGCCAGATCTGATGTAGAAACCTTCCGAAGATCTGTCAGCTTCTTGTATTCCCTGCAAAAAGAATGGTGAAATGTGAACATCTGACAATTGAATGAATAAACTCCCCGTATCATGTATGAAATGAAATGTCTTTTAGGCTGTATATAAAGGGGAATTCAATTCAGTGCGAACCTCGGAATTCGCAATGACGACATTCTTCCCAATTCTTGCATTTTTGTCGATGATGCAATCCCTGCACAGATATGTAACGATAATCAAGTCGAAGGCAAGAGTGCATAAGGATCATAGCTTGATCCAGGCTCCATGGTGTTTCATGCGCGCGCAGATATTCACCAAACAGGCTCAACCTCGCTCTAGTGCACATGGAGAAAGACACGAAATGAGGACGGAACGGAATTAATGGAAAGATTAGGAGCATTGTTGCGTACTTGATTTTCGTGTTTTCTCCGATGCCAATGGGGACTTTTCCCTCGGCAAACTGCGTGGCTACTTCGGCATCAGTTTCATAAAAGTCAGCTCCGAGCATCACTGTGTCCTGTAACACCATGTAATTAGCTGAAGCATAACATTTCATGCTAAATGAGATCATAATAAACTTGCCAAAGCAGCAATTTCGCACATGTCTAATTCACTTAAGATCAGAGTAAAGTGTGGTAATTACCTTCAGGTGAACATTAGCATTTATGCGCGATCTGATACCAACGACGCTGTGCTCTATGAAGCAATTATTTAAGAAGCTCCCGTGTGATACAATTGAGTCAACAACCTGAAGAAAGGATGAACAGTTGGCCAACGATTGGTAGGACAAAAGATATCTCCGCACATTTTCCTTCCCCAATATAAACTATTTGAAGATAAATGCAAGTTACCAGGTTCATGGAATGGGGAATGTAACCAAAACTCACCTTGCTGCTGTCGATCTTGGACGGTGGCAAGTTCCTTCTTGATGTGTATATCGGCTTTGTTGCATCATAAAAGCTAAATCTTGGTGGCTGAGAGATAAAAAAACAAATGCTCTGTATGGGTTAGAGCTCTTAATAAGAACCCAGAACATGTAAAAAAAATTCAGTCTAACAGATGGAAACAGAAAGAAGCATTGAAGCTAGTTGACAGAAGTGAGATACAATCAAGTTAAACAACGCACTTACATGCTCGGTCAGAGCGAGGTTTGCCTCAAAGAAGGATCTGATGGTCCCTATGTCTTCCCAGTAATCATTAAATAGATAAGCCTGCAACAACTTCTCAATGAATCTGTTGATGCTAGCACCTAAAGTTACTAGCTAATGAACCAAAAACATACTTCACCGATGACAATAAGCATTGAACAATTCTGACCTTTGTGTAGAATTCGCTGGCAGAGGCAGGGATAATCTCCGATCCAAAGTCATTGGCCGTGGGAAAGCGCCATCTGAATTGACAAAGAGGCATAGAATTAATTTGCATTGATCAGCCTAAGATGTGCCATAGTTCTGCACATTTGTGCATGAGAAGCACGACTTTGAGTGAACTGGTACCTTAAGAGATTCAGAAGTATCTCCTTCTTGAAGACGTAGACTCCCATGGAAGCAATATACGGTTTTTTCTGTGCCTCATCCCGTGAAAGACCTAGAACAGTGGTATCCACTTGCTGAAGCATTCATTAGTATCAGCATGTTACCAGTTTCTGAATATGACCATAAGTTCATAAAAAGTATTCTGGTTTTTGTTAGTACCATTGCTTTGAGATCATCTCCTCTGGGCTTCTCGCTGAAGGAAAGGATCCTTCCTTTGTTGTCGATCTTCATTAAACCAAAGTCGGAGGCCCGTCTGTGTAGAAACAGAAGAAAGCTTGTCAAATAGGTAATCTTCATCATGAATAAATGCAAGCAACAGAACATTAAGAGACAGTGACTGCTGATTGGATGTGGGAAATGGAGACCGATACAGAGGTTTGGCGTCTGATCGAAGCTTAACTGGACACAATACAAAGTATCCGCAAGATGGTCGTGAAATTCTAGTGCTTTGGGTAAGTTGAAGAAATGTTTTTAGGCATGGAAATAGACCTGGGTTTGATTGAATCAGTGCTCTACCTGTCATCCACTGGCAAAGAAGCAATGCTGATATCTGCCCCACTCTGTCTATGGTTCTGAAATGAAGATATAAAATCATGTGTGAGAGTGTTATAAAACTGTAAAATGCCATTAAGAAACGAGAATAGTCCCACTAAGATTCCCCGGAGTTCTCCAATGCTTCATCACCTGAACAAAATCCATATAGTCCATCCGATATAAGTGATCCCCAGATAGGATAAGGACATCCTCAATCTCCTTGCTTCTCGCGTCCTGCATCAGGAAGGAACAAGTTATTTACCATCGTTCATGTGATGGAAATGTCATTTCAGGTCGAAATGCATAGACATTCTCACAGGACATACAGATTCTGTCTAGTAGGAAAAGGGTCAAACTGAGATGGACTGTATCATAGTGTCGATTAATGCTCGGGTTCAGTTTCTACCATAGAATGCCAGCTGTTACTGCACCATCCTATTGGAATATCAAGAGCATCAATGCCTCTCTCGAGGAGCATAGAAATAGAGGGGCAACCGCATTGATCATCAGCTAATTCGCAAATAAAGGTTGACTACATAGTATAAACCTTGTCTAGAACATGTTAAAATTTTATCCAAACCACTTTCTTATGTTCTACGTGTCCTGAAATGATCCACTTTTATGGTATCTCGAGAGTATTTGACTCTGAGCAAACAGACAATCTCAGTAAATTCAACTGCTGCAGAACAGTAGAAGTGCATATCATTTCAATGTCTTGAGATTATGAGCTAAGCATCTTAGTAGTGTTGCACAGTACCTCAAAAAGCCAATGGAACTGTCGAACCGCATCTGCAGTGCCCTGGAACCACCTCTTACCCGCCTCTCCTGGAGTTTGGGTTGCCGCAAGAACCTGGCCAAAAATCAGCCCTAGTAAGCCTCAGTTAACAACTCCAGATTGACTTCACACTTCCCAAGATTTATTCATAGGCGAGTCTATTAATCAACTGCACGCAACAAGAAACAATTAAGTTGTAGACAAGTGATTACCTCGACGTAGCCATCTCCAAAGGTGACTCCACTGCCAAAATTGTAAGCACGGGCGAGGTGCCTGTTGAGAGATGCTGAATTGAACTGAGTGAGGATGTAGACCTTGTTGACTCCGCTATTAATGCAGTTGCTCATCGGCACATCAATCAGCCTATATGCGCCCCCAATCGGAACCTACAAGTAGGAGCAAAAGAAACACAGCAAATTCTGTAAGAGTCGTTCTATCAAAAAGTCGATTGCAATCCACGTAAGACACTTATTTGTAGAATCATAGAACCGCCTGTGACACTTAGCTCAGGCAAAATTGCTCGGCATAATTGCCTTTCAGCGAACATAACTCAAGAAACATGTGGCCAACATGTCTGAACCCAATGTAGGCCCCTTGTGTTTGTCACTGAAGTCAATTCTATAGGATAAATTCAAGAGAAGGTTGGAGGTCGAGAGATGGTGTTATGACACTTACGGCAGGCTTGGCACGGCGTTTGGTAAGAGGGAAAAGACGAGTACCGGCACCGCCTCCCAATATAATTGCCGCAACTGTCCTTGCATCCCTCCTTTCCATCTCCAAGTCTCTCAACTGCATCATGTAACATCATACAGAAGCTAATTTTTGTTGCTTAATGCAACTCCATCACCGAGTAGAATTGCGTTGCTAACTAACAATTTCACATGGGCATTCAAAATCTATTTCCGGGTCGCATTTTGTTTGTGAGAGAAGATTGCTCTATTCAAGCAGCAAAAAAAATTGCAAACTCCTTTACATCCGGCGGATGTGTCCTGAATAAACATGCCGAGCCTTGTAAATAGAAAGAGTAATATGAATCCAGCAATTTGCCTTTCGAATGGACATCATATCCACAACATAGGATCTTCTAACACTCCACAATTCCCAAAACATGGTATCCTGATGTCTTTTGGTTCGGTGATTCTCTTCCTTCATGCTTAGCTACTTCCTCAACCGAAAATGGAAAAAAGGGTTGTTGACAAAATGTCTGCCATCTTAAGCTTTAAATGGTTAAAACTTTGAAAAAAACTACCATATGCTAGCAGCCCACAGAACCCTGTCCTGTTTGTACATAATGCAATAACTAAACTATCTTTAAGTAAATGTGATCTCTCGATGGTTATTAAATAAATAAAAACTAAACAAAGTGCATTCATGCATGGTTAAATGGCTTTCGCATTTTCTTGAACTGCATAGTGTCTAGCGAGCATCAAAACTGCTGGCTTTACCTTAGCCTCGCCTGCAATATCAGTAGCGATAGACATGGACACATGCTTCTTGACATCACTCTTTCCGTTGACCCCGTGACCCGCTTGGCTCATCTTCAGCTTCTTCCCCATCAACTCCCCGTTGCAGAACTTCACCATCTTCCAGCTCCGGCCTGCCAATCCCGTCGCGCCGTGCAGCTGCCCAGTGGCCGAGAGCGACACCCGGCCATCAGCCGAGACCGCCATCTCCTCTTCAAAAAATGGTAGAGAAAAGCTCGAACTCTGGAAAAGTATCAATTGTTTTAGCGTTTTCTGTGTTCACTTAGAGGAAGTACTGTGAACTATGGAGACTGAGCAGAGGACAGAGAGAGAGAGAGAGATATTTGATTTCATGGAAATGCATGGAAATGGAAGATTGGGCCACGTTATCTTCAATAAATGGCGTCCACCAATTTCTTGTCTTTGCTGCTTGTGGTCCTCTTGAAGAAGAAGTTGCATGCCATGCCATGCCATTTTTGTAACTAGTGACTCCTGGCCATTTGTCCGTGTGATTCTGGAACCGTGAAATAGGGAATATGCCCATCAATCACTATGAAAATCCGAATTTAATTATAATAACTTCATACGATCCTCAACCCGAAGATTCCAAATTGGAGAGCATATTATAGCAATTCCTTCACAATATGAGTAATGAAATCTTTCCACACAAAATATCATGATAATGTATCACAAGTCTTCGAAGACCAATGGCTAGACAAAATCATTAAGCAGGTGGTCTGATGTCTTGACCAATCCCGGGCAAGCTCTATCAGCTCGAAGGTCCGTATGGGTGGGCTTGGACAAGTAATTCCATTATTTGACTAGTCGATCCTCTAGGTTGGGTCTCGTTTTCCCGTAGAGGGATTTGGTCGGGATATCCAGTAGGGTAGGAACATTTTTCGTGCCCCTAACCTGGCACTAGCCCAATTGGGGATTCTCAGCCCTGCTAGGTTCTCTCTGGATTGGACTTGTCAGTTTAAGATCATGACCAGGACCAGATGATTGATTTAATTAGGTGATTCACATTTTGCTTCATAGTTTTTGAGATCATAGCAAGTTGCCTCGTGACATTTTGACTTTTCTAATTTGCCTTTTAATTTTTTTTTAAATCACTTTCTTTGTGTCTTTAGCATTGACTCCAACTAAATCTCTCTCTATCTCTCCATGTGACTACTCATAGCTCAAAAAATATATGTCAAAGCTATATTTCGCTTTGCCTCCGGTGTTGATTTCTGTCAAATTCTCATCAGAACTTTGGTCACGTGCAATATATTTCCATATCTCTTGCTTTTTGCAATTATACATTTATGTAATCAGTTAGCCCTTCATGATCAATAACGTGTCCAGAGTTTCAAGATCATTCGGCCACCTCCCTTTTGAGTCGACAGTTCACAAGAGTAGAACGATTTGTTACGTGGTTAACCTCATCTAGAATTTGCAATTACACAGCACGATCACTTTCCCTTTTTCCTCTTGTGATCATGAACGGAAGTATCGGTTTTGTGCCCGATATGCTGATGATATCGTATTAGCAAGTCAAGTTTCATAACGAAAACTTCTGTTATCCAACTGAATATAATTGCAAAACTATGTGATCATCTATGTTGTTGACAGCAAACTGGGGCACTCTCCATGCCAGACTTTTCTTCCTTATTTTTTGCATTTCAACTTTTGGATGAAAAAAAAAAATACAAAAAGCTAGAATTTTCTCATTCCCATGCGCGGGATCAGGGAAAAAACAACAAATTTGGCAACACTTGATGTAAAATCTTCACGCTAATAGAATAAAAACCATTGTGATTTTTTTCTTTAATTCAAAAGTCATCTTAATCCATATACTAATACTTAATCATCTTATTGAGTTTATGGAGAACTAGCATATAGAATAAGATTTTAAAAATCATAGTCCATGAAAAAGTTGGAAACTTGGGCTTATGCGGCTTGTGTGGTTAAATGCTTCCACCACCTGCTCTTACTAATACAATCTATAATTTCGACTAACTGATGTTGACCATGACTTGTTTACATGGCACGAAGATAAAATCCCAACGTAAAATGACATGATATGTTTAACTTTATATATTGACACGAATTGAGACTGATTAACATGTTTTTATCGTAATTCAACCGTTTGACATGTGGAATCACCAAAATTAAGATGCTTTAGATCGACACGAAGTGGTGCAAATTACATATTTGATTAGGACATGCTAATACGAATTGCTGTACCTTGTAAGCACTTTACACAAAATCATGATTTAGATTCTTTGCCATGTTTGAAGGACCAAAAATCTCATCATCTCTTACCATGATATTCCTCAAGTGATATCATGCGGCGACTCTGCTCGAGTCAAAGCTTTTGTTTTGTTGCCTTTCTCATCGATCAATCGGCCTATCATTCTATGAGTTCAGGACCAACATTTGATTGTGAACATACTGGTGTCAATATGAATGTGTGATTATATTTTTATTGGACACACGAAAAAGTCACGGAATAATTGTTTGGGATCGAGATCATGCGGCAACTTAGACTTCCTTGAATCATTAGAGTGCCAACTTAGGCTTCCTTGGATTGTTGGCGTGCCTAAGTTAAGCCTTTGCTAGGAATTGATTACTCGCTCGCTCACACGAATCGTAGAGAGAGAAAATTCTAGAGAGAGAATCTTTATGAAAGAAGGGACCTTTATCATTGAAATGTTCAGATGATTACAATGAGGGAAATAACACCCCTTCTTATATTATAGGCCTTCTCATTACAACCGTTGATTTATATTTGATGTAGCGAATGAGATTGCATCTCCTCTCCTACCGACTATTGGCATTTAAGGAAGAACGCTCAAGAACTTGGCATAATTACCGTCTTGCCAGTCCTTGAGAATGCTATAGAAACCTTGGGCGATTTTGGATGGTCTTCCTCGATCAAGCGCGATCCTTTGGCATGGGAACCTTGAGACTGTGACATTCTTCCCCAACCATTTGAGCTACACCCTCGGTGCTCTAAACTTTGGGTGTTGGTCGCTTGGTGCAATTCTTCTTCTTTCAAGTCTGCGTCGTGTTTGGCTTCTTAGTCCGTCGGCTACATGGCTCCTTCTTCGGTTCGGCCATCACCACGGTGCCTCACAAGTACTCTACTTCCGTAAAGAGCACAGGGATTAGTGTGCCACAA
Organism: Eucalyptus erythrocorys; assembly: GCA_014182555.1. Classification (NCBI taxonomy): domain Eukaryota; kingdom Viridiplantae; phylum Streptophyta; class Magnoliopsida; order Myrtales; family Myrtaceae; genus Eucalyptus; species Eucalyptus erythrocorys. Next base: position 14,549,393 of record CM024598.1, on the reverse strand, counting down.
GTTAGAGTAGGAGGATCCAACCCTACATTCGGCTTCTTCAAGGGTTGCGGCTTCAGGTGTGACTTGGTCATGAGGTCCTCAACTCTTAGCCCTTTTTCCACGAGTCGAATCATGGATATGCTCTTGGTGTTCATCATTCCTTGGAACATCAACACCACCATTGGCATATGGATGGAAATTGATAAAATAGTAAAAGATTATAACGGACCTCCAGTACCAATCACTTTCAACCCAAAAAAGAAAAAAGAAAAAAGGTATCAATCACTTCAAGTCTAGGCACAGGTCTCTTCAGGCCATCTAGGCAGAGGTGTCTTCACCCATCAAGGCTAGCTTATACAGGAACAGGGACGACAAGAGTATTGGAACATGAATAATGAAATTCAAATCTTGTTGGTCCAGCTTTCTAACTTATGAATGGCTTCGACACTTGATTTTCTTCCCCTATTGTTCACTAGAACTGGAAAAACTGTCTTCTTGCTTTAATCGTGTCCGAGTCTGCCTGTGTTTTAGTCTTGCTTGATCACTCAAATGCCCATTTTTGAGTGCTCATATTCATTGCATGTTATTCCAATGGTTGACGAGGATATCTCCAAGTTGCACTACTAGCGTCTTCTTCACTCTAGAAAATGCCCGTCCGTGTCCACTGGTTTCGGCATTCAAGCTTAAACGCGACCCCGCGGAAATGCCCAATTCTAAGTGCTCAGATTCATTGCATGTTATTTCAATGGTTGACGAGGACATCTCCAAGTTGCACTGCCAGCGTCTTCTTCACTCTAGAATATGCCCGTCCGTGTCAACTGGTTTCAGCATTCAAGCTTAAACGCGACCCCGCGGATGATGCCAGTGAAAATGCACAGTCCCAGTTGAAGTCTCGACATATTACTCTGCGCGTTTCTTGACCCTTTCTTCTTTGAGATCTCTTACCTCACCCTCACTCTTGAGCACAAACAGGTATATGTACTTCCCCCTGTGAATTATGTTTCTAAACCTGTCCGCTCGAACCTCGTTTGGTACAGCCATGGATAGCAACAAAAGCAGTCCATGGTCGTTCATCCTCCCAAGTTTCTTGCTTTGCTTATCTCTCTGCATCCACCTCTGTCTTGGCATAGACAAGCTTGATGCAAATCAGTCTCTACTTGGTAATCAAACCTTAACCTCCTCGGGTGGCGACTTTGTGCTTGGCTTCTTCACACCAGGCAAGTCATCTTACTCCTACATAGGCATCTGGTACAACAAAGTTCGCGAGCCAACCATCGTCTGGGTCGCCAGCAGAGACAACCCTGTCACCGACAGGTACTCCACTGAACTGAAGATCTCGGATGGCAATCTTATAATTGTCAACGGGTCCCAAGTTCCCGTTTGGTCCACGAATCTGCGTACTTCTTCATCTGGGTCGAGCTCCATGGTGGCGGTTCTTGGGGACGACGGCAACTTCGCTCTCAAAGACGGGCCAAATTCTTCCGTGACCCTTTGGCAGAGCTTTGATCACATGACACACACGTGGCTTCCCGGTGCGAAATTAGTGATCAACAAGCGCAAAAATACGGTCTTGACATCATGGAAGAACGCCGAGGATCCTTCGACAGGTTTGTTCTCTCTCGAGCTGCAGCCATCCAATGAATACTTCTTATGGTGGAACATGTCGTTTCGTTATTATACCACCGGGAAGTGGGATAGTAAGAATAAAGTGTACGAAAACGTGCCTGCGTTGAAAGCAAACAATATTCTGGATTACATCTTTGTGGACAATGAAAATGAGAGCTACTTCACTTATAGAAGGAAAGATGGTAGCACTACCCTATCAAGATTCGTGATGGATATTTCTGGGCAAATACAGTTGCTTTCCTGGTTGCCCTCACAGCAGTGGAACATGTTCTGGTCCCAGCCCGCAAAACAATGTCAAGTCCGCAATTTTTGTGGGCCTTTTGGTGTTTGCAGCGAGAGCACGGATAACTTTTGCAGTTGCTTGCCAGGGTTTAGTATAACCTCACTAAGAGATTGGAATCTGAGCGATATGTCTAGTGGTTGTAAGAGGAATTCCAGATTGAGTTGTGCTTTGAGCACTTTGGATGGGGAGAAAGACCAATTCTTGCTTAGTTCTAACATGAAATTGCCGACAGACTCCCAATCTTTACCTGTAAGAGACGCCAACGAGTGTCACCTCTCTTGTCTGAACAATTGCTCTTGTACGGCTTATGCTTTCAAGGATAATGCCTGCTCAATTTGGTTTGGGGGTCTCTTCAATGCACAACAGCTCGCACAAGGTGATTCCACTGGAAGTAGCTTCTATCTGCGGCTTGCCGCTTCTGATGTTGAGGATCCAAGCAAGAAGAGCAATGTAACTGCGATAGTTGCAGGGTCTTTTAGCTCTGCAGTGGCAATATTGGCCATTATCTTGTTTGGCGTCTGGAGATGGAGGAGAAGGGCAACTGCAACAACAAAGACAGTGGAGGGTTCACTGATAGCCTTTGCATACCGGGACTTACAGGTAGCAACAAAGAATTTCTCAGAGAAGTTGGGTGGGGGTGGGTTCGGTTCAGTTTTCAAAGGAATATTACCTGATTCAATTCACATAGCAGTCAAGAAGCTTGAAAGCATAAGCCAAGGAGAGAAGCAATTCCGAACAGAAGTAAGCACAATCGGCACCATCCAGCATGTGAATCTTGCCAGGCTTCGCGGGTTTTGCTCTGAAGGTGACAAAAGGCTTTTGGTCTACGATTTCATGCCAAATGGTTCCTTAGACTATCATCTCTTTTATAGAAAGGACTCGAAGACCCTGGATTGGAAAAAGAGGTACCAAATTGCTTTGGGAACGGCTCGAGGTCTGGCTTATCTCCATGAGAAGTGTAGAGACTGCATCATACATTGCGACATCAAGCCAGAGAACATCCTTCTAGATGCTGAATTCTGTCCAAGAGTGGCAGATTTTGGCCTTGCAAAGCTTGTTGGCCGAGATTTCAGCAGGGTGTTGACAACCATTAGAGGCACAAGAGGGTATCTTGCGCCGGAGTGGATCTCTGGAGTGGCCATAACAGCAAAAGCTGATGTTTATAGCTATGGAATGATGCTCTTTGAATTTGTATCAGGACGGAGGAACGCAGAGCTGTTGGAAAATGGGGCCATCAAGTTCTTCCCAACATGGGCTGCTAGGAAGGTATCTGAAGGAGGTGACCTGCTCGATCTTTTGGACCCAAACTTGGAGGCAAATGTCAATACTGAAGAGCTAACTAGGATTTGCAGAGTTGCTTGCTGGTGTGTCCAAGATGCAGAATCTCACAGGCCATCGATGGGGCAGGTTGTTCCAATACTTGAGGGGGTTTTGGATGTGAACCTGCCCCAGATACCGAGAGCCCTTCAAATGATTCATGATAATCAGGAGCATGTACTTTTCTTCACTAAGTCGTCATCGTCTAACTAGAGTTCCCAGATGGAGAGAAACACATTAACTGCTTCCATGCAAAACCAAAATGGTACACCTTCAACAAATTCCAAGTCTTGAGGATGGTAAGATAAATGCCTCTGTACAAGTAGTGCTTCACTTAGATACTGCATATTATTCTCTTCTGCTTTTTCTTTAGTCAAGATAGAGTCAGTATTTGGGGATTGGCTTTCTTGGGGCTTTTTCCCCTAGCTATTTTTGGTATATGGATAAAAGAAGGCTTGGACAAGTGCCAGGCCAACCCGTTCGTAAAGACCCTTCATTCTATATAATGATCTAGTCAGCTTTATGAGATCCAATGTGACATTAGTAATTATTATCAAAAACTGTCATCTCCACTTTCTTATAATTTTTGCACTGGAATTGGATCTAAGTCTTCAAACATGGGCTTTCTAAATTGGATCCACGTCTTCAGCATGGGCTTCCTCAATGTGGGTGCAGAAAACCTTTTATCTGCTTTTAACAGATTTTAGTCAACACTCACCAGGTTTTTGATCCACCACACTCAGAGAATTAAGCTTCAGCCTTTAGGTTAGAACCAATGATGAAAAACTGATGTATGCCTCATTGCTTGGATGTACTTTTCTAGTGCAGAATTTGCAACTAGATTCCAGGTGAAATGTTCTGATGTCTGGTCCTTGTTCAGACTAGTATCATTTTAACTGTGTTATTCTCCATCAAAAGGAATCACTTAGTTTGATTTTGACGAGTGCATCACAGGCTAACTGAATGCAGTATTCTTGTTTGTGGTTTGTTTCATGTAGGCTCTCCCATTCCCAGTTGATGTACCATGATTTCCCCAACTTAATCCTAGCTTACTCTCACATTCTTCTTCCACAGTATTACTTCACACTATGGTTAATAACATTGTCCCACTTTTCTTTATTACGGTAATTTTCATCAGCCAGATGTTGGCATCTCCCAGCAATGTTTAGTTCAGAGAACTTTCATCTCGGATTTCAGCTGGTGTCTCACATTGTTCTCAAATCTGCCCCCACTGCATACAAAGCAAGCTATAAGACTTGGCATCTCTCAGTATCAACGCAATTTACTACTTGCTTTGTTTATAATCGTCCATGGTACCAAAACCGCCCTTATAACTATGAGTTCCTAGGACCAGGAAGTTTATCATGACAATTACCTGGTGACCTATGCTGTAGGATGTTAATGCCCGCCCCCTTTTTGTCATGGCATTTACATCTCTTCTAAAGTTGAATTTCTGCGGATTGCTTACTCGCTCTATGTTTTGAGTGAGTAATGTCAGAGATTATTTGACCTTTTTTGCAAAAATGACGTGTAAAGTGATGAATTGAGACTTCCATTGGGGTCGATGTCACCGTTGGTCTCTCTATTTTTACTTGGAAATCAAGTTATCAACATGCTACTGTCTCACGTGGTTCTCGGATCTGCTGCTTCTCCTAGCCATTGCAGTGCCACAATCTCACTAACTTTTCCAAGTTTTCCATCATCTGTTTTTTCTTTACACTACGACTACATTTTTTCTCCTTTTTCCTATCAAGGCAGCATGATAAATTCAGATCCAATATCGTTTCACTTTTCTTTCTGTAACTGTTTTCTCAGTACCATATGATTGTTGATCCTTCTTGCGTGCCAAAGGTGCTGTCATAAAGTCTAACCTGCTTCTATCAATATTATGTTCTGCTACAGTAAAGTCAGCACCGTCTCTTAGATGAAGCAACCTTGACTAGATCTGGATTTGCTATAATCATTTAAAAATTCAAGCATTCCATCCGGACTATGTAAAATATGGAATAAACAGAAAATTGAACTGCTCCAAACAAAAGATAAAAAGGAAGTTGCATGTGTAAGGGAATCGATAAAAAAGAAAAAGGTTATAATGGACGCAACCTTGAATACCAATCGCCCCAACTCCATGCAAGGGACTCTTCAAAACTTCATCTGTCCGTGTCCACACACTCTAGATGATTTTCTTGTAGAAATTACATAGAAACTAACCATGGATATTACGAATAGATGAAGTGGAGGAATAGCAAATCGCAGTAATCTAGAGCCTAGACCCTTGGGATTATTATCGGATGAGCTCGCTGCGTTGAATGCTCATTCAAAGTACAGAACAGAAACCAAAGATCAGAGAAAAGAATATGCACAAGATGTTGTAGATTGTTCTCTATCAATTGTTTCACAATGATCTCCGTGAGGGACAACAAACTTTTTAAAAGCATGTAAGCATTTGTCATATCTCTTGAGCCTAACCTAATGACTTCAACAAGATACTCTCCTTCCATGGGTTCTGAAGATCAGAGCAAAGAATATGCACATGAAAAATTGATGTTTTGATCCGTTCTCTATCAATTGTTTTGTGATGATTTCTGTGAGGGAAAACCGCAATTGGAAAATAAAAACAGTGTCCCTGTGATACGCAGGGATTTGCATTCCAGTAGCTTGTGAAGGTAGTTTTTCCATCAGATTTGTGAGAGTAGTTGAACTTAGGTATGAAAGGAGACTATATCTGTAGAGGAAAAGCGAAGGGCATCAGAGTAACGCATAGAGCTGTGACAAAGGAAGTTGGACCGTGCATCATGAGTATCAAATCGTGTTGGTCCTGCTTCTGGATGTGCGATTAGCGTCGACACTCGATTGTCTTCTTTTACTGTTGACAAGATCTGGTAAAACTATCTTTCTTGATTTGCTAATGACCGGTCTGCCTATGGTTTAGTTGCGCCTGATCATTCTAACGGATGATGTCGTGTTCAAGCGATGGATTTCATTGCAAAGTTCTCTTCTTGGTTGTGACCGAAAGTCATCTTCAAGCCTCACCACTAAGGTCATCTTCACTCTTAGATATGCCCCTTTTTGTATGTTGGTTCATCACAAAATGGCTTTGCTAGCATAACAGTTGAGCTACCATAAAAATAACAGCTTGTTGCAAGCTACAAATTATTAATGGAGTGGACCCTACAAAAATTTATGATTATTTGTTATTTGATTTTTTTATGGTATATAATAAATTGTTGTTTTTACAGTATGGCCTTTGTCATACACATTCACCTCTTCGATAGATGTTAAGGGCACCTCCCTTATTGGGAAAAGTACCAAAAAAGTCTTAAACATATTTTATTAGTAATAATTCAGTTCTAAACCTTTTAATTGGAGCAATTTAGTCATAAAACTTTTCACATTTGCACCAATTCAGTTCATTAAGTCAATTTTGGCCGGCCGGCGCTAACATGGACACTTACCAGTGGTTAAAGTTTAGAATTAAATTGATCCAATTGAAAATGTCATGATTGAATTTGTATCAATGTAATAGGTTTATGATTTTTTGGTACTTTTTTCCCTCCTTATTTCAATTCGATTCATTCAAGGTTTTAATATGAAGTGCTCTGAAAAACAATCGAACCGAAGTCCCACACCACAGGGAATTAAGCAAACTTATTTGTCATCTAAACTGACATCTTATTGGTTGCCATTTGTATTTAAAAAATGCTTGACTCACTAAGACTGATTTATACTATCGGTATATTAAGTGATGTGCTAAACCGTTATTAATTCTTAAACACGACCCACTTTTTTAAAAAAGCTTATCCACAATCTCACACATTATTTAGTTTTTTAAATTCGCTATTAAAAAGTCTAGCACTGTTATTTGTATTTCAAAAGCCTATCCAATTTGCGAAAGAATTCCATTTCAGATCTAAACACTCAAGCCAATCTTACGACATTCTTATTTCCCTAACATTTCCCGTTTCCTATTGATACCAACCTGACTTCGAATTCAAAATGTATATATACACAAACTATAATTTGCCAGAACGAAATTCTCGTCCCCAAAAGTCTACTAACTAGCTAGATGCTAAACATGATCTATCACGCAAGACAACATTTTCACGTAAAAGATTTAATGCAACAGCGGCCCTCTCTTCACTTTTTCGGACGGCTCCTTTCACGCATTCTTCTAGCACATCCATAATTAACTGCGCTACAGTCTTTCTTCTCTTCTTCTCATCTGTCTCTACCTGCGAATCCTTCACTTTTTCCTGTCTTCCTGTTCTCACATCATCATCATTGTCAATGACGCTCAGCAAAGCCGGCGAGTCACCACAAGAAGCCACATCAATGCAAAAACTATTGCATAAAGCTCTGCCACACAACACCGTCCCCATCAGACTAATGAACAGCAGATATGCCATATCAAGTTAGGCTCGTTTCGTTCGTGACTGATCTTTATGATCTGGGCTTTGCTCTTGCTTCATTGATGAGATATCGTACAAGAATCCACCGTGAGACCACTGTTTGGACACACAGTCCACGTAGCCTAATGCCGAACTTGAACCTGAAAAGGAGAGTTAGAAGAAGAATGATTTGCCTGATCATCGATAAGCTTCTGATCGTTATTATCACATAACGACCCCCTTGGTTTGGCATCCATTGAAGGACAGCGTTTTGTCAACAATGAGTTTCGAACTGAACTACTTCTTTTCCGGTGGACAGTCCGAGCCTGCGAAAAAAAAATGGAGAAAAATAGGTACATACGGAAACCACTAAAATGTTCTCACATAGTTCTCAGACCTAAAGTGACATTTTCACGATAATAATAGTTTCTTCCGCAACATAATATGTAATCCTCGTTGGACATTTCTTTAATGGCACAAACTAGAAAAACGAAAAAAAAATGGGATAACAAACCAAAGCGGTGTAGAAGAGAGCGGACTTCAACATGCGCGAAAAGCTATGCTTTCTCGATCGAGCATCCGGTGGTTTCACGCTTGCTCTCTCATTGTAGTCCTCATCCATAAAAAAAAGCATGGGCTGGTTCCACCTACGCCCGGGCTTGAGCATAACGTCCTCGATGACGGGCCGTCTAAAGCAATGCAAGAACTTGATCCTCGACACATTCTTCATGGTCTCTCTCTGACGTTTCATGCCTTGCAGATCGCAACCCGTGTTTCGGACTCAATGGAGAAAAGAAACGAGGCAGGAAAAGATGGCTTCGAGTCTTGATCCACACGTTATTTTTGCATGGCTTCGAGTCGGAAGGCCATAGATTTAGTGTAGTTTTGGATCACTTGTTTTCTTTTCCTTTGGTGCAAGTGTAAGTACATGAAGACATCTCGAGTCTCATCTCTCTATATATAAATATTTCTATTTCCAGAGTGAGAATTACTATCGGGTGGTTAAGGATTTAAATGCTTGAATGAGAAGGTCAGAGAAAAGGGCAAAAGTGGATAATGGCTTACTGCCGCCGATGGACAGACAGGTAGGAGGAGAGGGTATGACTACGCACGTCTTGGCTTATGGTTTTAGTGAAGAGAAATGGCTTTAAGTTTGAATGGTCCTCATTATTATCGTCAAGACATCTCTAGATAATCAATCTCTGAGGGGGGTTAACTGTGGTAGTTGCCCTCCAAAAAATTCTAAACTTATTCCTTTTATTTAGGAGTATCCAAAAAAATCGAGAATCGCCCAGAATAGGACCAAACCCACCTAGAACCAATGGTTCTCATAGGAACCGGTCTGGTTCTAAGGATAAAAGCATCCACCTGAACTGGACCGATACATAGATACTGGTCAAGTTTTCTATCAATTCTAAAGTCCCTAGCAATGGACTTGCTTCTTTGATATCTTAACGAGGACATTGATGCTCTCTTCTTACTGTCTAAATTGAGACCCATCTCAATTATTGTCATCGTCCTCCCTTCTATATCTTTTCCTTCATTAGGATCACATGCTAGTTTGGTGTCCATACAACACACATTAGAAACATTTTGGCTTTATTCCTTCCTCTAGAAGATCGGTTCCAAGGATTCATCCAAGAACCAGATCGGTAACCAACGGATAGTTCTTGACTCTAGGGGGGAATAGCCCACTGCCCATCCTCAAACCAATTACCCTTGCATTCAATTCGAGAAATGTGTTGCTTATTTAAAATCTCGAGGGTGCCTTGCAAATGCTTGTGCGAATAAGCATTTTGCTTGCACGCATGCTACAAGCCAAAAGTTCCACCTACTTACACAATCGTAAGAAATCGAATCATGCCGTTTTTTTTTTTTTTTTTGGGTCATGGATCATGCCGTTTCAATGGGTGAATAAATGCAGTGGTGGTCTGTGGCCATTCGAGCAAAGAAACAGCCGATGGGAAATCTAACAATTTTGCATATGTAATGTAATATCCTGATTTTCGACTTTGTACCAATTGAATGAAATGAGCTTTTTATCGATGCACCTATAGTTCTTTTTGTTGGAGAAAACTCCTTTACTGTTTTGAAGTTGACAAAACGTTTCCAGAAGTTTAGTCTGAAGACTTGCAGACTCAAGTATTATAGTCTGAAGAACTTTAGACTCTTCTGTCAAAGTCTGAAGACCACCAGACACAAGATTCAAAGTCTGCACTCATTGATAGTTTCCAAATCGAAGAATGAAGGCTTATCCAAATTATGGATTATCTTCTAGAATTCGATTCGTATGGTTTTTGGATGACCTTATGGCTGGATATAGCATCTACATGATTGATTATTCTTATTAGAATCTACTCCGATATGAAGATCTTTTGAAAAGTGAGTAAACTTGAAAGGTTCTACTTATGGAAACCAAAGATCATGATTGTATGGGCAAACAGGATTGATGGGCTTTGATCACAATCATCTAACGACTCGAGATCACCTTAATTGATTCTGTCCAACGGGTAGATTGGAAGAATCCCTTAATCCCTTTGGAAAGTGCTAACAGTCGTGAAGGCATGAAGGAGTATTTAAGGCAGACTCTCCAGTTGTTCGAAGAAATGCGTAAAAGAATAATTTCAAAGTCTGAAGCTCTCTAGTTCCTTATTCTTTCATTCATCGAGCTCAAAGTTTGTATACAAAAGAGAGAAACTCTTAGTGAGACTTTGTAAAAGACCAGTAGAGACTCTTCATTGAGAAAATCGAAGATCACAAGGTGTAAAATCTCTTTTAATTCATAGTGGAATCCAACCAATGGGCTGTCAGTGCAGGAGAGTGGATGTGGGCTTGATCTAAGCCAAACTACTATAAATCTTGTGTTCCAATTCTCTTTCCTTGAACTCCTTATTTTTATTCTTAGCTTTTTGTTTAAAGCCGATTATGTTCTTAGTTTATTTTCTTCAAAAGGCAATTTACTTTTACTAAGACTTGCGAAAATTTTTAGTCTCACCTATTCACGCCGTTCTAGGTGTTTGCACTAGCCCTTTCAATTGGTATCAGAGCTTGTGTGCTTATTTATTGAAGTGTTTTTACTTCTTAAGCTAAAGATCTATAGTTAGTATTTTGACTCCAGGAGGTCAAAGCAATACCCGACCTCCCTAATTTGATGGGAAGGAATATAATGTTTGGAAAAATAAGATGAAGGCATTCCTGAGATCAAAAGATCTTTTGGAATGGGATGTGATTAAAAAAAAAAAGGGATTATTCCCAAAGCTACATCAACCTTAGGGAAGGAAGTTGCAGATGCTGGAGAACTGACACAAGTGGAGATAACCAAGAGACAAGTTCTTGATGCTAAAGCCATCTATTCATTATATTGTGCTTTATCTCCTACTGAGTATAACAGAATTTCATCTTGTGAAACAGCCAAAGAAGTCTGGGATAGGTTGCACATTACCTATGGAGGAGCTGATCGAGTTAAAGAAACAAAAATCAATATCCTACTCGGACAATATGAAACTTTCAAGATGAAGTCAGGAGAATCTATCACTGACATGTTCAATCGTTTCACAGAGATTGTAAACGGTCTAGCATATCAAAGACAACCAATCTCAAGACCAATGCAGGTTAATAAATTGCTGTGAGAACTCTTCAAAGAGTGGAATCACGTGAAGACCTTTATAAGAGAAACCCAGAGGATCATGCCTCTTTCAGTAGATGAATTGGTTGGCACACTTCAGTCAATTACTTTAAAATCTAATGATGATTCTGATGTTACAGATTCAGAAGATGACTTGGACGATGAAGAACTAACACTTATGATAAGAAGGTTCAGAAAGTTGAACAGGAAAGGAAGATGGTTTAATTGTAAAAAAGCAGGGCACTCAAGGATTTCAAAAGAAATCAACTGAGGACAATGAGATCAACAAAGAGATGATTTGCTTCGAATGTAATAAAAAGAGTTACATCAGACCTAAGTGCCCTCTGTTGAAGAAAAAGAAAGGAAAAATAGAAAAATTTAAAAAGGCTCTCAAAGTAGAGACATGGAGCGATACTGAATGCGAGGAAAGTGATGAAGAATATGCCAACATATGTCTAATGACAAATTCAAAATCAGACTCAGACTCTGAAACAGATTCAGACTCAAACTCAGACTTAGACAAAGAAGTCGAGGTAAGCAATTTTAAGATTCTTGCTAAAGTCTCAAAGTATATAGATGAACTCTGTCTTAATCTCAAAACATCTCTTAAAATGATTTCTGAGTTGAAGAGGAAGAATTCTAAATTGAAGCAACATGAAACTTCTTGGAAAGAAAAGTTTGAAAATCTAGACAAAAGTTTTGTTGATTTGAAAGACAATGAAGATTCTCTTTCGAAGGAAAATACTTTCTTAAAGGAAGACATTTCAGATATCACAAAGAGGTTTTCATTAGGATCTGAGAAGTTGGAAAAGATTCTTTCAGTACAAATACCTTATTTCAATAAATCTAGTTTGGGAATGACACTAGAAACCATTTCTTTAATTGATTTTCCAAAAGTGAAGGAAAGAATCAAACAAAGACCTATAAAAACGTTTTACAGGAACCATTTTTAAAAGGCTTTTGTAAAACCTGTTGGCCAAAGTGCTCTCAAATGTTCAAAATGTAATAGCTCAAAACATTTTTAGGAAGAATGTCCTAAGGTTTGGAGACCTGTTAAGAAAGATTGAGTAAAGAGTGTATTTCACACTAACTCCCCTAGACCCAAGAAAATGTGGGTACCAAAGAAAACTTGAGTTCTTTTTATGATTACAGGTCACTATCAAGAAGAAAATCAAATGGTATTTGGATAGTGGCTGCTTGAGACACATGACAGGAGATTCAAGTTATTTTATAAAAATCGTGCAAATAAATGGTGGAAAAGTTTCTTTTGGTGGAAACAACAAATGAAGAATTATTGGATGTGTAATTGTGAAGATTAGAAGTCTTACAATCAACAATGTCTCATTGGTGGAATTTTTGAATTACAATATACTCAGCATTAGTCAATTGTGTGACACCGGATTCAATATTAATTTCTAGGAAGGCACTTGTTCGGGAACTAGTAAAGATTTCTCTCAATCTTTCACTAGACGAAGGCATGAGAATATTTATCTTCTGGATATAAAATCAGAAAGTTCTCAGTGTCTAATATCCATTCAAGATGAAGCAAATCTTTGACATAAAAAGCTTGGCCATGTTAACATGAAGCAGATTGCCAAGATCTCCTCCAAAAAGCTTGTTCGTGGACTACCCAACCAGACTCATCAAAAGTCTGAATTATGCACACCATGTGTTTTGAGAAAATAGAACTCAAAGTATTGATGGAAAGAGATACTGCCTAGTAATCGTGGACGACCACTCTCGCTTTACATGGGTATACTTCCTGGCAAGTAAATTTGAAGCATTCTCTCACTTTTCAAAATTTGCCAAGAAGATTTAGAATGAAAAAGGATATGCTATTTCAAGCATATGGACAGACCATAAAGGTGAGTTTGAAAATCAAGACTTTGCAAAATTTTGTGATAAATCTGGTTTCATGTTTTCTCTTCTCCATATACTCCAGAGCAAAATGGAGTGGAAAGAAAGAATAGATCTTTGCTAGAGATGGCAAGAACACTCTTAATTGAAAGTAATATTTCCTCTCGATTTTGGGCTAAAGCAGTCTCTACAACTTGCTATATTATTAACAGAATATTCTTGAGGCCTATTCTAGAGAAAACTCCTTATGAGGTATTTAAAGGGAAGAAGCCAAATGTTTCTTATTTTCATGTGTTTGATTGTAAGTATTTTGTTTTGAAAAATGCAAATGGTCGAACTGGTAAGTTTGAAGAAAAATTAGACGAAGGAATTTTTCTTGGTTACTCAACCTTAAGTAAAGCCTACAGAGTATTCAACAAGAAGACTCAATCTGTGGAAGAATCTATGAACGTCAAGTTTCAAGATTCTATGCAAAATCAACTCGACCAGACTCAAGTTGAAGAATCTGAACCTACTCCAGACATTGTAAAGTCTACTTCCCCCAAAGTGGTTCAAACTTCTAAAGGTCAACAACAAGATGATTCAGAAGATTCAACTAAAGCAGAGGATCAGCAAACTCACAAATCAACTAGTAATTGGAAGCATAAGTCGAATCATCCCAAGGAACTCATCATTGGCAACATTGATGAAAGAATTCGCACCAGATCCAAAAGACAAGAAGAGTCTAGTGCTTTAGCACTCGTTTCTGAGATTGAACCCAAAAGTATAGAAGAAACCTTGATTGATGAAAGTTGGATTGAAGCCATGCAAGAAGAGCTCAGACAGTTCAGCATCAACGATGTTTGGGAACTGATTCCTAAACCTAAAGGTAAATATATTATTGGAACTAAATGGGTTTTCAGAAACAAAATAGACGAGAAAGGAAAAGTGGTTGGGAACAAAGCAAGACTCGTGGCCAAAGGATACACGCAAGAAGAATGGATAAACTATGACGAGATCTATGCACCAGTAGCGAGGTGAGAAGCAATAAGATTGTTACTTACTTTTGCTTGCTATAAAAATTTTACGTTATTCTAAATGGATGTAAAAAATGCATTCCTAAATGGATTCATCCAAAAAGAGATCTATGTGGAACAACCACCTGGTTTTGAAGATCCAAGAAAGCCAGACTCAGTTTATAAACTGAAAAAGGCCCTATATGGATTGAAGCAAGCACCTTGACTTGGTATGAAAGGTTAAGTAATTTACTAATTCAAAATGGTTTTGTTAAAGGAAAAGTAGATACTACTTTGTTCATTAAAAGAGAAGGTAAAGATTTTCTACTCGTTCAAATTTATGTTGATGATATTATATTTGGATCACCTAATGAAAATCTATGCAAGAAGTTTTCTAGATGCATGCAGGATGAATTCGAGATGAGCATGATGGGTGAATTAACTTTCTTTCTGGGATTATAAGTTAAATAATCAAATAAATGTATCTTCATTCACCAAGAGAAGTATGCAAAAGATCTCATCAAAAAGTTTGGATTGGAGAATTGCAAAAAGACAGAGACACCTATGTCAAGTTCTTTAAAACTGGACAAAGATGAAGGAGGAAAGAGTGTAGACCATAAGTTTTACAGGAGCATTATTGGTTCGCTTCTTTACCTTACTGATCTAGACCTGACATTTTGTTTAGTGTTTGTATTTGTGTTAGATTCTAATCAAATCCCAAAGAATCTCATTTAAGTGCCGCAAAGCGCATCATCAAATACGTTGCAACTATTCCAAAGCTAGATCTGTGGTATCTCAAAGAATGAGACTTTACTCTCCTTTGATATTCAGACGTAAATTTAGCAGGATGCAAAGTTGAAAAAAATAGTAATTTTGGTACATGTCAATTGCTTGGCAACAAGCTGGTATCCTAGTTTTCAAGAAAACATAGTACAATAGCTCTTTTAACTGCTGAAGCAGAATATGTGGCTCTTAAAAGTTGCTACTCTCAAATCTTGTGGAAAAGGCAACAGCTAAGAGACTTTGGTATTGAAGAATCGTGCACCGAGATCAAATGTGACAACACCAGCGCCATCAATCTAACAAATAATCCAATACTTCATTCAAGGGCAAAGCATATAGAGATTCAACATCACTTCATTAGAGATCATGTTCAAAATGGAGAAGTAATGATTCAATTCATTGACTCGAAGAATTAGTTAGCAGGCATATTTACAAAGCCATTGGACAAAAGTTTATTTGAGTCTATTCGCACCAGACTGAACATCATATATTCTAACTGGTAAAGTCTGAAGGTGTTCAAATTCAAAATGTCCAGAAGTAAAGTCTGTAAGTTAATACTTTCTAAATGCATGTGATTTTATATTATGATGAAATTTTTGAAAAGGTACGTTGTTTGTTTGAATCGCTACTTGCCTATTTTATTTTTAGAATTTATCTTTTTCAAGTTTGAATTTATGGCAATTTTTTTCGAAAAAGGCAGTTTTAATTTTTTCCTTTGTGACATTTCATATATCCCGTTTCACCTACTATATATACCGTCGATTTTCATCTTCTCTGTTTGCACTCACTCAAACCCTAGAATACAAAATTCTACTTTTCTCTCACTTTCTCACTAGTTTAATCCAAAAAGCTTTCACCTTTTTCACGGGCGAGTTCGAGAATTTCCCCAAGAAAGTGACAATGTCTTCTCGAAGGAAGTCTTCTAGGATCGCAAGCAGGGGAACATAGCGTACACGAGAGGGTCCTACCCTCTTTGATCTAATTGAGGAAAAAGATTCTCCTCAGCAGCAGCAGCATAGTCAACAACATTCTTAACCGCGTCAATCTTCTCATGACAGGACTCAAGATCCTCCACAGCAACATCCAGAAGAAGAAGTTGTGGAAGATGTGGAACCTGTAAGAACGCCGAAACCCGAAGTTCTTTTTAAACTTTATTTTAAGTTGAAAGAATGTGGTACTGCAATGACTCTCATAGATGAGTCCTTAAGAGAGAGGGGTTACAAGAACGAAACTTTATTCTTGCAATCCATGGAAAGGATGGGCATTGTGTCTGACTGGTAGCAAGGACCTTTGTCAATTTTCCAAGTGATCCACGATTCTGTACCTTTAATCAGCCTGAAGGGAAAGACGATGATGAAAGGATGTTCATAAATTTTCAGCTTAAGATGGGCGTTGCTGCTAGTGTTCATGGTGAGGGAGCGAGTCTATTCCGCTCTAAGGACTACAGGAATACCTACTCGAAATTGCTGAAGAGAGGGGTTATGAACCCTACAAGTGTGAATTTCGAGTTTCTTGATTCGTTGGAAGTAAAACTGAGGGAGAAGTTTGCACTCCTTCAACTCGAACGTTTTTACTCTGAGATGACTATTGCCTACATAGAACTCACAGCTTATTTCTATTCAAATCTATCTTTTTTGGATGCGAATAGATTTTCTTTTACGGTTAGCGACAAAGAATTTGTGGTCGATATGGACACATTGGTTGATGTGATTGGTGTGGAAAGAGGGAGTTTCCAATTAATCAGTGTATCTATTGGTCATGCTACTCTGGAACTTGTTTGGGACAGATTTGCTGAAGGCAAGACTTCTTACTCTAGAATGACTGCCTCCAATATTTTACTTCACAAGATTGTGATCAACTGCATTAGACCCAAATCAACGTCAAAGACTGATGTCTCTCACTCAGAAGTGAAGTTGATGTATGACATCAACATTGGTTACAAGTTCTCACTGCCTCACACTATCCTCATGCACATGTACAGGACAATTGTGAAGGACAAGGGTCAACTCCGTTACTCTACGCTTATCACTCGACTCTTCAGACACTTCAAAATTCACATTCCCGCTTCTTTGTGTGTCAAGCTCCTTGCTTCAATGGTGATTAGGCTAAAAATGGTTTTAAAGATGCGTCTGAAGGAGCTAAACAAGGTTTTGGAGCGCATGAAGGAGAAATCCCCTGTTAAGGCAAAACAAGACTCTGCGGCAACAAAGAGAAAAGGCAAGGAGCCCATAAGCGCTTCAGTTAAGAAGAGGAGAGCTCTTATCTTGCAGGATGAAAAAGATGAGGACGAGATCACTCTTTCCACCTTTGCCTTAAGGAATTTACGGAGTTTTGTTAGCTTTCAGGAGCCAGAGGACAAAGAGACAAGAGAAAGAGATGAGACATAGAAGAGAGATGAAGAAAGAGAAGGAAGGAGAACAGAAGAAGAAGAATAGAGGAAGAAGAGAGAGGAAGAGGAGAAGAAGAAGAAGAGGGTCAAGATGACTCTTTTGAGCTGACATTTGCTGTATCCTTGTCCAATGACTCAAAGAAGACAAGGAGTGGAACTACAGGAGAAGAAAGAGCAAAACATCACTTGCGTGCTGAAACAGAGCAAGAATAGGAAGAAGAATTCTTTTCTCTACCTGAAGGCACAAAAAAGGGGGAGTTGCCAACAAAAGATGTACTTCTTCACTTGTTTTACTAGTGATGTTAGTAGATTTCCAGCAGATCTAGAGGATGTGTATGCCTCCCAATACCCTGAAGAAGATGTTGAGGCATCCACTCCCAGTCTCAGTGATCAAAGTACTGATGTTCCCTCACATCTCAAGACTCTTGGAACTGATTCAGCTGGACCTAGTGCTACACTAGAACCAACAGTAGACTTTTCAATACTACTAGATATCCTTTTGGATTTGAGGAAATGGTAATATGGAATGGAGTTTGAGATAAAGGATCTCAAGAAAGCTTTCCAGTCCACTTCAGTTGCAAAGTACAAGCCTTGAAGATTCAATTGCAAGACACCACCAAGGGTGAAGATTTGGAGCAACTGAAAGAGACTCTAAGGAAGCTTGAGGAGACTGTCAAGTCTATGGGGGAGTTTTAGCTCGTTCGCATCCCCAAACAACCATGATTTTTACACAACTACTTTTTAATCATTTTCTACTTTTTGCTGTTGACAAAAAGGGGGGACTTTTTATGCAGATTTGGAGTTTGGGACACCTGGAGTGCCATAACTTGGCACGGGGGGACACTTAAATGCCATAACTTTAAAATGGTACACTTAAGTGACAATATCAGAGTTAAATGGAACACTTAAATGCCACTTCAGCGAAAATCCGGTCAAACGGCTGACATGGCAATTTTCCGGCGATGGAGGTCCAAAATGGCGTCGTTTTGCACGCTGACGTGATGAAAAAATGCAAAAACGACGACCGTTTCGTGTCGACATGTAAAAATAATAAAAAATTAATTAAATTAAATTAAAACTTAATTTTAATTAAAAATATTCTTTAAAAAAAAGGGATGAGCCCTCGCCGCCGCCGCCTCCCCACCGTCGCCGGGAAGGGCCGACGACGGAGGAGAGAGGGTTGGCCGGGGTCGCCGGCCCCGGCCGACCGGCGGCGAGGGCCACGAGCCCTCGTCGGATCGCAACGAGGGCTGCGGGCCCTCGCCGCCTCCCCGCCGTCGGCGAGGAAGGGCCGGTGACGGAGGGGGAGGGTCGGCCGGGGTCGCCGGCCCCGGCTGACCGGCGGCGAGGGCCCGCAAGCCCTCGCCGGATCCCGGCGACGGCGGGAGGCGACGGCAGCAAGGGCTCAACCCTCAACCGCCCGCCCCTTCGTCCTTTTTTTTTTTTTTTTTTTTTTTTTTTTTTTTTTAAATTTTTAGAATATTTTAATTAAAATTAAGTTTTAATTTAATTTAATTAATTTTTTTATTATGCAAACGACGTCGTTTCTGGTGAGTGAGCTGACTCAACTCTCCGGCGAGCCACGCAAGCATTAAAAAATAATAAAATAATATAACGTAGGAATTCCGGCAAGGGTCGCTGGAGGTGGCACTTAAGTGTACCGTTTTAAAGTTATAGCACTCCAGTTGTTCTTTATTTTGCAGATTTGATTTGACTTATCTTTTTGGGTACTTTTTGTTTGGTTTGATGACTTTTTGGTTTGAACTTTGGTATTCTTGTTTGGTTTTGGACTGATATACTTTTGACTGCTATTTAACTTTGAATCCTTTTGACGCCTGCAATAGCTAAGCTTATGATACTGATTATGGATGGATAGTTATCTTATCTTGCAGGATTAACATATTTTCTATGGTTGCAGAATCGATGCTATTTAGGTCCTAATCAACTTATTTTTATAAGATATCATGTATTGTTTAAGTGTTGTTTTGTAGGTCAAAGGTTTTCAAATCTGTAGGAAACTTCTGTCACCATAAAAAAGGGGGAGATTATTAGAGAAAACTCATTTACTGTTTTGAAGTTAACAAAATGTTTCCAGAAGTTTAATCTGAAGACTTGCAAACTCAAGTGTTATAATTTGAAGAACTCCAAACTCTTCTGTCAAAGTGTGAAGACCACCAGACACAAGATTCAAAGTCTGCCCTCACTAACAGTTTCTAGACTGAAGAATGAAAACTCATCCAAATGACGAATTATCGTCTAGAATTCGATTCGTATGGTTTTTGGATGACCTTATGGTTTGATATAACATCTACGTGATTAATTATTTTTATTGGTATCTACTCCGATATGAAGATCTTTTGAAAAGCGAATAAACTTGGAAGGTTCTACTTATAAAAACCAAATATCCTGATTATATGGGCGAACAGGATTGACGGACTTTCATCACAATCATCTAACAACTCGAGATCACCTTAATTGATTCTGTCTAATAGGTAGATTGGAAGAATTCCTTTGGAAAGTACCAACGGCCGGGAAGGCATGAAGGAGTATTTAAGGCGGACTCTCCAGTTGTTCGAAGAAGTACATAAAAGAATAATTTCAAAGTCTGAAGCTCTCTAGTTCCTTACTCTTTCATTCATCGAGCTCAAAATTTGTATACCAAAGAGAGAAACTCTTAGTGAGACTTTATGAGAGACCAGTAGAGACTTTTTATTAAGAAAGTCGAAGATCACAAGTTGTAAAATCTCTTTTGATTCATAGTGGAATCCAGCCATTGGATTGTCAGCGCGGGAGAGTGGACATAAGCTTAATTTAAGCCGAACTACTATAAACCTTGTGTTCCGATTCTCTTTCCTTGAACTCCTTATTTTTATTCTTAGCTTTTTGTTTAAAGCTAATTATGTTCTTAGTTTATTATCTTCAAAAGACAATTTACTTTTACTAAGACTTGCAAAAATTTTAAGTCTCACATATTCACCCCCATCTAGGTGTTTGCACTAGCCCTTTCACTTTTCTCTGAGCTGATCACTCACGAGATGACTAATCTATTTAGTGAAGCCATTATGAAATGTAAACGCGACCGACTTGAGAATTCAACCAAAAATCGACTGTTCAACTGTGCTAATCTGCAAGGGTCATACGACATAATTAAAATCGATTAGAGATCGAAGATAGGTTGATTTGATAGAGGCATGTAATTAAATGGTGGGTAATTCTACTTGATGCAAAATTCACGTCAATCGACACTAGACTGATTTTTTTATCGTTTCTGTACCCAATATACGTATTTGACATCTCGAGATTTTTACGACAACTAAGAGTTGTCAATGTGTCAAAAATGCACAATATGGATCGAAAATAATTGACCACGAGTCAAATGAGTTAAAAATTCCTAAAAGCTACTCGATAAGTTATGTCACACTAAAATCGCGTCCGATCGAAATTAACCACGAAATTGAACCCGATTTCAAAAATCGAAAGTTGTGGCATGTCATGATTTATTTTAGGGACGTTGACTCATCCTTTGAAGAATTTTTGGCAAGCTCGGGATTTTCAGTGAAAAATCAAGATTTGACGAAATTGGATCGGGAAATTCGGATGGGCATTTTTGGTGATCATTTTGGCCTTCAAGTTTGAGCAATTGCAAGGAAAATTGTGGAATTGAGTGTGGGCTTCCTCCTCAGCAATTTGGCCTCTGAATTGAAGTGAAATTGAGTGAAATTGAGTGGCTTTGGTGGGGGAATGACACAAAATTTGTCAGCCATGGGGGGTGTAACATGTTGGACACTTAGAGTGGCTTGTGGAGGAAGATTGGAAGGGAAATTGGTTGTGGATGAAGCTAAAGACTTTTGGGGCATAAACTCAAGTGTTTTGAGATATTTAGGGAGAGCATTAAAGGCCTTGGCCCCCTCCTTTCCAGCTGCAGCCCCATCTTCTTCTTCTACCTCAGCATTTCTCCTCCATTATTGCTGAAACAAAGGTAGAGGACTTGCCAAGACCCGTAGCAGTCAAACAAGCCACCGCCAAATCGCCTCACGCCCATCCGAGCTGCCATCAAACCGCCCACTAGCCCCTCTCGCCGTCGCGCCCAAGCCCGCTTGCCGTCCCACTCACACGCGCGTCCCTCGCCGTCCCAAGCCCTCCGTCCGCCCATGTCGCAGCTTTGCCTGAGCTGCTCCAGTTGCCAGCCGTTGTCGCTTAGCCGTCTCTGCCACCCTCGTTGCTATCTACCACCAGCCAGCCTATCCTAGCCCCTCGATCGAGCTCCTTCAGTCGGGCTCCTTTCGAACCTCCTCGGGTGTCGTCGTAAGCCCGAATCTCGCTCACCTCCGTGTCACCTCGCCGTGAACTTACTGGCTCGCTAATCTGGTGAGTTTACTCTCTAAACCTTGCTTAGGGGATTAATTATGCTTAGGATAGTTTAATTAGCTTAATGAAGGTTTAGTTCATTGTAATGAGGATTATAGTAAATTAGTTAGTTTAGTAGTTAATTAGATTAGGTAATTAGGTTAACTTAGCAATTAGGTGGTTAGTGACTTTAGTTAATTAGTTTGGTAGGTTAGATTAGCTAATTAAGTCCAATTAGGTGGTTAGTTTAGTGTAAGTAGAGTAATTAGTCATTTATTTAATTATTTTGTAATTTATTTAATTATTTATTATTTTTCGAAAATTATACCGAAATAGCCGGTTGCTAGAATTTCATGCTGATTGTCATGGTGCAATTAGTTTGTGCAATGGATCATTCATTTGTGCAATTTGATGCTGGGTGTTGATTTTTGAATTATTATTTCAAAAATGTGAAATTTCGGTATTTAATTAGAAAATACCAGGTGTCGATTTTTTATGCCGAAAATGTTTTTAGTACTATATAAAATCATGGGATTCTTAAAAGAGAGGATATCACGCTTTATGGTCCGATTTGACCGTGTGTCCACAAACACCTATTTTATCGGGTGTTTTTAATATGAAAAAAATAGGCCAAGTACATTATTTAAATTGAGGCACTTAAGTGCAAAGCATGGTGTCCTAGGCCGAGATTGGATGTGTGTGTGAGCACTATGAGAACCCATCCCCCGATGTGCGTTGGGTGGGCGTTGCTCCTATATGAAATGCCTCTAACAACGAATGCTAGATCGCGGTAGAGGCCGGACCGATGCTCTTTCAAGAATGCTGTCTAGAGGTAGACGTTATCGTGCTTGATGAGGCAAGACGATGCTTGGTTATGCCGGAAGATCGCCGAAAGTCGAGTAGGCCGTGCCCATAGGGCTGTAATTAATTGGAACGCCTGAATGTTTAAGATAACCGCGCCTAATTATGGGACAAAATTGTGTGGCACGGAATGGGATGTGTCATAACGATTTGGTCTTATAATCAGGACCCCTGTGATTGATTGATTGTGAAATAGTGAGGCGTTTCAATTATTATGCATATGTTATATGAACTATGCTGACGTGTAGAGAGGAGCTGAGGTGAGGTAAATCGTCTTTGTTGGGTGCATAGGCTGACTCTAGGTGTATTATCTTACTAATCGGGGTTTAAGGCATAGACTTGCTGAGACACTATCTCACCTCGTCCTGAATTCAATCTTTTACAGGTCCTTAGATGGAAGTTCGTCTAGTTCATTTTGAGCAGCCACGAGGGCATAGTGAGCAGAGTGTTAGGGAAATCCCTTATAATGTTTTGAAAATGACAAAATAAATCAAAGGCTACTATTGTGTTTAATGGTTGAGTAATAGACTATGTAGATAATAGAACATGTAAAGGATATTGTCAAAGTCTATATTTGGAAGAACCAGAAGACAGACTCTATGATGAAGCTAAACTTGTTCAAATTGTATCTAGACCTTAAGGCTAAATATGTTCAGAAGCATAATATGTTCAGATTTATGTCCAGATTGTAAAGTCTACTTCAAAAGAAAGATACTCAAACTCTACTTCAGACAAAAGATACTCAGACTCTACTTCAAACAGAACACTCTCAGACTTTACATACAGAACGAGACACAACGTGACAAGGTCCAAAACGAGACACAAGTTCAAAATGTGACAAGGTCCAGAACAAGACACAAGTTCAGAACATAGTATGTTTAGAACGAAACAACTTGACAGAACGTAACATAAGCCCAAACATATAACGGCTAGTGATCTGGTTTGAATTCTACATCAATATAGATTTAATTGGCTCAATCTAATTGATTAACAATTGAATCTTGAAGACAAGAACTTTCTAAACGAATAAGCTTTACTTATGGAAACCAAGAGTCTATTTGTATGGGCGATCAGAATCAATTTGAGATTCTACTTTTATCACTCAATGAGTAAGTAAGAGATGAAGCGTAGAATTTATAATTCCAAAGTCTGAGCGACTTTCGATCATACACTTGTCTTTGGTGAGCTTAAACGTTTGTGATTGTGAGAGAAATACCAAAAGAGTGACTTAGTAAGATAGTGTGATTTACTACTAAGTATTTGCACTCAAAGTTGTAATCTCTTGTTGATTGCATAGTGGAATCCAGCCAGGAAGTTGTTAGTGTGAGAGAGTGGACGTAAGCTTGATCTAAGCCAAACCACTATAAATTTCGTGTGCAATATTCTCTTTCCTTAACTCTTCATATTTAAGTCTGTTATATACTTACAAGTTATTTCAGAATTCTGTTCCATCGCATAGCAAATTCTGAACATCTACCAGAAGTCTGGTGGCTCATTTATCAGACTCTTATATTTATTTAGACTTTATTCACAACTTATTTTATTCCGCATTTATTTGCCAAGACTTCTTTTAAACACCTATTCACCCCCTCTAGATGTTCGTACTAGCACTTTCACAAAGTACCGTCTTCCCTATCCTCAAGAGTCCCTAGACTTGTGAGCTCGTCTTGACCACGATCTTGGTCGATGAGGGCCTACCTCAATGGTACCTCATCGATTCAAGGCATGGTTTCGTCATGGGCTTAACGAGGAACGGGAAGGTCCCTTGGATGGTTTCGATGAACCCGCCGTTAAGGGTGAGGGTGAGGTGGTACTCAACTCTGTCGTGCATACCGACATTATAGCTGATAATGCGGTGAACAAGGGGCCTGAGGTGGAGAAGCCTGCAATAGAGGAGGTAGCTGATCCGCTTGACATCGACATTCCTGACGGTGTCGTGATAGACTCGGATCCCAAGTAGATAGGATCTACGGTAGGATTAGCTAGGTAGTCCTTTTTGGGGCCTTGACTTTTGTGTATAACTTTGCAGGCTGACCTAGTTGGTTTATAAAATATGTTTGGTTTGATTTGATTATCCTACTTTTCTATCCCAAGTTGGTTGTTGTTTGGGGATTGTTTATTTCGCTTCCGCATGTGCATGAATTAATTGAGTTGGCGACACGTCCTTGGAATGTCACAAATTAGTCGACTACCGAGGAATGTGTGCGTGCTCGAGGATCGGGGCGTGACATGTAACATCTACCTTTCCTATCTACACGTCGGACAACCCTCTTGTGTCTGAAATTTGTGTAATGTGAGGTCCTACCATGTCGTGACATCTTAATGTCTAAGAATCTCCAAAAGCTTTATGCATCACCCTTTGAGCATTATCATTAGAGTCTCCCAAAGAAATAAGTTGGCTAAGCCTGTTAAATGAGTGCGTTGGATTGAGTCAAAAAAAAAAATGTCTAACCCATTTAATTATATTAACCCATTTGTATGCTATACAATTTTAGAGTTCCATATCCAACCCGATTAGCACTTAACATATAATCGATACAATCCACATTACTAAAAAAATCCATATCTAACCCAATTACGCAAACTCATACCCATTTGCTCAAACAACTTTAAGCCTTTCACATGAATCTATCATTTAGATAAAATTTTATATCAATTTAAAAAATAATAATCCAAATAAAAAGTCGCCACTCGTTGTCACTTGTCTAGCCAACTCTGCTAACGTTGTCTCTCCTCCGTCTAAGCCCCACGCCGCTGCTGTGGAGACCCCAGACATAGTCGCCTCTCTCTCGCGCGCGCGATATCGAATAAGAATTCGTGAACCTATGTCTAACTTCACTGATCGTTGTGGTTGTGGCATCGCCATGACCCAAGCCCATCTATATAATCCCTATTTTGAATGCAATAACAAAGTAACCAATGACATTACTCGGTCGTCATCATAGCCATTGTCAGCACAATCACATTAATATTGTTGGAAATTTTTGTAAATTAAAATTTTGAATCTTAAGTAAAACATTAAATCAAGAAAAGATCTAAATTGTTTCCTCCAAACGATCTCCAAAGGTTGATAAAAAAAATAAAAGTAAATTATATTAAAGTTGTGCTCCAACTTCTCTTTAGATGTGCGACAATCTATGTAAATCACTGCAGATATGTACCGTGGGCCACAAGGGAGTACAATGTGCTTGTTGTTCATATTTATTTGCTTCAGTTTTTGAATAAAAGCGATCCAACTAAATATGTTAACAAAATTGGACTTGCACTCTATTCTCGGCCTGGTCTTTGGGCTTTTTTATGCAAAGAATGAAGATGCATTATATTCAGTAAATATTGTTTGAAGCAGTGCATATATTATTTGGACCCGGAAAAATGATAATAATGCCCTGTCAAATTTCATTATTTTATTATAAATCAACCCATACACTAGATATTTTTTAGATACAAACCAAATATCCTCCCAAGCGTACATTCCTCCCATCAATTTTATGAAAAGCTTACAATATTTCCCATCGTAGTTCATCTCTCCAAGAGCTGTGCGTTTTGCAGATTTTCCTTTCCAGTTTTCCTTTGAGTTAAGTCTCCAGACCTATTTTTAATTGTTTAAAATTCAAATACACACACACACACACACACACACACACACACACACATTAAAAAAAAAAAGACCAAACCCTTCATCTGAATTTTTTAATTTTTATTTTCTTAAAATTGAAAAAAAATAATGTATGCAACTTTTTAAATATAAATTTGAAAATAATGCTAAAAAATCAAATACATATATATAATTAATAAAAAAAAAAAAAAGATCAAACCTTTCATCAGAATTTTTTTTAAATTTTTATTTGCTTAAAATTGAAAAAAAAAATGATGTATGCAACTTTTTAAATATAAATTTTGACAATGATACTAAAAAAATCAAATACATATATATTTAAAAAAAGAACAAATCCTTAGTCGAATTTTTTTTTTTAATTTTTATTTTTAAAAATTTGAAAAAATAATGTATGCGACTTTTTAAATATAAATTTGAAAATAATGCTAAGAAATCAAATATATATGTATAATTAAAAAAATAGATCAAACCCTTCGTCAGAATTTTTTAATTTTTACTTGTTTAAAATTGAAAAAAAAAAAAAAATAATGTACGCAACTTTTAAAATTTAAATTTTGACAATAATGCTAAAAAAAAATCAAATATATATATATTTAAAAAGACCAAAATATATTTGATTTTTTTAGCATTTATATATATTTGATTTTTTTAGCATTATTTTGGCATTTAAAAAATAATAATAATGGCAAAATCAGAAATTTGAAGAATGAGTGCGGATAGTTTTGGAAGAAAAAAAATAAGTTTTAGCATTTAGTCAAATGTTGAAAGCTCAAAGCTAATCTCTACTGGCATTGGGCTTTTGAGCTTTCACCTTTCTCAATACTAACTTTCACTTGAAAGTTATTTCAAAATGGCTGCCAAACGATCCAGTATTTTCCTAATGGGTTTTAGAAGCTGAAAGCCTATTGGGAATATTGAACCAAACACACCCTATATATGTGAAAAGAGAAAGAACATCCAATTGGATATCAAGTATAATATCACGGAAGTATGTTTGGTGATACGAGTATCGAATGACATATTTACTTGAGAAATGCGACCTAGCCATTTTACTAGTGGTGGCAAAGGTATAATCAATGTTTGGAATAGGATCCATTCAGGGGGTATATTTAACTCCTCCGAGAACAAAACATCGGCATAACACTTTGGACAGTCAAAGTTGAATGATTCTCCACTTCCTTTCTTTGCCTTTTATTTTCGTTCTTTTTTACCCTCTTTTGGTTTTCCCAATATGCACTTCTTCCTTCAACAATTTAACACTGCGCACGCCGCACAGATTGCGGGCCAGCCACTATTGATCAAGGTCGCAAAAGGTGTCACAAACTTCACCTCGACCCAATTAGGGACTCTCCCTTCATTCGTAGATAGAGGGGGTAGAGATTAGAGATAGTTAAATCGAGGGGATGAGATGGGCAAAGGCCCCGAGGAGGCAACTGTGAGTACCGAGCGGCTACCCAGAGATGTAGCACAGCGTTTGCAGCCTTGGCAGTGGCAAAGGGAGGGCGGCGGAAATAGATAAGAGACACTATTAAGGTTTCTACGAAAACGGAAAGATTAAAAGGATATGTCAGTCGAAGCACAAGATAGTAGTTTTTACGTCTACTGCTATTCACGATTTTATGGGTTAGTCATATTTATGAGATTATTTGTTTGTTAAAATTGCAGTTGCAAATAATATATATATATATATATATATATATATATATGTATATCAATCTTTTTTGAGGTGCTATAACCCTTAATTCTTGAAGATCTACTAAGATTTATCTAACCATAAGATGTTCAAGGTCGACAAGTGACGTGGACATATGTTAAGATTTAAAAGTTTCAATTCTAAAAATATAAGTTTTTAGATGTATAAAGGTAACATGCATGAGAGGTCGTGATAAATCGATAGACAAGCCTGGCACGCTCGTGATACTTCAAAAGTCGAAACAATCACAGCTTTTGAGATGTAGGAGAGACAGTCCTCCACTGTGTTGCTGAGACATCCCCACTGAAACTCTCGTTCCTCTGGAAGTGAAAATTTCGACAACGCGTTTGAGGTGTGGAGTCAAATCACATTAATTTCCAGGAAAGTGGCTCTCTTTGTCCATTGGGTGCTTCCTTGGACAAACCCTCTCTCCCAACACTGTACACAAACCTGACCAACGCACCTCTCGTCCCCATTCCGACTACATTCTCACTTATCCAATTCCTTCACAGAAACACTTGATTCATTCCTGGTTTAGCAGAATACTACCATATGGCGGAGAAGAGCCAGAACCAATACCGACCACCTGAATCCATAGTGTCACAGAAAGTGATCAATCAAACAAGCGAATAGATAGAATAAGAAAATATTTAGACAACGAATTTATATGTTTCAAGAGGATTGATCTACATTCCCAGAAAGAGTATCATAAAATTCTACTATAAATTAAGTGATGCAACGGAAATTACAACTACATTCAATTCATTCGAACACTTTCAGTATTTTCCAAACTCCAATATACTCAATAAGTTACATAATGTATAACAGCATAATTCCTTATGAAATAATCGTTCGCCCTTAAAGGAAATTTATTTGGATTGAGAAAGTTATTTATTTGGGGCTCAAGTTCGAGATATATTTTCAATAGAATGGCTATCACCTGTGGTTTCAAGAATTACTTCATGCCATTGAGGACGAGGAGGCAAAGCGAAAGAAGAGAATAAAGTGGACAATTGGCATAATCTCTTTCGTCATCTTTCGGGTTATCCAAGCTCTCTTCTTTGTGCCAGTCATCATGAAGTTTAGGTCCCCTAAGTTGAGGGTCGCTGAGTTCAGCGTCCAAAGCCCAACTGTTGGGACTCAGGCTTCGCCCTCATTTGATGTGCTTTGTCGCTCCAATCAGAATCAAGAACACCAACTGAGGCATCTTCAAGTACAATGCTTCTACTGTGAACTTTACCTATGAGGGTGTCCAAGTGAGACAAGCGATCGTTTCGAAGAGCAAGGCCAACTTCAAGAGCACCAAGAAGATCAATGTGAACGTGACTTTGGGCCCTTCTAATTTGCCTACTTATTCGAATCTCGGGAGCAATTTGTACTCTGGGTCGTAAACTTGAACAATCAAAGTGAGTTCAGAGGAAATGTGATAGACATGTTTATGTTATAGAGATAGACCTACCAGATGAATTGCACCATGGTCATCAGCACAGTGATTAAGACAGTCCAATTTTCATTGTGCAGATGAGAATTAGGACGGTGATTCTCCATTAGATGGTTCCACAAGCTTTCCACGAATTATTTGAAACTATGTATGAGAATATTATCTGTTGGTTTTTCGTGGATTATTGTTGAGCAGTAGTTTGGTCATTTAATATGTTTTGTGCATTGCGATTCGATTTATAGATGGAAACATTGTGTGGTAAATTTATAAATCTAGAGGAAGAAATTGACAACTATAATATCTCCTTGACAACTAGGTCTAGGGCCCGGCCTCGATGTTATTGAGCGCGGCATCCCATGCTTTGTTGTCCTAGGCTTGGCCTCGATGGACCTTTGTGCGATGGCTAGCATCTTGGGCCCAACTTATATGGACCGAGGGAAGAGCGCCGAGGGATTGGGCTTAGGAATAAAAGTCTTGAGCCTAACATCGATGAACCTAAGCTTGGGTGCCGAGGACTCGAGCCTTGGGCATCGAGGTCCCAAGCACGGGCACCCAAGTTCCAAGCATGGGACAGGTGCTTTGGGCCTTGCCTAGATAAACTCAGGCTTGCCCTTGATAAACCCCGATAGACCTAGCCTTGACCTCTAGTCTCAGTTCTAGTGCCAAGGGCCCAGGAGCAAGCATTTGAGGTTCCTATGCTCAAGTGCAGAGTTTATGGCCCAAGCATTAATAATTTATCATATTTTAGAAAATGATTTTTAATTTTTTTAAAAGGAATTCATTTTTCTAAATTTTAGTAGTGATTTTCTATTGAATAGGAAATCTTTTTCATTGACTTATTTTTTATAAGCAATCTAAAAGCCAGAAAATTTTTTAAAAAAAATCGCAAAACAAAGGAAGCCTAAAATCTTAAAGTATCGATCTGTCCATTTACATCTTATGGGCTTGAACCTGATGGACCACACGCGCGCTCAAGATAAAGTGGCCGGAAGGCCAATTTGGGTGGGGCTAAAAAAGGATATTCAGTTATCGAGTAAATTTTTTACTTGAATTTTTTTTTTTTTTTTAACTTGAATTGAAGATCACAAGAATATATGCAAACCATTTTGATGGTAAAGCCAACACCTTAGTAGTTTATACGTTTCATTTTATTTCATGCGATCTGATCATTGATGATCTCTAAATAATTTATGTCATTCGCTCATGTACCACATGAGTTGACGTTTAGAGTGCATCTGGCCCCATCGTGCCTTAAACCTCTGGTTTAGCACCCACTTGGAAAATAGGATACGTTAAAAGCACTCAGGGAGGCCAATCAATTCATGTGATCGAAGCTTCTACTGATAGAATAATAATGCCCAACAACAGAAAGGTGTCCCACTTTTTTGAAAAAAGTAATGTCCGAAGGTCATACCCTAAAGATGTCGCAATCCTCTAGAAATACAGGACGATTGCAACGTTCGGACGCGTTGGCGTGTCGAATTAGTAGCAGTTTCCCGGAAATTGAGTCTCCTATCAACTCGTCTTGTGTCCCAAAAGTCGTATATATACCCTAGCATAACTGGGACTTCTCAACATTCTCAGCCTTCTCAATTCTCGCATCTCCAGTTTCTTCAGGGAAGCATAAACTCAACAATCACAAATCAGCTCCCCGCAAGACCATCTAGCAATGGCAGAGAAGAATCAGAACCAATACCACCCTCCTGAATCAAATGGCTATCACCGGAATGATCGAGAATCGCTTCATACCATGGAGGATGAGGAGGCCAAGCGCAAGAAGAGGATGAAGTGGACGATTGGCATCATCGCCTTCATCATCTTTCAGGTAGTCCAAGCTCTCTTCTTCGTTCTGGTCATCATGAAGTTCAAGTCCCCAAAGTTCAGGATCGGCGACCTTGCCGTCCAAACTCTGACCGTCGGGACTCAAGCCTCGCCTTCGTTCAACATGAGCTTTGTTGCCCCGATCAGAGTCAAGAACACCAACTGGGGTCCTTTCAAGTATGACGCCTCCACTGTTTACTTCTCTTATGGTGGTGTCCAGGTGGGAGAAGCAATCATCCCCAAGAGTAAGGCCAACTTCAAGTCCACCAAGAAGATTGACGTGAGCGTGACTCTGAGCTCTTCTAATTTGCCCAGCGACATCAATTCGAATCTCGAGAGCGAACTGAGTTCTGGGATCATAACTTTGACCAGTCAAGGCGAACTTAAAGGAAAGATTACAATCATGTTCATGTTTAAGAAGAAAAAAACCTCGCAAATGAATTGCACCATGGAAATCAATACCACATCAAAGGCGGTCCAATCGTTATTGTGTAAATGAGGATGCAAATTGTGATTCTCGGCAATCCATAGTTTGTAAGCCCGCATATACGTATTCTTTCCATGAGTTATTCATGGATTTAATAGTGAAATTTAGGTACTTCTATCTTATTCTTGATTGGGAGATTCGTTTGTAAATTCTTTATTTATTTTGGGACAGTTTGTCTTTCCATTTGCCAATTTGGATGTCCACATCTTGGTTTGAGCTTATGCCCTTGATGTGATCCGAGTTGACGGCCTTGAATCGATTCTAGTTTGGCTCCATGTGAAGTCCCAAGGTCTTTCACCATCTTGGTAGACATGAACATATTCAAAGCATCTGTATCAACCAAGGCATATAGGGTCATGCCACGTATCTTGACTTCCACGAATAACATGTTTGCGTTTGTGGATTTTGTCGGTGTTTGGGCTTGCACGAAATTGAGAACCTTCACAACTTTGAGTTGTGCTTGCCTCCTCTCTTGCTTCGGCTCCTCCTCTTCTATGACGAGATGGGCATTGATCTTGCTCTTCGTGGGACGTTTTTGGATCCAATGAGTGAGAAAACATGAAGTTCAAACTTCGATTACTGATTCTAAGAATTTCCGAAGAACACAAAGATAAGTTTGAAGATGAACAATAAGATCAGCAAAAAGATACTTCTCTATTTCATCAACTCAATCAATCTACAGATGTACAATACAACTGAGAATCATGTATACAATCGCAAAGACTCTCATCCTCCTCTGTTCTTACTTGAGCTTACAGGAATGATGGATTTTCCGTAAGCAAACCTTCTGAAGAACTTCCATGGAGGACGTTTCTCTCTTTCTCTCACTTTCTCTCTCTCTTCTCTCTCTTTCTATATTCAGTAGAGCTAGTTACAGACTCGAGAGACCAGAATGCTACCTAACTTCTTAACAAACTAACTCATTTAAGCTATATTCAGCACATGTGTTTAGCTTTTACAGCTTGGCAATCTTTGTCAATGTTCCCTTCGTCTCTTTCATCCATTGATGTTTAATCCTCTCTGCTTCTTCAAGTTATATCTCCACCGTTGACATTTACTTCTTTATATCCTCTGTTTTTCCGCCAGGTTTAACTCCCCTGTTTCAAGTGCACGTGCACGTGTTTTTCCTTCGTTTATTTCACGTGCTGCCAGCTTCCTTTGTTGAATGTGCTGCTGCTGATAACCTACTGGGAGACCTCTTTGTTTCACATTCCCCCTCAAATTGGGAGAGGGGAAGCATCCCATTCCCAATTTGGTACGTAAATTCAAATGAGTTGGTCTAGGAAGTGGCTTAGTAAATATATCAGCTAGTTGCTGATAACTTGGAATATATTGTACTTGAATAGATCTAGATGATACCTTTTCACGGACAAAGTGAAAATCAATCTCAACATGCTTGGTTCGCGCATGTAAGACTAGGTTTGCTGTAAGTGAAATGGCAGACTTATTGTCACAGAACAAAGTTGTTGTAGCTGTAAGAGAAACACCAATGTCTCGTAAGACAAAGCCAATCCAAGTGAGTTCTGCCGTAGTTGAAGCTAAAGCCCTGTACTCTGCTTCAGTCGACGATCGTGAAACAGTTGCTTGTTTCTTGGCAAACCAAGAAATTAGATTAGAACCCAAAAATGTACAAAATCCTGTAGTAGATCGTCTGGTCATAGGACATCCTGCCCAATCCGCATCGGAAAAACCATAGAGACTGATAGTGCTGTTAGAATGGAGATAATACCCAAGCTGCACAGTTCCTTTCACATAACGAAGAACTCTTTTTAATTGATGATAGTCTGCTATTGTTGGTCTCTGCATTCATTGACAGAGAAGATTTGTTGCGAAGGATATATTTGGCCGTGTTATAGTCAAGTACTGAAGTCCTCCTACCAAGCTTCTGTAGCCAATTGGATTAATAAGTTGGGTTGTGGCATTAACCATTGGAACTGGCCGAAGAGGTAATGGCGTAGCTATAGGCTTACA
Organism: Eucalyptus erythrocorys; assembly: GCA_014182555.1. NCBI lineage: Eukaryota > Viridiplantae > Streptophyta > Magnoliopsida > Myrtales > Myrtaceae > Eucalyptus > Eucalyptus erythrocorys. The sequence continues at coordinate 14,515,914 of CM024598.1, read as the reverse complement.
TTCTGTCATCTCAGCCCTTTTCAGTAAGTCAAGAGCATACTTTGTCTGACATAGGAACAGATCTTGTGCTGTTTGTTTAACTTCGATTCCTAAGAAGTAATGAAGGTTCCCAAGATCCTTCATGTGAAACTGACAGCTAAGATTTTGTATCAACTTTGCTAACAGTTGAGAGGAACTTCCTGTCAAAATGATATCATCGACATACAATAACAACAAGACTGTGTGTGATTCAGTATGTAGAACAAATAAGGAGGGATCAGCTGTGCTGCAAAAGAATCCAATTTCTAGAAGAAATTTACTGAATTTATCAAACTAGGCTCTTGGAGCTTGGCGCAGGCCATATAGTGATTTATGGAGTAGACAGACATGGCTGGATTTATGTGGATCAATAAAGCCAGGAGGCTGATCCATATACACAGTCTCATTCAAATCCCCATGTAGAAATGCATTCTTTACATCAAGTTGATGTATTGACCATTGTTTCATCAAAGCTATGGATAAAACAATTCGGATTGTGGCATGTTTCACCACAGGGCTGAAAGTTTCAGTAAAATCTATGCCAGCTTCTTAATGAAACCCTTTGGCTACTAGTCGAGCCTTCAGCCTATCAAGGTTACCATCAGGTGCCAATTTGGTCTTATAGACCCACTTACAGCCCACAACATTCATATGACTTTCCCTTGGAACCAGTGTCCAGGTATGATTTTCATATAGTGCATTCATCTCTTCTTGCATTGCACTATACCAGCCCTTATTAGCTAATGCAGACCTAATAGATCTAGGTTCAGCAGGAACATGATACTCAGCTAGACAGGCATACTTTGGGTTTGGTTTTACAATACCTGATTTCAGCCGAGTTTGCATGTGATGAGCACCAGGATTGTTTGATGAGATTTGTTGGCCAGATGAGTGTTGGACTGACTCATGAGTTAGGTGCAAGGAATTTAGATTGTGATTATCTTGAGAATTTGAGGAATCTGCAGACACAGAACTTAATGAAGTAGTGATTTGTGGTGAGGTTATGCTAACTTCAGACTGTGGAGATGCTCCTGAGACAATGTTTGATGCTTGCTCATTATGACAGTAGCTGTCCACCTCAGGATTATATTGTCCTCTATTAACTTGTTGAGGAAGGACTCTGTTGTTGTTTGTGGCAATTATACTCGAAGCTTCAAATGCTTGAGTATCTCCCATCCACTGACTATATAGTGGTGTAGATTGTCTAATGTCATGAACCCCTCTTGCTGAGAATGGAAAACAGTTCTCATCAAACATCACATGCCTGCTGATATAGATTCGATTATTAGCAGGTACCAGACATCTATAGCCCTTATGTAACTCACTGTATCCCAGGAACACACAAGTAGTAGATCGTGGATCAAACTTATGTTTGGCATAGGGTCTCAAGCATGGATAACATGCACATCCGAATGTCCTCAAGTGATCATATCTTGGCTGACTCTTGTTGATCTTGTTATATGGAGTATCCATCTGCGAGTTGGTGAAGGAAGAATATTGATAATGTAATTAGCTGTAGAGAAGGCATCAACCCAGAACTTCATGGGAACTTTGGAGTGGTACATCAGTGCTAATCCCAGTTCTACAATGTGCCTATGTTTTCATTCTGCAATTCCATTTTGTTCAAGAGTGTGAGGACAAGAGATATGTTGCTTTATACCACAATTTTGCAGATGATTTCGAAATTTGTGGCTTATGAATTCACCTCCACCATCACTCTGAAAGATTTTAATTTGATGACCATATTGTTTCTCAACTAACTTTTGAAATAGAACAAAAGTGCTATAGAATTCAGATTTCAACCTTAGAGGATAAAGCCAGCTATACCGTGAGTAGCTATCAACAAAGACCACATAATATCTGAATCTTTGAAATGAATCAACAGGTGATGGTCCCCAAATGTCACAGTTAATTCTTTCTAAAGGACACTTTGTTGTATTTTCTGACAAAGAAAAAGGCAAAGTTGTACTTTTAGCCATGCAACAACTACTACAAATATTTGAAGTTTTGGAGCTACAGTTAATTAGTTTCTGGCTATGCAAGTATCAAATTGTCTGAAAATTTGTATGAGCTAGCCTCTGGTGCCATGTATTCTCATCCACACTTTTCTGCCTTTGAGTGAAAAGAGCCTCAGCAGCCTGTGTATCCACTTGATAAAGGCCTCTATTCTTCCTCCCGAGTTTGACTAGTACTTGAGTATTGTTGTCCTTCACATAGACACCAAATTTGTCAAAGATAAAGGAACAAGGGTAATCATCGTGAGCTTTGGCGAAAGTAAATTCTTTCGTATTTCGGTACTATCAAGTACATCATTGAGAGGTATTTTGTTGCCTTGTGTATTCAGACAGGTATTACCAATATGAGTAACAGGAAGACAATCACCATTGCCTATCATTACAGTGTCAGAACCTTGGTACTTAAAAGTTGTGTGAAGAATACCCGGATGCGCGCGATGTGAGCCGAGGCACTGTATCGGTACCACTCACTTCCTTTTGAATCCTCGATATGTACCGCTGTAAGTGCCGCTTTGGGATATCTTCAGCTTGATAGGAGTTGTCAAAACGATACCGGCAATGGAGGGCCTCATGCCCGGGTTTTGCATATCGACATTGCGGTTGAGTTGAACCTATATTCTTTACATCCCGCACACCTTTATTTGAGTTTAGTGTGAAAGGAGGATAGGTCTTAGTATTCGATATCTTTGAGAGGTAGTGGCAAAAGGTCGAAATCCTTGGTTTCTTTGTAGAAGGGAAACTTCTCTGTCTTTGTTGCTGATTTCCCTTATTTTGAAATGAAGTAACCCCTTTGAAATTCAGATTTCTATCAGCATAACCAAGCCCTCTACCTCTGTTAGCAGTAGTTTTGCCACGACCAAGGCTACGGCCTCCTCTATAATTTCCTCTTTGGGCTATAAAACCAGTGGGTTGAGACATATAATTTTCCTCAGGGTTACCTTTTAACTCCAGTTGAGAATCTTTGCAGTCCAAAATAAGCCATATTTGAATTGAAGCGGCTTCGGAGTAAGCTTTCATTCTTGATTCAAATCTCTCCGGTGAGCAACGACTTCATCATAGTCGGGTTGTGGTTTGAGACAATATATAGTAGTTCGAAGCTGCTCATATTCAGGACCCAATCCTTCCAACACACCAAATAGCCGAGTTATCTCATCCACTGGTTTACCTATTGAGTTCAACTAATCACAAATTGTTTTATATTCTCTGACATAGCTTGAAAGACTTTGATCAAGCTTCTGACATGATTGTAATTTTCCTCTCAGCTCGAATTCCCGGCTTATTTGTTTTACGTGTAAACTTCTTTAACGAAATCCGCCACACTTCAAAGGATGTTTCCAAGCCAATTATTAGACTTAGAATACTCTCAGTGACTGCCCCACTGATCCATGAAGACACCAACTGGTCTGTTATTGTCCAGTCAGTAAAATCAGGATTCACAACTTCAGATTCACTATCCTCAGCATTCTGTAGAAAGCGAGAGGGTGACTGAATGTCACCACTAACAAAGCCAAAAAGTTCTTGGCTTTTGAGAAATCTTTGAACCTGAGCTTGCCACAGCAAGAAGTTATCCTCGGCAAGCTTGATTGTGACAAAATTTGAGATGTTCACATGTATTGGAAAGGGGTATTTAGGTGTTCTTATTGCCATTATTTCAATCTCAGAGTAACTACCGAACCCTGATAGAAAGCAACAACAGATGCAACAGATATAATGAGTTCTGATACTCCTTCTGCAGCGATCAACACTCCTTATTACTTCAGAATCTAATTTTGCAATGAAAGAAGCAGCTATCGAACAACCGTAGCTCTGATACCATGAGAAAACATGAAGTTCAAACTTCGATTACTAATTCTAAGAATTTCCGAAGAACACAAAGATAAGTTTGAAGATGAACAATAAGATCAGCAAAAAGATACTTCTGTATTTCATCAACTCAATCAATCTACGAGATGTACAATACAAGCGAGAATCATGTATACAATCACAAAGACTCTCATCCTCCTCTGTTCTTACTTGAGCTTACAGGAATGATGGATTTTCCGTAAGCAAACCTTCTGAAGAACTTCCATGGAGGACGTTTCTCTCTTTCTCTCTCTTTCTATATTCAGTAGAGCTAGTTACAGACTCGAGAGACCAGAATGCTACCTAACTTCTTAACAAACTAACTCATTTAAGCTATATTCAGCACATGTGTGCTATATTCAGCACATGTGTTTAGCTTTTACAGCTTGGCAATCTCTGTCAATGTTCCCTTCGTCTCTTTCATCCATTGATGTTTAATCCTCTCTGCTTCTTCAAGTTATATCTCCACCGTTGACATTTACTTCTTTATATCCTCTGTTTTTCCGCCAGGTTAACTCCCCTGTTTCAAGTGCACGTGCACGTGTTTTTCCTTCGTTTATTTCACGTGCTGCCAGCTTCCTTTGTTGAATGTGCTGCTGCTGATAACCTGCTGGGAGACCTCTTTGTTTCACAATGAGAACCTTGACAAATGAAGCACTAGGAAGGTGGAGGTTGGCCGAATTTTTCTTGTTGAAGTCTGCTTGGGGCCGGTTCCTTTGAAAGGACGGCTTAGACGATCCTTCTCCCCACGACTTATCTTGGCCACCATGGTCTCTTTGGCCATGGTTGGTTTCTCCTTCCTCGTCCTTATGGTGGCGACCTATTCTCCACCCACTTGTTTTAGAGTTGGATGATTCCACCTTGGTAAATCGGCAAGGGACTCGGCCATGGTGAGTGCCCTCAAGATACTTCAGACATCACTTCGCTTGAGCTCAGGTTGTGCCCACGACTTTAGTCCATTTATGAATGCCTAGAGAGCCTCATCTGCCCTTAAATTGGGAATTTGGAGCTTGAGTTTGGTAAATTCCTTCTCGTGGTCTTAGACCATGCCTTACTGTTCAAGGCAATGGAGCTTGCTTCAGGCTTTTTGTTGAGCAAACTTAGGGAAGTAGTCTCAAAACTCCTTCGCAAAGTCGTCCCACGTGTTGACGAGATCGCCTCACTTGATCTCATCGCCCTTATTGCACCACCACAGCATTGCATTGTCCTTAAGGAACATCGAAGCGGTTCTTTCCTTGACCATCTCTTCTTGGATGTTAATGGCGCCGAATTATTACTCCATGCTCCATAAGAATTATCCACATCTTTGGCAAATCGGTTGCCCTTGAACTCTTTGGGCTTTGGTGCCTTAAACTTGGACACCATTTGAACAGGTCTTGTTCCCTTCAGGATGCTTTGCTTGCATAACGTGAGTTCGGTCTCCAGCTCTTAGATCTCCGCCTTCATGGCTTCAATTTCGGCTTTGTGGGGCTGTCCTCTTTGAGCTATTGGACCTCTACCTTTAAGGCATTCATCAACACTTCAAAGGCTTCGTCATTCTTATGCAAAGGCACTGTGGTTTCATTCACGACAATAGTTTACTTGAGGAGGAGCATGTCTTCGACGTCGTTGATGCAGTCTTTCACTTCATCGAGTCCATCCACAAACTTCGCCACGGCACTCCGCACCAAAAGCGAGCTTCTCATCAAATACAAACATGACGTCCAATGAGGTATCCCTTTTCTTGGCTTTGCCGCAAGTCTCCTTGACTTGGGTGATCTCTCTATCTATAACAGCACATTGGCTCGACATTCTGTTGACCAATTGGTGCTCCTCAATCTCTTGGAACGGTTCTCCTTTATCGCTCTAATACCATTTGTCACAAGCCAATTGTTTCAGATAGAGACTATGTAGCAATTTAGGCTTCCTTGGATCGTTGGAGCTCCTAAGCTAAGCCTTTCCTAGGAATCATTGCTCGCTTGTTCACTTACCGGATTGTAGAGAGAGAATCTTTGGGAGAGAAAGGAACTATATTATTGAAATGCTTGTATGATTACAATAAGAGGGAGAACATCTTTTCTTATACTAGAAGCCCTTTCATTTATATTTGATCTAATGGACGAGATTGCATTTACCTTCCTACAATCTACTAGCATTTAAATCGAGAAAGCTCCAGAACTCGACACAATTATCATCGCGCTCGTCCTTGAGAACGTTCCGAAAACTCTAGGCGATTTTGGATGGTCTTCCTTGATCAAGCGTGATCCTTTGGCAGCAGCGGGACCTCGAGATCATGACAAATACATAAGCATTACGTGAAGCAATCTCAGCCATTGATACTTGAGATACGATTTCTCGAAACCCGTCCCTTCAAACACCGCAATAACTTGCATATTCGAGACTTCCTTACCGAACAAAAAAATTGAAATCTCTTATCTCCAAAAAGTAGTTAGATTCAAAGTCAAAAGGTCATGCTGAAGGTAGCGTCACAATTAAGGATGCCCACCGGGCCATGCTGCGCGGCCCGAATCTGGTCCTGTCACTTAATTATAAAAAAATGGACCTCGGAAGGGCCCATGGGCCTGAATCGGCCCTGGCCCAACCTGATGAAAAGCCCAAGTAGCGAGCTTCCTAGCGGAAGAACCGCGGTCACAACCGGTCGAACCCGGTCCGACCGTCAAGTCAAGACGGTCCCGGCCCCGGTCCTGACCTGCACCAGAAAAAGTTGGTTACTTGTTAGAATGTCGTCGTCGTGAGTTAGCCCGTCTTCCTCTCCCGAACCACCGTCCTCCCTCCCTCCCTCCCTCCTCGTTCTCCGCACCAACATAATAAAAGAAGCAACCTGCAGCAACTGAGAAAGCTAGAGAGAGAGAGAGAGAGAGAGAGAGAGAAACAAGACGGAAGCGAGCTCACCGGCATTCGTTCTCTCTCTTCAGGTCCGGCCACAATGGCGTCGCCGCCGCCGCCTTCGTCTTCCTCGGCGCTCCACCGCCTCTTCCTCGCGCTGCTCGCCGTCGCGATCCTCTCCCCGGACCGCCTCCTGGTCAAGTGCGACAGTAAGCTTCGTCATTCCTTCCCTTCCGCGCTTCTGCTTGTCTACTAGTTCGTGCGCTCGTCCTTCTCCCTTCCTGTATCCGCCACAGAGAGAGAGAGAGAGAGAGAGAGAGAGAGAGAGAGAGAGAGAGAGAGGTGCATTTCGAGCATCGCGAGTTCCGACGGTGCCGCGGGCGTGGATAGGTGGCGAGATCTGAGCATCCTCTGATCCGAGCGCCGAATCTGGTCTAGCCTCGCTGTTGAGCTCCCAGACTCACTGTTTACATCCCGCTGACGTCGGTTTGACTTCGGTTCGGCTGCGATTTCGCGACTGTCGTTCGGCTTCGCGAAATGGAGGACTCTTTGCGGTTACGCTGTTGTTTTTCTGATTGGATGTCGGGCTAGATGATGCCGTCGGTCGGGGCCGCGGTTTGTTTATGCTTGATCCGTGCGGGGACGCTGCTGAATCTTTTTCTTCGTCTTAGGAAGATTTAGACCTGGATGGAAACTTTGATAGGAAAGAAGTAGTGATCTCTGATCATCCTGTGAACGTAGTCGGTGGATGTGTATATATTTGAAGCGATTCATAAATGTCCGATGCAATGTGTGGTTGACTGTTATGGAAAGCAGGCGAATTGAAGGTTTGGGTTTGTGTTATGCCGTCTCTTAATTCGTAGGAACAGATCTGACCTGAACTTTTCCAGGCCTGGGTGGCCATGGAAATCTACGCGATTGTCGTAAAAAATGTTGATGATCGACGGTCTTCTGTATGTCATGTTGTCATTTCTCCGTAAGTTTTCTTTTTCTTCTTTTTTTTTTTTTTTTTTTTTTTTTTTTGGGTGTGTTGGGTTCTTCTTCGCCACTTGTTCTGAGATGGTTTCTGAGGTGTCTTAAACTGATGAATAAGAGCATGGAGTAAATGTTTCGCACACACAGATGCTAAGTTTTGGAAGTCGATCATTTTGCTTGACTTTAACTGAATCTCGTGTAGATCATGGGAACATGCCTTTCCATTTAGAAATTCTATGTCACTGCCAGACTGTCACTCATGTCATAGTTAAATGGAATCAACTCTCTTTAACTGGATGGAATCATCTGGAGAAAATTATGGCAATTGCTGTCAGCGAAGTAGATTTATTTCAGATATCGTCATCGAACAATTTGTTTTATCATCAAACCTTCTGACGGACTGGTTTCGATTCTTTGTCCATGTTGTCAATCTGTAACTTGGTGGTAAATAGGTTATTGAGCCGTATGTTTACTTGTAGTTCCTATGATCCTTACACTAGAGCTGAATTTGTTTTTCTTTAGGTAAGTCATTTGATTTTCTTGCCATCAAGGCAGTTCTGTTAATATCCAGGAGAGATAAATGCATATGCTGCTTTTTTTGCTACCCCTCTCACTACACTTTCTCGTAATGCTTGTCTGGATGTATTGCACTATACAAAATTCTGAATCCATTGGTAGTTCAATGTGGAGTGCCATGTGAGTTTATAGATTTTAATTGCTGGTCACCTAAAGTATGGATTATCAATTTATTTAGGTATCCCAGTCTAAAGTTTGGCCTTCAATTTCTGCGCATAGACAAGCCATGCCTTTCGAATAGTTGCACTGCATATGGATGAGCCATGTCTTTCATTGTCATGTGGGGGATGACTGAGGCCTTTCTATTGCAATGGGTGAATCCCACCTACCAAGTTCTTGTATTTTGGTTGTTTTTTATAACTTTGCTAGCTTATTTAGTTAAATGACTGACATGCTAAATTTAGAACAATTTTGTACTTTAGAGGTGGTATGCTGTTGAAAATCAATGCCACCTAATGCATTTCTTAAATATCCATTAATATCACATCTCCAAGGAACAAGCCCTTATTCCCTCTCCCATCTCTCATATGCGCACCTGCTCGTGCTTCCAAACTACCATCTAATTCATCTTCTCCTTGTCCTTGCAGGTGAGGAAGATAATCTTCTTCAAGGCATTAATAGTTATCGGACATCTTTGAATTTAACAGCCCTTACAAAAAATGATAATGCGGAATGCCTTGCCAAGAAAATGGCTGATCAATATAAGAATCAACCTTGCACTAATACGACAGGTGCTGACACTGTACCCGGTACTGAGCCTCAGTTCTCCAACTATCCAACACTTTTAGCCAACTGCCATCTGAACGTCTCTGTTACAAGGGATGGGGTAATAATGCCTGCTTGTGTTCCCAACTTGGTCCCGAGCCTTGTCCTCACTAACTTCACCCAGTCTCAGTATTCAGGTAGCCTAAACGATAGCAAGTATGCAGGAATTGGAATTAGTTCTGAAAATGATTGGATGGTAGTCATCTTAACCACGAATACACCTGAAGGAAGCTACATGAGCGTCGAGTCAGCCAGTTTGATTCTGAAAAGCAGCTTCATTTATCAATTGCTTTTTCTACTCATCGGTTTTGTGCTCCTATCATGAAACTGGTGATAACATGGCCTAATGGCTGCTTGACGGAGAGCAATCAAAGAACAGCTACAGAGTATTCATTGCATTGTTTTAGTTTGAAGGAAAAGGTGAAATTGCAGAATAATCTTGAGTAAATTCTTTTTGTAGTAGCTTGTGTCGTGGCTGGAAATATGTAACATGTGACTTGGTATGAGGATTCTACTATGTTATATGAGTTCTTCCTTTTGCCCTAATTTTATCCTTTACTTGAATACTGAGGTATATTTGCAAAGGGAATTGGTGCAAAAGAGTTGCAGGTTTCTTGGTTCTGTTCAACCGAAAGCTTTCCTTATTATTCCATTTGTTGCGATTAGACCATAAACCTTTACTTCCTCTTTTTTTTTGGGTTTGTTGCTGCATTGCATCTCAAGAGCTCATAGGCCATTTAGCCTCCAACCCCATCTAAGGTGAGAGACTGAGAGTCGAACCTCGCAATTCCCATAAGAGCAGCTGGCCTCTAGGGCAAAGCCCTAGAGTAGTGATTAACCTTAAATTAGTTGTTGCCCTTGCTCATTATTCATTATTTCCTTGGTGAAAAGTCTAACTCGGGGGCTGTGGCACTTTGCCTTCGAGTAAAAGAAAACAGGAACTAACTACTTAGTCTCTGATACTACGACTAAAATACAATTGACGACTGATGGAACTGTTCCACAGTATTGTGTGGTAACCACGCGTAGTATGTCACAGCTGGCTATCTCTAGAGCTTATGTGTAGCTATTAACAATGCAATAGGTCTGCCAAGAAAAGGTAATAGGCTTCATGGGAGAAGGATTCCTTTTCGCTGTCAAAAGATTCACACTCCTTTAGAAAAGCTTATGCTAAGTAAATGGTCGGTGGCTTATGGGCAAAGATTCTACCAAATCTGTGGGGCATCGATGAGATATTAGTTGTTTTTTGCTTACTTAGCGCGGTAGATCAAGCTTTAAGTCTGTGGATCTGCAACATTCCTGTGCTATCACTGGACTACACCTAATCAATCGTTCCAAAGTATTTATACTCTCTTTAGTTCACGTGTTAATTGTATTCATCACATGATGTGGCAACTGCTAGAGGCTGAAACCAGAAACTTTATCCCGGAGAGGCCAGCCTTAATTGCTGCTGTATTCATGAGAGGACTTTCTAATTCCAAGTTTTTTGAGTTTCAAAGGCAATTGGTCATTGTGCCATCGATATACGGCAAGTGTGCCTTCAATTCGAATGCAGACTTTCGACCCAAATGGGTTGCGCATTTATGCTTAGCGGAAGAATCCTGCTAAAAAACCATTTCTTTAATTGTAGATTGTTGATTGTTTTATTGAATCCGGCCATCTCCAAGATAACGAGTCACTTTGGGACAATGTAGTTGATGTATGCTATACTCTAAGCTAACGGCTATGGTCAAAGCTGTCAGCCTGCTTAAGGCTCCTAAGTTCCGACAAGACTCCAAGCCCTGTAAAGAAGGCGTTCTCGGACTTGCGGCTACCCGCGGAATGTTAACACTAGTATTTCAACTCCTAGAGGCCCTATTGCCAACCTCTCAAAAGCAAAATCAAAGGGAGAAAAGAGAGAGAGAAAAGAAAAGGTAAAAGGCCCAAGCCGAAGCCCATGTATTTTGACTAACGAAGAAGCTACTCATCAAACCAGTCATCGCTCCTACTCTCTTGAGGATTGATTGAAAGTTCTTTAGTAGTGGTTCACAGTTTGCTCTCAATCTAGAAACCATTACTAAATGCAACCATGTTGACGAGAGTTCTCACCTCAAAGTATAAACGGGATTTTTATGGTCTCTTGAGATATTGATAAACCCTTCCTGAAAACATTATACTCAATTGCATTTTGTGATATCTTTTTCATCAAATCTTGTACTACACAAATACTTTAGAGGCTTTGAATGAAAGACCAAGATTCATTCTCCAATAACCCAACGCTCGCCTTTCTCCAAGAGTCGGATCCTCTGGGATTTTTGGAAGTGCCCTTAAAATACTAGACAGAAGAGTGATGATAATGCTGTTTCTATAATTTGACTTTCCTTCAGCACATTCATCCAGCCCATGGGCTTACAAAAACGATGTGCGATCTTTCTGATATGAATGAACTATTTTAAAAATTTGGCAGAGATGGTTAATATGATTTTTTTTCCTAATCTCTTAATTTAGTTTTTTTTTTGGGTCAGTATCTCTTAATTTAGTTGAACTAATTATACTTTTTATATTATTACCATATAAATACCTGCTCATATTTTACTTGTTGGTTCTGTTCCAAAAAGAAGTTCGTGTGATTCTTTATTAATGCTCTTATGGTGCTTTTGAGTCGTAATTAGACAATCAATAATTCATTATTTTATTAGGAGCCTATCAAGGAGTCATTGGGCAAATTTTTTAGCAATCAATTTAGTAAAACTCTTAATTTTCAATGCATTATTTTTCTTGTGTTATGACCATGTAAGAGGAGCTGAAACTCTCAAAGGGCCCTTTGCTTGTCCGTTTTATATATAAGGATGATAGGTTCCATATATGCATTTCTTATTTTGACTTACCGGTGTTCACACATCATGCACCCTATATTGATATGGTATCTTTTTCTTGTCTTGTACCAATAATTTCCTCTTCTTCTTTTTTTACATCCAGGTAATTACGAGGTCTAGACAAGTACTTAAACAAAACCTTTTAAGAACTTACTTAAGTTCAAAATAAACAATATTATTGGAATTGAAATTTTAAGATTGAGTATGGTTAACAAGTAATTTAATTTGAATTATTGAAAACACTCATCTCATCAATGTACTTTCTTTTTTTCTTTTTTTAAGCGGACTCATCAATGCACTTCACAGGTGAGAGAATCCATATTTATTAAGGACATGTACACAGATTAGTTGAATAATGAAGAAGTCATTACAGCTAAGAGACCAGCAATTGGCTGTTTTAGTAGCTCTGGTCAGAATCAGTTGAAGTCTTCTGATCAAGTTAGCACACTGTTTATCCATGAGGTTATTCTCTCCAGTCCCAGTGAAGTACCTACTCTCCTTGATCCATGAAGAAGTCAATGCTTATCTTTCCCTATAAATAACCATCTGCTCCAATCACCCAAAATCATCCCTCAAAGCCTCAATACTGATCCAATCCAAGAGAAGAGAAAAAATGCATCTGGTTCAAGCTTTATTGCTTCTCGCACTTGCCCTTGCTGGCTCTCATGTTTCAGCATTTCCGCCCTACAAAACCCTAGTTGCACCCATCACCAAAGACACCACCACTTCTCTCTACTCCACCACCCTCAACTTCAATGAGAAGTACCTCGTCGATCTCGGCGCTCCGTTCTCATGGTACTCTTGCCAGTATAAGCACCCTCGCGTAACTTGCAAGGCTGCGGCATGCGTGTCGGCGAGGTCTTACCTGTCCCCGCTTTGCCCTCCATCCAGCAGCTCCTCCTACAACCATTGCCAAAATTGCATCACCACTCCCGTCAACCCGCTTACCAAAACTTGCTCTCTGTCCGACCTCACATACAAGAACGTCGCCCTTCGTTTAACAAATGGCGGACACCCGACCAGTTCTATAACTTTGAACGACATATACATGTCATGTGCTCCTGGGTACCTTTTGAAGTCTCTTCCTTCAGGCACTACCGGTTTGGCTTCCCTTTCATGGGCTCCTCTCGCTCTTTCGACACAACTGACCCCTCCTAATCTGGGAATAACCAAGAAATTCGCGATGTGTCTTCCTAGTGTTCCTAATGGTAAGGGTACGCTTTTCTTTGGAAGCGGCCCATATCTCTTTAGGAGCCCTGCCTTGGTTGATGTATCCAGATACCTTTCCTACACCCCATTGATAAAGAACCCTAAATCATCTGACTACTACATCGGCCTCCACGGCATGTCAATTGCTGGGAAGGCAGTCCATTTCCCGAGAAACGCATTTTCCATCGATTCTTTTGGCCGAGGCGGCACGAAGCTGAGCACTGTAATTCCTTACACTGTTCTCAGGAGCGATGTCTATGATGCCTTCGTCAAGGAGTTCAAGATAGCCACCAAGCACATTCCTCGAGTGAAAAGGGTGAAGCCCTTTGAGTATTGTCTCAAGTCAAGCGCGATTGCGTCGACTCGGGTAGGTTTACAGGTCCCTCAGATTAGCCTGCAAGTGGCGAGTGGGAAGGACTGGACAATCTATGGAGCGAACTCGATGAAGCAAGTGAGCAAGGATGTGGCCTGCCTGGCCTTCGTGGACGGAGGGAAGGCGGCCGAGCAGGCAGTGGCCATCGGGTCTTACCAAATGGAGGACAACTTCCTTGTGTTCGATCTGGCTCAATCGAAGCTGGGGTTCAGTTCCTCATTGCTGGGCCATGCCACCACTTGCGCCAACTTCGATTTCACAGCCAAACCTTGACGAGAACAGTTCGAGTTGGTGTCGCCATCAAAGGAACAAGAACCTTTGTGTGCAATGATGCCGTGTGCTTGTTTGTAATTTCTGGTTTCCTTAAAGAATAAGAAACAATAATGTAGCCCCTAACCAAAAGTAGCAAGTAGCTAACTATGGTTTTTGGGCAAATAAGTGCATGTTCTTGTCCGTGTCTGTCTGTCCGTGTCTACTTATGTATGCATGGTTAAAAATAAGCACTGCTCTGAAGTTTAAAGTGTATTGTTTATATTTTGAATGTCAACTGAAGCAATTCACCAAAAATCACATCTTGCCAAGCTTTTCCGATTGGATAATACAGAATGCACATCTCGCTACTAACCCCGCTCGAGAACAAAATTGCTCTTCACATATTTATCCCATCCATCTATCTAAACCTGGATTTTTTTGGAGAATTGGATGATACGAATGTGATCAACAATAGCAAAGATTTGTCATGTGCGCACACGCACTTAAGTAACTAATTTATGGTGCTATAAATAGATTCAAAATGTCCAAATGGCAGATCAGTGAAATAACAATTCTATCACCCAAGGATGGTACAGAAACTTCATTAAGGAAACTGTAATAACCTGAAAAACGATGTGAGGGCGAAAGAGAAAAAGAGGGAAGAGGAAGGGAAGGCGACGCCACCATAAATTGACGCCGGAAAAATTCTGCGCGATTCACGGAAACAGCCATCCAATTCAAGCTTGCTTGAGAAGCCATGGGAAGGTCTTCTCATGTTTTGGTTTTCTTTCCGCTTTCCCTAGGTCAACGATTACCGAAATTTGTATTAATTTGGCATATGAAATATTGACTATGATGTCATTTAGAAGAAAGTGTTACTTTGAGGCCAGTCATGTTTTATTTTAGTCGTTTTTGTTTGATTTTCACCACTTTTTAATATCTTGGTCAATTACGTGAACGCAAGAAAGTCTAAGTGGGTCCAATTGATTTTTTGGAAGTGATAGGGGAGATCATGATTTTTTTGGGGGGGGGGTGGTCAAATTTGCCAGTATTTCCTTTAAAAAAAATTTATATCCCGCCCATGCCAAGCTTAGATACAATCAAATTTCATATATCGTCCGCCTCAAATTAAAATTCTAGATCGTTATAATTCTGTATTTCACATATAAGACCCAGCTTACAAATACAAAGAGATCTCATATGGGAAAAGTAATAAGAACTTAATATACACTATATATATATATATGACCGGGCTCTTCTGACGGTTCAAATTTTGCATAGAGAAAAGCTTATGGCATGAACAAGCATTTGACTCAGTGGAAGGACAATTTGAAGAGTAGCTCTCGCTCACTAGATAGCTCGGCCCATTTGATTACTAGCCTCTCCTTTAGCTCGAAACAACTGGACCTGTCGATCTTATCTTGACCGGGCCATTAAACAATTAGAGTGGGCTAATATTTTGATGGACATTGATCAAGAAAACATTTTCCAAAACATTGACCGCTAAAATAGGAGCTCAACCCTGCTACATCATCATATGTTTACTAATTGTAACTAATTTTCTATTTTGTCTAGAAAATCTCAACAATATATACAAGACTCCTAATATATTTCACTTACTCATCTTGCCGAGTGATTAATCTTTTTGAGTGGGATTTTTTGCACACCCAAGTTCCTTTTGTGTGCGCAAGAACTACTACAGCTAGACGTTGGAATTTATTGACCAAAACAAAATCTGAAATCCATTCTTTATTCACATGCTGAACTAAAGTCACCTCAAATAATACAAACCAGGGACGAAAACCTGTTTAAGAGACCAAGATGCCGTAGCATCAATTTACCATTGCAGGGACCCTGTTGAATCCATATCCGGCATTCATACGGGCAATATGAATTCTTTTCTTTGGCTTACAGAGTTCATTTTCTCCACAGAATGCCGATTGGATGTGATTTTCTTGCAGAAAAATCAAGTCCACAAACTCAAAGTAACATCACATATGCAGAAGAGATCTAGAAATACATCTACTTATAATCTTTTGACAAACCTAAACCATTCCCACATTATTAAACAAGGGGAAAGTAGCCGCCATCTGCTAGAATTTGATTTATCTTCCCTTTCCCTTGGAAGAGGCCCTTAATCACAACTTCGAATCCCAACACTCTACAACCCACAACTTTGATGACATGCAGCAATGATCAAGCATTCTTTAATTTGACGCGATTGAGCAAAATATACCTTTGAAGCGCAAGCATTAAAACCCACGTGCTCTTTGTGATCTTCTCCTTAACCATCAGGAGTAATGCTGAACTTAGCACCGTCTTCAGGATCTGAGCTTGCAGTCCCTTGAAGAAACCCAGCAAGCCTTCTCGTCTCCAAATTGTGTACATTGCACCAGAAATTGTCTTCTCGGCTTTAGACCGAGGTTCCTTTGTCTCATCTTCATCTGATTCCGCGGCCTGAATCGTGACCTTACACCTGTGTCAAAACTCGATAAAGTAAGTTCTGTAGACAGTATTATAGAAGACACAGACGAATAGCAGGTTGAGGACGACCATGGAACACACAATTAGAGTCAAGTTTGACCTCATTAAGAGCTGAAAAATATGTGGAATTAAGTATCTCATAGATTTACTACTGCTCCTTTAATCAAGGTTGACTGATAGGATGTGAACAAGCGTTTATTACAAAAGCAGCCCTCTTTTTTAGACTCATATCACTCAATTGACAATCACGTACAAGTCATCATCAAAATATCTCGTATCAAGCTTCTGGTAAACTAGCCCAGCAGATAATAGTTATTAAGCTTGCATTTAGGTAGACAACTTTTCACAATATATGAGTATTTGGTTTCAATAGAAAATTCGAATGATCTATACAGATAAGTATGGCAATTGCAGTATCTTTCCATCAAAATTTTTTCATGAAAGTCTCCTATTGATGTATTTCGCATAAACTGAAACAACAGACAAGACGAAGAAAAAAAAATCAGTAACTATTACCATTCATTCATCCCAACTGGCTATTGCAACATAACTATGAATTCAAGAATTAGGTTAAATTAACCATGTGTCAGGAAAAGAAAAACTAATAAGTTCACCTGATAGCTGGGTATGTTGTGCAGGTCGCAACACACTTGGAGACTGCACCCAGGACGAAAGCGGAAAAGGCAGAGAGAGACTCAGGAGATGACCCCATACCTCTACTTCTGCTCTGCTTTTCCTTCAACAATCTCTGTTTCAACTGATCAAATACAGTGTACTGTAGAATACAAAAATACTTCCATTATTAACTATGCCGTCTGCATTTAACCTTTTCAACTAGACATAAAAATAAGAAAAACATATATCTATAGTTACAGCAAGTGGATTCTATTCTTATTTTTATTTTTTTGGAATGATTCTATAAGGTTGGTCTTAATTATTACTAGCTGCCATCAGGTTGTTTCCTGGGATTGTAACATTTGAGCTACAGTTTAACCCTCTCTAAAAACGTTGCAGAATTGGAAGCAGCTAACATGAATTAGACAACAGCAATTAGTTCCTGACATTAGCTATTACAGTAACACCATGCATGAAAATGGATCTTGGATACATTAGTTACCTTTTTCCTCTTTAGAACAGAACACGCCGTAGTCATCTTTGTACATTATAACATCAAGAATCTCGCAGCCCTGAAAAGTAGATGCTCTCTACATGTGACTACATATTAAAAGAGAGTCACCTACCTGAATAGATGGATTTATTGTTAGGAGGAGAGAAATGCCAAGACCATCAAATGCTTCCCTCCATGTGAACTCTGAAAAGGTCTTCCAAAGTCCTTTAGATTTACCAAATTCGCTTGTCTGCATCCTGGATGATGCTGTATCCAAGGGCTGCATCATGCTTTTGATATTAGACTACTAAAAAAAGATCAAACGAAAACAGATCTATTCACTCTTCACATCAACATTTATTATGGAAGAAGAATTCTAAACATATTGGCGAAATAGTGCCTTTTCACTGGGCTAAATGTCTGGTTTCATCAATGGCACAAAAAGATTAGCAGATGTTGTAGATATCGCATTAGACATTAACCTAATGGTTTTACTCCTTCCTTACAATTCTACTTGTGATACCTCTCCATATTTCCCTTGTGTTTTCAAGACAAATAACACCAATCCCTTCCTCCTATATTGTATATAATTTTAGACACAAGAACAGCCCATGTTAACTACCTGTGTCACAATGACAGTACAAGCTCCAGCTGCAGCTGCAAGAATCAGGTTTGCTCTGGTTCCAATACTTTTATTGCCGCTCTTTTTCAAGTAAAGTCTCTTAAAGAAGCTATATCCATAAAAGTAGACAAATTGTGAAATGAAAGACTGGAGATTCTTCGTCCCAAGTCCCTGATATAATGAAAGAATCTGGCGAGTAGAAATTGCCTCCCATAGGACATCTGAAATGTTCCTGAAGAAGCAAGACACAGAATACAAGCTATCTTCAGAAGTTCCATGTCAGCAACTTGGATGAGGATATGAACACTGAAACAGATCAGGCATCCCCATAAATGGAAGGTCTAGAAATTTGAAATAACATGAGGAAACCAGCAACATTGACTCCAACTAGTTCGAAAATTCCAACTTAGTCAGTCCTTGGTTTAATAAAAACACAAATACCGTTGTTTCACATCTTGTCAGCAATAACCTCCTTTTTGCTATTCTACAAACTTGATGATGGTTCACCCCCATCCAACTGCAAAGCACATTGCAAAAGCAATGTACAGATTAACACTCGACACAAACACCAGACAACTACCCAATCAGTTTTAGCAGAAACCAGGAAACGCACAGCATCCTTAGCTTGCATAATAAATAAACAACCAAACATAGGAAAAAACCATTGATGTGCAGAAAACAAAATCACAATGAACTACTGCGTTATGAAGTAAACCAGACAGAAACCTCCCAAGGGTCCCACAAATTGGGTATCGAAGTCCAGCATGCATAAATTGTGAGTGTTAGAACTGTCACTCGCCCACTTAGACCATATGCTCTGAACAAAACAATCTTCTAGTATTTGCATGTGACCTGGTCCTAGATCATCCCATTGATGACGAAGGATCTAAAGGTTTCACTTCTCAGATTCATCCATCGGCAAGAATATAATGGAGTACTTGGAGAAATGATTCCAACAGAAATCAAAGAAAAAATGGACAGTGGATGACTGAAAGCTATAAGCAGCATGAGATATAGGGGACTGAGTTTGAATTCATGATTCCTGCATACAAACTGATGTTTCTCGGCAAAAGCAGTTGCCTGACACAATGAATGATTCCTCAAAAGTCCAGCCGAAGCCTGTGCTATTACAACGTTCAGTTGAAACTTGAAACAACTACTCAGGAGAGCCCAAGGCCGTGCCAATTGCGCCATTTCTATGTCCACAGTACAAGGATCCGTCTAGACACTCATATACTCCGAACAATCTCGACTGGAGTACAAAAACAGCAACAGAACAGCGAGACGAACTGCAAATTTTGATATCTCCATTGCTAATTCTGAGCCATTCCACCGTTTTTATACTAACAACATCACGTTACTGAAAACACTCGCACCATTCGAAGCAGAAAACTACCCATAATCCTGCTAAAAAGAAGTTCACGCAACAGAGCATCTTCTCAAGATAAACTATCATCTTCAAGACACAAGACCCTGTTCCAAGAACATCAAGAAACCAACGCTAACCATCCCAACCCAAAAAGAGATCCCGCCGAAAGCAAGCACGACAGCATAAAAAAAAAAAACTCTCGTGCTTTTTCGAGTGGGACCCAGTAGAGATAGAGAGAGAAATATCTCGTATGACCTGTACTTCTGGTGGTTGCGGGATCGAACCTCGGCCTGGTACTTGGTCTTGCAGGTGTCGAGCGGGTACAGGACGGTGGTGCTGACCAGAGCTCCGATGGCCCCGGACGTCGCCTCCGAGATGGACTCCAGGTTAAACGCCATGATTCAAGAAAGTCTTTCCGAGGTCTCGCCGAAGGACAAAAGGGAGAACCGAGCCGTCACCGTACTTCACGCGCCGCCGCCGCCGCCGCAGCATCCATCGGGCCCAGTTGGAGAGGCGGGGAATGGAAGGGCGTGCGTCGTCTTCCGGGAGGTGAGCAGCTGGTTGAAGGAAGAGGAGAGAGAACACAGTGGAGGAAGAGAGGGAGAGAGTGAAAGTGATGGGAGGAAAGTGATGGGCTTTGGTTACAGAGAGACCGTGCCGTGCGATGGTGTATCTTTTCGGGAATCGGAAACGTGAACGCCAGTGACGGGGTTTTTCTTTTGTTTTACTGACGTCGACAAACCGTTATTAGACTATATATATACATGTATATACATACATATATATATATATATATATATATATATATATATAATGTCAAGATCAAGATCAAAGACCAACCCAATTTTTTGGAAACTCGACCAGGATCAATAAAATTGGGCTGGTCCAGGTTAACCCTAAATTGATATTCATTATATATATATATATATATATATATATATATACATATATATATATATATATATACCGTAATCTTCAAATGTATGCTCTAATTGACACATTCATGATAACTTCACCCTAAGTAAATTGATACATTCACGATAACTTTACCCAAAATTAATTTTTTATCATCCAAAATCCTAACTAGTACATTTCTGGTCATCTTTTGATTTTTCATTAAATTAGATTAATACCATGAAAATACTATAAACCATTACACTTATGATAAATGCAAGATAAAACTTTAGATTGGTACACCCGTCAATTGTCACGTGTCATCCAATATAATAATTTAACGGTAAAATTGATGAAAACTAAATGAGGATAAATATTCTATTTTGAGATTTTTTATGATATTAATCCTTATTTATAAAATATGACATTTTAGATCAAAGATTAGACAAAATGAAATTAGGTACGAGCAAACAAGGATGGAACATTTACCTGGGATATGCTTTATCTAAGGGAAAAGATACATGACGGTAAAATTAATAGAAACTGATTGAAGGTAAATGTATACAAATATACTGGTCTGGAGTTTTTTCGTTATATTAACCCTTATTGATCAAATATGACATTTTAGATCAAAGATTAAACAAAATGAAATTAGGTACGAGTGAACAAGGATGGAACATTTACCCAGGATAGCTTTATTTGAGGGAAAAGATAAGTGACAATAAAATTAATGAAAACTAAATGAGAGTAAATTTGCCACAAGTATTAAGTATACCAGTTTAAAGTTTTTTGTGATATTAACCATTATTTATAAAAAAAATGACATTTTAGATCAAAGATTAGACAAAATGAAATTAGGTACTGGCGAACAAGGATGGAACAATTACCCGCGATAGCTTTATTTGAGGGAAAAGATGCAAGATGTGAAACCTCAATTCAGAAATACTCTAAACTGTTTTTTGTGATATTAACCCTTATTTATAAAATATGACATTTTAGATCAAAGATTAGACAAAATGAAATTAGGTATGGGCGAACAAGGACGGAACATTTAACCATGATAACTTTAATTGAGGGAAAAGATCCAAGATGTGAAACCTCAATTCAGAAATACCCTAAACTATTGTTCCACCACATATGGCGGTGGATTTAGGGTTGCTGGCAGTGATCCCGGCCCCTTGTTTCCCAAATTGCCCTTGCAATTAAGGAATAATATTAGTAAAACATCCCCATAATGGCGAAATTTTCAAACACCCTTTAACCACATTCTGTCCTCAATTTTGAAAGTATTAGTTGAAATTCTAGAGCTGCCTTCATGTCATTTGGGTCATTAAAGAAGGAATGATTGAAGGCTTGAAGCTAAGCAAGTAGAAGCTCTTCATGGAGGTAAATGATAAAGGTGACGGGATTCTTGTTGTGAAAATAAGGCGGAAGTGATGGATCTTGTAATTCAAATCTAACACTAGACAAGAGAAATCAAGAAAAAATAATGAAGACACCATAAATTGTTATGTATTTCGAGCTAATGCCGATACTTTACATAGAAAGCCAGCCGATTAGAAATCAATTATAAACCCTTAGAGAACGTAGTACAATTACTCGATCGTTCAAGTTACCTTGGCCCTAGATTACAGCTAAACCAAATACATAAGTATTATATCACAACCTCTAGAAGAACTCGATTAGAAAACGTATAGAAAGAAATCTAAACACTCACTTTGTAAGCTCCAGTATGTGCTCACTGAGTAGAATTTCATATCTTACATATGCATAATATTTGTATTTAAAATTGAAAACCCTTTTAAAAGACCAAATTCAATCTACCTGGATGGGGTTTCTTTTACTACTCAAACTTGAAACATATTCTAAAACCTCATGTCAAATGTACTGTGGTAAACGGCAAGTTAGTTTGACTTTATTGGCATTGCTACGGTATACCACTAGAGAGGCATTGACAATATTTTTGTCCCGATAAAGTATTCTGTAAACTATTGTGGTTGATGCTGCGAAAGTGTTCCAGCTACGAGGCTACTACCAAACACTTGAAAAGCCAAAACACCTCATTTCGCATCTGTAGCATTTGGAGAAAAGCCATGCCAAACACACATTTAATGTCGTAGCATTAGTTTCCTGGCATTCATCTTTTGTTATTTTCATCATCTTGAAACGATTAACATTAGAATGCATCAGAAGCCATTTCAATTTCCTAAAATAACTAAAAAGATGTCATTTGAAGAAAATATTATTTGATATCTTTGTGATCAGATTAAAAAACTAATAGGAAAATATTTTAATTTTTTTATTCAAAAAGTGGGATATAAAATAATCATTATTACTTTTAGACTAATGCCATAGAAAATCCTAAACTGATACTACTTAGAAGCATTTATCCCAAACTATTTTTGAACCCACAAAAACCTCTAAAGTGGTGCCACTATCCCATACATATTTTGAAAAGTAAGAAAATAATTCCCTTATAGTTGAACTCCCATTTCCTTCCAAAAACGCAAAAAAAAAAAAAAAAAAAAAAAAAAAAAAAAAGCAACGCCCATTTACCAGCTTCATCGGCTTCCAAAATGGGAGTGTCCATAAGTTGTGTTTCGTCAATATCTTCATGCTGATGCAGTCGTGATTCATAAGGGGTATAACGCTTCAACTTTTTAGTTGTGCCTGCTTTGGTATTAAGTCTGTTGTGCTTTGTTTTCTTGGAGTTAGAGGAGCCCACTTCAGGTCCTAAGTAGGCTTCATCTGTGCTGGTACTAGATCTGTCACTGCTGAATTTGGATTCTATACTGGCTGATCTGCAGGAGCCTGACGCTGGGGAATATTGGCTGTACCCAGGATGAGTGGCATAGTCATGGGCTGATGCATTCCCCTGTTTATATCATTGCTGGGAGGCTGTACAGGTACCAAGAGGGGTGCTGGTGGGAGAGTTTCTGGGATCACTTCTTTCAGGCGAATCAGGTTCGTCTTGTGGTTCATAGAATGTGTGCCAACACGGGCTATGTTCCCTCACTTCCGCTCTTAACCATTGGCCATACGCCATCTTTTCTTTTCCTGTCATCTTCGCTTCATCAAATGGAAAGTCCTTACAGTACATAGCATAGTGTCCGAGTTTGCCACAGGAATAACAAAAGCGTGAAAGCCGCTCATAACGATAGTCAAGCCATAAGGTTTTACCATTGATTCTGATGAGCTGGCCTGTCTTTAAAGGTTCCTGCACATCAAGTTCGACCCTAGCTTTCCCAGCTCGCAGAGATGTTCCCTCCTTGTTTTCTATCTTAACCTCCAGTACTCTGCCTATATTTCTAACAGCCCTTTCTATCATATGCTCATAACACCACTCCAACTCCAACGGCAGACCAAAGACTTGCACCCAGAAGGCGCAAGTGGAGAAATCATAACAGTGCAGCGGCGTGTTGGGGAGCCAGGGTTTAAAGATCACCAAGTGGCTAGAGAAAAACCAAGGGCCACCCTCCAAAACCCGCTGTTTGTCCAAATCAGATTCGAATTTTGCTACATATAAACCAGCTTCCCTTGCAGAGAATTCAACCTGGTCTGTTCTCCATGCACGCCTCAACGTATTTTGAAAAGCCTGAAAATTGATGGAAGGATTGGAGAGAATTTTACCTATCAGCACTAATTTGCATTCTTCGACTACCTCCACAGGTGGATCCTCATCCCAAACCTCAATCTGTTGCTCCGGCCATAGGCGACCCAGTCGGGAACAGAGGGCAGCCAGACGAGATGCTTCTTCCCGGTCGTGATCATCCATGAGGGCAGGGTACAGAGCGGTGCACCGGACAAATGGTTTCGTGGAATTTCAATCGGAATTATTGGCCAGCGATCGTGAGAGTCGAGGTGAACGATTGAAGATAAACCATGAACGAGAGCCGAGAGAAGACAGAGGAAGACGAAATCCCGCCAAACAGCGAAGAGAGACGAAGGTTTGGGTATGGATTGTGAAGTGAAGGGGTGGAAATGATGAGGGAAACAGACTGAATCATTGCAAAAGCATAATTCCGGGCAGATGAATGCCGCGACTGTCGAACATGCGGGGAAGGAAAAGCGGGGAAGAGAGACGGAAAGATACGAAGGTGGAGGAGAGATGGTGGAACTAGGGTTTGACGAAATCCCATTAAAACTTGTTTTAAGGTTGTTGAATTTGTGAATGGACTAAATTATCTATTTGTCTTATTTTATACATTAAGGTAATTTGAAAAAAAGGGTTAATATCCTGAAAAATTCTAAACTGATGCATCTATAACAAATTTACTTCAAATTAATTTTTTGACTACCAAAAATTCTAAACTGATATGACTTTGACAAATTTACCCCAAACTAGTATATTTGTGATAAATTTACCCTCTGTTAATTTTTATTAAATTTTATTATCAAATTATTAAGTTAAATGATACGTGACAATTAATTAATATACAAATCTAGGATTTTACGTTTCATTTGTCACGGTTTACAATTTTTGTGATTTTTTTGTATGAATCCAATTTAACGAAAGGTATATATGTTACAAATTTACCAGTTTTGAGTTTTTTGCGGTCGAATAAATTAGTTTAGGATAAATTTGTAATAAATATACTAGTTTATGGTTTTTTTATGGTTAGTCAGGGTAAATTTATCACAGATATACCAGTTTAGGGTTTTTCATGGTCAAAAAATTAGTTTGGAATAAATTCGTCATAGATATACCAGTTTAGGGTTTTTCAGGGTATTAACCCTTGAAAGAAAAGGACAAAAGTTGCATTTTTTTTTTTTTTTGTCTTCATTTCTATCCGATATGCATCCAAACAAGTCAAGGAAATTTTAATAAGCCCACGTGTTTTACATGAGCAAAAAAAAAAAAAAACGCATTTTGATTTCAAGAATAGCATTGAAGACACAAAATCCGAATGAGACGCTTCTCTTGGTGCAACTTCTCTTTCGCTTCTCTCTCGTTAATAGTCTAAACAATGGGGTTATTCAAATTTTAGGTCTAAAGACGGAATGCAATGTTTTGACTTACCCCAACCAAAACCAACCAATAAATCGACGACCTATTTCGAATTATTTGATTTTAATTTGTGTTTGTGTCTAAAAGTGACCTAGTCATCGACACGTGATTAGAGCGAAAAATGACCAATTGGTATTAATGTTAGTGCATATTGATAATCGTCACCAATCTGATGATGTACAACAATAAATGGGTAATGATAATCAACAAGAGTACCCATTGAAAAGATCGATGAGTTATCAAAGTATTGGAAGAGAAGTGCTTGAAAATAAGATAATGACATCGTCAAAACGTGGGTGCAAGAATTTTCGGAATGGAAGAACACTGAGCACAACTGCTAAGAATTGCCCGAGAGCAGGTATGGCATAATTACTATAAATACATCACCTATCTATTGAGAGATCCACATAAATCAAACAAAATGAGAGCCCCAAATAGATTAAATATCTCTCGGTATGTTCACTTTTATGTGATGTACGTTTGCTTTTTAGACTCACATTATCAATTAAATTTCGACGTGCTTCTTGGCTATAGTTTTTAGGTTTGTGTCATCGATTAAATTATGATGTATATCTTTATGTTGGTGTACTTAGGCTTCATAAATCAAATTCCGACAAAATTTGTTTACATTTAGTTTGCTTATAATAGTTGTACTTTTTTTTTGTCGAAATAATAGTTGTACTTTGCAGAGGTTTATTTTACATGTGGATCACTTGTAATAGTTGCAGGAGCGCAAAAAATAAAATAAAATTGTAATAGCTGTACTTCTTTTTTTTTTCTTTTTTTTTTTCGATCAGAAATAGCTGTACTGTCTAAGCCTGGTTGTCGATTGAAGCCGACACGATTTGCCATTTATAGTTTGGTTCGAAGTAAAGCACCTGTTTTTCTTATTTGCTTGGATATTTCTCGTCCAAAACTGGTGCAGAACTCATTCCCTCTAATAATAACCACAAAAATGACTTTCGGGTGAAACGAATTTAGTCACCGGAGAAATTCCGGCAAAACAATTTGAAATCACTAGCCTCGGACTGTAATTTATATTCTGGAATAAATGCTTTCGATCTACCTCCGCTACAAAAGATTTTAAGGAGGTGAAGATTTAGAACCCACGGAACGTTCATTGAATGTATTTCATATAGGAAACAGAAGATTGTTCTTTCTCCTAAGGTTACTTGGTTCAAAGCTAAATGGAACTGAACAGATTTGCTAGTTTAGTTGGTTTCTTAGTTAAACAATCGATCTGACATTCTCAGCGAGATTGAGTTAATCAATTCCGAAACATCTCGAGAAGCTGATTAAATGCATTATAAGTCTACAAATTTGGAGAAAAAACATGGATCCACATCTTCTCAAGCAATGGACACAGGAACCCAAATGCCAAACAAAACTGGATAGGGAAATTTCACCATTAAATCAAAGAGATTGCGCTTCCTGACTCCTTTTCCCACAGGTAAATAATATTTGCCTAATGGATTGCACAGTACATTCATAGATTGTACATGCGATTTTCATTGCAAGCACAAATCGAAAGCGTGATCCTATCCATTCACATATGTGCAATCGTAAGCACCATTTGTTTAACATAAATTGTAAATTGCAACACCAAGATATACAAATCCAGCTAGGATCACTCAAGTCTTTATAAATCGCGATTTTAATAGCATAACAAAGGAAATTGTTTTATCGAACTCCAGTGAAAATATCAAAAGACAAATGGAACAGGGAAAGAAACAGTCACAACATATCACTGTGACGAGGCTTCCTCTTTCTTCTCCGACAAGTACCTAGATAGAGAAACGGCAAAGTAAAATGATGAATGAGCCTAAGAAATCTTAAGTGTATACTAGAGGTAATATGCAAATAGTGTATTAAACCAATATTGTGGTCGGCACTTACCCCTGACCCTTTGCCCAACGGGAGAGTTGATAGAGCTGGACAGTTTCATTTGAAGCATGGCATGCAAGAAGTAGATAGTTGCGTGGTTGCACCATCCATGCAAACCTCATAAACAGTGCTGAGTATATGCACATAGCTGCAACCAAGACAAGGAGGTGAAAACAGTGTCCAGCAGGGCATGAAAAGAAGATATATTGACGTATTTTCTTGGATCAGAAATGGCTAACCTGCAGTCATGTTGCCTGATATCATCTCTGGCGGTTTTTTCATGTCAACCAATCCCTGTTGGAAGCACCAAATAAATAAAAAACCAGTGGAAAAACTAAAACTTCAAGATGTTTCATTAGGGCACGTAGAAATAGACAGTAGAAGAGAAGCATACAGCGACCACAAATCCCCAGTTTGCAACAGGTCCCCAAAAATGAGTAGTTTTGGGGCCAACAGGACTGTTCAGGAAAGCTCGAAAAGAAGCCATTTACTGCAAGTAATTCCTACAGAAAAAAGCACATTGGGCTTGTAAGAAGCATGCCTCTGAAATACATGTAGATATGACTCTCACACAAAACTTGGAGAAAGATCAACCACAGTACAAAGGTTATCTCGGAAAAGGAATCTTGCAACTCTTAGCACAAATTTCTGAATGACAGAAGATAATCATAGATATAAAACTAGTAAATCCTATACAAATAGTCATCTATTGCTCAACAGGTGCTTATAGTAGGCTTCCTTTATTTGTACAGCTATGCCTTCGTGAGTCTCCATAAGCAAATGTTAAGCCCACCATTTTCATTTAAGTTCAGGTAAAGAAACAGCCACACAGGCGACCGAAGCATAGATCTCTCATAAACAATCTGGCCTTTTACATAGGCAACAACTACATGAACAAAGGGCTAGCATATTTACTGGTCAAGGAAAAAGGGCAAGCATAGGCCTTTCCATAGTCCACAGGTAGTGTGGGGCCCATGCTAATTGTTCAAAATATTCGAATCAGTAGCATTAATTGAATTTTGGCAATTGATGCCAGTTCATCTCTAATACAAATTACTGTATGATAGCAAGACCATGAGATGAAAGAATATGGCATAAAGTATGGTGTAAAGACCGCCAAAGCAAGCAAAAAAATTTACACTGCATTACTATATGAGAAATTTCCTTGGATAAAAAGAGTTCCAAGGCAAACAAAGAACATGGCTTGTTCAATTAAACAAAAGTCACAACTTCAAGTTAGAATTTCCCAGGGGAACAGCACTGAAACTCCAACTCCATCATCATGTAATACAATTGACTCAAAATTAGCTTCATGACTTCGTTCAAGTGCAGAATTTTAACCAGACCTGGCAAAGAGCATCTCAAAAAATCCTAGGACCAAGTGGAATCCATAAGAGAAGGGCCAAAAACTATGTCATTGGTCGCAACTCCAGTTCAAACCAAAGAATAGAAGCAAAAGCCCTAGTAACGCACGACTTTCAGAAATCCACCAGCCAGTCAATAGATGATCGAGACGGCGGGTGGTGTGGCGCTGTGGAAGTGGAGGCGGAAGCTAGGCTGGGAGGTTAGGGTTATGACTTTCCTAGCAGGGAGGATTTTTATAGAGTGTGGGAATTTCAGAACTATAACAGGGGTAATTTAGGAAGAAATGGCATTTTGTTAATAAATCGAAGATGTCAACCATTGTGAGGACCAATTTGGTCTCCAAGATGAAAACTCAAGATGCAAAGTGGTAATTAAGGTGGGTGGAAGGTTGAAATCAGGTTCCTACTAGAGACAAATTGCGTTAGGGGATTCTTCCCAGCAAGATGGCTACTGGGTGACCTTAATCTAAAATCCCTACTCTATTGATGCTAGCCGCACCAAGATAATCAAGGAATGCCTCTCCTTTCTCCTTGAGAACTAGACTCTAGGAACCAAGTCCAAATGGTAGGTTTCAAATCATTTTCCCTTCACTGCCTCTTTATCTTCAACTTCAATAACAGGGCATTCTGCTTCCTGAGAACTTCTTTGATTCATTCGAGCAAGGCTTGTGTAGCCTATGCAGAGCAAGCTGTATAAAACAGAGGATGGAAAGAGATATGAGGTTAAAAACGGAGGAGGTTTTTTTAAAGGGTCCTTCCTATGTGAACTTCTTTTCTTTGCCAACAGGTTGCAGGATGTTGACAATCTCGCAATAAGTTATTTCTGTAAAAAACACCATTAGGCAGAAAAAGAGAACCTTCATAGAAGAATTATCCATCGACATAGGATTTAAAAAATTGTAAATAGGTCTAACAACAACTCCTTCAAAGGGATACTCCAAATATGAGTTCTTTTCAAATACGAAAGCAAAAAAAGCAAGAATTGTTTTTGCTTAATCCATAGGATCCAATTCTTCCTTAAAACATGAGAGCTTTTGGGATAGGCATGTTTTGGTATCACGCCAGAAAGCACTTCCGATGAAATACAAATGTTCCAAGAAAACGGGGCGAAACACATTACTTCAACAGGAATGCGTACAGCCGCCCTTCCGGCAGCAGCGGAAGAATTTGTGAGGGCATCCGCCATTAGATAATGGCCAGCCCCAACGGGGACCCCGCCCCATATGGGCAAAATTCCATCCGAGAGTTTCTATTCAGCCATGGAAGCTCCTTTGCTTCCATCGACGCCGACCCTTTCTTTCATTTCTAGCCCTTTTCTGTCACACACCCATCTAGTCTCAGACACCAATTACATGACTGAACCCCAAAAACAAGATCCAACAATTCATAACATCTCAAAATTCAGAGACCCAGATCGCACATCCACCTGCCAAGCACCGATCTTGGCCAGAAATCCAAATTCACCAAGTTCCAACGCACGCACGAAATGCTAGACATACAGAGAGAATCGGCCAACAAGCGCGCCAGACGCACAGAGAGAGAGAGAGAGAGAGAGAGAGAGAGAGAGAAGACCGGATTCCTGGGGTACCTGCGGCCCGAAGACGACGGCGACGAGCAGGGTGGCGCCGGCGTGGCGTCGCCGCGCGTCGAGAATCCGATCACGGCGGGTACAAGCGAAGCTGGGAAGCCGCGAGCCTCTGGGAAAGAGTTGTTCGTTTGACTTCTCCGAGGTGAGAGAGAGAAGAAGATGGAGATTGTTTTTGCATTCCGTATATATCTAGACTATAAATTATATATATATATA
Organism: Eucalyptus erythrocorys; assembly: GCA_014182555.1. NCBI lineage: Eukaryota > Viridiplantae > Streptophyta > Magnoliopsida > Myrtales > Myrtaceae > Eucalyptus > Eucalyptus erythrocorys. The sequence continues at coordinate 14,485,671 of CM024598.1, read as the reverse complement.
TATATATATAATTGTATTTTACTTTAGTACTTGTTGTTTCGTACTTAAGTTGCTAAGATTTAAGGAAAAAAACAAAAGAAAAGGTGACAATCAAGTAAAAGAAGAGAATTTTGACTGTCCTTCCAAATTCTTTTATGGAATTATAGATTGATTAATGAAAATGGAACTTGGAAAGAAAAATTATACTAATTCGATGATGTTGACTAAAGTGATATATCATGAGGGACAAATGGGGTTGGAAATAAGTAGAAAGTGTTGCCGAATAAGTCTACTTAAAATACAGCCTTTTAATTCGACCCAAAAAAAAAAAAAAAAAAGAACCTTCCGACTAATGCTTTTCCATACTTGAGTTGCTTGTATAAAGAGATTATTATCAAGTATCGGTGCATTGTTTTACAAAGATTGATTTCAATTTTTAATTTTATATTCCTTTTTTTTTTTCAATTGTATGTAGACATATGCAAGTGAGATTTAAGAAGTAATTCTACTAATTTGACAATTTAGGTTTAAGATGCATTAGATTACAAAAGTATGGTTATTATTCACAACAAAGTTGACTTGATTATTATTCACAACAAAGTTGACTAATGACTTTTTGCACATCGATTCTTTGTTATTTTTAACAAAAAAATTTTCCATACGTGAGTTGTTTGTTGGAATTAGCACAATAAATCATAAATCGGTCATGTAAATACAATTAAATTTTAAAAATTTCAAGTTTTATAATCAAGTTTTAAAACTTTATAGTTTGTAAACTTTGTTGACTTCATTGACACCGGAAAAGGCTAATGTGGAATTGAATGGGTCCCACATAAGAAAAAAAAAGGCTATTTCACAAAAGCCCAAAAAAAAATGGAAAAACAAAAAACCACAAAATAAAAGGAAAAAGCCATATCTAACAGTTGAGAGAGAATGGCAAAATACTGGTAAGTTAATCTAAGAGGATCAATAACTACTGGGATTCGCAGGTGTGGCCACCCTTCCAACATGGAAGGGGGAGGTGTGGGGTTTAAACCCGCACCTTCTCGGGGAGGGATGGGGTGGGGATGTGCGAGTTTGAGAGTGGGTTTCGACGTCCACGCCCTGCAAGAGGCAGGGCAAAAGTCTGAGAGTGAGTGTAGAGTAGGTATAAAATAGGACTGACAAAAAAAAAAAAAAATCTAAGAGGGTCAATGAAACGTATAACTTAATATCTAACACATTATAAATTAACAATGTCTTATAAACTTTGCGCCAAAAAAGAATACCATCCCACCTATGCTAGCCACAGGCAAGGCCTCTCGGGCCCTCATGAACTTGATGCGAGGTTGGTTGGATGCCATCATCACTCTGCAAGGGTCATTGAGTCCCCACCCAAGTCTAACCAGGGTTGTAAATTCTAGTTGAGGGGTTGGTGAAGGTTGTAAGCTCTTGTCAAATCACGTTTTCAACAGCCTCTCATTGCTAGCTCTTTAATATTGAACTTTGTCTTTCTTTTTCTCTTAAAAAAAAAAATCATTTCTTTATTGAATTATTGGCATATTTTCCCTTTTTGGCCTTTTTATGGTCTGTTCTTAAAATAATAATAATAATGATGATGATGATTTTGGTCTTGTCCTCTTATGCGGCGCCCACTTAGGGCCACTTGCAGTCTAGAATTATTATAAAAAGCAATCTCGTCGTTTTTTTTGTTAAATGCATTGAATTAGCGAATGTATTTGATTGCACCAATGAAAAATTTCTATTATATAATTGCATAAATTAAAAATTTTAAGATATCTAATGCGCTCATTCTTTATTTACAAGAGGAGATTACTATCTAGTAGCTACACATATATTTTGTTAATCAAATTCTTTTGTTGCGGTTTCTACACCCTTTTTTTTGCTAATGAGGGCTTTGCACACACCTCGCGTTGCTCTTGCGATTGACGATGCCTAAAGTCGCGCATGACAACATTTCTTAATCGGGAAATTTTTTTTTTTCAGAAGTAGTTATTTTTTATTTTTATTCAGGAAAATAATTTCTAAGTAAAATAAGATGTTTGATAACTACACAAAATTCCCACTCTAGACAGAAAAAAATAGAAATGCATTTGGTACGAAACGGTTTCTTTTTGTATCTATTCGTTTTTTATTATTACTCATGGATCGCCGATCGAGCGGTGGCGACCGACGATGGTGACGGCAGCGTCAACAACTGACAGTGGCTCCGGGCTGTTGGAGGTGGCTAACGCAAGAGAGAGAAAAAAAAAAAAAAAAGAAAAAGAAATTTGGCTTATTTTTAGAAATTATTCTCGAGAACAAAAGTAAGCTTTTTTTTTTTGTTTCTCATTTTTCGCTATAAATCTATTCCCTGGGCTAACTTTCTATTCCGAGGAACAAAAAAATAACTTGGCATTACCAAATAGATTTCTAGTCTTTTTTTATTTCGGGGAACAAATGAACAGAAATCCAGATGAACAGAAACGTTCCCATGCACTACCTAAGTGTTTGGCTCGAGGTAATGTGGTGATTCACTATGGATGACATTGGTTCGTTGAGCCTTATTATATAGAGGAATGAAAAGTCGTAACAGGGTTTCGATATGGGTAGGTTTAGTTTGACACTAGATTTGGTGGGCCTTGAGGCCCAATTCAACCTGCCCGTATATTCTTGAAAAAGATCATATAATAATTTTCATAATTATTTTATTCTAAATTATATTAATTATAGAAGCTAGTAGGATAAAATAAGCTTTTATTTCTAATATAGTAGAGAAAAATAGCCTAAAACTCAGGTGAACTAATAAAATAAGATGACTGAAAGCCCTAAAAGTAATTTCCGTTTTCCCATTTCTCTTTTTTAGTTGAAAATTTTAGAAATTAGAAAAAGAATAGCGGCCCATAGGATGGGCCTGGCTAGCCCATGTTTTACCCTCGGGTGGGCCTGGGTAATCGCTCAAGCCCGCAAGTTCGGGCCTGGGCGGGCTTGGGCAGGAAGGCTCGCCCAATAAACAGGTCTTGCCTCCGAGAATGACAATTGTGAGATCATATTTGCATTTCATTGAAATTATCAACAAAATAACAACTCATTTTTTATTCACATCTTTAGTGCTGCGCGCAGAATGTAAAAAAAAAATGAAATATCAAAATATTTATTTTCAATTTTATAGAACCATCCATATGTATTTTTTACATGTTGAATATGACTCAATTGTTTAATTACAGGCCCGTTTATCGTCTGCTCCATTTTTTTTTTTTTTTTTGGTCGTATTGCTCCATGGTTCACTTAGCACTCATTTGGTTATCAAGAATGAAACTGGTGGAATGTGAGTTGCATTCCCACTCGTTTTTATTGGTACAATTTCACTAATTTGGATGAGACGGCGTGGAAAATTTAATTAGTGAACAAAAAATTTTCCTTATCACTAAAGTTGGTATTAACATGTGAAGATGAAGGAATGAGTGAGCGAACGAAAATTAGTTGATAAAAATAGACGAGTAGATATACAGATCACTAAGGCTTGAACTGGATGACTCTTGTACGGAAAATTTCACTTTAGTAAGCACTAAGCAGGCTTGGCCACTTTGCTTTTTAGGTATAGCAATTTGAAATGGTAAGTTTCAAATTATAGAAAGATTAGTGGTTACAATCATACATTGTACTTGACTTTCGCCATATTTGTTTTCTTATATATCTAGAGAGCAGATCAACAGTATCATTTAGGGGTGTGTAATCGGACCGAGTATATCCGGGAATTGGAACGGCCCACCCAGAAAACAGGGTCGGGAACCGATTCCTATTGAAATTGGTTCCCAAAATTTGGAACTAGTTTAAACCGGTCCGAGAACTAGGTCCAATTGATTATCCACCTAAGATTTGGTTCCCAAACTAGTTTTGGAACTAGTTTGAGAATCGGTTTCGTAAATATAGTTCCAAAACCCTATTTTTTCGCCTTATTTCTATTCTTATTCCCATAATCACACAACGTTTTTCCTCTTGGCTCTCTCAAACACGCACAACACTTCTCATTCTTCATTCCTCTTCCTCACTTGCTTCCCTCACTCATCGACTTCCTCTTGCACCGTCCAACGGACGGGTGGTGTTCGTCGCCGCCAAATTTTTATGTATCACGTGGATTGGCTCGCCTAATTTCTCTTTCATAGGAGGAGTTATACTTGTATAAATGAGTAACTTCATGTAGTAGTTGTGAGAATAAGATTAATATTAGACCCATGTTTGGTGCTAATTATTTGCCGTATGATTTAATTTATTATAATTAGCTATGTGGATCCTAATTTTTTCATTTAGTCAAAAAGTTCATGTATTTATTTATTATAAGTGCTCAATGTTTCAATACAAATTAGAAGGATTATATTATTTTCTCGTATATTAATATAAAATTCGAAGTTGTATAGGATACCGAGAGATTACAAAACAGGTTCCAATAAAAACAGAGTTGACACTGGAATTGGACCAGAAAAATAGGGTAGGTCAGGTACAGGGTCGGGTATATGGTTCAAAAAAGGGGAACCAATTATAATAGAGTCGGTTATAATAGACTCGATCACCCCTAGTATCATTAAAAAAGGCGAGGAGGGATGTCCGGACTAGCAATTCCCACCTAAGTTGCGATTGGGACCAGCTTTCCCAAGTATCTGTGGGTGTCCAAAACCCATTTGGACAAATATTGGGTGTTTGGAAATATTTTTGAAACTCACCTTAAAGGAATGCTGGCCTTCTAAAGGCCGAAAGCCCAAGGTAGATCTTAAGCTGCATTGGGTTTTTAGCATTTTGGGAATAGTCAATGCACTGTTCATCTTCTTCTTTGTTAGATTCTTAGATGTCAGCCGGTGAGGTTGCGATGGGTTGGCGACGAGCCGAAAGGAGGCCGGCGTGGTCACGGCACCCCGACGACCGTCGTCGACCAATCGCGTGACCCAAATCTAGGTGGCATGACATCGCCGCGACCTAGATCTGGGTCGCGGAGATCGCTTGGGTTGTAGCGAGTTTGGCCGTCGCGACCTCCAGCGACCCGCGACCTCCACGACCTCACTGCAACCTAGATTTGGGTTGCAGAGGTCGCCTGGGTCGCGGCGAAGTTTGTTGCCGCGACCTCTAGCGACCCACAACCTCGTCGCAACTTAGATCTGGGTCGTAACGAGGTCATCGGAGGTTGCTGCAACTAAGGCGACCCATGACCTCCCTTGGGTTGCCAGCGCCCTAAGCTGGTCGTGGTGGGTCGCACAAGGGTCACGGCGACCCTCACCGGAAGGTCGCACGACTCGTCCCCTGTGCGGAGATCGTTGGTGCCGCTCCATTTGGTCATGACGACCCAGATCGTGAGATTTGGTCGCCGCAACCCTCGCTGCGCCATGTCCTCCACACAGTGACCCTAGCCAGGCGCTGCCCTTCGCTGCGCCGCCTCCCCCTCACCGGATCGCCTAGCCTTCACCAGCAACTATTGGCTCTTCACCGGCAACTATTAGCTCTTCGCCGGCGGTAACTGGCAAAGCCCTTGACCGGCTAAATCTCTTTTTTTTTTTTTTTTTAATAACAAAAGTCTTTTATAAATTTAATTTACCGAAACACTATTTTATTCAAAGATACTTCATAATGGACTTTCATAAATAGATTTGCCAAACACAGTTGTCTTATTGTTATAAGGGTCTCATGCCCCGTTACAAAATGATCGTTTACAATCACAACTACTCTGCACCATTGACAATCGAAAAATCTGAGGTCAACAAGCCAATTATCGAGACTCCACCAGAAGGGTTCCTCGCCCAAAGATCCAAAGGTGGCTATGCTTGATAAAGGCTAGTAAATACACCTAGAGGGGGGTGAATAGGTGTTTATAAAATTCTTTTCAAACTTTTAACCAAAATCCTTTGGCTTGAAATAAAAATCAGAGATAAATAAATCATGCAGTAATAAAATAAAGAGAGTAAGGTAAGAGAATTTTGACATCGAAGTTTATAGTGGTTTGGTTTATTGTAAGCCTACGTCCACTCTCCACGCTGATAGCCAACTGGCTATGATCACTATATAGCAAATGAGAACTTTACAGCTTACAATCTAGACTTCTTTAGTTGAAAGTCTATTCTACAGCTCTTCGCAATTTCTCACTGTAAGTATCTCTCCTTTGTACATAATTTGAGATTGAGAGATTTTGAGAACAAGAAGTTTTAGAGGTTCGAACTTCAAATTTTTCTATTAGCTCACACCATTTTTCCACCTTAAATACTCATTCGTGCCTCCATAGCCGTTAGCACTTTCCAAAAGAGTTCATCCAATTTATCCGTTGGAATGAATCAATTAAGGTAATCTTCACATTGTCGAATATAAGGGAAGATAGCTCGTCAATCTTGCTTGCCCATACAATTAAGATCTTGAGTTTCCAAAAGTTGATCTTTCCAAAACTTGCTTGTTCTTCAACAGATTAAATCCAAAAATCTTTTGAGCTTAATTTCAGCCAGAAATCTTTCACGGATAAATTAAGGAAGATAATATCCAATTCTTGATTTCCTTAACCATTAGAATAAACTGCTGTTAGTTTGGCAAAATCGCAAAACTGAGTCTGACTGATTTCAGACTTTGATAGGGTCTGGAGATCATCTGACCGTAACTTCTGGGTCTGGTAACCTTCAGACGGAAACGCTTGGGTTTTGAACTTTCCAGACTTAAGCGACTGAGTTTTAAATTCTTCAGACTTAATTGACCAAGATGTTTTGTTAGCTTCAAAACACTTAAGGGATTTTTCTTCAACAATGCTAAGATGAGCCAAAATCATATCTAGACTATTCCCTAACAAATTATCAAAACCAATTAAAAGTGCATTCGTCTTGCCAAAAATGAGTGATTTGAAAAATAATGTTCGAAAAATAATCGTTTATATCTCTTACAAAAATAAATGGATGAAAATTTTTTATTGCCCAAGAAAATAGTTTAACATAGATTGTTGTTAATGATGAAATCATTTTCTGTTGACTAAATTTTCTAAAAGATATAAATAATCACATTTCAGAAAATATTTTCTAACCTACTCATTTTATAAGAAACAAATGCATTAACATAAAGGCAACCCAACCCATTCTCAGAAATGGATGGAATTATTCTGGAATAATTAAGAAAAATCAAAGGGTGGTGTTGCATTGCAGTTCACAAGGGATCTCTATCAAATTTAATGTTATAATTATGGTTAATGGATTAACGAAAGCCAATAAATTAATATACGTCTTTTCTGTTCATGTATCTATTTTGGATTCATGAATTTCCTAAACTTTTACATTCATGTATCTATTGAATTCATGAATTTCCTAGATACATGTATCTTTTAGTTCATGTATTTATTAAGTTCACGAATCTCTTGAATTCACGTGTCTCTGGATTCATGAATCTCTTGAGATTCACGAATCTCTTGATTCATGAATTTCGTGGATATATGTGTCTATTTAATTCATGTATATTTTCTATACATGAACTAAAAAGCTTTATAAATAGATAGGAGCATGGAGCTTTATTACAATTTTTTTGTTTTTTCCGACTTGGTTCTTTTATATACGTTTCTACTCTTCTGTTTTTTTGGGTGTGCTTGTTCAATTGAATGGTTCGACTGAGTCCTGTTTGCATAGTGCTAATTCAAACAGGTTCGAGATGTTGTATCTTGGGAGACGTAGTTCGTGAATTTACGAAGCACCATTGGTATGAACTAATCTCTTTAAGGAGATTCAGATATCCGTACCTCACCTCCAATTTTATGTTATTTTTGCAGTGATATCTTATTTTATTCTTCTCTAAAATTTATAAGTTTATATAAAAAGAAGGATATTATATAGCTGTTATCATCTTCTTTACATTGATATTTTAATTACAACAAACAGTGTTGTTTTCTTTGGATTAATTTCCAACATTTAATACAAATATCAAGTAATATTTTTTTTACCCCACGACGCAAGAATTATAGAAAAGATATGAAAACACAAACTGTATCTTTTCACTTTTCACCGTGCTGTAATTGAGCCCAGTTGACTTAATTCATCGTCAAAACTTAGAGCTTGACTCTACTCAAATGATCATTGCTTGAAACGCGACTCGAACTTCACGATGCATTAATTTTCCTGCTTGAACTCGACTTATTTATAAAGTTGGGATACATCACCTCGACTCAACTAGACTGGATAACCATCCATTTATGAATAAAGGTTGAGCATTTTTTGCAATTTTAAATATTCTGTATCTATTTTAACAATCATTAAGTTTTCTTCAAAAATATAGTAAAGCTTGATCAGGCTTGAATTTGGCTTGACAAAATATTTGGGGCAGCTTGAAATTGACCTCATATTTGTATTAGGTGAGTTGATCTTGAAACGTCATTGGTCAAGTTCGACATACTAGCTAGATAGCTTAACTCTATTTCATCTATTTCGAGTACTTTTTCCAATTTCTTTTGTGCAAGTGCCTTATCTTTCGGACCGCGGATGAGGTACAAACGAGGGACTCAAAATTAGATGGGTATATTTGACTGACAGGCTAATTTGAAGGATTTTACATGGAACTTAGATTTCAATTTTCAATGCACTGAATTTTCCCTCTCACTTTAACTAATGCATTTTAACCACAACTTGAAAAATGAGTAATTTGACAAATATTTTTTGAAAACGATCACTAATATCGCCTAAAATAATAAGTGAATGGAATTTTTATTAGTTAGATATAGACTATTATTGATGATGAAAAGATTTCTTATTAACTAATTTTTCTAAATAATATAAGTAATAATTTTTTAAAAAATATTTTTAAAATTATTCATTTTCTGCTATAAGAACACACCAATCAATCTATTTGTCCTACTCAACCCTAATTAAGAAAAATAAAAGAATCTGAAAAATAGAAAATAAGGGACAAAAAAAAAAAAAAAGGTGGTGAGTGTCTTCTCTGCCGCTCTCTTCTTCCTTTTTGTTTTTGTTATATTCGCGAACTTTTTTAATTTTGTTTTAGTCAGCGCTGATGTGCCGAGGGCCACGTCAGAGCGTTCCGCCGCCATGTTCTCTTTTTTTGCTGACGTAACGGATGGATGGATTATAAATTACGATAAAAGGGCAGTAATTTTTTAAGAAATGGAAGGTTAATATACGTGAAGTAATTAACATCAAAAGTCAATGAATCCATCAGAGTTTAGTTACCGCAGGTAAAATTTACCTGGTTTAGACGGGGGGAAAATTTTCTTTTCTTTTAGTACTTATAAAATTGAAAAAATATATTCTTATATAGAGATAGTTACTTGTGTCGTACCATATTAATCGCTTTGTATTGTATCAAAACAGCAAATCGTACGAAAATGACAAATTTGAATGTGACATGTTTATTAAAGGTGTCAAAATGACTTAACACGGGTATGAAATGGCTAATAAAACAGATTACGTGGTGTGACTCACATGATTATCAAGCATGTCATGGTATTAGGTATTGACATGACACTATCCATTAACATATATTTACAAATATTAAAAACCTATATACATAATAAATTTGTAAAACGCGTTTATGCATGATCATTTGTGTTGACACATTTAACAGTTTTCTAGACAAATAATAGCATGAAAGTCTTTAAATATGAGTGTTAAATGTGTTAAAACTGTCTAATTATCTTATATTGAAACAACACGCTATTACGTTGAATTGACTTATGGTGTCGGGACCACCGGGACAGCAAGGAGATGGCAACATGAACCATATCTTCTGCCGATTCCATAGGGGAGAAATTTTTTTTGGACTTATTCATTTCTCACTCGGAGCAAAATATGCTCTCAACAAATGAGCAAAAGAAAACAACAAAATAGCATATTCCTTTCTATCTAATGGAAGTAATTTGATTATGATAATTATTATGAGATTATGTGAACCACAAAATTATATCTGGTATCGTCCATGCAACTTGTCACAATAAATATCGTCACATATGGACTATAGACATGGTGTTTTGGTTGCTCACTAACAGAAACACGTTTCTGTTATTTGGGACACAAATTTTTGTGTTTGGCAAAATGTGTTTCTGTTCTTCGGAACACAAATTTTTGTTAGAAGAAGAAAAAAAATAACAGAAACGCAGCGTTTGTTTACACTTTTGTTCTAAGAACAAAAATTTATTTTTGTTCCGGGGAATAGATTTAAAACGAAAACAAGAAGTAAAAAAAAAAACTTATTTCTTGTTTTCGAGAACACTTTCGAGAAGCATTTTTCTTCTGCTTCTTCTTCTTCTTCTTTTTCTTTTTTTCTTTCTTTTGGTTGGTCACTGGAGCGTCGTCGGCCCCCGGTGAGGCTCGACCTAGCCGAACCATTGCCTGGTCGGCCTCGCCCAGCGGTGGCATGGCGAGGCCAACCTCGTGCCGCTTGAGTGAGGCCAAGCCTCGTCAATGGCCTCGTGGCCTCGCTCGGGCAGCGTGAGGTTGGTCTCGCCTTGGCTGGGCGAGCTCGAGCTCGCCTAGATCCGGCGAGGCCGAGCTCGCCCGGCCACTAGCGAGGCTTGGCCTTCCGGGGGCCGACGATTGGCCAAAAGGAAGAATGAACAAAAAAAAAAAAAAGGAAAAAAGGAAAAATATAATAAAAATATTTAAAAATAAAAGAAACAAAAAAATTATACAAGTTTACCAAACACATTTCTATTCCTAGAGTAAAAATTTTTTACAATTACTAAACGCGTTCTTATACTTAGAAATTGTTCCCGGAAGAAACAAAAAAAAATATATATATATATATATATATATTTCCTATTTAAAAATTGTTCTCCAGAACAGAAGTGTCACCAAACGCGTCCTAAACAACCACTCTAATTCAACTTGAGAACCGAATCGTACTGGCTTTGACTAATATAGTTTCCAATTTTATACTATGAATTGTCAATGGCTCAACCATTATACTATAAGTTGTTCACATGATTATTACTTAAATTTTACGTCACGAATTATTTTAGGTGGTATGAACAGTGCCTATGAATAGTGATTCTCTTAGCTTATTACTACAATACTTTGTAACTTTCGCTACGAGTATATTTGCCATCTCGAGAGTTATAGTTATAGTTTGAATCATGAGAGTTATAGTCATAGTTTGAATCATCAGAGTTATGTGTTGCAAGCCCTTTGTTTTCTTGTAGTGTTGTTCCATTCCAACATTATAAGGAGGATTATTGGTATTGTGAGAGGATTCCCTTTGTGAGATTAGAGGTTCCCACATACTTTGACAGCTTGAGGCAGATTCTTCTTCATGAATCTTGGAGCCCGTGTGTTTTCAGACCTGTGAATATGGTCATTACTTGTTTGTGACCTCTTAATACCTATAAAATGTATAAATGATGTAATGTAAGAGGCAGAGCCCCTTAAAGTAAAGTGCATACTTATGCAAATTCTCTCCATGTCTTTTTAAATACTTATTCTTCTTCAGCTTGGTAGGGTTCCTCGAAAAATGTAGCTCTACCAAGTTAGAAATGTTACAATCTTGGTACCCATAAGCGTCTTTATGCTCTAAATTAAATTTTTGAGTAGTTCACGGCTAAAAGGCAATCCCTTGAAGGCTTAAACAAAGAGGTCTGCCTGTTGTGGGATAACATACTTGCTGCGACCGACTTGGTCTTCCTTAGTTCTAAGCATAGATCCCTCTCATTGTAAAGGTTGGCTCGATTCTCGGGTCACTTTGGAACCGATCAATTTCTAAGAGAATACAAATCACCGGGTAATTTCTAAGTTCTTGATTTGAAACCTACATATTCTGAAATAGATCGTGTCTATTGCTCAGGAAAATTGTCAAAAAAATCCAAAATTTATTGTACTTTTGTCAATTCAATGTTAAAATTTTTAATTTTGCCAATTAAGTCTTAAACCTTTTAATGTTTTACCAATTGAATCAATTCGATCAATTTGGGTCGGAAATCGCTAACATGAATGCCAGTTATCCTATGCGATACCGTTGAAATTGACATGAATAATTTTTAATAATATTTTAATATTTTCATTTTTATTTCTTTTATTTTTTTTTTTACACCTCTAGCCATGGAGGTTGCCGGCCACGAGCCCGGTCTTCGCAACGCCCATGCTTGGGAGGACGAAGAGTCAAAGATGATGAGTTCATCTTCAATGGCGTTGAAGACAAAGAGGCGAGGGCGTCGACCCTCGCTAGATTCGGGTTATAGTTGGCAAAGGCTACAACCCCTTGGCTAGACCTTGTGGCCAGCGATGGTTAGTCGGTGAGAGCCAAAGTTGTTTAAAAAGAAAAAGATAAACAAGATAAAAATTAATAAAAAATTGAAAAAATATTATTAAAATTTGATTACGTTAGCGGATTATGTCACATAAGACGGTCAATATTCACATCGGCGATTTTTGGCTGAAATTGGCTGAATGGACTCAATTAAAAAAATATGAAATGGTTTAAAATTCAATTGATAAAATTAATATATTGAAGATTGAATTGGATTCTTTAGATATTTTTTTTTTCTGTATTGCAAATAAAGTGAAATCTTATTATTTCACGAGGACAAAAGATTGTTCTTTTTTATGTCCCTTTTCATGATGGCGCCGCCATGTTTTCATTTTCAACACATGCTGCATATGTGGGCGGTGTGCAGATTGAATTTGGTTCATGGTTTTAGACAACCTAATCCAAATCTGAGAAGATTGGAGTTGCATCGGCCACGTCGAATGAGCAGGAAAATTATAAATATGCAGAAAATTGAGGAACATTTGACCGTTTCGAGGGTGGTGCCGGGACACATCCTTTTAAATTCATGTTGGATGGATGCGAGACAAGATTTGGTTTTCACTTTCCACGGTCACCTATCCGTATGTGTTTTCAGTCTAGTCATGTGTACCAAAGCAACTCATTCAAAAAATTACCAAAAAAATCCTAAAATCTGTTCCAGATTTAAACCTTTTAATAACTAATTTAATCCTAAATTTTTTAACGATTTATCAATTTGACCAGAAATCTTTTAATTTTGTCAATTTAATGCTAAACCTTTTGACGATCTGTTAATGTAATCTTTCCGACTAATTATTCAAATAATAGGTGTTGGACTAAAATGGCAAATTTTCAAAATGTTTAGTATTTATATTAGGACATTTGAAAGGTTTAAGATTAAATTGATAAAATATCAAAATGTTTAAAATTAAATTAGAACAATTAAAAGGTTTATGATTGAATTGATTGTCATATAATAAATTCAAGATTTTTTTGGCAATTATTCCCAACTCTTTCGTACCCTTCAATTTGTGAATTAGGTCGCTTTGAATATTGATATGAACACCTAAAGTTAGAGAGGATGCAGCATCGTCACTTGTTCAAGTATGTTCACTTCTCATCGGAGATGTCCTAAAATTGCTGTAGAAGCCCTCGCCGCCAACCACGACAGTGAGAGTGGGATTGAGTAAAGAAAGAGAGAGAGAGAGAGAGAGAGAGAGAGAGAGAGAGAGCTCATGGGAGGGAACTAGATGCATGAGAGACGTTCCCGCATACACAAACATACACCAGGGGAGGGAGACGGAGGCGGCGAGGATGCCGACGGCGGCGGCGATGGTCTTAAGGGAAGAGCGTAGTGGTTTAGTGAGAAAAGGAGATGTCTAGTTTGGCAGACATGTAACCTTAAGTGAACTTGGGAACAGGAGATGGTAACAAAGAATGACACACCCTTGATTAAAACATGTGTCTTTGATTCCTTGATTTTTTTTCTTGGCCTTTTCAAGTTATAAAAAGGAAAAGCCAGTTGCAAAGAACGAAAGGATAACAAGTTGGAAAAGGACTACACTTTACAAGATTGAACTATGATATTCATTCAAAAAAAAAAAAAAAAAAAAAAAGAGAAAAAGAGAAAAAGCTTCAAGATGTGGCCACCCAGTGTGGCTCCCAACTTAACAGCCTTCTATTCTCAGGCTCTCTTTCCTTGCATCGTCCACTTCTCTGAAAGATTCCCTTGACATCCCCAGAGGCATCATCATCTCTCTTATCATTTTCATCACCATCAGCTTTTTCTAACTCAAAGACACCGTTTTCTTCCCAATCGTTTTCATCATCTTCCATCGCGTCGTCGTCGTTGGACATTCTCTCTTCATCATCATCTATAGAATCGACGCATGATGGAGCGGGTTCTCTCAGGAAACATAGCCGAAGCCGGCCGTCGCTCCTTTCGGCTCGAAAATGAGGGTAACTCGACGTGGTCTCAATGGCTTCGATGACCAACCTCCCGTCTTCTCTGTGAGGCCTAAATTGGAGGGACTTTTCCCCGCTGATGGTGGTCAGCGGAGGTGGAAAGCTGCGGCGCGTTGGTTCCTTAGCCCCGGCATGCTGAGGGGGTTTAAGCGAATTCTGATCAGACCTTGACCGGTCGGTCGGAATGGACGGTACAACCACGCTTTCACTAACATGGTCGACAATACCAGTCTCATTCCCTAGATCCTCAGTGCACATCTCTAAGCTTCTCTCGCGGAGTGATATTGAAGAAGGGCTCCTTGTCAGCGGAGGGACATAGGCAAAATCTTGCTTGTTGACTGGTGAGACGGGATTGGCAACAAAGTTGCAGGAGTACTGAGAGAAGTGGGGAGGACTTGGTGAAGTCAATTTGAGCCTTAGAGACACCGGCTCCATGATTTGGGACTCCAGACATGACTGCAGACCTTGGCAGACCACGGTTGCCATACCAGAAGAAGGAATTGAAAGGAAGAGGAGGGCAAAATATTTGGAAAGTTCAGCAGATATAGCTGAGGAAGATAGAGCGGGTTAGAGGAGATGAGATGAGGAGATGGAGGTGGGAGGGCTTGAATTTGTAGTGCGTCAGGGAAGGGGGTGGAGGCTGAGAGGGAGAGGCTTGAAGGGAAGGAGCTCCTCACACCACTTGAAAATATATAACCCTTGAGCGGCCACACAGCACAAAAGGACAGGCAACAAGGACGCGGCAAGGTTCCTTCCTGGCCAAATCTTGAATATGCCCTGTTTTTTAACCAGATTGGTTTGGACTTGGAAATTCTTCAGTAGAAAATGTTCTTGAAATAATTTGTTACCACAAAAAAAAAAAAAAAGTCTATTGATTAAAAGAAGATGTGACTCTTGATTATGAAAAGAAGTGACTCTTGTCCTAAAAAGAGGTTGTCAGTAATTATGAAAGGAAATAGTGGTAATAATTGAAGATAACGTACATATTTTCAAAAGATGTATTGATTAATAAGTCTAGAGACCGGTGTAGATATTATTTATAATAATCACAGCTATTCATAAATGTTTCTTTTTCAGAACTATCTCTTATAACTTTAACGACATATTCAGGACGGAATTCTTAGAGAGAAATTGTGTAATTATTAAACTCATTTTTTTGTGATTTTGGTCTAAATCTGGAGGTATATATATTTTAAACCCGACAGCAACAATAATAAGGCAAATAATACCTTTAAGGACAGTAATCGTCACCACGTGTCAAAGCATGGAGAATCTATTACCACTTCTTTACTTTCATCGACAATTAAGTTTTCCCAACATAAAAAATCTGTCTACGATCAACCCAGTAAAACTTGGTCCACTCTTGTCGACACAGCGCACGGCTAATTGTT
Source organism: Eucalyptus erythrocorys (assembly GCA_014182555.1). NCBI lineage: Eukaryota > Viridiplantae > Streptophyta > Magnoliopsida > Myrtales > Myrtaceae > Eucalyptus > Eucalyptus erythrocorys. Next base: position 14,470,126 of record CM024598.1, on the reverse strand, counting down.
CCGAAGAGTGCTTGGATACCCTCTTATCGATTTTGAAAGGAAATTGCTGAGATGAGAAATTCAAAACGCAAAAGAGCATGGAGAGGGAAACATCGATGTTTCCTCCCGGACGGAGAGCCCCTGTTTTTCAGCATCGTGTCACGCATTTTGCTCGCGGTCAACCCGGAATGCTCTGCATTATTGGGGCTTTTTAAACGATCGCGAACCGATCCTCCCACCACCGACCGACTGAAATCAATGCTCTGACTGGTCTTCCAGCTTCAACGCGGAGCGTCGGGCGAAAGCTGGACGCTCGTCATGGCTGTAGCTGTAGTTGTACCGACACATATGGATAGGGAGTTGTGTCCTGGTCATACCCGTGAGCTGTTGTACCTTGTGTTCTGAACCAAAAAAAGAAAAAAAAAATTGTTGTACCTTGTGTGTTTTTTCCTTTTTATTTTGGTGATTTTTAATTGGCACGTTTAGTAATATATACTTGTGATAATATCATGAAAAATCTCAAATTGAAATATTTATGATAAATTTACCCCAAAACTAATTTTTTTACCACTAAAAACCCAAAAATTATATATTTGTGATAAATAAATTTTCCTTAATTTAAAAATATACCATGAAAAATTACAAATTGATATACTTATGTAAAAACTCAAATTGATACACTCATTAATTGTTACGTGTCATTCAACTCAATAATGCATCAGTTTTGATGAAAACTAATGAATGATAAATTTGAATAAATTTGTTACAAGCGCACTCGTTTGAGATTTTTAATGGTTAAAATAATTAGATATAAATATACTAGTTTAAGATTCTTTGTGATTCCTATCGTTACGTTTGGCGGTCGGGATAAAATTAAGGATTTTCTATCCTACATGTGATGTTTGCTCAAGATTGGATAAAGTTATACATAAAGGGGATATAAACTGGAAAGGCGAATAGGATTTCTTTTTCTCAAGTAACAAATTTCTTAAATTAAGAAATTAAAATTATATTTCAATATAAATAATATTTGAATTCTAATATAACAAATTCACAATAACAAAAAATAAAAAATGTAGTTTTTTAATTTAATCTTATTTTTATTTATATATTCGAATCTAATTCTATCTTATAATACAAATTCAATATATAAATATATATTTATTACATATTTTAGGTGTTCAAGTATTTTAGGTATATTAGTACAATTTTCTATTTAATAAAATTTTATTAGAGAATGATGGAAGGGGAAGAAAGAAATAAAAAATAAATTAATAACAAAAGAGAGGAAAATAAAATAAAAATAAAGTAGATAATGAAATTTTTACAATTTCCATTTGTAAAATTTGCAATTCATATAGGCATTTATACTAAACAATATAATATAATATAATATAATATAATATAATATATTCGACTTTACTATTGTATTTACCAAATAGTGGATATGATATAGTAAGATATTCCAGATTTCATATCCCATCATATCTGATCTTATCTTAGTTATAAATTTAAATGACCAAACTTAATCTATATGTTTTAATGCAATGATGGTTCTAAACCGGACGGTATATGGAAAGTGGTCGGAGGACAACACGTGGGTTTTCTATCTTTTAAGTGTGTTGCAATTTGGATCTCGTGAGTAATGTCTTGAATGTACCGTTCAAGAGCTTTAATTTATAAAAAGTAGGTGACATAGAAGGACGAATTTGAAGTTAGGAATTTAGATGGGTTTTGTTGTAAAGTATAATATTGTCATATAAAAAAAAAATTATATTTTAAGAATGTCTGTAATTTGAATTCTCAAACGCTCTGTCAATATTTTTCCCCACGAGTTTGTTTCTCAATCCTTTGGGCTGCACATATTAGGTTTACAAAAGGAAAAGTACAAAAAATTTCTAAACCTATTATATTAATACAAATTTACTCATAAACCTTTTAATTTTATCAATTTTGTCATAAACCTTTTTATATTAGTATCAATATAGTCTATGCAGTCAATTTATTTAGAAAAGTGTTGACTTGAACATCGGCCATTCTAGGTGATATAGCTAGGTTTAGGAGTTTTTTTTCTTTTTTTTTAATACTTTTCCTGTATACAAAGATGTAAATATAGTCCAATGTCAATGTATGATACAGCTTAAAGTTTAGATCCACTATTGAACACTAAACTTCAAAATAAATATAAATACCCAACACAACTAATTGAATTTGACTGTAAACGAGAAGGTCTAGCATCAACTTTATAATAATTTAAGTATGCTTGCATGACAAATGATTGAAGTGCTACGTCCCTGCCAGTCCTCCTCTATCCATCCACAAATATAGTGCATAATCTTTTACAAATCAGCACAAATAGAATATATCAAGTAGAGCATTCACAAGTTGATCATTTGGAGTTTTTTTCCCTCAATTTGATTTTCTTCGATCTTAATGTAAATCAAATTGTTGTTCAACTTCCACCATGATTTGAAGGGAGGGTGATATCTAGCTACTTGTACTGTATGAAGAAGTATCAATGAAAGGAGCGTGCTTCATCAACTCAATTCTTTGTTTATCTTTATATCCGCAATTCATATTTTTCCAGTTTTACCAATGACCCTAAAAGGTTAAACTAGGTATTAAACGCAGACCACCCCGAATCTAAATTTCTCCCTCGGTTTTGTTCAGATACATTGGTCGTGCTCAGTTTTGTCGCTCATAGATTCACCAATGAAAAGCCCAATAGCAGGCCCCTCTCACGTGGCCCGACCCGAGTCACCAAATTATCATATGGATTCTACCCAACAATACCACTTTGGTTATGTTTGGTCGTTCGGATTTCTAATCGGGATAGGACTGGATAGGATAAGATATGAAATCCTGAGTTTTTTTATATTCTATCTATTGTTTGGCGAATCATGATATTAAAGTCGGATATATTTACATTATATTATGTACATTTTTTTTATATAAATAGCACATCATTATAAATGAATCTAAATATTTATTTAAAGGAGATGGTGAAAATCTCTCATAACACTATTTCTTAATTTATTTTTATTTTATTTTTCCTCTTTTTTATATTATTTTCTTTATTATTTCTTTTTTTCCCCTTTCATCATTCTTTAATAAAATTTTATCAAATAGTAAACTGTACTAACATATTTAAAATACAAAAATACCTAAAATATATAATAAATATAAATATTTATTTTATAGATTGAATGTTTATTATAAGATTGCACCAACCACGCCCCTTCCCTTTCTCCGATCATCAAGCCCCCTTATCCCTTTCTTTGTCTTTCATCCCCCCTGAACAGAATTAAAGTTGAATATATAAATTGAAATAAGATTAATTAAAATAAATTTCTATTTTTAATTTTTAATTTCTCAAATTAGAATTCAAATATTATTTATATTGAAATATAATTTCAATTTTGTTAATTTAATAAGTTTGTTATTCGAGAAAAATAACTTTCTTATTATGGATATTAGAAATCCTATCTACTTTTATCCCACCTCTCTCATAGGATAATTTTATCTTGCGTATATCCTCCTTATATCCGATTTTATCCTGTCATGAGTAATCATATCCTATCTCGAATTTTATCCCTACTGTCAAACGCAACCTTTGGGTTTAAGATGTGTGATAAGCTCGGGGTCTACAACTTCAGTGTACCCTGAAACGATTATATGGCTCTCATAAAGTCTCCCTAAGAGATCTTAAAACCTCTAAACTAAACTTAACAATTCACCGACAAAAAAAAAAAAACTTAACAATTCTGACCTGTCAGTAGCAGCAGCTAAGACATAAATCGGATGGTCCCTAGTAGTTGATGCAAAGACACAGCTAACCGGGTCTGAATAATGAAAATCTTCCAAGCTCAATTCTAGCTGTGGCTAATTACCGAAGGGCAAATAACTACAGCTGAAAAAATGACCATGTTCATTAATTGGTGTTGCAGATATGTATGGGTACCAGTGGAAATCATAAACTGATTCCCCTTCTGTCAAGACAAGATTCCGCTACAAAGGAATCTGCAAACAAAGAGACAACATGAGACATGGACCACCCATTGTCTGGAATTGCAAATGATTGGTTGCAGATATTATATGCAAGTATCTTAGCAGTGCTAAAGCTAACATCTTTCTTTCAAGCTACCTAAATACACAGAAACAAACACACATTCTACATGACCACAAAATGCCTGGTGGACCTGTACCTTGATCAAAATCAGACGAGCTCGTATTTGTGCGGTCATCGCTCCAGAAGGCCACACCACTACTCAGAAAGAGAACAACCAAAACACCCATCAAGAGGAAACATGAAAATTACGCACCATTTGATGCCTCCGAGAAAGCTGTTTGGCTTCTGATCATATCTGAACTGTGTGTGGAAATGATAGGCTCTTTTATGAGGGCAATGGAACCGAATAGTGGGCCGTGAGTGGTCTTGAGTGAGTGGCCTTTGCGGGTTCGTTGAGCGGTCCTAGTTAATGCTGCTCTTCTTCTTCTACCTTCTTTTAGAGAGAGAGAGAGAGAGAGAGCAGGTGTTGAAAAGCATCGAGCACAAGCTGTGAGACTTTTCTCGAGTTGTCGCTGGCAAGTTTTTGCTCTAGCGACCCCTTTCCATCTTTTTAGCTCGGCAAAGGGAAAGGGTGAACCCCTCACCCTTTGATTTGCGAATTCATGAATATAAATCAAACTCGGAATGGATATTGAAAAATATATGATCTATTTGGTAATAGGATAATTTAACAATAACATCAGCAAGCTTCATTTTTTTCTTATCAGTTTTAATAAAAGGGAAAATTCTAAATAAGAGGTTGAAGTTGACTTTTTTTCAAATAAGGGTCTAAAATAGTATTGATAGTTTCAAATATGGATTTAACCTTGTCAGCCAGCTAAATATTTTGAGTGGTCAAATGCGTTTTTGTCCAATATAATTTTAATTTTAAATAACATTTAAAATATATTAATTTTTTCAAAAAGGAAGGAAATTCGGCTTGCCGCCGCTTCCCCACCATCCCTAACCCTTCCCAGCATTATAGGCCCTCACCGACCCTTGGCGATGGTGGAGTGGCGGTGACAAGGGCTCTGCAGGCCCTTGTTGTTTTCCCTTCCCCTTTTTTAATTTATCTTTCATCCAATACAGAAAAAGGAAAAAAAAAATAAAAAAATTAAAGGACAAAAATGCCCTTGTTAGTCAATGAGATTAGGCCATTCTTTGATATTGACATAGCAATTTTAGCCATTTATTTGAAATAATGTCAACTTTAGATTTTTATTAGAAAAAATGATGGTACTTTAGGCCATTATTTGAAAATAGGTCTACTTTAGGCATTTTTTTTTTTAGAATTTTCCCTTAATTATATGTGGTTAAATCCTAATATCATATAATATTGCATCGATATCTTTTTATATTATGGTAACGATTACAAATCATAGACAACTTGACGATTACGGGTCAGGGACTATTAAGTTTCAGCCGTTTTTGAAATGAATTATGACTATCAATAATGATGAAATCGCTTTAATTAATTATGATAATTAATATCTTAATTATTTAAGTATGAAAATTGAGTTATCCAGTAATTTAAATGTCATTTAATTCAATAGTTTAATATTTGAGAACTTAATTCTAGTATGGTTGATTATATTTGAGCATCGCCCACGCGTTTGTGAATCACAGAAAAATTACTCAATATTTCTGCTCATGATTTTGCTTTAAAATCTGAAACTAAAAAGGATGAAAAAACAATATATGAATTGACTTTACATTATGTAAACATTTTAAAATGTTTCAAGTGTTTCACGTTAAATAAAAAATAAAATTATCAGTGCCGCAAAATTTTCAAAATTATCATAACTAGAAAGTAGAACATTTAAAAGTTGAAGCAGTTGAAATATACTTTTTCAACTAGTGATAACCTGCTAACGGGCCAAAAGGAAGGGCATATAATAGCCTGCTTTAATGCCGTCAGTTTATATTAAATTTCAGATTTAAAAGTTCGTGCAACTTAAAACAGGTCTTACATACCTTTTTTTTTTTTTTTTTTAAATAATTAGATTTTACTCCAAAGAATTAGCCAAACTCGAAGTCTTACGTAACATACATTTTATTTTTTTTTTCCAGATAATTATAGGACAAGCTACATAATATGCTTTTTTTGGATAATTATAGAACAAGTTTTCTTATGACAATGCACTTGAATTCCAAAAACTTGAATTGCGTGCGTTTAAATACTCAAACATACATCTCTAATGTATTTGGATCTTTTCATTAACTTCGTCAATTTTAAGTGAACAAAAAATGTCATGTGACTTTTTTTTTTTTTTCAATTTTTTGATAATGCCGTGACCATCAAATAAAAAAATGACATGTGAACGTCCAATAAAACCTAGCGGAGCTAATGGGAAGACTCAAGAATCCATGATTTGTTTTGATTTTCAAAAAGCCGAACCAAATCAAACCATTAATAAAGTTTAGTTCCAATTGCGAACTTTTTGTTGGGAAAAAATTCCCCTTTAACCAAAGCACTAGTATTAAACTCTTTCCCTGAGAGGTTCATATTTACAATTAGAATGAAACTTGAAACAAGAGCAAATTAGATGCATGTTAAAAAGCCTAATATCATCACATTCAGGTAGCTTTACTGTCAAAAGAGTGTCAATACGAGAGAGCAGTGTAGTGCCCAGGGCAACATACCCTTGTCATGAGGTGAACCTGAAACTTGGCCTTCCATATGCTTTTCTAAGTACACCTATTTAGAAGGATAATCGAAGATTATGTCAACATTTTTGGAAGCTCTTCAACAGCTGAGCACATTTTTTTTCACAGCAAGTAGTTTTGACAGAAATGTGGCTTCAAAACAATTTTGTCCATATTGTATGGGCAATTTAGCCTTGATAATGAACTTCTCTAGCACATGCGTATCCCCAAGAAGAGCTTAATTAGGGTGAGTAGATGTTTCAACCCAAGACCATCACCTTCCAAACTGATGATCTCAACTCTCTTGAGACGTTTTGCCAAACATTGAAAGTTCCCTTACGTGAACACAAAAAACTCCTTCATCAAAGTTAAAACATTCTTCAGATTCTTCATCAAGCTCAAATTGCATATACTACCTCCTTTAAGAAATTTACTCCATATCATATGTGGATCCACAAGAAAAAAAAAATTTATTGACTCGCTGAAATTTCAAACAAACAACTTTCATTTGTCCACTACAAATGCTAGTTAGTTTTACTTTATAACGAGTCTTAATCAAATTAAGCTTTTAAACTCATCTATACATATAAAACATCTTCTCCTTCTTAGTGCACATTGCTACCTCCTAGTTCAAGATCCTAATGCTACATGGCAACAAAGGAACCTCCAGTACATTGTCACGGCCAAGAGGTTTCTGGAGCTAAAGGGCCGTCCCTTCTTGAGGAGGACCTCTTGTGCTCGCTTGATTCCCAACAAGAAGACTTCCGGAACGTTCCTGGGGCGGGCGATACAGTCATTACGCCAAATTCTAGAAGTCTCCTGTTATAAGGGTTGATAGTTGGTAGATATGATGGTGTGATCTCGTCCGTCGGATAAAAAGTCGATCAACGGATGTAATCTGAGGGCCTCTAGCATAAGAAGGGGTGCCCTCTCCCTCATTTGTATCCATTCAATCCTTTCAATAATGCAAAGGCTTCTTTCTTTCCAGAGCTCCTCTTTTTAGAGACTTTCTCTCTCTACAATCAGGGTAAAGCGAGTGAGTGTGCGATCGATCGAGCAAGACTTGGTTTAGGTGATCCAAAAGTGCTTGAGTCGCCGCATGGTTACGATCCCAATCGATCGGCTCGTGACAACATCATCCCAATTACTCTAAGACATGAACTAAAACAGCATTGCACAAGTGTTGAGTAGACTAGCAGAGTCATGAGCAAATAACAGAGATTGATCATGTGCTTCCAAAGTTTTAACTCACTATTTAAACATTTGTGTGAGAAAGAAGTTAGCGCAAGAAGCAAACTAAAATATCATAGTAAATAAACCTTCAATGGGAGGAGGTCAAGCAGGTGTATGACCAATTTTTCTAGGCATGGTGAACTTTGTAGCTTGTATGCTATCACAAGAAGGTCATAATGATTAACTGGTCCATATAGTGTCAGATTCTGACATTTTAACAATAAAGATGACACTTCTTCCGTCTTCATAAGAGATAGAATCTAAGCACATTGAGCGAGCAACATAGAAAATCTAATTAATACTAGTTTTTCCCGTTTAACATGAATAGAGAATAACAAAATTATAGTCCAACAAGTAGAAATGAACAAATGAATTTCTTTTAAGAATTGATACATTTTATGTATGCTTCTCACATAAAATTTGTGATATTTGAAGGACTGAAAATTCTAGTAATTGGTCAATATGAGGTAGGGAACCTTGTTGTCGACTTAAGTTTCCAAGTTAATCCATCCATGGCCATTGTAAAATACGGTGAGAATATTTTATAAGATGACTATGGGACAATAGCGTAATGTGCTGAGATTTTCAACCTAAGATGACTAGATCCATTGCTCTTTTTCATATTTCCGAAGAATAGAATTTTCTCTACAAACTGAAAGAATGAATGTAAAATATAACCTTTTCAAACAATCTCTTCATGCATTTTTCTTGTGAAAATCATGTCTAAGAATGTTGCATTGATCCTAGATCTAGCGGGCATTTGTTGTCCCAAAGGTTGACTCATCTCAGGCCCATTTATTGGAAATTAAACATAGGGAATAAGCTCCAAGGTTCACAATACTTTCTTATCTTGTAAATTGGAACACAAAGTTATATATCATCCCATCTGCCGAATTAATTACATGCGATCTCAATGATTACACTTGATGAAAGACTAGAATGCCCCAAAAAGCTGAGCTCACTTAGCCGGGGCGACCAACACCACGAAATGGTGCTAATCACAGACGCCAATCAACAAGAGCACGTCTTTATAAATGATAAAAATATTGAGCTCGTACCTTCAAACACTAATTGCCAATGGTGATTGTAGGAACTTGGTGCAGCCCATCCTCATATCAAATGCAATGCCCAAATTTTCTCTGCATTATCGAATACCAGCTCTTTCACACTTGTTTATTCTATTATAATTTTGTTTACCCCTGACCACCCGTACAACTCAAAGGACTCTAAAACAGGACTTCCCCTGAAGATTTGGTGGAGGAAATCATCACTTAACTCCGCATCTCTGATCCTCAAGAACTTGAGACAAGGCCACCTAATAGTAGTCCTATCCAACGAGAAAACACAAAATTTTACTTCCAGCACCACCCAACTCAAGCAATAGAAGAGCTCCGGCAGGGTATAAAAGCACGCCGATTCCATAGAGAGCCCCAGGTTGAGATCATCCACCCGGCGCTGCGCCACGAAGCAGAGCTGGAAGTCGACCTTGGGGTCGTCGGCGCAGTAGAAATCGAAGTGGGTGACGTAGAACCTCTTCACTGTGGGGGTGTTGCACTGGTTCAGGGCGCTTTTGGCGAAGGAACAGGAAATCCAAAGGCAGGTTGTCGATCGCTCTATCGAAGTTGATGCGGTGCCCAATCGTGAAGAAAATAAAAAGGAACAAGTGATAATTCGGGAGAGGGCCGGGCTCGGGCAGCTCTATTTAGGAACGAATGAGTCGAACGAAGCCTGAGTGGTGCGTCGTGGTCGCGATCTCAATGGTCAAGCCGTAGCGAGTGGTATTGGAACAAGTTAAATAGAGCACGATGGAGAGATACAAAGGTGCATACCAAGCGTGGAGAGAACGTTCGAATTGGATGCTACTGCAATTGCTGCCGATGGAGACAACTCAGACAAGGATCAAGTGGATTGACGTGGTCCAGCAAACGCTTGCTGATGAATTCTAGGCGCCTCAAATCAACTCGCCTGCTTGTTGTACGAGAGGAATGATGCTCTTGAGTTCGTCGTGGAATACCTTTGAGAGGAGTTAGGGATGGTCAAAGAAGAACTTAAGGCTTGCGAGACGGTTTTGGCAAGTAGGTCAGAATTTTCATCATCTCCAGATCAAACTTCAATCAACCTTTTAACTTTAGACAATAATTTTTCATGAATAAATAGATGATTTGGAAAATATTCTTTTCCTAGGACAACATTATAGCGCCTTGCATAAAACCTTAAGTGTACTCAACACTCTTGGTCTTATTATGTCAATGGTAGGAATTTGTTTAAAAAAGTTCTAAATCTATTGTACGGTAAACAATTTATCCATAAACCTTTTAATTGTACAACTTTAATCCTAACTTTTTTAAGGAATTGCTAATTTGATCTTAAATATTTCAGTTGTACCAATTTAGTATGTAAGATTTACCCCATGTAGAGTGTGCTTTGATGTTATTTGTCGAAGTGAAAAAAATAATTTTAATTGTTAGAAAATGAAAGATTTTAGATGATTTCAAATGAGCATAAATGTCAATACGTATACAAGATTTGAGATAATTGTATTTAATAAGAGTCAAATGTCCTAATTATATAGCGGAAGTACAAATGGACTTAATAATTATCCAAAGTACAAACTAGAATTTCAAGATAAAAGTTAAAACTCTATATATGATATAAACATAACCTGCAAGATGGCCGCTTGAGATGGAGGTCAAGTAAGATAAAATGAAGACTTCTTTGACTAATGTATATTTGAGTGTGATTTTGACCGTCTGTTGGTCATATAAGTTTAGTGCATTAGCAAAACAAGTTCGATCAAATCATGCTTTATTTCGATGCACTCTGTAGGTACGGTTGATGTATTCTTTCTCTTCCTCCAATTGTATATGTTTGTACTAGTGCACTTTTTTCAAGAAAATCTAAAAATGGATTGCCATTTTTGTACCCATATCAATTTTATATAATCTGCATCATCACTATTGTGATTTTTACTTCAAATTGCATCATTTATTGGAATAGTCCTGTTTATGACATCGTCGCTCTTCTTTCACATTTGCCCTCCCCCTGTTCCCAAATCTTCCCACCTTGGAAACCGTATCGAAACCAAATCTAACCACAACTTAGCCGCGCCTTTCCTCCGGGCCTCCATCACTGACGATGGTCGCCTCGCCGTCGTCACTCCACCACCGCGTCATTGCTCCAGGCTGAGCCACCACTTCATGTCTATGGGGTTTCAAGGAAATAATAGGCTGAGGAGGTGGTCAAGATGAATAGGACATGTCTCAAAACTTTTTCGGGATCTATAGATTCATGAATAGCTTGGAATATTCTCGAAGGTATTATACGTAAGGTATGCTTGTATTATAGGAGAGGTGGTAGATATGAAGATCGTATCTCCACCATTAGATGAAAGGAAAATTAACGGTTATAATTAAGTAGGCTCATGTATAAATAAGGGTCACCTCTCCTTCATTTGTATCATTCCTCAACTCCGATATAAAGAAGAGCAATAAAAGCATTCTCTCCAAAACACTTCTCTCATTAGAGTCTCTCTCTCTCTCCGATTCGAAGTGTGCCAAGCGAGCAGCTGAGCCTTAAGCCTCAAAGAAACCCTAAGCGCCGCACCATCACAATCTCAAGTGACGACCTGTAATAAGTGGTATCGGAGTAAGTTGTCAGGGCATGATTGAGAGACTTGGAGGTGCACATCAAGTGATCAAGAGAATGTCAGAATTGGATTTTATTGCTATTGCTGCTCTTGGAGACAAGGGTCTTGACTTCTTGGGCGCCTTAAATCAACTCGCTGGCTTATTGCACGAGAGGAATGATGCTCTCAAGTTCATTGTGGAATGCCTTGGAGAGAGGAGCTGTGGATGGTCAAAGAAGAACTCAAGGCTTGCAAGATGGCCATGGCGAGCAGGTTGGAATTTCCGTTCTCTCTTGATCAAACTTCAGTCATCCTTTTTAACCTTATAGTGCCTTCTTTTTCTTTCTAGAACATTATAGTGCCTTGTGTAAAGGGTACTCATCGCTCATGGTCTTGTCATGTCGATGACCAAGTGCACTTGGTAGAGGGAAAAGCACATAGAATTAGAATAAGATAAACCACATCTAGAATGCGCTTTGATACTATCATTTAACAATAAAACATTAATTGTCAGATAATCTAGAAAAGATTGTAGAAAATTTCAAATGAGGTTAAATACTCCATTTGTTTCGCGAGAAATAAATAATTTGAAAAATATTTTCTAGAAAAATGATCGCTTGTATTACTTGAAATAATTAATTAATGGAAAAAGTTTTCATTATCGACAATAATTTACATATGAACATTTTTCGTAGTTGATGAATTTTTTTTTCCGTTTATTCATTTTTATAAGCAATATAATCAATCTTTTTTTTTTTTTAAAAGAAAGTGTTTTCCAAATCATTGCTTTTCCATGACATGAACAATGCTTAAGTGTTGATATCTATACACGATTTGAGATAATTGTATCTAATAAAGGTCAAGTGTCCTAAATCTATAGCAAAAGTAAAAATTAGTTTGTTGACAATGGACCTAACTAGTCCAAAGTACACACTGAATATAAAACTTAAAACTCTAAACTAATTGTTAGATGGAAGATGAGCCCTTGAGAATGGAGGTCAAGTACAATAATTTGAAGACTTTTGATTAATATATTCTAATTACTTGAAAATGCGGCGGTGGACATGTTATGTTCAGACTAGTCTTGCAAGCGAAGCAACCTAAGCATATCTCCCGATGGAAGAAGAGTGCGAAGGGATAAACTCCAGATGAAGGAAAAAAGTACCACAGAAGCTCCAAGATCATGTCCTTCGGATCTTCCATTTGATGCTGGAAGCCAAGGTATGGCTCCTGTCACTGTCGCCTTACTGTTGCCCTACTGGTGTTTCGTTGGACATTGTTTCAGTTATATTTAAACCTGTGCTTGATCGAGAATATGTCGATACAAAGTCATGCACGCTGCGATTTTCATTAGTGATCAAAGTATAGGCGACGATTTCAATGTGAGTTCGTCTGATCTCCGTCTCACTTCGTTTGACGAAAGTTGATTATGCCGAGTGATGCTGACCGGGAGTGATGTAAGGTCGATTGAATTCGGCATTGAAGTTAGGAGCACCGATGGATTAGTGGAATGAGTGTTGAGAAAGAGACCATGTTACGATAAATTGGAATCGGCATCATGTTACTCTTTGTTTGTCTTGTCATGTGGTGCCATTATGATCAAATGAATGTGTCAATTTTCATGAGTAAATTGAAATTGATACAATATCAACCTTCATTTAATTGGTTTGATGCCTGTCTAGCTCAAGCTCCTTGCTATCTAGAACTCCATTGGAATGTCAAACACGACACTCTTTAATGAGGTTAGAGTTCTCTTGATAATAATTTATTTTCTTTAATCTGGTAACATTTTAATGGAAACCTATAATGGGGAATGTAATTTAATCCTTACCTCATTTTAATGGGAACCTACAATGGGAATGTAATTTAATCCTTACCTAACTTCTCCCCATTATCAGACCAAAAATTAAAAAAAAATCAGGAATTCAATGCCGAAACAAGAAGCTCCAGATGGATAATCTAGAAAAAGAAATCAAAAAAAGGGAAAGTAATTAGATGTCGGGTTCCCCCCTTCGAAACTCCACCGGCCGAACCGAGTGGCGGGTTCCGTCAAAAGAAGACACACGCATGCCCATTCCGGTAATTTCGCTCTCTTCCCCTCGAACAAAACTCACAAGAGACGCACAGAAAGGGAGAAGAAAAGAAGGCGCTTCCCTGATCCATTGCCAAAGCCTCTCTCGCTCGCTCTCATATATTTTTTCTTTTCAATTTCTCACGCTCGAACGAACTCAAAGCCAAGGCAAGGCAGCATAAAAATCCCACCTTTATATTGGCCCCTCCTTTTTCCCCCGCTTTTAAATAACAGTTAAAAAAAAAAAAGGGAGGGGAGGAGAGAAGCAACGCTGGAAACGAGCCGTTGATTCGATTTCGCGCGCGCCTCCCTCATCCATGGTGGCTCAGCTCGAGAGCCCCCAGCCCCCGCCCCAGCAGCAGCCGCAGCAGCAGCAGCGGGCCGGGCGCGATGATTCGTCGCCGCTCGATGATCGCGTGGGGAAGACGAAGTCGCTGATGTGCGCCCTCGGCCTCATCTCCCGCAACCTCCCCCTGCCCCCGACCTGCTGAGCGCCGTGTCCTCCATCTGCGACGACGCGGCGGCGGCGGCGGCGGCGGCGGCGGCGGGGACGGGGGCGGGGATGGGGAGGAGGACGAGGGCGGCGCGGGCGGCGGATCCGAGGAGATTCCGGTGGCGGTCGAGAAGGGTCCGGTGAGGGTTTTTTTTCCTCTCGGTCGTTGATCTTTTTTGGGGTTTTTTGATGGTGCGAAGCGGTTGGCGATGGGGGATTCTGTGGTGTTTCGCTTTCGGTTTCGGGGTTTTTGAAGAGATCGTGGAATGCCCCCGCTGTGGATTTCGCGGACCGGGCAGGGCGATTTTTGACGAATTTTAGGGTTTTTGCGAGGCTCCTCTGCAGTATGCGGTGTTGCTGCGGCGTGAGATTTCGTGATTGCGTGCGAATTGTTGTGATTTTTTTCGGATGCTGCCCGGTGCTATGTGAGGGTCTTGGATAAAGGGCGGTTTTGCGAGCATATGTTAGACAAGTAGAATTTTGTGGACTTCCTTGGGTTTGCCTATTCTGTGGAGCAGGCAAACCCAATATGCCGTGTGCCGAGTTTGATGAATCGCTCTTTTCTTTCTTCTGTTCTGTCTAACTGGTTTATAGGCACGAAATCCCGACATTGATAGCTAATTGCTGCCTCTTCTTTTTAGGAGCACTGGAAGTGAGTTCCAATCTGTCGTATGGCCTTTTAGTTAATTAGCCAGTATCACTGCAGTGGTTTTCCTTAATTATCTTGTAGTACAAAGGGTTAGAGGCTCACTTTCAACTCAAGCACTAGGGTATGAGCCTCCTATTAAAGAGTTACTCAAGTAAAGTCGTGGTTAAAGCTTCCTCTTACCTGCGCATCTCGACGTTTTGATTTTAGAATGCGATGAATTGAGTTGAGTAGACTTGTCTGATGCTAGCATTGGCCAGAATATGGCAACTTTCACAAGTGGTGTGGGTTTTTATGGGTAATAATTAGATTGGGACTTAGCTTTACCACCTTTTCTCATTTACAATCAATTGGTGTGAAGAGGTTTGTAAATTTGGTTTCTTCCTTATATTGCCATAATTTTCTTTGTGCGATATTCTGCAAGATACAATGTGTCTCTCTGGTTATCATTCTCACTTGGGATTTTGGTTGTTCTTGTTGTTGGAACCTTATAATGGTTGTGCTTGTAAATTAGGTATTTGGGTCCAACCTCTATTGGGAGGTTTTGCATAGTTGAGAGTAATTTAGAAGCTATGATGTCATCTTATATCACTGACCATGCTTAATTATCAAGGAACACTATTTGCTCCTTCTTATGCTGGCTTGTTCGATTAAATTTCTGTTCTTCCCCCTTTCGAAATTCATGTTTTGTGGTACCTTTAATGCAGGTTGACCATGTTAACTCTGGAAGAGTAGATTTACTTGCAGAATTTGAGGATGCCCTATTGAGACAGCGGATAAATTGCATGTCAGGTTCTAAACTGGCTGAATCAAAGGAAAAGCGTCTTCAAAGCCAAGTCCAGCATCGCATAAGTGAACTTGAAGGTCACTATGGTCTCAAATTTGTCATGCATCCTCACATGATTCACTTTATACTTTGGCATGTTGTAGCACGAGTTCTCCTGTTTTCGAGAAAAAATATTAGTTAGTAGGTTGCTTATCGAATGCATGCATACTGCCTCATGTTCAGTATGCATCTAGGGCTTGAAGCCGCATGTTACACTTATTCTGTCTCTCTAACTTATGCTTTAAACGTGGATTAGAATTGCCATCAACTAGAGGGGATGATCTGCAGACAAAGTGCTTACTTGAACTTTATGGACTGAAGGTAAATACTCTCTTGACGTTCTTTGGATTGTTTTGCTTATTGCTTTATTCCTTATAAAACGCATTGTACAAAGGACTGTGCATTGGATCTTGATCTTGAGATTTTAATGTGATTATAGCATTTGAACGTTTTGTGTCGTGAGATCCATAACTCTTCCTTATTTAGACTGGAGTAATTGAAAAGGCTGCTGTCAGATGTCTGAACCTTTATTGTAGGAGATTGCTGACTGTGTTTGTGTGATGAATGGCTACACAAACAGTAGCTGTTTGAAATGTCTTGTGCATTCAATAGCAACTAGATCCTCGTGGTTAAGCTAGTGATTTCCTTGGCAACCTTTGTTTTGTTTCTTGGATTTTCAGTCAGTTATGTGGCTTTAATGGTTGCATGGTGTAATACATCTTTCAGCAAATGTGGATATTCATGTGTTTCATTTAGCTTTTGGATATTTTGGGATGATTAGAGTTCTGACGTTCCGGGGAAACACTTTTTTCTCTCAGCTAGCAGATTTGCAAAGTAAGGTTCGCTCCCAAGTAAGTTCAGAGTACTGGCTTCGTCTAAACTGTGCATACCCTGACAAGCAGTTGTTTGACTGGGGTATGATGCGATTGCGCCGCACTCCATATGGTGTTGGTGATGCTTTTGCTGTGGAAGCTGATGATCATTTCAGAAAGAAACGGGATGCCGAGGTAATCTAATTGGAGATGCACCTCTTATTACATGGCTATGGAGGGGAAATACTGGAACAGTTTTGTGATATGACTTGCATGAGATAAGATGAGATAATATCTTGTTAGGAATTCATTGTTAGAAATAGATATGTACAATCTGTTCCTATTCTATATGGCAATGGCAAAGTCCGTAACTAACTTTTAATTGATGCACCCTTTAGAGTTACTTTTGTTTTTCAATTGTTTATAGACATGGATGGAAATGTGGAGAAAAGCTTCTTTCTGATGCTGGCAGCTCAATTTGATTTGCAGAGGCTCTCGAGATTGGAAGAAGAAGAAAAGAATCTTGTAGAGACGAAAAAAAGGAAATTTTTTGCAGAAATACTTAATGCAGTACGAGAATTCCATTTGCAAAATCAGGCTTCTCTAAAGCAAAGAAAGCAGAGGAATGATGGGATCCAGGTGGGTATTCTTCTCTCCTATTTTTTTCTTTTCAGTTATCTGTCACAAAATGGGAAGTCGATATTAGAATGTGGTTCTTGTGATGGTTTGGCACTGCAGGCTGAGCTCATATTTATTCTCAGAATATGGTGGTCATCTTGAGTCAAAGATCTGATGCTAGGTCTATGTGGGGCATGCTGGATTGGATATATTCAGGCACATTAATCATCTGGCCTATGAAAGTTCTAATGCAGTTTAAGAGAATAGGATAACCTTGGTCAAATGAGTCCGCTAAACTTTTCCTTGTCTGGAAAGCAACCTTCATGCACTTGAAACAAAGAAGGTTGGGTTCTTTCAGTGTGAAATAGGATGATGAAACTACTCCAACTTAGAAGGGGGCTTGAAAGTTCCAGACTGTCCTTTGCTTTGTATGAGATAGTTTTACTCTTCATTCACATTTAGGGTGGTACTTTTATTTTTGACCAATTAGGAATAATGGCTCAAATCAGTTATGAAGCCTAATATTGGATCCAATTATTCTAATAGTGTTTCCAGTTCTATTTTGGGGGAACTGTTCACCGGGATATTTGGCTAATGTTGGATCTCGGAAGGTAACAACTTTACAACTGATGTGGTATGAACTGTACGGGTTCTGTTAGGCTGAATGCGACCATAAAAATTATATGATGCATACTAACTATTAGGAGATAAGAATACATTATCGTGATCCTTACAATTATCGTTTGATGCAGGCATGGCATGCAAGGCAAAGACAGCGGGCTACGCGTGCTGAAAAATTGAGATTCCAAGCTTTGAAGGCTGATGATCAGGAAGCATATATGAAAATGGTAAAGGAAAGTAAAAATAAGCGATTGAATACGCTTCTTGCAGAAACGAACAACCTGCTTCACAATTTGGGAGCTGCTGTCCAGCGTCAAAAAGATGCTAAACATGCTGACGAAAGTGAGGATCTTAAAGATTCTGAAGCTGATTTGGATGCTTCAAGCAGTGGAACTCCTGCGGATGGACTTCCTGAGGAAGACGTTGATGTCTCTGAATCAGATCGCAATGATGACTCAAGCGACTTTCTTGAGGGTCAGCGGCAATATAACTCTGCTATTCATGCCATTCAGGAAAAGGTAAAGCCATTGTTATCTATTTCTTTCCTTTTTTTTGCATAAATGCCTTGGTGATATATTCTCTTACCACCTTTATGAGCTATAAAGTGATCTAAATGAGAAAAATTGCTGGCTTCAGCATTTGATCTCTCTGATGAATCTAAGATTCTTATCATTTGATTTTTCAATCTTTTGTAAAACCTTTAGAATGCTAAGGAGGCACTCTCATGTGAATGGCCCATTATGCATTTTTCCACCCAAAAAATTCCATTACGTTCTTTATCACTTCAGTTTGCCTGTCTTTACTATAGTCTAAATCAATTGTGGATTCTACAGGTAAATGAGCAGCCATCCATGCTTCAAGGTGGAGAATTGAGGCCCTACCAATTGGAAGGACTTCAGTGGATGGTTTCATTATTTAATAACAACCTAAATGGTATTCTAGCTGATGAGATGGGGTTAGGGAAAACAATACAAACCATCTCATTGATTGCCTATCTTATGGAAAACAAGGGTGTTGTAGGGCCTCATTTGATAGTGGCTCCAAAAGCTGTACTGCCAAACTGGATGATTGAATTTTCTACTTGGGCTCCAAGGTCTCTCTCTCTCTCTCTCTCTCTCTCTCTCTCTCTCTCGCTCTCTCACGCGTATGTGATGGGCTTGCAGTTGCTTGCATGCTCACTTCACTTTCAGATGCTTATTATTTTCTTCATGTCCAGTATTGCAGCTGTGCTTTATGATGGACGTCTGGATGAGAGGAAGGCGATGAGGGAAGAGTTATCTGGAGAGGGGAAATTTAACGTCTTAATTACTCATTATGGCCTCATCATGAGAGATAAAGCATTTCTGAAGAAAATTCAGTGGCACTATTTGATTATAGATGAAGGACATCGATTAAAGAATCATGAATGTTCTCTTTCAAGGACTCTTGTATCTGGGTATGATGCTACTGACTTTTTTATTTGCTTGATTAATCCACTAGTGGTGCACTATGCTTTAACTGACTATTGCCATCAATATTGACATCTTTAACTGCTGAGAATTCTGTTTTTACTCTCATGTCATTTATAGCTGAGTCACTTTTGTTATGCTGACCCTCTTTTTGATGAACTATTTATGCCTTATTTGCTTCATCAGCGATACTGCATAGTTGTATTCCATCTACTATATTTTGTTAAACAACAAGGATAGTCGTTAGCACTAATATGATTCGGTGTAGATGAATAATACTCTTTGCCTAGATACGCATTGAAGGAGCACGTTACCTTTACATCAGTACAAAGGCAGTGATTTTCTTCTGCTTCCCTTGACCACCTTAGGAAAATCTCAGTACTTTAATTGCAGAATGTTTTTCCAGTGTTTGTGTCAAAACCACGTTCAGAATAAAAGGCAAGTCCATTTGTCTGCTATAGGTTGACTAAAAAATTCAAGGCTGGTGATATCATAGTGCAACTATCCAATTGTCTAATATTGCTTCAACCTAAAAAAAAAAAAAATGTCTAATATTGCGTCATAGAGTCTTCGCTCTAACATGAGTTATGTGTTCAGATACAGTTCCCTATTATGTGTAGGTCTTTAATGAACAGGAGATGGTTCAACTCCTTTAATTATTAGATAATGGTTTTTCATACAGATCTAATAAGTGAGCATTTTTTAGGGTGTATCTTAATAATTTGACCAGAAGAAAATTATTAAATGTCTCTTGGTGCCCCGAGTTAATCCACATTAAACTGCTTTATATTGATTACACCATCAGAGATGCCTGCTAACAAAGTAAGCATATTTGTAAAAGGTGGATTTTTGTTTTTCCATTTGAATACTGCCTTTGAATATTCGTTATATCTTTATGTTGTTATATCTGTTGGTTCAGCTGACTGATTTAGTTGGGATGTTTTGGGAAATGGTCTAATTAATGGAAGCTCACCTATGCAGTTATCAGACTCAACGCAGGCTTCTTTTAACGGGCACGCCAATTCAGAATAGTTTGCAGGAACTATGGGCACTGCTTAATTTTCTTCTTCCTAGTATTTTCAATTCAATTCAGAATTTTGAGGAATGGTTTAATGCACCCTTTGCGGACCGCGGTGACGTATCCCTCTCAGATGAAGAAGAGTTATTAATCATTAATCGTTTGCATCAAGTATGTATAAACCTTCTGTTGTCAAATTATCTAGTCCCACTTTTGACCTTTTTCTTCTTTTTAATTAATCGTATGTTTCACTCTCAAGGTTATAAGACCGTTCATATTGAGAAGGAAGAAAGATGAAGTGGAGAAGTTCCTTCCAGGGAAGTCCCAGGTTATATTGAAATGTGATATGTCAGCTTGGCAGAAAGTATACTATCAGCAAGTGACGGATGTTGGCAGAGTTGGGCTAGATACTGGTTTGTCGCTTATGCTCCTTGATCATTTCTGTATGTTGCAGTCCCACGACGTCACTTAACACCAAGAGAAACAAATATATTAGGAAGTGTATTAATTGTGTTATCTGTTCATAAATAAGCTTCACATGTCGTCCTTTAATAATGAATATTACTCTAATGGACTTGAATAATGAGAAGTAACTTTAGGGGCTTTGTTTTGGTTTCTGGTTCTGTTAGTGACCTGCTTACTTAAGCATATACGTCTTTGCTAACTAGTCGAACCCATTTCAGGATCTGGAAAATCAAAGTCTCTACAGAACCTCTCGATGCAGCTTCGCAAATGTTGTAACCATCCTTACCTTTTTGTTGGGGAATACAACATGTGGCGCAAGGATGAGATCGCCAGAGCATCAGGGAAGTTTGAGCTACTTGACCGCTTGCTCCCAAAACTCCATAGATCTGGGCATAGGGTCCTGCTTTTCTCACAAATGACTCGCCTCATGGACATTCTTGAAATCTATTTGCAACTTCATGATTTCAAATATCTTCGACTGGATGGTTCAACAAAAACTGAAGAAAGGGGGCTTTTGCTGAAACAATTCAATGCTCCCAATTCCCCATACTTTATGTTTCTTTTGAGCACTCGAGCTGGAGGCCTTGGTTTGAATTTGCAAACAGCAGATACAGTAATAATATTTGACAGTGACTGGAACCCTCAAATGGATCAACAGGCAGAGGATCGGGCCCATCGAATTGGACAGAAGAAAGAGGTCAGAGTTTTTGTGTTGGTTAGTGTTGGATCAATTGAGGAGGTAATTCTGGAGCGTGCGAAACAGAAGATGGGTATTGATGCCAAGGTTATCCAGGCCGGACTTTTTAATACGACTTCCACGGGTGAGTTGTGCTCATATTAAAGTGCTTAACCATCCAACAATGATTGCTCAATCACCTATTATGGTAATACATAGAAGTTTGTACAGTCGACAGATCTGAAGTGCGAAAGAAAAAGGGAGAAAGAAACTTGTAGAGTTACGCGAGATATCTGTTCTTTAAAGATTTACTATGGATGAGTAAGCTGTGACCTATCAACGACTGGGTGGGAACTTGTACTAGTTGATTGAGCTGTGTTGCTTGCTTTAGATCTATATACACATGCAGCATGCATGCTTGCAGGTACATGCAAGTGTGCTTATTATGCCTTACTTCTGGTTGAGAAGCAACTAGAAAGTGAGGTGCTGGAGTAGAAGTTAATTGTGTTATTTTGTATTCAGTACACTGATCAGCTGGCCAAATTGTAGCAAAAGGCCATTTAGACTCAGGAAGAAATTGAGTCATAGAAATTGCATATTTTATTTATGATTGTTGACCATGCCAGAGTCTTGGATTAATTTAGAATGCCGTATATTGCAGAAGTTGTCCAGTTTCTAACTAGTCCTATTATTTGGGTGATAAAGAAAAAAATATCCGTGAAAAGTGCCTTTTGTATATTTCTCTTAATTTCATGTCTGAAATTCATGTTACTTTGATGTCACAGCTCGGGACCGAAGAGAGATGTTGGAAGAGATAATGCGTAAAGGTACCAGATCATTGGGCACAGATGTGCCAAGTGAGAGAGAGATCAATCGCCTTGCAGCACGATCAGATGAAGAGTTTTGGCTCTTTGAGAAGATGGATGAGGAGAGAAGGCAAAGGGAAAATTACAGGTCCCGTCTCATGGAAGAGCATGAGGTGCCGGAGTGGGCCTATTCTACACCTGATGCGAATGAAGGTAAGTCCAAGGGTTTTGATCATGATGTCAGCAACATCACTGGAAAGCGACGGAGAAAGGAGGTTCTTTATGCAGACAGTCTGAGCGATTTGCAGTGGATGAAGGCAGTTGAAAATGGTGAAGATGTTTCTAAACTTTCTGGCAGAGGAAAGAGGAAGAATTACCCTCTTTCTGAGAGCAATGGGTTAATTGGTACAGGATCAGAACGGGGAAATGAAAATGGAGAAGAGTCATCAAAGTTCTCAGTAAAAGGAAAGAGGAGAGATGATATCGTCTCAAGTGCCAATGATTCGGCTAGTAATGATGCAGTATCGGAATTGGAAAGTGAAAGTAAGGAAGATATTTCTAAATTCTCAATTAAGGGGAAGAAAAAGGATCAGCTTCCTTCCGAGTCCACTGAGTTACTTCATGACAGTGCAGCTGACTTGGATGATGAAAATATGCCTTTGGCGAGTGAGGATAACAGTGAGGATACTTATGGTTCTGTGCTGAAGAGATTGAAGACTGAAAGCATCGAAAAACCTGAATATCAGGGTGCTAGGAAGGTTGGGTGGAACGGCCATATACTAACATGGAATACCCATAAGAAGAAGAGATCCAGCTATATGCCCAGCTCTTCATCAGACTCGAGGGGACCAAACTTTAATGGAAGAGGGAACGGATGGAGTTAGTCAACAATTTTTCTTGCTCTTTTAGTTCATTCTCCATCCTTTTTATGGTTTTTCTCCCCTTACCCTCTCTCATTCATGGGGTCGAGCTGCAATCTAGAATTCTGGCAGAAGTGGATTTGTAGGGGCAGCAAATAGTGACAACACCCGTAACTGAGGCTTATTGTCTGCTCGGCTTCTCTTCATTTTAATGGATGGAGGTTGTATTGTACCAGAAGCAATTCAAATTAACTAGTGTACAAAGATGTGCCCTTTCATTCCATCTTTTGTCCTTTTTAAATTCGACGCACGTTCTTTGGATAGATTGACGACTGGGAGAAAGGTGCCAGATTTGAATGAAATACTCGGCGAGAAACTAATCGTGTCGAGGTTTGGTACCAGATGAACATGACAGGGCGTAATTGCTTTCATTAATGGGGGTAGTCCTGGGGTACGACGAGGGATGGATTTAAGGATCCTAGCGGATCTTGACTCTTTGCATTTTTCCATAACTCTGATATGAAATGTTGTAGGCGGGCTGTGCCTCTTTTTTAAATCCGACCTTAATTGTGGAGTAGGTGGGGATCTGTCGCCAATGTATCATTTGAAGGACCCTCCTTCACGGAGTACATGGAAAATATCTGATGACAACATCGTAGCCTGGCTCCTCCAGGCTTTTGCCCATCTCTGATTGTTCTGGCTATCTGAGATGACGAGAGATGGCATTGTGGTGGAACATAATCCACTCTTAAGGGCTGTAGTTGTCGAGCAAGTCTGAAACAAATCTAAATTCATTTTGTAGGAATGTCCATAAAAGAATAGTAGCTACTCTTCAGTAGGATTTAATAAGACTGATCTGTTAAATGTGTAAAACATTTTTGCTGAAAACATTATTTATATTGAACATCCATGAAATGCCCAACTTATTTTACGGGAAAGGCATCCAAGAGCCAACTATTTGCAAAGAATTTAGGATGATCTAAATGCCTCTAGTTGAGAAAATTGTCCAAAGAGTCATAAATTTATTATACGGTAGTTTCAATCCTAAATTTTATTATTGTGCCAATTATTCATAAGCCTTTTAATAACTTGCGAATTTATTTTGCACTTTTGTCCATTTTACAATCAAGTAGCTAAACTTTTCAAATTACGCTCATTGTGAGCTTATCGTTACATAAATTGCCATATCATGTGATTTTGCTAATGTGGCTCGCTTAATTATCAAAGGTAAGCCTAGTTGTTGATGTGACTCGCTTATTATGCAAAAGTTATATCATCTCAATTTAAGTGTTGGGTGATAAAGAGACAAAGAGTGCTGACTTAGCCGATCTAGGTTTATCTAATATGTCTATGTTGAATTGTTTCAAGAGACCCCATTGAACGCTAATGAATAGTTAGTAGTTATTTTTATTGACGTTAATGTGTAATATGGCATTTTCCGTTTGAAATTTTAAGGATAACATTTGTTGGTGGTCTTGGGCCTCTCTTATCCCAAAAGTTAGCTCAAATGTTTAGGCTCTCTCTCACTTATAAATCAATAACTAGCCTTTGACAATCTTAACAATATCTCCTCTCACACATCGGGTTTGGGTTAGAGCTAGCTTAAAGGGTGAGGTTTTTTCTCATGCTTATAAATTGACAGCCAGTCTATTCTACAACTAATGTGGGACAACTTCAACAATCTCCCCTCACACATTAGGCTTGGGTCGGAGTCGCGACAATCCTTTCTAAGTGACCGTTAGGTCTAGACTCGTTGGTAACTTAGATTTTGATACCGGTGTTAAGTGGTATTGGGTCCCTTTCATCCTAAAAGCTAATTTAAAGAGTGAGGTTTTCTCTAGCACTTATAAATCGACCACCAACCCTTCTACATCACATAGGAGTGTTATGGTTATCGCGGCTCTAATCCAAACCCAATGTGTCGAAGAAAGATTGTTAAGGTTACCACAAATTGATTGTAGAAAAGCTGGTAGTTGATTTATAAGTATGAGGGAAAACTTCATTATTTAAGTTAGATTTTTGGATAAGAGAAGCTCAAGACCATCCAATAATTTAGCGATACCAAAACAATCTCATCGGCACAAGTACCATAGATTATACAAAGATCCTAGCAGTAGCAAGGTGCATATTTTCCTCATCTACTTGGATAATTGATGTTGAGTTTCATACGAGAGTCGTTAACAGGGAAAATGTCTTATACTTGGCCATTGAAATCTCCATATTACTCAGTGGCTCCCCTCCTCAGCGAGTGGGACGAGGATGAGAAGGGCGTTCTTGGTGTTGATGCGATCGTCCTCACGCCAAGAAAAGATGCAGTTGAGGATGTTGGCCTTCTCGATTGTGAGGCGCACCAAACTCGCGAGGTTGTCCTCTGCGACCTCGAGCTCAAGTAGCGCTCGAGGAGAGAGAGGCGCCACCTCCAAGGATTGACAAGCCCTGGCCTTGCCTCCGCTTTGCGCTTTTGGCCTCTCTCCTTCGATCGACATTGCTCATCGATATGTTCAGTTAACATTAATAGCCCTAAACAATGCCGTTTAACACATGATTTTCCCAAATTCAACCTTTTTCAAACCCTAACCTCACAAGAGATGATTTTGAGAAAGACTCAACTTCTTCCTCAACCCCTGGTATTACAAACGTGGATTTTTGGCAAAATTAGTAATTGAAACTTACAATAGAGGTTTGCTACTTCAATTGTGTGATTTTGTTTCACCGGAATTGCAATTTTTGCGATGGGATTTTGAAGATAGATGGTAACGAAGAGTTGTGATGAAGGTTCAGAAGAGGACGACGTCCTTGCGGATGCCCATGGCGGAGAGACGGAAGGCAAGGGAGCCGACGGAGTGCCAAACCTTTGTGGAAGGAGATGTGGAGGCTGGAGGAGGTGTCAATGAAGGTGGTGTAGATGCGGTGCGAACGAGAGGAGGTGAAGGTTGTGGCGATGTCGAGGGAGGGATGGGAGGGAGAGGAATGGATTTCGCTTGCTGTAGAGGGTGGAGTTGGAGCTTTAGAAACTGCTTTTGAGGTCAATTTGGAGTGAATTGCTCGCCAATGAAGGTGAATCCTGACTTTGTGAGCGGTTGAGCTTCAAGCCAACCAATGTATGTTTGGATTAGAGAGAGAGAGAACGGGATAGAGAATGAGTTTTAAGGCCATGTTATAGTCCCCATTAGACTTCCTCTTCCATAAGAAGCCACATAAACATTAAAATTTGATTAAAGAAAAAGACACATGTGATGAAATGTTGGAATTTGTTGCTGGAGGAATTATTTTTATTTTTTCGATTGAAGGTACTTAAATGATCATTTTTTATCTTTGACTTGACACTTAAGTGATCTAGCAAAATTTTAATATCAAAGTGAGTACAATGCGAAAGTTATGACACTTCTAATGTCATTTTCTCTTATATTCTCTAGGACATCTTGATTAAACATGGTTAATTCAAGAAACTGATATCCACTCTTAAATTTTTCCTGCACAGAGTAATACTCGACTAAGCAAACTAACCAAAAAAAAATCCCTAAGCAATGACATCTATTAGTAAATTATTTCATGTGCTAAAATATTCATTTCACTACATATAAAACGAGTAAATTACACATTTACCCACAACAAGTCAAAAACCTTCCCAACAACAACCGCCCTAATAGTATGCAGCGGCATCAGCAAAAAAACAAGTAAAAAACTGAGTTTTTCCCACAAAGTATTGAGCCCTATATTTTCCCCTCGTATAGGGCCCTAATTTTTTTTTTTTTTTTTTCTCGTGCCGATTGAGTGAGTGAGGATGATGACGATTGAGTAAATGAAAGAGCGAGCGAGATAGGAAACAAGCGAGCGAGCGAGTGTGAACAGAGAATGGGAGAGAGAAAAAAAGTTAACATAAATTTGAAGGATATGTGGTAGTTTTGTCATGAACGACAACTTCATCATCCATGTTAGACTTGTTTTTACCTAGAAAAACCATATATGGATAAAATTCTATTAAAAATAACATGTAGTACTTTTTGGTGGAATTTATAATTGAGGCACTCAAGCGATCATTTATTCTCCGATATGACACTTAAATAATTTGACAAAAATTTTCGTCATTAAAGTTAGCATCATATGAAAGTAATGGCATTCGGTTGTTTTCTATTATCTAAGGAAACGGTTTCTTTTTTCAAATCTTTGCCTAGTTCAAGATACTTAGCATCTTTCATTGTTAAATGTTGAATATTTATTCATTTTTATTTAATAAATAATATTAGCACTAAGAGTTAAACATCTATGCGATTTGCTATTTATTGCATAAGCCAAAAAGATAGATCTAACAGCCTTTCATCCAAGTTTGGGTCTTTCATGAGAAAGATCCAAAACCAAAGCACCTAACCCCAAAATTTAGGGAAAAGTACACTAAAAAGTGTCAAAAGTTGTGTACAACGCTCATTTTGATGTGAAAAGTTTTCATCGGATCACTTAAGTGCCAAATCGAAGAAAAAATGATCACTTTGGTGCTGCCGACGAGAGGTTCCGGCCAAATTAATTACATGGCTTTTATACTTAAAAAAAAAATTGCGGTGGCTTTTAAACGACGTCGTTTTCCATCTTCCTTAAGAAACACGTCATTTTGCCATCATACATGGACAGCTTCACAAAAACGATGCCGTATAGCTTATGGGGATTGAAATTAGGGTTTCTTTGTCGTTCGCCCACCGTCGCTCGGCCATGGTCGTTTGCTCGCCGTTGCTTGGCCACTGTCGTTCACTTGCCGTCACTCGACCATTGTTGCTTGGCCACCATCGTAGTTGCTCAACTAAGTGAGCAAGGAGAGGTTGAGGTTGTTGCTCAAGCAAGAAGTGGTGGGAAGAATAGGAGGTGAGGGTGAAGGAGGAGGAGGAAGAAGAGGGTCGAAGGTGCCGCTGCTGGTGCCGTTGCTGGTGTTGCTGCTGGTGTTGTCTTCAGGGAAGAAGACGAGGAGGAAGCCCATGCTTTCTCTCTCTCTCTCTCTCTCTCTCTCTCTCTCTCTCAATTTGAGGATTTAGGGTTCTTACTTGGGGGAAAGATGCCAAATGGTATCGTTTTGTTATTTGGATGCTGACTGTACTCTTCAACAAGTCACGTTAGCTTCAAAAATTAATAAAAAAATGCCACGTTGGATTTCCGGCTAATTAGATCGGTGTTTGCATTGAAATAATCGTTTTTCAAATTTTTTGGTACTTAAGTGATCCAAAATAAACTTTTGGCACCAAAATGAGCGTCATATACAATTTTCGGCATTTCTAGTGTACTTATGCCTCAAACTCTAATATTACAAATTTTGTGGTTTTCTATTTTTGCACATTCGTATCATATCCAAAATTTTATGCAAAATTCTGTTGGTAATATACCATGTAGTATGTAATGCTTCACCCCAAAAAACTAGAGGCAAATTAGCACTCAAAAACATAGCACTTATCATTTCCATAAAGTTCTCTACTTTCTTTCAGCTACTTCGTTTTGATTTGGGTCATGAGGCACGGTTCTTTCATGGATAATATCATGACTTTCACAAAAAAAAAAAAAAAGAAATAAATTCATGTGGAAAAATTCTCCACCTCTAGTACTTCTAAATCTTTTAATTCATTGTCTTAATTGATTTTCAACTTGTGCTTAAAAATTTTAAAATTACTAATTGTCTCGTATTCATTGTTTAATGCATAAACATACGCGTACTTAGAAAAGTTATTTGCAAAAGTTATAAAGTATCTTTTCCTCCTCTAGTGAAATCATTATTATTATCACATATATCCTAAAATACTAGTAGATCTAGTAATGGAATTAGTCGATTTTCTGTTAGAGTTTGTTCGAACACGGCATTCCCATTTTTCATCAAGAATATTTTTAAATATTTTAAGCATTAGATCACAATGTATCATTCTGTCCATGGTTCTCTTGCCAATAAGACCTAGCTCAAAATGCCAATAATGTCGTGTATTAATATGAGAAATAAATTCAACACCACAAGCGTAATGAAAAGACATATATTACTATCATTATGCATCAAAATGAGCAAGCGCGTCTTGTATTTGGCATAGCCCTTCTTAAAAAACGATCCCTCTTTGGTAAGAGTCACTTTATCGAACGCAAACATTACAAGAAATTAATGAAGACCAACCATATATACCGAAATAAGACTCTTGTTCAACTTGGGGACATGATGAACATCTTTTGAGCAAGAGTTTTGCCCGAAGACGACACAAGATACTCCGACAATCACACACGTATCCTAGTTCCCCCTGTAAACATGCACTTGGTGGATTCTGGAATGGATCAAGTGTAGGAACGGAACTTCAAGATTTTGTCCATCGGTAGACTTACGATAACATCACTATACATGTCCAAAACAAGTTGGAACTTGCAATTCTAGTAAGGAAGATGAGTCTGGCTCATCGTGTTAGAAACCCACTTTTCCTTTTTGTTGATTTGTTTTTAGCAAATGAAAAATGAAAAAGAAAAATTCTGCATAAGAGTTGAATTGTGTTAAATTCTCACTGAGTTCCTGCAGTGTCTTCTAACCGGGTCCCTTTTCAAGCAAAGAAAGAAGACGTATGTGCTTGATTGGATTAAAAACCATCTTAGCTTAACTGAATATAGGCAGATGAAAAGAACTATATTACGTCAGAGTTGGCTGCACTGAATTCTTGCAATATTTTATCTATAGAGCAAAACATGGCTCAATAATTGCCGACTTCCTCTAGACGCCATAATAAGCCAGAGCCAAATGAAATTGTGGTACTTTCATGCCTTTTTTATGGAGGTCCACTTGGTCAATGTTTCTGAAAAATAATGAATAGTTAGCACAATTCCTTGAATTAAATGATAGTACCTGAAGAATTGCAGCAACCATATTATCAGCGAATTCAACTGAAATAAAGTATTTCAAGATTTCACACAAAATTGATTTCGATGGAGTTAGGAGGGTTGCATAAGACAAGTAAATACATGTTCATTTTTGGGTACAAGATAGTAATCCATGCACAATCAGCAAGAGTCGAGCATTTACAACAGAGTTATCAATACGTACACGAAAATAGACATACGCAAAGATTCATTTGAACTACCAAAATAGTGCCATCCTTTCTCACTCAAAAAAACTAGCAAAGATGGATTTCACTGATAAATCAACTAGTGGTGAGCATCGATCTGGGGTCAACCCGAGATTGACTCTAGGCCGACCCAACCCCGTCTTGATCCGATTTCCAGAGAGGCTGGATCGGTCCTTAGTCTTGGGATTCCTGGACTAATACTGTGCGGGTCAATTCTCGATTCTAAGAGTTCAGGGTCGGTCTAATCTAGATTAACCCTAACTTTATATATATATTATATATAATATATTATTTATAATTTTTTATAAAGAGAAAACCCTAAAATAAACGGCATCAACGACATTAAACAATTTCTTATGGAGGAGTTCAAGTAATTCTATTTTATTCTTTAATAAAATAAATTTTTAATGTCTTTTACGGCATCAACAGTTATAATTTACAAATGAGGAAAATATTTGTGTGAGGAGACCTCACGGCATTCTTCACGCCGGGAACCACCTGGAGCTGCTCACTGGAATCTGCGACTGAAAGCTTGTGGATGTTAAGGATATCGGGCACATGTTGGGCAGCAGATATGGACAGCAGCACCTTCGAACGGCGCACAAGGGTGTTGCAATTATTGAACACCCGGACTTCTCGACGATTGCCAACGAATTTTGGTGTTTTTGTTGGGCCAAGTAATCTCAACTGA
Organism: Eucalyptus erythrocorys; assembly: GCA_014182555.1. Lineage (NCBI taxonomy): Eukaryota > Viridiplantae > Streptophyta > Magnoliopsida > Myrtales > Myrtaceae > Eucalyptus > Eucalyptus erythrocorys. The sequence goes on along the minus strand of CM024598.1, from coordinate 14,439,480 downwards.
GTAACTCCGAAGTCGCAATCGTCTCTTGCCCTTGACCCCACTTATATTTCTTTCTCAAGAATTCACGGGCAATTCTCCAAAATTCATCATGTAATATGAGACAACTTCCACCGCTTTGACCGAAAGCCAAAATAAGTCTCGATGTTTGAAGGTGTGCTCGTCGGTGATGAGGTGGGAGGCTAGAGACTTCTAGCTGCACCCGGACGACAGCGGTTCGGCAGATGGTAGCCGAGGCGACGGCGCTTGTTGGAATTGCTTGAAGACTCGCCTGGTCAGAAGCGTGAACAGCTGTTGAGCGTGACAACAAAGCTTCGTGAGCTGCTAAGCAATCGTCGGCGGTTGGTTTGCTGCGGGCTGATCTGGACTTACCCCAATGAAAGAAAGAAAGAAAGAAACAAAAGTCTCTGTCTTCTTTGTGTTGAATTTTTGACCTAGAAACCGAGAAAAGCCCCCTTTCGACGTGATAAAGAAAAGAACCCCTCTTGTGTGGCCGCATGCATCAATATGTGTGCCCCCGAAAACCCTACGCGTTTTAACCTATTTATAGGCCACGGATTATGATTTTTCTAATTTTCCAAAACCGTATCCATGAAGATTTCTTTTCCAAACTCAATATTTGATTTTTCAAACGCCATATTCTCTTTTGAATTGAAATCTTATAAAGATAAATCAGTAAAATCTCCCCTAGGATACGAGCTGCTGATTTGCTTGATTCGTGGGCTTAGCCCGACTCATCAAATTAAAATTTTTAACCATCAACTCAAACCCATCCTTCACTAGCCCAATATAAATGCAAATAAAAAATAAATGCACCTAAAACTATATGATATGCAATTAATATTTTTTCAGGGATAAAATTAACCCCTAATTTTCTATGCAATAAATAAATGACCGGATTGTCAAACTTTAGGTGTCAATAAGAATTATCAAAAAATAATCTTGCAATAGTCTAAACAATTTTAGGGTTAATACCACGAAAAACCTAAAATAAGTACATCATGACAAATTTATCCCAAATGACCCAAAAAAAAAAACTCCAAATTAGTATACTTGTAATGAATTTATTACAAATTAATTTTTTGACCATTAAAAACCTCAACTGGTACATTTATGACAAATATGCTCTCTGTTAAATTGGAGTAACATCACAAAAAAAAAAAAAAATCACAAAGCGATATAATTGTGACAAACGAGGAGTAAAATCTTAAACTGGTATACCAATCAACTGTTATTGGTTACTATCAATAAAATTTAACTGAAACTAACAAATGATAAATTTATCATATGTGTACCAGTTTTTTGTAAATTTGTCAAAAGTGTACTAGTTTGGGGTCTTGGATAAATTTATCACATGTGTATCGGTTTGCGATTTTCGTGGTGTTAATCCAAAATTTTATAACAATATATGGCATTATTTGGTTCAATGAGATTAGCATCCAAAAGTACATTTGTGATTGTACGTTGGGTATGCTGATTTTGACATCAAGGACTTAATATGGAGAACAGTTGACTTCATAAAATATGTTGTTTTGTGTGCCCACTGGCCACAGATGATATAGAGCCACCAGAGTCCCCTGTACGTGTTCTACTCTCTTACTAATCTTGGCTGGATAAATTGACTATTGGATCAAAGCTTTTGCACAATCTTCAATTAAGTCTGTAATTTTTTTTATTCAATTGAGTACTTTAAGTACATGTTTCTGTACATGTTTCGGTCCATTAATTGAGAAAAATTATCACTAACATGCATAAAGTTGCAGATAATTGCCATTCTAGAATTACATGTGGCATGTGGCACTGGCGTGGCGGTGGTAGTGATCATCACTTAGATTTTATCTGTGCGTGCACGTGACAAGTCTAAGTACTTAGGAAATGCGAGGAGTATGGGAAGACCACATGTGGAAGGCGTTTCCATCATCCATCAAAGCCATTATTGTGATTCAGCTTCAAAATAATACTGTGGTGTGTAAGGAAGTCATAGAGATAAAGCAAAGATGCATGACTCGAAGGTAAACTACAAGAAAACCTAGTAGCAAAAAGCATCTAGCTGACGCACACCTGGGATGCCTTTATCATATGTATGAGTAATCACATCATGGTTGGAAGATACGGTATTTTTTTGAGTTCCGGTTTGTCCTTCCTGCTCTAGCTCCCCATTTAACATCCAAACTACTACAAATAAAGAGAAAGTAAATTAAATTGGGATTTTTTTTTTCAAATTAAGATCAGATTTATTAAAAAAGAAAAAAGGAAGCAATAATGAAATTAGATAGTTTTTCTGGCCATATTATTGTCTTTTTGGCCAACAGTTATGGATATTATAGGGTTAAGTGCAATATAACGAGGGAAAGGCAAAGACCGGAAGTGAAGGGAGAATTTTACTTGCGACAAAAGTGAACTGGGATTATATTAAGGAAAAATAAGATGAAAAGGAGTGAGTACATTTTTTTTCCTGACCTATTATTATATGTAAGGAAAAAAAAGACAGAAGAAAAGATAAAAGGAAAGAGAGATTTATGATAATGTCAAAATGGCCATATGCCAGCCTTCCATAAAGTCTGCTATATATAGATTGTGACACTTAAAACTTACACGGATGCTTGCACAATTATAAGTCCAAAGCAAATGCCAAACAAGATTTATATTCTGAATGTACAATATCCTAGAAGTCCCTAAGGACAGTTAATAGACATGTTGCTATGGTAATATGGATCAGATGTTGGAACCTGCTGATTCCATTCGCTGATCAGAAAAGAGAGCTTGAGGTCCCATGTTGGCTCGTCTCGCAAATAACTGAAGTCGAAGGGGAGGCGAGGCTTTCTTCATCCACTTCGCAGTTGGTCTCTTCATTGTTTTCTTCAACTGTCAAGCTGTCGAGCTCTTGGTTAATCCTGGCGAGTTGCTCAGCCACTTCTCGCATTGTGGGCCTTTTTGCACTGGTTTGGTCCAAGCACTTCACTGCAATCTCAGCAACCATTCCTATTCTCTCCATTTCATCTTCACTAGTGGCCTCGAAGTTAATGATATCAGAGAATGTCTTATCATTTACAGAAGAGACGAAATAATGGATAATATTGATCGACTCTCCAGGCCTAGTAATGAAACTTGTGGGCTTCTTTCTTGTGAGCAACTCCACGAGGACAACTCCAAAGCTGTATACATCACTCTTAATTGTTATTATACCGGTGGTTAAATATTCCGGATCAATGTAACCCAATGTGCCTTGTATTTCAGCGGCTACCATATTACTATGCTCCGGTGATATTAGTACTGAAGTTCCAAAATCAGACACTTTTGCTGAGTAATTGTGATCCAGAAGTATGTTCACTGACTTGATGTCACCGTGAATGATTGGGGGTTCTGCACAAGAATGCATATACTCAAGTGCAAGAGCAGTTTCGGCAGCTATTCTGAGCCGGTTTTTCCACGATCTCAAGATGGTCGATGCATTTTGATGGATGTGTTGGAAGAGGGTACCATTTGAAATGTATTCATAAACTAGCAAGGGTATTCTTGTCTCCAAACATATGCCATGGAGCTTCACCACATTTTTGTGGTTTATTTGCATCACAATTTGAAGTTCATGCTGAAAATCCATCTTCATTAGAGACTTGTGTAAATCTTTAGGCTTCTTGACCGCAATTATGGTGTCCCCAACTACTCTCCCTCTATAGACGGAACCGAAACCACCTTCACCAAGCTTATTGTTGTTATCATAGTTGTTGGTTGCTTTTATCAGCTCTGCCTCCGTAAAGATTTGAACTCGGTGGTGTTTCAAGAGCTCTCCTCCATTTCGTTTGAAGTTTTTCTCTTTGCTTCTCCTCCTCCACATGTAAAGGACTAAAGCACCAATAGCTGTGAAGAAGGCCAGAATAATCGCTGCCAAAGAATATACATAACTAGATTAATGATTCAAGCATGTAATCCTTATATGGTCCACATAGTTCTTAAAAGAAATTAATTTCAAACCCACAACCCATTTAATCCTTTTTTTTTGACATAATCTACATCTATTACTATTATTTGGATAATCAGTCAATCCTTCAAAATATAACTACCAATTTAATGGTGATAGAAAAATTGTTTCTATAATAGAAGGATTAGACATATTGTCCATCATGTAACAATCCTTATGAAAGTCCTCATTTTTAATAATATTTTAATATTTTTTCAAATTTCTTATTTTTTTTTCTCTTTCCTTTTTTTTTTCCCCATTCTTCTCCTTCCTCTAGCTGGTCTTGGCGATCGACCAAAGGCCCATCGGTGAGATTGACTTCGGGCGAGCCCTGCCACAGCTAGATGATGCTTGACCTTGCCAGATCCATGAAGGTTGTGCCTCGCCCAGCCCTCTATTGAGGTAGGCCGCGAAGGTAGCCTTGTCTAGGCAGCTCATTGAGGCTCACCTTTGCTAGATCTAGCAAGGGTCGAGCCTCACTAGCCTTTGTCTCTAGCCCTTGTAGAGGAAAAAGAAGAAGGGAAGAAGAAAATGAGGAAAAAAAAAAGAAAAAAAGGGAAAAAGAAAGGAATAAATACATAATGAAATAATTCAAAAAATATTAAAATATTATTATAATTTATCAACATGAGCATTGACCGTCTAATGTGACGTGGTTAGCGTTTATGTTGGCAATTTTCTGTCAAAATTAGTTGAGTAGCACAAATGCAAAAGTTTTAGGACCCAATTGATAACAAATAAAACGTTTAAAACTAAATTGACATAATTACAATAGGTTTAGGAATTTTTTGGTAATTTTTCCTAAATTACCTAGATTTGTATTTGCCAATTAAAAACATGATTGAAGGACATATACACTAAGAGTAAATGACACAAATGATCATTGAACTTTGGCTTAATGTGTAATGTGGTCATTGAACTTTAAATTTGCTATATGATTAAATTGAACATGTACCAAAAGTTTAAGAACCACATTGAATAAATTTAAAATTCATAACTTTACATTAGATTAACAAACCGCATCGCACATTACATTAAATTAAAATTCAAATCATTATTCCACACACTAATTATAAAAAATAACCATTGTTTGTCTACATAATAGTTATCTCTCTTAAAACTAATTTTACCCATATTGAATTGATTAGTTAACACGCCGCCACCACATGTTCGGCGTGGGGCCACTGCTGCGGGCTGGTTTTATCGAGCTAAACTTGCAAGGAGAAGCGATCGTTTTTTATTCCTATTATTATTATCATCATCATCATTAGTCCGTATTTCCATCAAAAACATTAAAGTAAAATAAAAGAATTAATTTTTTTCTTAAAAGCGTTAACGTGGTAACACTAATAGCCTTATCATCCTCTATCAACTGTTGTACTAAAAAGCCCGCTGGCCCAGGCTTTTAGGTGGGGATCCATTCCTTCTTTTTGTAGCTTATTATCCGAACTTTGACATTTAATTATATATATGCTTAACTTCAAAAACTTCAAATATGTAAGATAGATGAGAAAATTTATTTTTACACCCCGGAAAAACTATTACATCCGCCACCAACTCTCAATTAACCATGGATTATTATACCGTACCCTGTCAAGCTAATCTCAAATTGCACGAGCAGCATTAGTGGGACGTGTAATGTGACTAATTGCTTCACTCCTGTTTATTCTGAAAAACTCTGTTTGTCTGTACTTTTTCTTTCTTCTGTTTCTCTCTTTTAATCTCTTTTAATAGATAATCAATTGAAGATCTTGTGAACCATTCACGGGATATTACCTAAAGGGGACAATTTTGACCCAAATCCCACCTCAAACAAGACACGCAAGTCTGAATAATAATTACTATAAAAGGATTTCGCAAGAAAATAAAAATAAAAAGCCTCAGTCCAATCCATGGGTGTGATCGTTGAAGGTGAGTTGAGTTTCGTAAATTCTGATAACCCCACTGGGCTTCGTCAATCTTGAAGGCCATCCTTATACGCAAGTTCCCCAACAACTGCGTTTGGCCTTCGTGTCCATCTAGTGCTTAAGGGCCATTATTACTTCAGCAACTCACCGTAGAAGAAAGAAAATCTTGAAATTTACACCATTATTAGGGCGTTTTTCCTCTTGAAATCAGAAGCTCTAGTTGTTCATTTTGGCCCAAGATTGGTAGGTTGGGTTGAGACAGGAATTTTCACTTAGAGATGCGGTGTCCTCCCACCAATGTGGTTTTGAAGTGTTAGCCAGAAAAAAGAAAAGGTCAAAAAGACGGAAAAGGAGGTACAAGAAAAACGAAGGAAAGATGTAATCAGCCTTAGCCTGGGACCGAGTACGGTATAATAATCCATAAAAACACATGTCAAAACTACTGTAAAATCAACAAATGAATTGATAAAATATGAACCATATAGTGAATGATGAGGGGAATACACACGTATGGATATAATTACCTGGAACAAGTACGATCCAAACAGAAATTTGGCAAGTGACTTTACCATCGCCCCACATTCCAAATGGGCAATGGCAAGTGTAGTTCCCAGGCGTATTCTTGCACTTCCCATTATATGGGCACTGGTTTGGGTTCTTGCACTCATCGAAGTCTACATCATGCAGAAGAGAAATTGAACCGTTATCTCGTTTAATGGCAAAAACAAATTGAACAAGTCTGTGCATGGATTATTAGATAGACAATGCTGTCCCATTTAGCTTTCAGTTGTAGTATTGGGACATGTGCCCACTCTCTTTCAAGAAATCTTTTGTTTCTCCATTCTCAGTCTCTCTCCGCGTCGAATCCGAGCACAACAATTTCATCGTTCTTTGCCATCAACTGAGATCGACGCTACCTTGAACTCTATATATGGACCCGTTGAGGGCACACGAGCTAGGAAAGAATCCAGCATACAGAACTTGTGGAAATCGAGCTATTGCAATAGTGCATGGGTCCTACATTGCAAGGGCCAAGCGAGGGGTCGTCTATGGTTACTGGGGACGAAGACTGAGCCTAGGAAGGAGAAGGTTTGATCATTACATGCATGCATAAAATTATAAATATGAGCTGTTATTCTCCAAGAGAGGTGGATGTGCTAATATGCATATGTATCACTAATGATGGACTTGTCAAATCTATCGTCAAATCTAACCCTTCAGATGCATTATGGTATGCATAACACGTTGAATATGTGTATATAGGAGAGAAGGCACAAAGGTTTAAGAGAGAAGGCAAAACTATCACTGTAACACAGGAGTAGAATTGCGAGAAATGTTGACGTTGATGTTGGCAGGGTGATGGCAATGGCCTTGACTTATTTTACTAGGCAAAAAGTTGCAACCTAGAGAAAGTTTTGCCGAACCCAAACTTATTCGACGGATCTATCACAATCATTGATCATGCAAGTTCTACATGAACTTAAGGATCAATTTTGGAGATGGATTTGGATGGAGACAAAATTCCCCAACTTTATATAGGCCTCCCATTAAAATACTATCATATAGTAGGACGCATCAATTATATGAGAAAAGCGATATTTTCTCTATCTTTCCCCAATCATCTTCACGGGAGAATCACCAAAAAAGTCCTAAATATATTACAATTGTACCAATTTATTTAGTCATAAACTATTTTTTGACTAATTTAGTCATAAACTCTTCAATTCAATCCATTTAGCTATTTTTGATTGGAAATCATTTACATGGACGTGGGGCATCCTACATGTTGTGGCGAGAGTATGATACGATCAATTTTTAATAATATTTTAAAATTTTTAATTATTTAATTATTTTTCTTTTCTTTCTCTTTCTTTCGACCTCGTCGGCAAGGAAGAAAAAAAAGAGAGAAAAGTAAAAGAGGAAAAAGAAAAGAAAAAGAAAAATAAAAATTTGGAAAAATTTTAAAATATTATTATTAATTATCTACATCAACATTGGCTCCGTTATGTAGGACAAGCGGTGCCTATGTTAATGATTTCAAATTAAAATTAGTTGAATGGACATATACAAATAGAAAATGTCTAGAACTCAATTAACCAAAAAAAAAAAAAAAACTATAATTGAATTCACATAATTGCAATAGATTTAGTTTCTTCACCTTCCACTCAACCCATTGCCATCTCTTCCACTGTTGAGATTGATTTTAAGATGAGCTAAGGTCACGACCCCACCACCATGCACCATTGCCTAATCTCTCTTGATTAAAGGTTGCTACAATTTTGTCTTCTCCTTTCAAGCAAGCAAATTTCTTTCCCTTCATTGCGGAGGAGATGGTACCAAGTACTTGTTACTGCCGAGATGAGGTACAATTCAGACTCATAAAGACCGGGGGGGGAGAGAGAGAGAGAGACGTTGTTGCTTGGTGGTGGCACTTAATGTCGTCCCAAAAGTGGAGGTACTGTTGCTAGTGGACGAAAAGAAGTGCATACTGGTATTTTAACTGGGGGGGAGGGGAGAGAGAGAGAGAGAGAGAGAGAGAGACGTTGTTGCTTGGTGGTGGCACTTGATGTTGTTGGCGAAAACTTCCTTATCTGTTTTGAAGTTGACAAAACGTTTCCATCAGTTTAGTCGGAAGACTTGTAGACTCTATCGTCAAAGTCTGAAGACCTCCAGACTCAAGATTTAAAGTCTACCCTCACTGATAGTTTCTAGATCGATGAAGAAAAGATTTATCCAATGAAGAAGACTTATCCAGATGCAAGTATATCTTTAAGAATTTGGTTTGTACGGTTGAAGAAGATCTCACGGTTGAATATAGCATCTTGTGATCAATTATTCTTATTGAAATCAATTCGAATAATTAAATTCGTTGATTGGCGAAATATACTTGGAAGGTTCTATTTATGGAAACCTAGATCTTGATTGTATGAGCGAGCATGATTGGTGGGCTATCATCACATTCCTTAAATAACTCAAGATCTTTCTAATTGATTCTGTCCAACGGGTAGATTGGAAGAACTCCTTTGGAAGGTGCTAACGGTTATAAAGGCATGGAGAAGTATATAAGGAGGACGCTCAAGTTATTCGAGTTTGTGCATGAAAGAAAAATTCCAAAGTCTGAAGCTCTTAGTTCTTTGCTGTTTCAATTTGTCAAGCTTAAACTGTACTCAAAAGAGAGTTTAAATACTTGTGAGACCTTGAGGAAGTGTAGTAGAGTCTCTACATTATGGAATTAAGGGCATGTGACTGTAAATTCTCTTTTGATTCTTAGTGGAATCCAGCTAATGGGCTGTTAGTGCAGGAGAGTGGACGTAGGCTTGGTCTAAGCCGAACCACTATAAACCTTGTATTTCAATTCTCTTTCCTTAAACTCTTTACTTTAATTCGCAGTCTTATATAACTATTTACAATCTTTTATATCTTCAGTCTACTATTTTCATAAAAGTCAAATTAAGTTGTTAAGTCTTGCAAAAACTTCTTTAACACCTATTCATCCCCCCTCTAGTTGTTCTTACTAGCTTTATCAATTGGTATCTGAGCTTGTGTGCTCATTAATTGAAGTGTTTTTACTTCTAAGTGAAAGATCTATGGCTAGTATGTTGGCTTCAAGTTTGGTTGAAGGCCAGAGCAACACTAGACTACCTTATTTCGATAGAAAGGAATATAGTATATGGAAAAACAAGATAAAGGCATTCCTAAGATTGAAAGATCCTTTGGAATGGGATGTGGTAGAAAAAGGAATTATTCCTAAAGCTACATCAGTGTTAGAAAGGGGAAAAGAAGTTGCAAACGCTGGCGAGATGACCCGAGAAGAAATAATCAAGAGACAAGCTCTTGATGCTAAAGCAATTTACTCCTTATATTTTGCATTATCTCCTACTGAATATAACAAAATATCTTCTTGTGAAACAACCAAAGAAGTTTGGGACAGGCTGCACATTACCTATGAAGGAACTGATCGAGTGAAAGAGACAAGAATCAATTTCTACTCGGATAGTATGAAGCCTTCAAGATGAAGCTAGGAGAATCTATTCTTGACATGTTTAGTTGTTTTACAGAAATTGTAAATGGTCTAGAGTGTCGGGGACAACCAATCTCAGGACCCATGAAGGTTAACAAGTTGCTGCGTGAACTTTCCAAAGATTAGAATTACGTAAAGACTTCAATAAGAGAAACTCAAAGGATCATGCCACTTTCTATAGACAAATTGGTTGGCACACTTCAGTCCTATGAAGTGGAGCAAATCAACGAGGAAGAAGATCCCAAAGGTAAGAAGTCAATTGCTTAGAGATTTAACAATGATTATGATGTTATAGATTCTGAAGATGATATGGATGATGAAGAGTTAGCTCTTATGACTAAGAGGTTCAGAAACCGAACAAAAAGGAAAGAAGATTCAATTGGAAGAAACAAAGCACTAAAAAGTTTCAAAACAAATCAACTGAGGATGATGAAGCCAATAAAGATGTGATCTGTTTTGAATGCAAGAAAAAGGGACAAAGGGACACATCAGACCCAACCATCTTGTGTTGAAGAAAAAGAAAGGAAAAGCTGAGAAATTCGGGAAGGCTCTCAAAGCGAGAGACATGGAGTGATACTGAATGCGAAGAAAGTGATGAAAATTATGCCAATATTTGTCTAATGGCAAAATCAGAATCAGACTCAGACTCCGCAATAGATACAAACTCAGACTCAAAAAGTGAAATCGAGGTAAGTAATTTAAGAATTCTTACTAAAGTCTCGAAATACATTGATGAACTTTATCTTAGTCTCAAAACCTCTCTTAAGAGGATTTCCAAGCTAAAAAGAGAGAACTCTACACTTTGAAGCAACATGAAATTTTTAGAAAGAAAAGTTTGAAAATTTAGATAAAAATTTTATTACTTTAAAAGAAAACGTAGACTCGCTTTCAAAAGAAAATACATTTTGAAAAATGACATTTCAAATATTTCAAAAAGGTTTTCAATAGGATCCGAGAAGTTGGAAAAGATTCTTTCAATACAAAGACCTTACTTTAACAAATCAGGCTTGGGAATGACTTCTGAAACTATTCCTCTAATTGATTTTCCAAAAGTGAAGGAACGAATCAAATAAAGGCCTACAAAAACTTTTTACAAAAATCATTTTCAAAAAGTCTTTATAAAGCCTGTTGGGTGAAGTGCTCTCAAATGTCCTAAGTGCAACAGCTCATAACACTTTGAGAAAGAATGTCATATGGTTTGGAGACCTGTTAAGAAGGAATGGGCAACGATTGCTTTTTGCACTAACTCCTCTGGACCCAAGAAAATGTGGGTACCAAAGAAAGCGTAAGTTTATTTTTGTAATTGAAGGTCACTATCAAGAAAAATGTTAAATGGTATTTGGATAGTGGCTGTTCAAGGCATATGACTAGAGATTCAAGTTGTTTTATAAAACTTGTGCAAATAAATGGTGGAAAAGTCTCTTTTGGTGGAAACAACAAAGGAATAATTGTTGGGTGTGGAACTGTAAAAATTGGAAGTCTCACAATCAACAATGTTTCCTTGGTGGAAAAACTCAATTACAATTTGTTCAGCATCAGCCAATTGTGTGACACTGGATTCAATATCAATTTTCAAGAAGGAATATGTTTGGGAACAAGTAAAGATCTTTCACAATCTTTTACTGGACGAAGACATGAGAACATCTATCTTCTGGATATAAAACCAGAAAAACCTCAATGTCTAATATCAATTTAAGATGAAGTAAATCTTTTTCATCGAAAGCTTGGCCATGTTAACATGAAGCAGATTGCCAAGATCTCTTTTAAGAACCTTGTTCGAGGGCGGCCTAAACTGAAGTTTCAAAAATCTAACTTATGCACACCATGTGTATTAGGAAAACAGATTAGAAGTTCTTTTAAATCAATAAATCAGGTTTCCACTAATCGTGTATTATAGCTTCTGCATATGGATCTCTTTAGGCCAACCAGAACTAAAAGCATACGCGGAAAGAGATATTGTCTAGTAATTGTGGATGATTATTCACGATTCACTTGGGTTTACTTTTACGGCAAGTAAGTCTGAAACATTTTCTTACTTTTCAAAGTTTGCTAAGAAAGTTGAACAAGAAAGGATATGCTTTTTCAAGCATACGAGATAGACCATGGAGATGAGTTTGAAAATCAAGACTTTGCAAAATTTTGTGATGAATTGGGTTTTCAACATGTTTTCTCCTCTCCATACACTCCAGAATAGAATGGAGTTGTGAAAAGAAAGAATATATCTTTGCAGGAGATGACAATAACTTTTTTAATAGAAAGTAGTATTTTCTCTAATTTTTGGGCTGAAGCAGTTTCTACAGCATGTTATATTATCAACGAGAGTCTTTTTAAGGCCAATTACGGAGAAAACTCCTAGTAGTTGTTCAAAGGAAAGAAGCCAATTGTTTCTTACTTTCATATATTTGATTGCAAATGTTTTGTTTTGAAAAATGCAAATGATCGAACTGGTAAGTTTGAAGAGAAATCAGACGAAGGAATCTTCCTTGGATATTCAACCACCAGCAAAGCTTACAGAGTATTCAACAAAAAGACTCGTCCCGTAGAAGAATCTACAAATGTCAAATTCCAAGACTCTTTGCAGAATCAACTGATTCAATCTTATCCTAAAGAATCTGAACCTGCTCCAAATTCAACAAAGTTTACCTCCCCTAAAGCAGCTCAGACCTCTGAAAATCAACAACGAACGGAAGCTGAAAAATCAACTGAAAAAGAAGATCAGCAAATTGTCTGACCAACAAGCAACTGGAAGCACAAGTCCAGTCATCCCAAAGAACTCATCATATCGCTAACATTGATGAAGGGATTCGCACCAAATCCAAAAAGCAAGAAGAGTCTAGCGCTGTGGCGCTTATTTCTGAAATAGAACCCAAGAGCATAGAAGAAGCTTTAGCTGACGAAAGTTGGATTGAAGCAATGCAAGAAGAAATCAGACAGCTCAGCATTAACGATGTATGGGAATTAACTCCTAAACCAAAAGGTAAATCTATTATTGGAGCTAAATGGGTTTTCAGGAACAAGTTGGACAAAAAAAGAAAAGTGATCAAGAACAAAGCAAGACTCGTGGCCAAATGATATACGTAAGAAGAAGGGATAGATTATGGTGAAACCTACGCACCAAAGTAGCCATGTTAGAAGCAATTAGATTATTACTTGCTTTTGCCTGTTATAAAAATTTTAGGTTATTTCAAATGGACGTCAAGAGTGCATTTCTAAATGGATTTATCCAAGAAGAAGTCTATGTGGAACAACCTTCTGGATTTGAAGATCCAAAGAGACCAAACTCAGTATTCAGATTGAAAAAGGCTTTATATGAATTAAAACAAGTACCTCGAGCTTGGTATGACAGGTTAAGTAACTTTTTAATGCAAAATGGCTTTGTCAAAGGAAAATTGGACACTGCCTTGTTTATTAAAAGGGAAGGTAAAAACTTTATACTTGTTCAAATTAATGTTGATGATATTATATTTGGATCACCTAATGAAAACCTGTGCAAGAAGTTTTCTAAGACTATGTAGGATGAATTTGAGATGAGCATGATGGGTGAATTATCATTATTTCTCGGATTATAAGTGAAACAATTGAAGGAATGAATTTTCATTCACCAAGAAAAATATGCAAAAGAACTTGTTAAAAAGTTCGGATTGGAGAATTGCAAAAAGACTGAGGTACCAATGTCTAGTTCTTTGAAGCTAGATAAAGATGGAGGAAAGAAAGTTGACAAGAAGCTTTACAGGAGTATTATTGGTTCACTTCTTTATCTTACTACTTCTAGACTTGACATTTTATTTAGTGTTTACATTTGTGCTAGATTTCAATATGATCCAAAAGAGTCTCATTTAAGTGCCGCAAAACGCATCATCAAATACATTACAACTACTTCAAATTTAGTCGTGGTATCTCAAAGAAGGAGACTTTACCCTCCTTGGATATTCAGAAGCAGATTTTGCAGGTTGCAAAGTTGATAGAAAGAGTGCATTTGGTACAGCCAATTGCTGGGAAACAGGACAGTATTTTGATTCTCAAGGAAGCAAAGCACTGTAGCTCTTTCAACAGCTGGAGCAGAGTTTGTGGCTCTTGGAAGTTGCTGTTCTTAAATCTTATGGATAAAACAACAATTGAGAGACTTTGAAATTGAAGACTCATTTACCGAGATCAAATTTGATAACACTAGTGCAATCAATCTAACAAAGAATCCAATTCTTCATTTAAGAGCAAAGCATATAAAGATTTGACATCACTTTATTAGAAATCATGTTCAAAGTGGAGAAGTTTTGATTCAATGATTCAAAGAATCAACTGGTGGACATATTTACAAAGCCATTGGAGAAAAGCCTATTTGAGTCTATTTGCACCAGACTGAACATTACATCCATTATCCATTAAAGTCTGAAGGAGCTCAGACTTAGAAGTAAAGTCTGAAGGTGCTCGAGACTCGGAAGACCAAGAGTTATGATTTGTAAGTTATTTCTATATTTTAAAATTGAAAAGGTACGGTTACTTATTAATTGCTAATTGATTGAAATTATCTTTCCAAATTTTTCTTTTTCAAAACAGCAGTTATCAATTTTGAAAAGATAGTTATTTTCAAATGGGAAGTTATTCTTTTTCAAAAAGGTATTTTTATTTTTCTTTTTACAACGTTTCGTTTACCTCGCTTCACTTGCTTTATATACTGTTGAGATTCATCTTCTTCATTTTTACACTGAAACCCTAGAATACAAAATTCTCACTTGCTTTCACTTTCACTCTCAATTTGTCCAAAAGTTCTCACTTTTTTTGAGCAAGTTTGTGAATTTCTCCTTCGAAGCGACAATGTCTTCAAGAAAGTCTTCAAGGATTGCAAGGAGGGGACCGCGACATATGCTTGAGGGTCCTACGCATTTCGACTTGACCGAGGAAGAAGATTCCTCTCCACCACTGCGTCCGAGTCAGCAACAACCTTCTCGTAGCGTCGAGTCTTCTCCACCGACTCAACTAGACGAAGAAGTTATAGAAGAGGCTGAACCCGTAAGAACGCTAACTCCTAAGGTTGCTTTCAAACTTTATTCTAATTTGAAGAAAGGAGGAACAACGATGTCTTTGATCGATGAATTTTTAAGAGATAGAGGATAGAAGAATGAAACCTTGTTCTTGTGGGAGTTGGAAATGTTAGGAGTTGTGGAGAGAAGGATGGCTGAAAGAACTTTTGCAAATTTTCCAAGTGATCCATTCTATGGCACCTGCAAATCAACCACAAGGATTGGACGATGATGAACGGATGTTTACCCATTTTCAGCCCAGAACGAGGTGTTGCTACAAATGCTGTTAATGACAGTTCAAGTCTTTTCAGATCGAAGAATCACCAGAGAGTTTATTCGAACTTAATGAAGAGAGGGGTTATGAACCCTAAGAGTGTCGACTTTGATTTCATTGATTCGGTAAAAGTCAATCTGCGAGAAAAGCTTGCTCTACTGCAATTGGAGCACTTTTGTTTTGGATCCACTTCTTGCTTATTTTGAACTCACTACCTACTTTTACTCGAACTTATCTTTCTTGGATGCGAACAATTTCTCTTTCACAGTGAAGGACAAGGAATTTTTGGTGGATATGGACACCTTGGCTGACATAATTAGGGTGGAAAGAACGAGTTTCCAACTAATTAGTGTGTCTATTGCTCATGCTACTCTGTCGTTGGTGAAAGATAGGGATGTTGAAGGCAAGATTTCCTACTCAAGGATGAATGCCTCTAACATTTTACTACATAAAATCAGAATCAACTGCATTCGTCCCACGTCGACATCTAAGATTGACGTCTCTCGATCTGAAGCGAAATTGATGTATGCCATCAATGTTGGATTTAAATTCTCTCTGCCTCACACCATCTTGTTTCATAAGTACCGAATAGTGGTGAAGGATAAGGGACAACTCCCTTATTCTGCTCTTATCTTGCGTCTCTTCAGACACTTTAAAATTCACATTTCTACACCATTATCTTTAACAACCATCTCTCCAATGGTGATTGGTTTTAAAATGGTCAGAAAATGCGTCTGAAAGAGTTGAACAAGGTGTTGGAGCGTATGAAGAAGAAGTCTACCGTCAAAGCAAAACAAGACTCTGTTGCAGTGAAGAGGAAAGGCAAGTAGCCCATGGTTGCTCCAGTAAAGAAGAAAAGAACTCTCATCCTGCAAGATGAAAAAGATGAGGATGAAATGACTCTTTTAGCCTTAAGAAACTTAAAGAGTTTTGTCGGCTTTCATGAGAGAAGAGAAGAGCCAGAAGAAGGAGAAAAAGAGAGAGGAGACAGAGAAGGAAGCTGAAGAACAGAGGAGGACAGAGGAAGAAAGAAGAGAAGAGGAAGAAGAAGAGAGAGAAGGAGAAAAAGATCGGGGTCAAGAAGACTTTTTTGAGCCAACTTTGGCTGTCTCCCTATCTAGTAATTCTGAGATGGTAGGAATTGGAATTGCTAACGCGCATCACTCTGAAGCTGAAGTTGATCAAGAAGAAATCTTACCTACTCCACCTGAAGGCAACCAAACAGGGGGAGCTGTTGGATCAAAATGTATTTCTTCACCTATATTTACTAGTGATGTAAGTCGTTTTGCAGCAGACTCAGAGGATGCATATGCCTCTCATTATCCGAAGCTTCCACTCATAGTCATGGTGGCCAATCTATTGAAGTTCCATCCATTCTCAAAATCCTTGGAATCGACTTGACTGGTCCTAGTGCTGCAACGGCTCAAACAGTAGACTTTTCGAGACTGCTAGAAATCTTATTGGATGTAAGGAAGTAGCAATATGCTATGGGGTATGAGATGCAGGATCTCAAGAATGCTTTCATGGCCACTTCAGTGTCTTTGCACGATCAGTTAAATGCCTTGAAGAATCAAGTGCAGTCATTTGTGCAGGGTGAAGATTTTCAGTCACTGAAGCAAAGTTTTGAAAGGCTTGAGAAGATAGTGCATTCTGTGGGAGAATTCGAGCTTGTTCGCCTTCCCAAACAACTTTGATTCTCTCCATTTTCAACCGACTCTTTTTATTTGTTCTCCACTTTTTGCTGTTGACAAAAAGAGGGAGAAGTTGATGTAGATTTGATTTTGTTTTCGGATTTTTGGACTTGTCTTCTATTTGGTTGTGGCATGGACTGGTTTGGACTAATGATGCTTGCAAGTAACTTAAGCTATGTTATTGATTATGGTAAAGATAGTCGCTTTTACAGGACTAACACGTTTTCTGTGGTTGCAAAATCGCTACTATCCTTATCCTAATCTCTAATTATCTTTTATAAGAAATCTTGGTTTGCTTAAGTGTTGTTTTGTAGGGCAAAGTGTCCAAATTTGTAGGAAAGTTTTGTCACCATAAAAAAAGGGGAAGATTGTTAGGGAAAACTTCCTTATTTGTTTTGAAGTTGACAAAACGTTTCCATCAGTCTAGTTTGAAGACTTGCAGACTCCATTGTCAAAGTCTGAAGACCTCCAGACTTAAGATTTAAAGCCTACCCTCACTGATAGTTTCTAGACCGACGAAAAAAAAATTTATCCGATGAAGAAGACTTATCTAGATGCAAGTATATCTTTAAGGATTTGGTTCGTGCAGTAGAAGAAGATCTCATGACTGGATATAGCATCTTGTCATCAATTATTCTTATTGAATTCAATTTGTTGAGCTTAAACTGTACTCAAAAGAGAGTTTAAATACTTGTGAGACCTTGAGAAAGTGTAGTAGAGTCTTTACACTGTGGAATCAAGGGCGTGTGACTGTAAATTCTCTTTTGATTCTTAGTGGAATCCAGCTAGTGAGCTGTCAGTGCAGGAGAGTGGACGTAGGCTTGATCTAAGCCAAACCACTATAAACCTTATGTTTCAATTCCCTTTCCCTAAACTCTTTACTTTAATTCGTAGTCTTTTATAACTGTTTATGATCTTTTATATCTTCAGTCTATTGTTTACATAAAAGTCAAATTAAGTTATTAAGTCTTGCAAAAACTTCTTTAACACCTATTCATGCCCCCTCTAGGCGTTCTTACTAGCTTTATCAGATGTCGTCCCAAAAGTGGAGGTACTATTGCCAGTTGACAAAAAGGAGTGCGTATTGGCATTTTAAAGAGAGAGGGGGGCGGAGTGAGAGGAGAGAGAGAGAGAGAGAGAGAGAGAGAGAGAGAGAGAGAGAGAGAGAGAGAGAGAGAGAGAGAGAGATGTTGTTGCTTGGTGGTGGCACTTGATGTCGTCCCAAAAGTGGAGGTGCTGTTGCCGAGTGGACGAAAAGGAGTGCGTATTGGTATTTTAACGAGAGAGGGGGAGGGGGGGGAGCGGGAGAGAGAGAGAGAGAGAGAGAGAGAGAGAGAGAGAGAGAGAGAGAGAGAGAGAGATGTTGTTGCTTGGTGGTGGCACTTGATGTCGTCCCAAAAGTGGAGGTATCGTTGCCGGTGGACGAAAAGGAGTGCGTATTGGTATTTTAACGAGAGAGGGGGAGCGAGAGAGAGAGAGAGAGAGAGAGAGAGAGAGAGAGAGAGAGAGAGAGAGAGAGAGAGAGAGAGAGAGAGAGAGAGAGAGAGAGACGTTGTTGCTTGGACGTTGTTGCTTGGTGGTGGCACTTGATGTCGTCCCAAAAGTGGAGGTACTATTGCCAGTGGACGAAAAGGAGTGTGTATTGGTATTTTAACGAGAGAGAGAGAGAGAGAGAGAGAGAGAGAGAGAGAGAGAGAGAGAGAGAGAGAGAGAGAGAGAGAGAGAGAGACGTTGTTGCTTGGTGATGGCACTTGATGTCGTCCCAAAAGTGGAGGTACTGTTGCCAGTGGACGAAAAGGAGTGCGTACTGGTATTTTAATGAGAGAGCCAGGGCTCTCTCTCTGTGGACATGGACATGGACATGGTGGTTGGACGGCACGTGAAGGCCAACGTTGGGCTCGCCTAAGGTGGTGGGTGAATGATGGCGGCCGTGGCAATGGCGTGAGGTGCAAGCCGAAGAGTGGAGGTAGAGAGGGAGGGAGGGAGGGAGGGAGAGGCTAGTGCAAATCAAGTGGCAAATGGGTAAACTAGGTGGAATCAGTACATAGATACAATAGTTTTCTAGCAGGCTCTTGCATGGTGATTAATTAATTAATTATCCACACAATTCATTTGAGTATGACAACGCATGAGGAGTCACTTATATTAATTACCTGTACATCCTTGGGTGTGATCATAGGGATTCCCCTCGTACCCATAATCCTTGCATAGGCAGATGTAACCTCGTTCTTCCCCGTAGTCCTCGCATTTCGTGTTTTTGCTTGCATAGGCATAGCTCGACTGGTTCGACTTGGCCTTTTCGCAAGTCCTGTTCTCTGCAATCCACCAGTCCAGAATAGCCGTCATGTTCCCGAACGAGGTGTCGAGCGACGGAATACTCCCCCTGAAGGCAAGCAGCAGTTGAGTTTCGTTATGTTCTTCGGGAGGCCGACCTCCATGGTCGAGTTGTAGACTTCGATTTTGTGAACCGTAACATTCCTCGACAATAGTCGGTCAGGAGAGGTGCAATTGAGCAAAAAGTCCTTGGATCTCGCACAATCGATTTCGAGCCCGAACGGAAAAGGTACTTCCACTTTTCCACACCAGCGTGAGCAGGGCGCCTTCTGAGCGCCACCCTGTCGCAACCACCAGGCCACGGCCAACATTAGAAGCCAATGCACCATATTCATTTCCAAAGAAAAACTCACTGAAACTCTCTCTCACTATTTTTATTCATAGAGCGGAAGTCTAAGTTCGACCCGCTCACGCCAACCCATTAAATAACAAGGTAAAAGATATTCACTTGAGTACCATATTTTCTTTTTCCTTTTTTACTTACTTCAGCACCATAAATTTGAAAAATAAATCAATCATTTGAGTACTATTGGCAATTTGCCTCGTCAGAAAATTTGACATGAACGTCCATCATTTAGACTCATGAAGACTGAGGGAGGGGGTGGGGGAGTGGGAGGAGAGAAAGAGAGAGACGTTGCTTAGTGGTGGCACCTAATGTCGTGCCAAAAGTGGAGGTACTGTTGCTAGTGGACGAAAAGGAGTGCGTACTGGTATTTTAATGAGAAGGGGGGGGGGAGAGGGGAGGAGAGAGAGAGAGAGAGAGAGAGAGAGAGAGAGAGAGAGAGAGAGAGAGAGAGAGACGTTGCTTGGTGGTGGCACTTTTTTTTTTGGGTCAGTCCTACTCTATACCTATTCGACACTCACTCTCAGACTTTTGCCCTGTCTCTTGCAGGTCGTGGGAGTCGAAACCCACTCCTGAAACTTGCGCGTCTCCACCCCATCCCTCCCTGAGAAGGTGGTGGCACTTGATGTTGTCCCAAAAGTGGAGGTACTGTTGCCAGTGGACGAAAATGAGTGCGTACTGATATTTTAATGAGAGAAGGGGGAGTGGAGGAGAGAGAGAGAGAGAGAGAGAGAGAGAGAGAGAGAGAGAGAGAGAGAGAGATGTTGTTGCTTGGTGGTGGCACTTGATGTCGTCCCAAAAGTGGAGGTACTGTTGCCAATGGACAAAAAGGAGTGCATACTGATATTTTAATGAGAGGGTGGGGGGAGTGGGAGGAGAGAGAGAGAGAGAGAGAGAGAGAGAGAGAGAGAGAGAGAGAGAGAGACGTTGTTGCTTGGTGGTGGCACTTGATGTCGTCCTAAAAGTAGAGGTACTGTTGCCAGTGGACGAAAAGGAGTGCGTATTGATATTCTAAAGAGGGGGGAGGGAGAGAGAGAGAGAGAGAGAGAGAGAGAGAGAGAGAGAGAGAGAGAGACGTTGTTGCTTGGTGGTGGCACTTGATGTCGTCCCAAAAGTGGAGGTACTGTTGCCAGTGGACGAAAAGGAGTGCGTACTGATATTTTAATGAGAGAAGGGGGGAGTGGGAGGGGAGAGAGAGAGAGAGAGAGAGAGAGAGAGAGAGACATTGTTGCTTGGTGGTGGCACTTGATGTCGTCCCAAAAGTGGAGGTACTGTTGCTAGTGGACGAAAAGGAGTGCATATTGGTATTTTAATGAGAGAGCCAAGGTTCTCTCTCTCTAGACATAGACATGGACATGGTGGTTGGATGGCATGTGAAGGCAAGGTGGTGGGTGAATGATGGCGGCTGTGGCTACGGGTGAGCATAGTCTGGGTTGGTCCCGGCCACCCCCTAACCTGGGACTAACTCAGCTAAATGCATGTGTCGGTCCTTAATTTTTAGGACCGAGGATCGACTACATTGAGCCTGGGACCAAAGGACTGGGCCGATCCAATGGGTTCGGTCCAGGCCTGTGGTCAACCGGGGCTCGATCAATAATTTTTTTCGTCTTATTTTTTATACTCCCTAAAAAAGCAAACCTACAAATTCAATTACACATCCATCGACAATGCGGCATTGTGCAACTAAACATACATATTTAGCAAATTTAAGATGACACAACAATAGAAATTTCGTATCTCGCTAACCGCTCATCGAAATATGGGACAAAATGGAAAGTTCTCGTAATCATCTATCTTTAATATATATATTGGTAAAACATCTATCTTTAATATTCCTAACATCATATGCAAAAGCATTTTCCTGCATTTGATCACGTAGAGTCCACTCAACTAAAAATAAGCTTCACACCACTTGACTAGCATTTGATCATGTAGAGTCCACTCAACCAAAAAGGAGCTTCACACCACTTGATTTAGCAAATCACCGTAGAAGAATCGGCTGCAGTACTACTCTACTCTTCAAGACACAAATTGAAAAGTAAAGTGCAGTTGAAATTCATTAGTAAAATACAATTAAACCATAAAAAGTTCAAAATACTTAATATAAACCATAAATATATAACTTTACATCTTGTTAATTTACTTGAACTTCTATACACCGAAAACAAAACAAACGACATATAATTAATACTCAACAAAAGTTTTAAATTGAAATTACTATTAATGCTATTGATAGAACTATAATATAATTAATGACATTTTACTTAGGTTTGAATATATAAAAGAATTATAAATAATATAATATAATATAATATAATATAATATAATATACAGGGTTGGTCCAAGGCTGGACCGACCCAAAACTCTTAGGACTGAGGACCAACCCGCACAGTGTTGGTTCTGGAATTTTAGGACCAATGACCGACTCAGTCTCCTTGGGAATCGGACCAGGATCGATAGGGTTGGGCCGGTCCAAGGTCGATCTAGGGTCGACCCTAGACCACTGCTCACCCCTAGCTATGGCAATGGCATGAGGCGCAAGCCGAAGAGTGGAGGTAGAGAGGGAGGGAGAGGGTAGTGCAAATCAAGCGGCAAATGGGTAAACTAGGTGGAATCAGTACATAGATACAGTAGTTTTCTAGCAGGCTCTTGCATGGTGATTAATTAATTAATTATCCCCACAATTCATTTGAGTACGACAACGCATGAGGAGTCACTTATATTAATTACCTGTACATCCTTGGGTGCGATCATAGGGATTCCCCTCGTACCCATCATCCTTGCATAGGCAGATGTAACCCCGTTCTTCCCCGTGGTCCTCCATTTCGTGTTTTTGCCTGCACAGGCATAGCTCGACTGGTTCGACTTGGCCTCTTCGCAAGTCCTGTTTTCTGCAATCCACCAGTCCAGAGTAGCCGTCAAGTTTTCGGACGAGGTGTCAAGCATCGGAATACTCCCCCTGAAGGCAAGCAGCAGTTGAGTTGTGTTATGTTCTTCGGGGAGGCTGACCTCCATGGTCGAGTTGCAGACTTTGATTTCGTGAACCGTAACATTTCCCGACAATAGTCGGTCAGGAGAGGTGCAATTGAGCAAAAAGTGCCTGGATCTCGCACAATTGATTTCGAGCCCGAACGGAAAAGGTACGTCCACATCTCCACACCGGCGTGAGCAGCGCGCCTTCTGAGCGCCACCTTGTTGCAGCCACCAGGCCACAGCCAACGTTAGAAGCCAATGTACCATCTTCATTTCCAAAGAAAAACTCACTCAAACTCTCTCACACTATATTTGTTCATAGAGTGGAAGTCTAAGTTCGACCTGCTCACCCGCTCACGCCAACCCATTAAATAACAAGGTAAAAGATGCTCATTTGGGTACTGTTTTTCTTTTTTCTTTTTATTTATTTATTTATTTGAGTGCCACAAATTTGAAAAATCAATCCTTTGAGCATTATCGGCAATTTGCTTCGCCTGAAAATCTAACATGGACGTCGGTTATTTTACGTGATTTCATTAGTGCTAACGTGATAGGTACATGTCAAGTCTATATGGAAAGTACCCAATATTTTCTGATATTCATGGAAGAAGGCTATTTTTTTTCTAAAGCAGTCAAAGGTCATTATATTTGTAATTTAAGATGTAAAAAGTGACTTTTAAAAACTGATTGTTTTCAAAGTGAAATGATAATTCTCTACCATAGGGGATACGGGGATTGGGTACACAAAATGGCACAAAATTTCTTTTAACACCAGAGGTCAAGATTTTGGACAATCATGTTCAACTCAATAAGATAAACGAGTCTTTTTTAAATAAAAAGGAGCATGGAGTATGCGGAGAAATCCAACAACAGTTTTGTATGGATGCACTGCCTTCTCACTTGGCTCTTTCTTTTTATTATTGCTATATTATATATATTTTGACAAAGGGTGGGATTGAGATCCTTTTAAGGTCGATATTCGTTGCGATGCGACATTATTACTTACACACAAAGTAGCAAGTTAAGTGTATGGATCTCACATGAGATTTATATGATTTAATAGATCGTATTCATTAGGTTTTAACATACCGAGTGCATATAATAATTTTCTAATTGCTATTGCATTTAAGTGATTCTAACCTGAGAAGCAAAGGAACCTTTTTAAGTCTATGCCATGTTGTCAACATTTCATTTCGTTAAGCAACAGCATGGGCCAATTGGCCGGTCAATTATTGTGTACAGTGAAGTTGTGACCTCATATAGAAGAAAATGAGTGGAGAGGTCAAATCAGCTCGAAGCACGGGCGGTGTTGTCATTTTCTACTTTTCATGTGGTGCCTTTTGGAATTCACATGCAACGAGAACAAGAAACGCTTTGGGTGGACCCCTACTATACTCACTCCTCCATGGCTATGGAAAATGGACCGAGCGACGTCCAGCTCGCGTGATGCATGTTTCGTCGCTATGGAATCTCCCATGTGACGCCCTCAGTTCGTGTTAATCCACCATTCGTCATCCTTCGGATGGATGACAGAGACCAAACGCACAACGTCTCGTCTCTTCTGTGTGCTTTTTCTCTGGCATGTCGTCCTGTTCTTCAAAATACTTTGAGACGACTTGAAGTCTTCATGCGCCAATAGAGCGTTGCGAGTCTTGTGTCACTGTCACCAGGTCTCCCCTATTGGTCGCCAAGCGTTGGGCTCGGTGATTTTAGTACGGATCCAAGCCGCACTTGCATGAACTGGGTGCACAAGATCCTGATGAATTTCAATTTTTAGATGAGGTAAGTCTTATATAGAGCCCACCCAAATCAACGTTGATGATGGACTAGGCTCGCTCACCCGTGAAGCATGGTTTTCGTTTTTTTCTTTTTGGATCGAGGGTTGGGCCAACTATGTCCGAAGCCAGCATAAAAAGGTGAGGATCTCCCCATAGATTCATCCCAGGTACTTTTCTGTACTTTTTTGCTTTTTCGGGTCGAGTGATGGGTGTTACTTTACTTTAATCTAAAGTGGAGGTACTGTTGCCGGTGGACGAAAGGGAGTGCGTACGAGTTTTGTAAAGAGAGAGCCAGGGCTGTCTCTCTCTCGACATGCACATCGCAGTTGGACGGCACGTGAAAGCCGATGGTGGGCTCACCTAAGGTTGTGGGTGAATGATGGCCGCTGTGGCAATGGCGGGACGTGCAAGCTGAAGAGTGGATGTAGAGAGAGAGAGAGAGAGAGAGTAGTTCAAATCAAAGCGGCAAATGGGTAAACTAGGTGGAATCAGTACATAGATACACGGTATTTCTCTATCAGGCTCTTGCATAGTGATTAATTAATTAATTATCCACACAATCCATTAGAGTGCGACAATGCATGAGGAATCACATACGTTAATTACCTGTACATCCTTGGGTGCGATAATAGGGATTCCCCTCGTACCCATCCTCGCACATGCAGACGTAACCCCGTTCTTCCCCGGAGTCCTCGTATTTCGTGTTTTTGCCTGCACGGGCATAGCTCGACTGGTTCGACTTGGCCTCTTCGCAAGTCCTGTTCTCTGCAATCATCCATTCCAGAGTAGCCGTCCAGTTCCCGGACGAGGTGTCGAGCATCGGAATACTCCTCCTGAAGGCACGCAGCAGTTGAGTATCCTTTATGTTCTTTGGGGAGGTTGACCTCCATGGTCGAGTCGTGGACTTCGATTTCGTGTACCGTGACATTCCCCGACAATAGTTGGTCAGTAGAGGTGCAATTGAGCAAAAAGTCCCTGGATCTCGCACGATTGATTTCGAGCCCAAACGGAAAAGGTACGTCCACATCTCCACACCGGCGTGAGCAGAGCGCCTTCTGAGCGCCACCTTGTCGCAGCCACCAGGCCACAGCCAACGTTAGAAGCCAATGCACCATCTTCATTTCCAAAGAAAAACTCGCTTAAACTCTCTCTCACTATATTTGTTCATAGAGCGGAAGTCTAAGTTCGACCCGCTCATGCCAACCCATTAAATAACAGGGTAAAAAAGCTTACTTGAGTACCATATTTTCTTTTTTTTTTTTTTAATTATTTAAATACCATAAATTTGAAAAATCAATTATTTGAGTACTATTAGCGATCTGCCTCGCTAGAAAATTTGACATGAACGTCGATCATTTTATGTGATTTTGTCGGTGCTGACGAAAGGTAATTATATTTGTAATTCAAGATGTAAAAAGTGACTTCTTTTAAAAATTAATCCTTTCAGAGGGAAATGATTATTCTCTACACCCACCCCACTGTGGGCGTATTGATTTGGGCCTTTCTTTCTCTAATTGCGGAAAGGGAGGTTCGAGTCACTGCGTATGCATTATAGCGTGACGTAAGCGGAGCACCGTAGAAGGTGGGTCTCCAAGCCAGTACTCTTTGGAGGTTTACACTTAGCGCTTGCTGTGAGGTGATTCCTCCTATCCAAAAATAAAAATAAAAATAAAAATTATTCTCTACCATAGTGGATAAGTGGATTTGGTACACAAAATGGCGCAAAATTTTCTTTTTAACGCCGAAGGGCAAGATTTTGGACAGTCGTCTTCAACTCAATAGGGTAAACAAGTCTCTTTTAAATAAAAAGGAGCATAGAGTATGCGGAGAAATCCCAACTACTATTTTGTATGGATGCACTGCCTTCTCACTAGGCTCTTTCTTTTTATTGTTGCTATATTATATATACTTTGGCAAAGGGTGAGATTATGTTTTTTCCCTTACCGAGATCCTGTTAAAGTCAATATGTGTTGAGACGCGACGTTAATACTTACACACAAAGCAACATATCAAGTGCATGGACTTTACATGAGATTCATATAATTTAACAAATCACATTCATTAGGCTTTAATATATTGAGTGCGTATAATATTTTTCTAATTCCTATCACGTTGAAGTGATTCTAATCTGAGAACCAAAGTAAATGTTTTAAGTCTATGCCATGTTGTCAACATTTCATTTCGGAAACAAAGAAGACTGTATCGCTCATTAAGCAACGGTATGGGCTAATTGGCCGGCCTATTATCGTGTACAGTGAAGTTGATGACCTCATAGGGAAGAGAATGGGTGGAGAGGTCAAATCAGCTCGAAGCATATGTGGTGTTGTCATTTTCTCTTTTTGATGTGGTGGACCCCTACTGTACGCCCCCTGCTCTTCCATGGCTATAGACAATGGATCGAGCGACGATGGGCTCGCGTGATCCGTGTTTCGTCGCTGTGGAATCTCCCGTGTGACGCTTCGTGTTAATCCACATTTCGTCGTCCTCCAGATGGATGACAGAGAGAAACCCACAACGTCTGGTCTCTTCCGTGTGCTTTTTCTCTGGCATGTTGCCGTGTCCTTCGAAAGATTTTGAGACGAGTTGAAGTTTTCATGCGCCGAGAGGGCGCTGCGAGTCTTGTGTCACCGTCACCAATGATGGTCGCCAAGCGTTGGGCCCGGGCATTTTAGTGCGGATCCAAGCTGCACTTGCATGAACTGGGTGCACAAGATCTTGATGAATTTCAGTTTTTAGATGAGGTAAGTCTTATATAGAGCCCACATAAATCAACATTAGTGATTGATTAGGATCGCTCACGTGCGAAGCATGTTCTTAATATTTTTTTTTGGGTCAAAGGCAACTGTGTTCGAAGTCAGCATAAAAAGGTAAAAGTCTCCCATAGATTAATCCCAGGTTGTTTTCCATACGTTTTTTTGGTCGTGTGATAGGTCTTACTTTACTTTAATCAAAAGAGAGAATATTGGAGAAAACTCAATCATTATTTTGAAGTTGATAAAACGTTTCCATGAGTCTAATCTGAAGACTTCCAGACTCTGCTATCAAAATCTGAAGACCGCTAGATTCAAGATTTAAAAGTTTGCCTAAATTGACAGTTTCCAGACCAAAAAATGAAGACTTATCCATATGACAAATTATCTTCTAGGATTCGATCCGTATAATTTTTAGAAGACGTTATGGCTGGATATAACATTAATTATTGGGAAAATGTCACAAATGATTCATATATTTTTATTTAATGTGCAATTTCGTCCTTGAACTTTTAATTTGTTCAATTTGATCCCCGAACTATTGATAATTGTCCGATTTAGTCTTTGAATTTTCGATCGCCTCAATTTGATCCCCAAACTATTGATAAAATGTCGATCTAGTCCCTAAACTTTCGATCGGCTCAATTTGGTCCTAAATTATTGATAAAATGTCCGATCTAGTTATTCGTTACTATTTTTCCTTTTTTTTTTGTTTTTTTTTAATTTTTAATTTTATTGTTTTTCCTTTTTCCCTATTTTTTGCTTCTTCTCTCTTCCCTTCGCCGGGCCGAGACGAGGGAGCCCCTCATAGATGTCGGCGAGGGCGACCCTCACCGGACGTTGGCTTCCCTTCGCCGGAGCTGACGGAGGGAAGAGAGAAGAAGCAAAAAAGAAAAAAAGAAAAAGGAGAAATAGTAACGAAGGACTAAATCGGACATTTTATCAATAGTTTAGGAATCAAGTTGAGCCAATCGAAAGTTCGGGGACTAGATCGGATATTTTATCAATAGTTCGGGGAAATGATTAAGCTAATTAAAAGTTCAAGGATTAGATCGGATATTTATCAATAGTTCGGGGACCAAATTGAACAAATTAAAAGTTCAGGGACAAAATTACACATTGAGTAAAAATATAGGGACCATTTGTGACATTTTCCCTTAATTATTCTTATTGGAATCTACTCCGATTTGAATATCTTTTGAAAAGCGAGCAAACTTGGAAGGTTCTATTATGGAAACTCAAGATCCTGATTGTACGGGTGAACATGATTAATGAGCTTTTATCTCCAATCAATCAACAACTCGAGATCACCTTAATTGATTTTGTTCAATGAGTAGTTGGAAGAATTCCTTTGGAAAATGCCAACTATTTTGAAGGCATGAAAGAGTATATAAAGCGAACTCTTTAGTTGTTCTATGGTGTGAGTGAAAAAACAACTTCAAAGTCTGAATCTCTGTAATTCCTTACTCTTTCATTTATTGAGCTAAAATTGTATACAAGAGAGAGAAGCACATAGTGAGATTTTATAAAGAGACTAGCTGAGACTCT
This sequence comes from Eucalyptus erythrocorys, assembly GCA_014182555.1. NCBI lineage: Eukaryota > Viridiplantae > Streptophyta > Magnoliopsida > Myrtales > Myrtaceae > Eucalyptus > Eucalyptus erythrocorys. The sequence goes on along the minus strand of CM024598.1, from coordinate 14,410,888 downwards.
CCACTGAGGAAGTCAAAGATTACGAGCTGTATAATCTCTTTTGATTCATAGTGAAATCCAGCTAGTGGGCTGTTAGCGCGAGAGAGTGGATGTAGGCTTGGATTAAGCCGAACCACTATAAATCTTGTGTTTAAATTCTCTTACCCTAATCTCCTTATCTTATTCGTTGCTTTACTTAATTGCTTTTTAGAATTGTTCAAAGCTGTTTACATCTTGAGTTCATTATTATTATTCAAAGGCAATCAAATTTATTAAGTCTTATGAGAAAATTTTTATATACACCTATTCACCCCCTCTAAGTGTGCGTACTAGCCCTTTCAATTGGTATCAGAGCTTGTGTGCTTATTTACTGAAATGTTTTAATTCTTAAGGTAAATATCTATGGTTAGTATTTTGGCTCCAGGTTTGACTGAAGGACAAAGTAACACCAGACTTCTCTACTTTGATGGAAAGGAATATAACGTTTGGAAAAATAAGATGAAAGCATTCTTAAGATCGAAAGATATCTTGGAATGGGATGTGGTAGAGAAATGAATCATTCATAAAGCTGTATCAACCTCGGGAAAAGAAATTGCATATACTAAAGAACTGTTACAAGTAGATATAACCAAGAGACAAGCTCTTGATGTTAAAGCTATTTATTCATTGTATTGTGCTTTATCTTCTATTGAGTATAATAGAATTTCATTTTGTGAAACAGTCAAAGAAGTATGGGATAGATTGCATATCACCTATGAAGGAACTAATCGAGTTAAAGAAACAAAAATCAACATTCTACTCAAATAATATGAAGCCTTCAAGACGAAATTAGGAGAATCTATCATTGACATCTTTGGCTAGTTCAAGATACTTAGCATCTTTCATTGTTAAATGTTGAATATTTATTCATTTTTATTCAATAAATAATATTAGCACTACGAGCTAAACATCTACGTGATTTGCTATTTATTGCATAAGCCAAAAAAGATAGATCTAATGGCCTTTGATCCAAGTTTGGGTCTTTTATGAGAAAGATCCAAAACTAAAGCACCCAACCCTAATATCTAATATTACAAATTTTGTGGTTTTCTATTTTTCCACATTCCATAGGGTATCATATCCAAATTTTTATGCAAAATTCTATTAGTAATATAACATGTAGTATGTGATGCTTTACCCCAAGAAACTAGAGGCAAATTAACACTCAATAACATAGCACTTATCATTTCCATAAATTTCTCTATTTTCTTTCAGCTACTCCATTTTAATTTGGGTCATGAGGCATGGTTCTTTCATGGATAATACCATGACTTTCACAAAAAATAATTATATTCATGTGGAAAAATTCTCCACCTTTAGTACTTCAAAATCTTTTAATTCGTTGTCTTAATTGATTTTCAACTTGTGCTTAAAAATTTTAAATTTACTAATTGTCTCATTTTTATTGTTTAATGCATAAACATATGCATACTTAGAAAAGTTATTTGCAAAAGTTATAAAGTATCTTTTCTTCCTCTAATTAAATCATTATTATTATCACATATATCTATATGTAATAATCCTAAAATACTAGTAGATATAGTAATGGAATTAGTCGATTTTCTAATAGAGTTTGTTCGAACACAGCATTCCCATTTTTCATCAAGAATATTTTTAAATATTTTAAGCATTAGATCACATTGTATCATTCTATCCATGGTTCTCTTGCCAATAAGACCTAGCTCAAAATGCCAATAATTACGTGTATTAATATGAGAAATAAATTCAACACCACAAGTGTTATGAAAAGACATATTGCTATCATTATGTTGGTAGAAGATACATATAATTCTTGGATGCGAAAATTCAAAAAGAAAACGGTGATCTTTGATCTTCATGATTTTATAAATGGATGAAGATGTACTTTTATCCATAGTGTTACCCTTGACGATAATCGTTGTGGAAAACCGAAGAACTCGAACCAAATGAAGAAATTCGATTTCTCTCCCTTAATCCACTATTCTTTGATGTATTTTATCAATAGAGGAGAGAATACCAATTGTTCTTTTCAGTTATTGTTATTCATGTAGGTGGAGAAAGGATCGGACTCTATTTACATTCTATCAATAGGCGCCTTCTATCAAAGTGTCTTTTAACTTCCATAAATGTCACACCTCTTAAGAAAAGTAGTAACTTCCCTTGAGGATGATACCATTCTATTTTATTAGAGTTGTAACTTCTCATGACCAATATTTATTTATTTATAGCATTTCAACAATTATTATACCATATAATAAATCATATCATGTGGGCCATAATAATTTTTACATATGCATTAAAATGAGCAAGCGTGTCTTGTATTTGGCATAGCCCTTCTTACTAAACGATCCCTCATTGGTAAGAGTTACTTTATCGAACGCAAACTGAAAGGAATTGAAATGAAGGAAGGAGATTTTGGTGTACGAAGTTTAGAGAAGACTTGAGGGAATTTCTTTATATTGTCTTCGATACATGTAAATGTACACAAGTCTGTTAGATATAATACAAGACGTGTAATGAGAAAGGAACTAAATGATCCTACTAATCAATCTAGATCTAGATATGATATTAATTGATTTACAAATAATCACAATCAATTCGGATCAAAACTTTCCATCAATTGTGTCAGGCAATCGCATATCTTCCAACACTCCCCCTCAAGCTGGTGGCTTGTATATGTCCAAGACGCCTGGCTTGCTTAGTAGATATGCATGTTGTCTTTGACACAAGGGTTTAGTGAAGATATCTGCTGGTTGTTCCGCAGTACCAATTCCACTTGTTTCAATTATGCTTTCTTGGATCTTCTCTCGTGTAAAGTGACAATCCACTTTTATATGCTTGGTTCTCTCATGTACTATGGGATTTGATGCTAGTTTGAGAGCAGCATCATTGTCACAGAACAACTTGGTGGGTCCTTGCACATCTATTCCAAGATCTTTAAGTAATCCTCTCATCCAGACTATTTGACAGGTGGCCTTGGCCATGGCTCGATACTCTGCCTCAGCTGAAGATAAGGATACAGTGGGCTGCTTCTTAGTCTTCCAAGAAAGGAGAGATTCTCCCAACTTAATGCAATATCCAATGACGGATCTTCGGCTTATGGGACATGTTGCATAGTTCGCATCACAATATGACGTCATCTTCATGTTACAATCTTTAGATAAAAGTATCCCAAGTCCTGGACATTTCTTTAAGTACTTTACGACCTTCAGTGCAGCATCCAAATGAGAAACCTTGGGCTGGTGCATAAATTGACTAAGTGTCTGAACCGCGTATGAAATATCAGGCCTAGTCATAGTCAGGTATATAAGTTTCCCAACAAGCCTCTGATATCCTGATACATCACTGAGTGTGGGATCATCGTCCCGAGAAATGCCCTTATCATAATCCGCGGTGGTCAACTTAGTATTCTGCTCAATAGGAATCACAGCTGGCTTGCATCCGGAAAGTCCAGCTTCTGATATGATCTCTAATATGAACTTCCTCTGACTAAGGGAAATTCCTTTGTCAGATCGTGCAATTTCAATTCCAAGGAAATATTTTGGTGCTCCTAAATCCTTAATGTGGAAAGTGGCATGCAAATATCCCTTGAAACTTTCTATAGCAGCTCTATCATTTCCCATGAGAAGTATATCATCGACATAAATCATCAAGTATATAGATGACATACCTCTAGTTCGTGTGAATAGGGCATAATCGTGCTTGGATTGCTTAAAGCCTGCTGTTGTGAGAGCGTCTGCAAATTTGGCATACCATTGCCTGGATGCTTGTTTTAGTCCGTAGAGGGATTTACGGAGACGACATACTTTCTTCTCCCCCTGTCTCCGTATCCCTGGAGGAATATCCATGTAAATTTCCTCGTCTAAATCTCCGTGGAGAAATGCATTGTGGACATCCATCTGATGTAATTCAAGGTCATGAATAGCAGCAACAGCTAAGAATGAACGAACTGTAACATCTTTGGCAACTGGGGAAAATGGTTCATGATAATCGAAACCTTCTCGCTTGGTAAAACCTTTCGCTACTAAGCGTGCCTTATATCGTTCAATAGACCCATCAGCACGATGCTTGATCTTGTAGACCCACTTACATCCAATTGGTTTTCGACCAGATGGTAGTGGGACAAGATTCCATGTGTGATTATCAGTTAGTGCCTTTAGTTCTGCTTCCATGGCATGTTGCCATCTTGGATCAATGGCTGCCTCAGCATAACTAGAAGGTTCTTTGTCTGCTGATAATCGACTAATACAACATCTATGTTCCTCGGATAATCTATGAAAGGAAACATAAGATGAGATTGGGTATTGGATACCTGTGGAATTTTGAGTGGCACATATGTAATCCTTGGTCCAGGTCGGAGGTCGTTCGCCCGTCCTGACCGCCTTGGATAATCAACTCCAGTGGGTTGGATTGCCCCATTTGTGGGTGCAGCATCCTGAACGTCTTCATCTGGAATAGGAGCTTCTAATGTGTTCTCCATTATATCTTCTGAGGAGTTTAGATTCTCAGTCGAATCTGGTATTACTGCTTTGGCTGAAGTCGGGAAACAACAAGGATCCCTTTGCTGTGCCAGTGGTATATATGTGATATGTCTTTGAGGGGATACTTCGTTAGGAATGCACTGATAGAAACTGGATATGTTCTCTGAATCTTCGTCTGAAGATGTTTTTTCAGAGAAGGGAAATACATTTTCATGGAAAACCACATCACGACTTATCAAGAATTCCTTGGTGGTGATATCCAGAACTCGATACCCTTTCTTCAGGTTGGCATATCCCATAAAGATGCATCGCCGGGCACGTGAGCTGAATTTGTCTCGAGGTCCCACAGTTGTAATATAGCAGAGACATCCAAATACTTTGAGATGATCCAGTGTGGGCTTCTTTTTGAATAGCAGCTCAAATGGTGTTTGCCCATTGAGGATCCGAGTGGGCATGCGGTTTATAAGGTAAGCTGCTGTGGTGACACAATCTCCCCAATATTCTCTTGGGACTGATGCTTGAAATTTCAAGGCACATGCGACTTCCAATAGGTGACGATGCTTGCGTTCAACAACCCCATTTTGTTGTGGGGAGTAAGCGCATGAGCTCTCGTGTTGAATACCATGTGAATTAAATAGTAGGGAGCAATCATGGCTGAAAAATTCTCTTCCGTTATCAGTGCGTATCCATTGGATGGATTTGCCAAACTGATTTTGTGATATCACAATGAAGTTTTTCAGATGAGAATAAGTCGCTCTTGACTGCATCAAGAATACCCATGTTGCCGTGAATAATCATCTACTATAGTGAGGAAATACCGAGAACCATCATGATTTGTTGTTTTGTTTGGTCCCCAAATATCCACATGTATCAATGCAAAAATCTCACTACTTTTTGAGTTACTAGAAGGAAAGGGCAAACGAGACTGTTTTGCATAAGGGCATATAGGACATTGTGGACAAGGAAAAGAAGCACTGTGGCCCAATCGCAAATGCATGATGAAATTTTTATCATTGGTAGTTAAATTACACAATGATGAATTATTCAAGGATTTGCAAGAAAAATCAAAATTACTTGGAAAACTTGTCGAGGAAAAAAAGTCCTTGAAGAATTACCCAAGCCCATCGGTCGCGCCGGTCGAAAGGGCCTGAAATAGACATGTGTCGGCATCGAAAATTACTCGACAAGAATTTTGTCTACGCAAATTTGAGAGACAGAAATGAGGTTGAATTGGAATTCGGCACGTAAAGGACGTTTCGAAGGGTAATTTGGGAACTGAGATGGACGGTCCCTGTCACATTGACATGAGTAATATTCCCATTGGGTAATTGAATAGAAACAAGGAAGTCTAAGCTGCCATTTATATCAGAAAATAATCCTTTGTCGCATATAATATGGTCGCTTGCCCCTGAGTCTATAATCCATGCCTTTCTGGAAATAGAATTAACTAGGCAATGTGAAATACGAGAAGCTCCCCTTTGCCGAATTATCCAATTTACGTAATGCTGCATCAGTTTGCGATATTGATTATATGAAATTGGTTGCTCCATATTTGGACCAGTTGAACCGAAAACGATAGGCCGTTGAGATTTTTTCTCCCTTTCTTCGGGTTTGCCATGTAATTTCCAGCGATTGTCAATCACATGGTTATTGCGTTTGCAATATTCGCAAAATAATTTTCCCTTTCCTTTTGAATTTTTCGAAAAATTCCTTGATGACGTGGCGAAGATCCGTCCATCCATTCCTTTTAGCGCGATCTCCTGTCCACCGTCCGATCCAGTCATGATCTCGGACCCTTGGTAGCCGTCCGATCCGTGCAAGTAATCTAGACGGTTGAAACGGCTGAATCCGCGTGTCTGCTGGGCCATCGGATCCGCGCGAGTGATCTGAGCCGTTCGCTCCATCCTTTTTAAGGATGAGCGAGTCGATTCATCAAACCCTAAAGGGTTTCTTCTCTCCCCCCTGTCTCGAGCTAGGGTTACGGTGGCTTCTCCACTCCGTTCGCGGCGGGCAGCGGAGCGCGCTGTCGCTGCTCTTCGTCGGTTCGGATATTGCGAGCCGCCCGACTCTCCTCCTGCATAGCTAATTGAAAAATCCGCCCGATTGGTGGTACTGGATCCATGGCTAGGATCTGTGAGCGAAACGGAAGGTACGATTCGTTTAGAATCAAAAGGAATCGCGTCGCCTTTTCCCTTTCCTTTACGGATTTGTCTTGTTTAAGGGTGGATTCGGCCCTTCGAGTTTTCTTCTACGGCTTCCGAGTTGATTCCATAACGACGAGCTTGTTGAAGCAAGCCGTGACCGTCATATTCCCTGTTTGAGTTATTTGAGTTCTTGCATGATGGTAAAAATCTGGCTTGATCCAGTTTTCCGTACATTTCTTTAACGTTTTCCCACATGATTTTTGCATCCTCGTCGGTGGGGGCCCGGTGCGACTTACGGAGAAATGCAATTTCGATCCAAGTTCGGACAAGTTGATTGCACTTCCTCCGGTGTCGGCTGGCGTTCATCGGAGGGAATTGTAACGGTTCCGTCGAGGAACCCGTCTTTATCTTTTGTCACCGGGCGCGCGGAGCTCCTGTGACCATCCGGAATAGCCCGGCCTGGCGGCAGTCGGTTCTTTGGCTTATCGGTCGAAGCTGCAGTCCGTCGCCGGTGGACACATATAGAGGGTCTCCTGTTCGGGCGTCCAGGTGAATGCGCTGCGGGAAACGCGAAAACTTGGGGCGAGATTCGGGTAGGGATTCGCCCCCGACCCGATTCGCTCGATCCGATTGGAAAACCCGCATTGAAAAATCCCGGGTAGGGATTCGCCCCTTGACTCGGTTCGCCCGATCCGTGTATCCGCTCCATTCCGTCGGTTGGGCTTGCCCCACCCATGGCTGGTGGGCCCCCGTTGGTGTGGACGTGGCTTTGGTGGCCCACATATCCAGGCGATGATGAGTTTGGGCCTGTCCCAACATATATTGGATAAGGAATCCATTGGTAAGGTTGGCCCATCATGGGTTGCCCCATATTGACCTGAGTCTGTGTGGGCCGCCATTGAATGGGCTGAACCGGGAGGAATGGTTGCTGCGTCGCAGGTGGATTTTGGACTTGCGGGATCTGGGGAGCATCTTCTGCAGCTGGGACGATTTCTCCACCAGATTGGTTGCGGACAGCAGGAGCCTCACCTTGTGAATTTGACATGGTAAGGATAAAAGGATCTTCTTTTGAGAATGACTCTAATGCCTGGTTGTGTTTTGTTTTGCAAATATCTTTGCAGAAAAGGATTTATGGCGATAGGTCAAAATGAGAAGAAGATGAGAAGCGGAAGCTTGGTTCAGAAGCGTGCTTGCTCTGATACCATGAAAGGAATTGAAATGAAGGAAGGAGATTTTGGTGTACGAAGTTTAGAGAGAAGACTTGAGGGAGTTTCTTTGTATTGTCTTCGATACATGTAAATGTACACAAGTCTGTTAGATATAATACAAGACGTGTAATGAGAAAGGAACTAAATGATCCTACTAATCAATCTAGATCTAGATATGATATTAATTGATTTACAAATAATCACAATCAATTTGGATCAAAACTTTCCATCAATTGTGTCAGGCAATCGCATATCTTCCAACACAAACATTACAAGAAATCAATGAAGACCACCCATGTATACCGAAATAAGACTCTTGCTCAACTTGGGGACATGATGAACATCTTTTGAGAAAGAGTTTTGCCCGAAGACGACACAAGATACTCCGACAACCACACACGTATCCTAGTTCCCCCTGTAAACATGCACTTGGTGAATTCTGGAATGGATCGAGTGTAGGAACGGAACTTCAAGATTTTGTCCATTGGTAGACTTACGATAAAAACTTATTTGACATCACTATACATGTCCAAAACAAGTTGGAACTTGCAATTCTAGTAAGGAAGACGAGTCTGGCTCATCGTGTTAGAAACCCACTTTTCCTTTTTGTTGATTTGTTTTTAGCAAATGAAAGATGAAAAAGAAAAATTCTGCATAAGAGTTGAATTGTGTTAAATTCTCACTGAGTTCCTGCAGTGTCTTCTAACCGGGTCCCTTTTCACGCAAAGAAAGAAGACGTATGTGCTCGATTGGATTAAAAACCATCTTAGCTTAACTGAATATAGGCAGATGAAAAGAACTATATTACGTCAGAGTTGGCTGCACTGAATTCTTGCAATATTTCATCTATAGAGCAAAACATGGCTCAATAATTGCCGACTTCCTCTAGGCGCCATAATAAGCCAGAGCCAAATGAAATTGTGGTACTTTCATGCCTTTTTTTATGGAGGTCCACTTAGTCAACGTTTCTGAAAAATAGTCACGAATAGTTAGCACAATTCCTTGAATTAAATGATAGTAGCTGAAGAATTGCACCAACCATATTATCAACGAATTCAACTGAGATAAAGTATTTAAAGATTGCACACAAAATTGATTTCGATGGAGTTAGGAGGGATGCATAAGACAAGCGAATGCATGTTCATTTTTGGGTTCAAGATAGTAATCCATGCACAATCAGCAAGAGTCGAGCATTTACAACAGAGTTATCAATACGTACACGAAAATAGACATACGCAAAGATTCATTTGAACTACCAAAATAGTGCCATCCTTTCTCACTCAAAAAAACTAGCAAAGATGGATTTCACTGATAAATCAACTAGGGGTGAGCATTGATCTAAGGTCAACCCTAGATCGACTTTGGACCGACCCAATCTTGCTAGTCTTGATCCGATTCTCAGAGAGACTAGATCGGTCCTTAGTCCTGGGATTCTTGAACTAATACTGTGTGGGTCAATCCTCAGTCCTAAGAGTTTAGGGTTGGTCTAACTCAGATCAACCCTGACTCTATATATATTATTTATAATATTTTTTTATAGAGAAAACCCTAAAATAAACGACATCAACAACATTAAACAATTTCTTATGAAGGAGTTCAAGTAATTCTATATTATTTTTTAATAACTTAGATTTTAATGTCTTTTATGGCGTCAACAGTTATAATTTACACAATATTTGTGTGAGGAGTCCTCACGGCATTCTTTTTAGTATTCATTCTCTTCTATCTTATTTGTCCTCTTAGTCTTCAATTTGCTAAAATCGAAAAAAACAATTTCTCCTCTTGCCACTCAATACTCGTCTCACTTGCTTTGAGTTACTCGTGTTGCTTGCTGCTTGATGTTCGCCTGGTTTGTTGCTCCTCGCTCAACGCTCGACGCTTACTTTGCTTGACGCTTGATGCTCATCCTACTTGATGCTCGTCGTTTGCCTCTCTTAGCTGACCTCGCTTATCACCGAACCCATTGAGTAGGTTTGGTCCTCGGTAGCCTTTTTAGGGAGTACAAAAAATGAAATAAAAAATTATTGGTTGGTCTCGAGTTGACTTTGGAACTGGATCAAACTCATTGGGTTGGCCCAATCCTCGGTCACCTTTTTAGAGAGTACAAAAAATGAAATAAAAAAAATTATCGGTTGGTCCCGGGTTAATCCTAGAACTGAACCAAACTGACTGGGTCAGTTTGGTCCTTGGCTCTAAGCTCAATAGGATTGTTCCTGGTCCCAAAATTTGAGAATCAATACTGTGTGGGTTGGTCCTAGGGTTAGGGGATGGATTGACTTAACTTGGACCATGCTCACCCCTAAAATTAACTATCTCTAGCATTACGCTTTGTACATAATAAAGGCTAAACCTCCAAAAAGTCAGGAGTTAGAAGATCATATAGTCAGCGTAGTACGACGATCCCTTTCCCATGCTAATTGGCCAAACTGGAAAGACCCAACCCAAATAAAAGTTTCTCACTAGCAAGCCTTTGTGAAATTTCAAATGCAGCAAGCACACCAATTGTGGACAAAGGCAAAAAAATGCACATTCTCGAATGCAAACACAGGCAACAACTAGACAACTCATGCAGAAACTCAAGTTAATATTATCGTATCTCTGCCTGGATGAAATTTTTCTGAAAATAACAATAAGCATGGCTTAAAAATTCTCGACATAAACCCTAAGCAATGTCCTGCGGCTCACTCCTGGGTAATAAAGGTTGGACTGTGGCCGTTTGCAATGAGCAATCCCTTACAATGGCAGACAGGGTGACATTAGCCTGCTTAGTCAAACTATGTGGCCTTAATGTTCCAGCCTTTGGCTTTAGAGTGATAGTGGCACAAAGGGATCGACCACTGGTGATATGAGTGTGGCTCTTAGTGACCATGTGCCTAACTAATCAATCCTGATATAATATTGCTGAATACTGATCAGACACTTGAACCAAGAGTTCCAATTACACTCCAACAGAGTGCGTACGAGGAGACGAACCCCACAACCAACAAGATTTATTTTTCAAATTCCAGGGACACAGTATGCGGGGCCTGTGGCATGTCTTGGATGTCAACCAGGTAAAAGCCTATTCCAAGCAATGGCAGGTGTGGACAGCGTCATGTATTAAGAGCAAACAACCGTGTTTCCAGAATGCAAACAATATTGCCATGATCACAAGAGTAAGCTTACTAAATCTAAATGGACAAGGAATTCCAGAACTACGTTCAATCATGGCCCTGTGCAAGACCAACATTCAAAGAACTTGATCTTTTAAAACTCCAACTTGCCCAAAAAAAAGGGGCTTTTTAAGGTACACTTTACCACTTTCAAAAGATGCGGCATTCTTAAAAACCTATATGAGGAGATGACAAAATAAGACATACATATATGACAAAGCATTATAGAATTGGGGAACTACTGAGATTGCATACCGTTGTCTGAATTCGGCAAAATGCTTTAGGATAAACAAGATGCTTGACTTTTTCAATGATGTCGCATGTGCATTTTCAGAGAGCTCTAATGCGGCTGTAATATTTTCAAATGATAAACTCTGCAAAATACACTAAACAATTAACTTAGGAATCAAAAGGAAACTTACAATACATGTATATTGACTGTTAAATATGACTCGAGTTTGAGCGTTTGCTAAAACGCGAAATTCGGTGAACTCGCGAAGGAATTACAAAATAGGAAAGTCCAAACATAGACTTGGACTTGGATTATATTTTCTATGGGACGTGCGAACCAAGAAAGAAACAAAAAAAAGGAGGGGTTCTTTACCTGCAGCGTCCATCACCGAAAGAGGAAAGAAATCAGCAATGTTATCAGAGGAATTGAGGTGGGCCCAGGTCAAAGTTTGACCTGGGCACACGTATAAAAGAGAAGTAGAATTTGTGCAGGTTTGGCCCCTCGCTTCTGAAACACGTCGCCAAGCTCTACATAGAGAAGAGAGGAGCCGCACGGCCTGGTACACGCCGCCGAAGGTCTACGTGACGAAGCGTCGCACATCCACGCCGCTTGAGGAGGCCGTTGCACGTACATGCCGAGAGAAAGACGAAGCCGCACGTTCACGAAGCCGCAAGTCCTCCACGCGAAGCTTTGAAGAGATATGCGAAGCCATACGTAGAGCGTATTGTTTTAAGCTTGAACGCACGGTAACTTTGTACCGTGAATTTATACCAAGTGAGTTGTTTATTTATAAACACTTTGGGTTTGGGATAAATTGGGGCTTGGGAAAAACCAAGTGAGTGTTTGAGTGACTTGAGTGTGTAATCTCCTTGTATCGCTTGATCTATAGTGAAATTCGCTGCTGCTCCCCGTGGACGTAGGTCTTTACGACCGAACCACGTAAATCCTTGTCCGATTTATTTTCTTCTTTTGTCTATATTATTGTTCGATCGCTCGCCCTATCGCAACATTGACAAAGAGTGCCACTTGCATTCCAGTGGCCTTTTTGTTTTAAAATCATGGCCACGTATTAGCCACTTGTTTCACTATATGAGGATGGCCAACTGGTTTGAAATGTTAATCAAATTCAAGGCAGGCTGAGATCTCGACAAAAATAGTTGTGATTAATAAAAACAAATAAGTAATGCAAAAAATGTTTGAAGGGTTGTGTGATATTAGGATACATCAAATTTGCATTTACTTAACCTGTGTTTAGAGGAGAAAATTACCAAAAATATCATAAATTTACTGCAGTTGTGCCAATTAAATCATAAATCTTTTAATTTGATCAATTTGTTTGACATGTCTAGTCTCCACTAAACTATAGTAGGCCGATTAGGAGCAAGCCAAAATGTGGGAGATCGCTTTAATAAGAGTATTAGGTTCGGGAACTTAGTTTTGATAGATTAATCTAATGCCCGCCCATTAAGCAGAACTTATTTGCTTTAGAAATCATACTTTCTTGGTCAATATTGTTTCTATGCATGTGCTTACATGTGCAAGCCTTTATGGTAATAAATCCAATATTTCCAAAAGTTACCAATATAAACATTGTACTTAAACTAAAAAATAAATTATTTAGTAAAAGAAGGCAGAAAATGAATTATTCATCTTTGAAATCTGTCTTTTTGCACGACAAATTGAAATACATACCAAGCATTAATTTTCCATCATTTTTTTTTGGTTTGTCCTTTTCTAACTCTCGAGTCTCAACTCGTTCTTTAACTTTTATCTTGCCTTTTTGTTGCATGAGAGTTAAAACCTACACCCGAAACTTTACGTCTCCACCCCTAGGCTCCTTAGAAGATGAGAAATTGAGCTCTCCACCACCCTCTTCCCATGACCATTGTATACATTGGCATAGTATCTTAAATTAATTTGAACCTTAAATAATATGCATACTGTATCAAAAGAAAAATTTGTTCCTAGGAAAAGTTTATTTGCTTGATTTCATTTTATGGATAACAGGACGGGAGTGAGGACTAGTGCAGGTATTCTTTACGAGGATTACCATAAGTTCGCTTATCATTGATATTCAATTTGAGCTGTAAAAATCATTCATTAGGGTTATGAAGGTTCAATTTGAGTCCTAAGTATCATCTACGATAATTGTGTATAGATCGGTTGATCCATTTATGACGTGAACCCATTTGAGCTTGACAAAGAGCACATATCGTGTCAAAAATTGCCTGCCCTAGTCGGTTCAAAGTTATTCTGGTGCTACGGGGAACAAAATTTTGTTTTTGTGAAATTTCTTATTAATAAAATTTTAAGTTAATTAATAATTGGATTAAAATAAACTCACCTGGTGATTTTTTTTATGTGCACATAACTGCATTTATAGTGAGATTAAGATGTATTAGAATCATCAAAAAATAATCTTGCAATAGTCTTAAAAATTTTAGGGTTAATACCATGAAAAACCTAAAATAAGTATACCATGACAAATTTATCCCAAATGACAAAAAAAAAAAAAAAACTCCAAACTAGTATATTTGTAATAAATTTATCACAAATTAATTTTTTGATAGTTAAAAACCTCTAAAACTGATACATTTATGATAAATATGCTATCTATTAAATTGGAGTAACATTGAAAAAAAAATCGCAAAACTGATATAATTGCGACAAACGAGAAGTAAAATCTTAAATTGGTATATCAATTAATTGTCATTGGTCACTATCAATAAAATTTAATTGAAACTAACAAATGATAAATTTGTCATATGTGTATCGGTTTGGGGTAAATTTGTTAAAAGTGTACTAGTTTGAGGTCTTAGATAAATTTGTCATATATGTATCAGTTTGCAATTTTTCGTGGTATTAATCCAAAATTTTATAACAATATATGGCATTATTTGGTTCAATGAGATTAGCATCCAAAAGCACATTTGTGATTGTGCGTTGGGAATGCTGATTTTGACATCAAGGAGTTAATATGGAGAACAGTTGACTTTCTATAAGAGTTATAAATGGCAACGCATATGGTAACAATAATTTTCATCATAAACTATGTTGTTTTGTGTGCCCACAGATGATATAGAGCTACCAGAGTCCCCTGTACGTGTTCTACTCTCTTACTAATCTTGGCTGGATAAACTGACTATTGGATAAAAACTTTTGCACAATCTTCAATTAAGTCTGTAATTTTTTTTAATTCAATCGAGTACTTTAAGTACATGTTTCTTTACATGTTTTGGTCCATTAATTGAGAAAATTTATCGCTAACATGCATTTGTTGCAGATAATTGCCATTCTAGCATTACCTGTGGCATGTGGCACTGGCGTGGCGGTGGTAATGATCATCACTCAGATTTTATCTGTGCGTGCACGTGACAAGTCTAAGTACTTAGGAAACGCGAGGAGTATGGGAAGGTTACATGTGAAAGGTGTTTCCATCATCCATCAAGGCCATTATTGTGATTCAGCTTCAAAATAATACTGTGGTGTGTACGGAAGTCATAGAGATAAAGCAAAGATGCATTACTCGAAGGTAAACTACAAGAAAACCTAGTAGCAAAAAGCATCTAGCTGAAGCACACCTGGGATTTCTTTATCATATGTATGAGTAATCACATCATGGTTGGAAGATATGGTATTTCTTGAGTTCCTTCCCGCTCTCGCTCCCCATTTAACATCCAAACTACTACAAATAAAGAGAAAGTAAATTAAATTGGGATTTGTTTTTTCAAATTAAGATCAGATTTATAAAAAAAAAAAGGAAGCAATAGTGAAATTCGATAGTTTTTCTGGCCCTACTATTGTCTTTTTGGCCAACAGTTATGGATATTATAGGGTTAAGTGCAATATAACGAGGGAAAGGCAGAGACCGGAAGTGAAGGGAGAATTTTACTTGCGACAAAAGTGAACTGGGATTATATTAAGGAAAAATAAGATAAAAAGGAGTGAGTACATTTTTTTTCCTGACCTATTATTATATGTAAGGAAAAAAAGAACAGAAGAAAAGATAAAAGAAAAAGAGAGAGGAAAAAAAAAGACAGAAGAAAAGATAAAAGGAAAAGAGAGATTTATGATAATGTCAAAATGGCCATATGCCAGCCTTCCATAACGTCTGCTATATATAGATTGTGACACTTAAAACTTACACGGATGCTTGCATAATTATAAGTCCAAAGTAAATGCCAAACAAAATTTATATTCTGAATGCACAATACCCTAGGAGTCCCTATGGACAGTTAATAGACATGTTGCTATGGTAATATAAATCAGATGTTGGAGCCTGCTGATTCCATTCGCTGATCAGAAAAGAGAGCTTGAGGTCCCATGTTGGCTCGTCTCGCAAATAATTGAAGTCGAATGGTAGGGGAGGTTTTCTTCATCCACTTCGCATTTGGTCTCTTCATTGTTTTCTTCAACTGTCAAGCTGTCAATCTCTCGGTAAATCTTGGCGAGTTGCTCAGCCACTTCTTGCATTGTAGGCCTCTTCGCATTGGTTTGGTCCAACCACTTCACCGCAATCTCAGCAACCATTCCTACTCTCTCCATTTCATCTTTACTGGCGGCCTCGAAGTTTATGACATCAGAGAGTGTCTTATCCTTCAGAGAAGTGATGAAATAATGGATAATATTGATTGACTCTCCAGACCTAGTAATGAAACTTGTGGGCTTCTTTCTCGTGAGCAACTCCATGAGGACAACTCCAAAGCTATATACATCACTCTTAATTGTTATTATACCAGTGGTTAAATATTCCGGATCGATGTAACCCAATGTGCCTTGTATTTTAGTGGCTGCAATATTACTATGCTCTGGTGATATTAGTATTGAAGTTCCAAAATCAGACACTTTTGCTGAGTAATTGTTATCTAGAAGTATGTTCACCGACTTGATGTCACCGTGAATGATTGGGGGGTCTGCGCAGGAATGCATATACTCAAGTGCAAGAGCAGTTTCGGTAGCTATTTTGAGCCGGTTTTTCCACAATCTCAAGATGGTCGATGCATTCTGATGGATGTGTTGGAAGAGGGTACCATTTGAAATGTATTCATAAACCAGCAAGGGTATTCTTGTCTCCAAACATATGCCATGGAGCTTCACCACATTTTTGTGGTTTATTTGCATCACAATTTGAAGTTCGTGCTGGAAATCCCTCTTTATTAGAGACTTGTGCAAATCTTTAGGTTTCTTGACCGCAATCATAGTGTCCCCACCTACTCTCCCCCTATAGACGGAACTGAAACTGCCCTCACCAAGTTTATTGTTGCTATCATAGTTGTTGGTTGCTTTTATCAGCTCTGCCTTCGTAAAGATTTGAACTCTTTGGTGTTTCAAGAGCTCTCCTCCATTTCGTTTGAAGTTTTTCTCTTTGCTTCTCTTCCTCCACGTGTAAAGGACTAAAGCACCAACAGCTGTGAAGAAGGCTGGAATAATCGCTGCCAAAAAATATACATAACTAGATTAATGATTCAAGCATGTAATCCTTATATGGTCCAAATAGTTCTTCAAAGAAATTAATTTCAAACCCACAACCCATTTAATCCTTTTTTGACATAATCTGCATCTATTACTATTATTTGGATAATCGGTCAATCCTTCAAAATATAACTACCAATTTAACGGTGATCGAAAAATTGTTTCTATAACAAAAGGATTAGACATATTATCCATCATGTAACAACCCTTATGAAAGTCCTCATTTAAAATTTGAGGAGCGTCATTATAAACCGAATAAGTAATCAATTGAACTCGTTTCAAATACATAATACCAGCGTCTTCTATTACTCCTCCCGATGTCTTTCCTTGACTATAATGAAGAGGGTTTTTAATAAAACAAAAAAGAACAAGGAAGCATTCACCTCCCATTGTTATAGCTCTTTACCTTTACAAATGGTATGAAAACTTAGAGAAATCTTTGAACCACTTATACATGAACAATGAGGAAAAATTACTAAAAAGATCTTAAATATATTGTGATTGTATCAATTCAATTTTAAACATTTTTTTCTAATTGAGTCCTAAATTAGTTCATTTGATCAATTTTGATTAGAAATAGCTGACGTAGTCGCCAACAGTCCTATGTGACGCGGCCAACACAAATATGAATAATTTTTAATAATATTTTAATATTTTTTCAAAATTTTTTCTTGTTTTTATTTTATTTTCTTTCTCTTCCCTTTTCCCTCTTCTTCTTCTTCTTCTTCTTCTTCTTCTTCTTCTTCTTCTTCTAGTTGGTCTTGTGCTGACCAAAGGCAGGGTCGACGAGATTGACTTTGGGCGAGCCCCGCCATGATTAGGCGATGCTTAACCTTGCTAGATCCAAGAAGGTCATGCCTTGTCCAACCCTCTATCGAGGTAGGCCACAAAGGTGGCCTTGTCCAAGCAGCTCACTGAGGCTCACCCTTGCTAGATCTAACAAGGATCAAGCCTCACTGGCCCTCGTCTTTGGTCAATCAATGAGATCTAGCAACCGGCTAGAGGAAAAAGAAGAAGGGAAAAAGAAAATGAGCAAAAAAAAAAAAAAAAAAGGAAAAAGAAAGGAACAAATACATAATGAAATAATTCAAAAAATATTAAAATATTATTAAAATTTATCTACAAGAGCACCAACCGTTCTACATGGTGTGGCTGACGTCTATGCTAGTGATTTTCGATTAAAATTGGTTGAATAGATGGAATCGACACAAATACAAAAATTTTAGGACTTAATTGATAACAAATAAAATGTTTAAAATTAAATTGACATAATTATAATAGGTTTAGGAATTTTTTCGTGATTTTTCCTAAACTACCTAGATTTGTATTTGCCAATTAAAAACATGATCGAAGGACGTATACACTAAGAGTAAATGATACAAATGGTCATTGAACTTTGGCCCAATGTATAATGCGACCTTTGAACTTTAAATTTGTTATATGACTAAATTAAATATGTATCAAAAGTTTAAAAACCACATCGAATAAATTTAAAATTCATCACTTTACATTAGATTAACAAACCGCATCACACATTACATTAAATTAAAATGCAAATCATTATTCCACACACTAATTATAAAACATAACCATTGTTTATCTACATAATAGTTCTCTCTCTTAAAACTAATTTTACCCATATTGAATTGATAAGTTAACACGCCGCCACCGCATGTTCGGCGTGGGGCCACTGCCACGGGCTGGTTTTGTAGAGCCAAAAAAGCTCCAACCTTCACAAGTCAGTCAAAGTGGGACAATCAGAAGATGAAATACATAGAAGACAATTGTACCTCATTGCTTTCCTAAAGGACTTTCCAAACCTGCATCTTTTTTAAAAGCGAGACTTGCAAGGAGAAGCGATCGTTTTTTTATTACTATTATCATTATTATTATTAGTCCGTATTTCCATTAAAAACATTAAAGTAACATAAAAGAAATAAAAAATATATTTTTTCTTAAAAGTGTAAACGTGGTAACGCTAACAGCCTTATTAGCCTCCATCAACTGTTGTACAAAGAAAGCCCGCTGCCCCAGGCTGTTACGTGTGGATCCATTCCTTCTTTTTGTAGCTTATTATCCCAACTTTGACATTTAATTATATATATGCTTAACTACAATAACTTCAAATATGTAAGATAGATGAGAAAATGTATTTTTACATCCCGGAAAAACCAATACATCCACCGCCAACTCTCAATTAACCATGGATTATTACATCGTACCCTGTCCAGCTAATCTCAAATTGCACGAGTAGCGTTAGTGGGACCTACAATGTGACCAATTGCTTCACTCCTGTTTATTCTGAAAAGCTCTGTTCGTCTGTACTTTGTTCTCTTTATTTTTTTCTTCTGTTTCTCTCTTTTAATCTCTTTTAATAGATAATCAATTGAAGATCTTGTGAACCATTCACGGGGTATTACCTAAAGGGGACACTTTTTACCCAAATCCCAACTCAAACAAGACATGCAAGTCTGAATAATAATTACTGTAAAAGGATTTCGCAAGAAAATAAAAATAAAAAGCCCGGGTCCAATCCATGGGTGTGATCGTTAAGGCGAGTTGAGTTTCATAAATTCTGATAACCCCACCGGGCTTCATCAATCTTGAAGGCCATCCTTATACGCAAGTTCACCAACAACTGGCGTTTGGCCTTCGTGTCCATCTAGTTCTTAGGGGCCATTATTACTTCAGCGACTCACCAGAAGAAAGAAATTCTTGAAATTTACACCATTATTAGGGCTTTTTTCCTCTTGAAATCAGAAGCTCTAGTTCTTCGTTTTGGCCCAAGATTTGCAGGTTTGGTTGAGATAGGAATTTTCACTTAGGAATGCGGTGTCCTCCCACCAATGTGGTTTCAAAGTGTCAGCCAGAAAAAAAGGTTAAAAAGACGAAAAAGGAGGTACAAGAAAAACGAAGGATAGATGTAATCAGCCTTGGCCTGGGACGAATAAGGACACGTGGCAGCTTGTGGCTCACTGTCTATGTCGCCGGGGATTCCACCGACTAAGTACGGTATAATAATCCATAAAAACACATGTCAAACCTACTGTAAAATCAACAATGAATTGATAAAATATGAGCCATCTAGTGAATGATGAGGGGAATACACACATGGATGTAATTACCTGGAACAAGTACCACCCAAAGAGAAATTTGGCAAGTGACTTTACCATCGCCCCGCATTCCAAGTGGACAATGGCAAGTGTAGTTCCCGGGCATATTCTTGCACTTCCCATTATATGGGCACTGGTTTGGATTCTTGCACTCATTGAAGTCTACATCATGCAGAAGAGAAATTGAACCGTTATCTCGTTTAATGGCAAAAACAAATTGGACAAGTCTGTGCATGGATTATTAGATAGACAATGCTGTCCCGTTTAGCTTTCGGTTGTAGTATTGGGACATGTGCCCACTCTCTTTCAAGAAATCTTCTGTTTCTCCATTCTCAGTCTCTCCGCGTCGAATCCGAGAACAACAATTTCATTTTTCTTTGCCATCAACTGAGATCGACGCTACCTTGAACTCTATATATAGACCCGTCGAGGGCACACGAGCTAGGAAAGGATCCAGCGTACAGAACTTGTGGAAATCGAGCTATTGCAATAGTGCATGGGTCCTACATTGCAAGAGCCAAGCGAGGGGTCGTCTATGGTTATTGGGGACGAAGACTGAGCCTAGGAAGGAGAAGGTTTGATCATTACAAGCGTGCATAAAATTATATATATGAGCTGTTACTCTCCAAGTGAGGTGGACGTGCTAATATGCATATGTATCACTAATGATGGACTCATCAAATCTATCATCAAATCTAACCCTTTAGATGCATTATGGTACGCAAACCACGTTGAATATGTGTATATAGGGGAGGAGGCACAAAGGTTTGAGAGAGAAGGCAAAACTATCACCGTAACACAGGAGTAGAATTGCTACAAACTTTGATGATGTTGGCAGTTGATGGCAATGGCCTTGACTTATTTTAATAGGCAAAAAGTTGCAACCTCGAGAAATTTTTGCCAAACCCAAATTTATTCGATGGGTCTATCATAATCATTGATCATGCGGGTTCCACGTGAAATCAAGGATCAATTTTGGAGAAGGATTTGGATGGAGACAAGATTCCCCAACTTTATATAGGCCTTCCATTAAAATAATATCATATATTAGGACGCATCATATATGTGAGAAAAGCGTATTTTCTCTATCTTTCCCCAATCATCTTCACGGGACAACTACAAAAAAAAGTCCTAAACATATTGTAGTTGTGCTAATTTAATTATAAACCATTTTTTGACTAATTTAGTCATAAATTTTTTACATTTGTGTCAATTCAATCCATTCAACTATTTTTGATTGGAAAACGCTTACATGGACGTGGGGCATCCTACATGTTGCGGCGAGAGTTTAATGCAATCAATTTTTAATAATATTTTAAAATTTTTATTTATTTATTTATTTTATTTCTTTTCTATTTCTTTCAACCTCGTCGGCAAGGAAAGGAAGAAAAGAGAGAGAGAGAGAGAGAGAGAGAAGTAAAAGAGGAAAAAGAAAAGAAAAATAAATAAAAATTTGGAAAGTTTTTAAAATATTATTATTAATTATCCACATCAATATTGGTTTTGTTATGTAGGACAACCGGTGCTCATGTTAACGATTTCAGATTAAAATTAGTTGAATGGACAGATACAAATTATGACAGAATTCACAAAGATTGCAATAGGTTTAGTTTCTCCACCTTCCACTCAACTCATTGCCATCTCTACCACTGTTGAGATTGATTTTAAGAAGAGCTAAGGTCACGACCCCACCACCATGCACCATTGCCTAATCTCTCTTGATTAAAGGTCGCTGAAGTTTTGTCTTTTCCTTTCAAGCAAGCAAATTTCTTTCCCGTTCGTTGCGGAGCGGTACAATTCAGACTCATGAAGACCCCCCGGGGGGGTGGTGGTTGGGGAAGGAGAGAGAGAGAGAGAGAGAGAGAGAGAGAGAGAGAGAGAGAGAGACGTTGTTGCTTGGTGGTGGTCCTTAATGCCGTCCCCAAAGTGGAGGTACTGTTGCCAGTGGACGAAAGGGAGTGCGTACTGGTATTTTAACGAGAGAGCCAGGGCTCTCTCTCTCTCTGGACATGGACATGGTGGTTGGACGGCACGTGAAGGCCGACGTTGGGCTCACCTAAGGTGGTGGGTGAATGATGGCGGCTGTGGCAATGGCGGGAGGTGCAACCCGAAGAGTGGAGGTGGAGAGAGAGAGAGAGAGAGAGAGAGAGAGAGAGAGAGAGAGAGAGAGAGAGGGTAGTGCAAATCAAGCGGCAAATGGGTAAACTAGGTGGAATCAGTACATAGATACAGTAGTTCTCTAGCAGGCTCTTTGTTCGTGAAATTCTAAACGCAAATACACGTGTCGAGCAAGTAATATAATGATGAGAAAAAGTATCGTCCCACGGAGATCGATGATTAATAAACCAATTAAATACTAAAATAGACTAATTCTAAAATTTATCTAACAAATCAAAATATAATTAAGAATAAATTAAAAACAAAATTTGGAGACTAAATGCAGTAAATCAATCAGATAAATATGTTAGAGCATCCGATTTCACCATAACCACTAGATATGAATTTCAGATTATTATGAATACAAGAATGATATCAAACATGTGATAGCAGAATTTCCTAACCTATTTACTATCCTATCTCTAGGTATAGCAAACCTACTCAGCTTATTAATCCATTATATCTCTATGTGAATTAAAATAAACATGAGTGCATTAAAAACCATGAATATTCCCGGCTTACAATGAGTCTTTTGGATCATCTTATCACCGAAAGCTACACAAATAACGCGGTATATTTCTATCCACGTTTAATTCATGGTTATATATTATAATGAGCAATTGCATATTATCACTTCTCGTCTCAAACATGCACATCGATCATTCAAGTGGTAGCCGAGTCACTTAAAAGCATTAAACGCAATAATATATAACTCACATGAATGAAATCAATTGTAAAATATAAAAATCATGAAATTCACATCATCATGGTTAGGCTACATCGTAGCCTAACAAAAGAAAATTAGAACATAGTAGAAGAATAAATAAAAATATAAATCAAACCCAAAGCATCTTGAATCAAAAACAAGAATTCTGTCACCACTTTTGTCTTTTTTTCAAAATACTTGAAAAACTCTCAGAAGAATGAAAAACGATCTAATCCCCCAAAACCTAGCTACTCTCTCTTTCCTATTTATTTGAGATCCAAAATATCTATCTCCCAACGCTTGCAGATAACATTAGGGAACAAAATCAAGAATTTCCTGATTTGATATCCATTTTCCACTGTTGCTTTTATTTGAATTCCTGATAGTTGCCATTCTTTTCCTTATCTCCTCCATATCTCATTATTCTGCATAAATAAAGAAAATTTAAATAATCAGAAGGAAATCCAAATATTTGCTCTAAGATATTGCATTAATTGTTGCCTAAAATAGGTAAAATAACTCTATTTTTATAGAGTTATCACTCTAGCATGGTGATTAATTAATTAATTATCCACACAATTCATTTGAGTACGACAACGCATGAGGAGTCACTTATATTAATTACCTGTACATCCTTGGGTGAGATCATAGGGATTCCCCTCGTACCCATACTTGCATAGGCAGAAGTAACCCCGTTCTTCCCCGGAGTCCTCGCATTTCGTGTTTTTGCCTGCACAGGCATAGCTCAACTGGTTTGACTTGGCCTCTTCGCAGGTCCTGTTCTCTGCAATCCACCAGTTCAGAGTAGCCGTCAAGTTTTCGGACGAGGTGTCGAGCATCGGAATACTCCCCCTGAAGGCAAGCAGCAGTTGAGTTGCGTTATGTTCTTCGGGGAGGCTGACCTCCATGGTCGAGTTGCAGACTTTGATTTCGTGAACCGTAACATTCCCCGACAATAGTCGGTCAGCACAGGTGCAATTGAGCAAAAAGTCCCTGGATCTCGCACAATCGATTTCGAGCCCGAACGGAAAAGGTACTTCCACTTTTCCACACCAGCGTGAGCAGGGCGCCTTCTGAGCGCCACCTGTCGCAACCACAGGCCACGGCCAACGTTAGAAGCCAATGCACCATTTTCATTTCCAAAGAAAAACTCAGTAACCTCTTTACATTTTCAGCCTGTCACAACTCTACAGAAAAGGAAAGGTACAGATCACTCGCACTAGTAGCGATGACAGGCTACTCCTGGTAAAAGTATACAAAGGCACTCAGCGATTCCACACAGTCAGCTGAGGCAACTTCAGATTCCACCATAGCTTACAAGAATTTGTTGTGCCCAAAAAATTTGATTTTGGCTAGAATTGTCATCTGGTGTCAGCTTGATCACCAGCAGCGCTCGATGTAGCAATCATTTGTTTTGCGGACGCTTCATTTGAGAAGATGAGACAGGCCAGCTATTACATGAAGCCTACTGCTTGGAACACCTGTTTTTGCCAGTGCGCTCCCATTTTTGTCCAAAAGCACAAAGCAAGGTACATAGCTAATGTCATAGTGGAGAAGCTGCAGAAACAGAGACAACCAATTGCATAGCTTGTAATTCTTCGTAGAGAGGCTACAAAAATAGTGAAATATTTAACTCAAATGACTTGACAACTATGACACCTAATCTGAGCATATTGTACAGACGTAAGACCCAGATAATAAATGCTTATAAGAAAATGGCAACATCCAATGTACACAGTAGCACCAGGAAACATGAAACAGGGACTTTTATCACATAATAAGAAAAAGCACTAATAATTTTGGATCCAGAATAGGCCTAATGGAAGTGCTTCTCGTTGCAAACTCTATTCTAGTTCTGTAGCAATCACAACTATGTGTAGCAGCAAGGAAGGAAACACAGTAAAGAGCTTCAATTCATCTTCAGATGCTCTACATCTTTGCACAAGAAGTAAAAGGAGGCAAAATCCTTGAGGCAATTCAAATTTCAGTATATGAAACAAAACTTCTGAGTGGGACTGTCCACTGCACTTATTCCCTATAGTAGAAATTGCTTAAATAATTGGGAAATTGCTTAAACTTTAGGCCATTTGTGATGGATATATCTTTGCTCTTTGGTCCTTGAGGTTTGAAGGTTCAAAATACTACAACATTAAACTGTATTCTTGACTCAGAGATGTTTCCGAATGCTGCCTCTTACCCTCACAGAGTACTTGGGATGACAGAACAAAAATTTGTATGGGTTTAGAGTTGACTGTCTTTACTTGAAGGCTAATAGAAACTCAGGATTTGGGTGATAAGATTTGGGGGGAATAGATAGCCTTAACTGAAGTGAAGATACCACAAGTCAATCCTAGAGCTCCCCAAGCCTTACAAATAAGAAGAATAAGTATGCGCAGGCATGCATGTATTGATGCAAGATAAATCTATCCATACACTAGCACGGCAGGCGACAGTGATTCTAATTGTGACAATAAAGAGAACCCCGTCCAGTAGCATCAAAGAAACAAATAAAAGATCCTCTTTCTGCTAGACTTCAGTCAAATTTGAATCCCAAACTATCAAAAGGACAATAATGTGCGCAATGCAATATACGCTAACCAAATTGGGAGTCCAGCCAAGAGTAAAATCGGACAAACGAACCAATCCTGCGAAAATTACACATTCCAGGAGTAAAATCGGAAAGCCCATACCTTTCGAGAGCTCCATCTTCCTTGAATAAAATCGACGCATCAAGCCTTACAGTTTGCTGAGATTTGTCAAGTTCTGAATAAAATCGGGTATCTTTCCTGTAAACTGATTGTCACCAAGTTGCCTACGGTGCATTAACCCACAAGATTCATATGGAGAAGAAAGAATAGAAGTATCTAAACATTAATAGACTCTATGGAAACTGGAAACTAACAGGTCCTGCAATGCTGTCAGTTCAGCAAATCTCTGAGGCAACTCCTGGTGAAATTATTTGAAGTAAGTTGCCTGGTACAAGAAAACCCCATGATATCACATAATTGAACTTGAGCGCTGATCTCTCAACAGATTGCTCCAATGGATCCCTCGCCAGATACAAAATCGCCAGCGAATAAACATTCAATGCCTAGTGCAGAGATTTGCATCAAGAGACTCACAATTGAATTAACTGGGACAAGTTCGCTAGGTCTTTAAACTCTCTCTCACTATATTTGTTCATAGAGCGGAAGTCTAAGTTCGACCCGCTCACACCAATTCATTAAATAATAGGATAAAAAATGCTCACTTCAGTACCATATATATATATATATATATATATTTATATATATATATATATATATATTTTCACTTACTTAAGTACCACAAATTTGAAAAATAAATCAATCATTTGAGTACTATTGGTGATTTGCCTCATCAGAAAATTTGACATGAACGTCGGTCATCTTATGTGACTTCGTCGGTACTAACGAAAGGTCATTATATTTGTAATTCAAGATGTAAAAAGTGACTTCTTTTAAAAATTAATAGTTTTCAAAGTGAAATTTATTCTCTACACCCACCCCGCTGTGGGCATGCTCGTTTGGGTTTTTCCCTCTCTAATTGCGGAAAGCGGAGGTTTGAGTCACCGCGTGTGCATTATAGCGCGACTTAAGCGGAGCACCGTGAAAGATGGGTCCCCACGCCAGTGCTCTCTGGAGGTTTACGCTGAGCGCTCGCTGTGAGGCGGTTTCTTCGATCAAAAAAAAAAAAAAAAAAATATTCTCTACCATAGTGGATACATGGATTTGGTACACAAAGGGCCTGCATGGTAAAAAGTGTTTCTGTTCTCAGAAACACTTTTTTTTTTTGTTTTTTTGTTTCTGGGAACAAAAAAGAAATAGAAACGCGTTTGGGTGCATTTTTGTTCCAAAAGTATTTTTTTGTTCCCAGAAAGTTTCTTGTTTCTGAAACAGATTTGAAGAACAAAAAAGAACAAAAGCCCAGGAGGAGTATTTCTTTTATGTTTCTTGCGTCCCAACCATTCGACCGTCGTCTTCTCCGGCGCCTCCACTCTCCGGCGTCGACAACCGCCTCTGTCTCTAGATCATCCGGCTTCTCCACCGTCGTCCTCTCCGGCGCCGACAGCCGCTGCTCCTTCACCAGGTGAACCTGCTCACTGCTCCTCCTTCACCGATTGACGACCCTCGCAGATCTGGGCGATGGCTGCTCGGAGCTTGAGCGTGAGGGCTCGGTCGAGCCAGCGCTTGCCCAGATCTGCGGGACGCTTGCTCGAGCATTGCTCGCCCAGATCTAGGGCACCGTTGCTCGCCAGATCTACGGCGAGCAACGCGTTTGATGCCTATTTATGTAGGTCTAAAGTTTATGCATATTTCACTGCGCCTGTTTCCACTGCGCCAAGTTTTTCAAGTGACGAGCAATGTTCGAGTCAGGCTTTTTTCTATTTTGGGGAAAGTGTGTCAGGCATTTTCTAGTCATATTGGTTGAGAAAATCTAAAAGAAACATTTTTGTGAGCTTTTGATCTTGCCGTATCCTGTAACATGTATGAAATAGAAAATACTCCTTGATTTCATCTGCCAATGCCAAATATGGCACTTATGATGATGTCCACAGACGGCTTTTTCTGGATCTTCACAGTAGAAGTTGACATGTTTTACTGCATTATCCTGTTATGTGAGTCCTTCAATATTGATATATGTCAAAACATATATGGTGAACTCATTACATAATCTTTCTCAGGTTTACGGATGCTGCAGCAACGTTGTTAAGATGGGGCCTTGCAGCAGACAAGTGCAATGCCACCAACAGCCAATGCAAGGTGTGAGTCTAGCAAAATGTTTTCTTTATTTTTCTCCTTAAGGGGAAATACCTGCATTCCTTGTTTTGATTTTTGGCATCACACAGAAATGTCCTGAGGTATGATATTCTGAGAAAACCCCCTTTTACGAAGTTGCTGCCAAGAGGCGATTTTTCTGCACAAATTGTTTGAATAAAAATTCCTTTTATGAGATTTTTGGCAGAACTTTTAAACTGAGCTATATTCAAGACACATAAATTAATTGGTGAATGTCACGATAATTAGTCATTCATAGTGATAAGTTACATTCCGTTCACCACTCTTCACAATGTCGTTCTCTAGTATGGCATGGTTTTAATATGTACAATAGTCATCTTTCAAAACTGAGTTCCGAGGTCGCCTGTTTATTGTCTGGACAAATGGCAGGAGAGGTCTTGTGATTGACTCGGTTGTAAATTCTGCAGTTGGAGTGATCTTTATCTTCTTTACAGAGCTTATTATTGCCTTTTTTTTATTATTAGCAAAATATTTCAGCTTTGAATTACACAAATTCATTGCCATGGAAGCTCCTCTAAGTTAAAATTACGCATGCTGTGTTGGGGGGATAATTGTAATTTGGCTGAATGAAACACTGTGAAACTGTTACTGCAACTCTTAATGTTGTGGTCACTCCATGGTCAACAGAAAATGATTTGGATGTGGGCATTGGGGAACTTGTTGCTGAACATCGATCATGCGGCATTAGTGTCTGATTGCATAATTATAATGTGAAACCATAATAATAAGAATCTCATAGAAATGACAACAACGACAACGACAAGCTAAACCTATCTCACTAAGTGGGGAAGAAGAATCTGGAGAAAGCTACAAAATATTAGTTAGATAGGAAATGAACATCCACGAGATCATTAAAGCTCAATCATATAATGCATCCTAAGAGGGAAATTTTTTTTTTTTTTTTTCATTTGATATTTCTATATTACAATGTTCCAGTGTCAAAGTTGTATAATGCTTATATGACAGGTCTACTCATCCCATATTAGATACATACACAAGATACCAGACAGAGATAATAAAGTTATCTGATTTGTGATTCTGGTCTCTTTTGAGGTAGTTGGTATTGTCCTTTCTGAAGTTGGAATGGAATATCTTCTTTGATATGAGTGCTCTATTTACTTCTTTTGGGGGATGTACATAATTCACTTCCTCATCGATGAGAGACTGCATTCCAATTGATTACTCATGAAAGAATGATCCTAACACACTTCCTTGTCCAGTATTCATAATGGGACATTCAGAAAACTCTCTGTAAAAGTTCCCCTAATCAGGAAACCTTGGTTTTGGATGTTTAAAAATATTTTTCGTCATCTCAGAATAAGGTGCAATGAGAACCCATGAGAAAATGATAAGCATTGTCTTCCCATTGTGCTTGTTTGCTTTAAGAATGCTTTACTTGTAGCTTTTCTTTCTTTTGCCTTTTAAATGTACGTGAAGCAACTTTGCTGATGATATGCCAACATTTTTCTCTCAGTTTATTTCCTAGTGAGGGACCAGGCTCTTTGTCTGTGCTTATTTTGTTTGTATTGCTTTTCAAGCTCGTTCTTCCTCTGGTTTTCAATTCAAGCATATCTTAGTGCAATCATCATCTAACTCTATCTCCATGACAGTACCCAAGCGGAAAAGTACTATAATGACTGCTCACAGTGAGTACACTTCACTATTTTCCCCTGCTTGAGTGTAATTTGCATTTCACTTTGCAAGTGGGAGATTCAGGTGGCGTCATTGGGGATTTCATTCCTTTGTGTTAGAAAAGTAAAGTGCTGGGAAAGAGAGGATAAGAAGAAGGGAGGGGGGTGGGTTGGGGCTAGGGACTCACTTTAGTGAATACGTCGAAGGGTTTTTTTAGCCTTTCCAGTTCAATACAATGTGCAATACAATTCTGTTATATTTTATGCAGCATAACCATGAGGTATCATTGTGATACATTGTTATTGCTTCCCTGGCCAGCGTCAGTCTGGTTGATATTGCTTTAAAAATAGGCCTAAGTTCTCTTTTAGTTCGTCTAGATGCGGATGTCAATCCCATCAACCATCTTGTAGTCCTTCAAGAACTGGTTTTTTCAGGTTGTAAAATCAATCGTGATCTTTGTGCACTTACTCTTCTTTTTATCTTTTGTTTGAGTCTTGTAAATGCAGCGATCGGAGAGTGCGTAAACTTTTCAATTGGAAAAGTGGTGCTAATTTTAGTAGTTTCTCTCATTACTACAAGTGAAACCATAAACGTGCTTAGTTATAGGCACAAAACATCCAGTATAAATTGAACCCTTTAAATCTGAGTTGATCAATGGAAAAGGAGTAGGTGACTTAAGTAGATGGTTGAGCTTTCCTGCAATGTAGCCTACATGTTTCGGTTTCAAATATAAACTAGGTGAAGTTTGATGATGATTTATTAAAAAATAATGAGTAATTAGTGTATTTGTGTAAATGGCTCAGTTCAGCAAAATGGTATGCATTTCTATTCTATTGGCAAAGAGAAGATTGTCTTACTCAGATAATTTATGTGACAATATTAAGTACTTTGTTTGTGAACTATGTTTTCTCTCTGCCTATGCTGAAGGTGATATAGAAGAAATTAAGTGCATAGCTCAGTCGAGCACCATTACCTTCTATTGATATTTGTTTCAAAAGCTGAATGACAAGAAGCAAGGCTCAAAGTACGGCAGGATTCTTTGAAACTTGGCAATGTTGGTGTAACAAAGTACGGCAGGATTCCCTATATGGAGATCCAGAGTATCCATGCGGACCTACAGAAGTGGAGGTTGCAGATGATACATTGCATGATGCACCTGGAATAAACATGCTTAGGATAAGGATTGCAAATAAAATGGCGAGGGATCATAATATGCCTGAGATTTCATGACTTTGTGTTTCCGACTTTTGTAATATTGTTTTTAAGTACTCACTTATCAAATTCAATGTGATGAAGTTGAACAATGAGCTATATTACTTCATTATTGTGATGTTATGTATGAAAGGGTCTATGTAGAGATCTATAAGATATTCTTCTTATAGCTAGCTCTTATTGTACAAATTTTACTTACGAAATTTTGTTCCAAGTATGCATATGACCATGTTCAGAATGTTTGTCTTCACCCACCATGAACAAAATTAAATTGATGAGCATTTTATGAGAATGATAATGTAATACCAAATTTACACTTTATTGAAAAAAAAAAGGCACGTGAAAAAAATTTGGTACAAAGTTTATTTATAAAATTTTCTTTAAAGTATGCACTTATAACCATGTTTTGAATGTTTGACTTTACTCACCATGAACAAAATTAAATTGATGAGCATTTTATGAGAATGAGAATTCAAAATCAAGTTTACACTTTATTAAAAAAAAAAAAAAGCAATTGGGAAAATTTTGGTACAAACTTGAAAAATTTTCTTCCAAGTAAGCAAATATGATCATGTTTAGAATGTTTGTTTTCACTCACTATGAACAAAATTAAATTGATGAGCATTTCATGAGAATAATAATTCAATACCAAGTTTACACTTTATTAAAAAAAATAAAACACTTGAAAAAAAATTGGAACAGAAATTTTGTGCAGTTTCTATTTTTTTTCTATTTCAAGAACAGAAAATTTGTGCGATTCCAAACATGTTTCTGTTTTTTTCTATTCCAGAAATAAAAATTTTATACAGTTACCAAACGCGTTTTTTTGTTCAAAAATTGTTTCCTGGAACAGAAACATTTTTTTCTATTTTTGTTTCCTGAAACAATTTTTAAATAGAAATGTTACCAAACACACCCAAAATGGCGCAAAAATTTCTTTTAATGCTGAAGGGCAAGATTTTGGACAGTCGTCTTCAACTCAATAGGGTAAACGAGTCTCTTTTAAATAAAAAGGAGCATAGAGTATGCGGAGAAATCCCAACTACTATTTTGTAAGGATGCACTGCCTTCTCACTAGGCTCTTTCTTTTTATTGTTGCTATATTATATATACTTTGGCAAAGGGCGGGATTATGTTTTTTCCCTTACCGAGATCCTGTTAAAGTCAATATTTGTTGAGATGCGACGTTAATACTTACACACAAAGCCACAGATCAAATTCATGCACTCAATATATTAGGCTTTAATATATTGAGTGCATATAATATTTTTCTAATTCCTATCACGTTGAAGTGATTCTAATCTAAGAAGCAAAGTAACTGTTTTAAGTCTATGCCATGTTGTCAACATTTCATTTCGGAAAAAAAGAAGACTATGTATCGCTCATTAAGCAACGGTATGGGCCAATTGGCCGGTCTATTATCGTGTAC
Source organism: Eucalyptus erythrocorys (assembly GCA_014182555.1). Classification (NCBI taxonomy): domain Eukaryota; kingdom Viridiplantae; phylum Streptophyta; class Magnoliopsida; order Myrtales; family Myrtaceae; genus Eucalyptus; species Eucalyptus erythrocorys. The sequence continues at coordinate 14,379,136 of CM024598.1, read as the reverse complement.
AGTGAAGTTGATGACCTCATATAGAAGAGAATGGGTGGAGAGGTCAAATCAGCTCGAAGCATATGTGGTGTTGTCATTTTCTCTTTTTGATGTGGTGGACCCCTACTGGACGCGCACTGCTCTTCCATGGCTATAGACAATGGACCGAGCGTCGATGAGCTCGCGTGATACGTGTTTCGTCGCTGTGGACTCTCCCGTGTGACGCTTCGTGTTAATCCACGTTTCGTCGTCCTCTAGATGGATGATAGAGAGAAACCCACAACGTCTCGTCTCTTCCGTGTGATTTTTCTTTGGCATGTTGTCTCGTTCTTCGAAAGACTTTGAGACGAGTTGAAGTCTTCATGCGCCGAGAGGGCGTTGCGAGTCTCGGGTCACCGTCACCGATGTTGGTCGCCAAGCGTTGGGGCCGGGGATTTTAGTGCGGATCCAAGCTGCACTTGCATGAACCGGGTGCACAAGATCTCGACAAATTTCAGTTTTTGATGAGGTAAGTCTTATATAGAGCCCACATAAACCAACGTTAGTGATCAATTAGGATCGCTCACCTGCGAAGCATGTTCTTACTATCTCTTTTTTTGGGTCCAAGGGTGGGTCAATTGTGTCCGAAGCCAGCATAAAAAGGTAAAAGTCTCTCATAGATTAATCCCAAGTTCTTTTCTATACTTTTTTTTTTGTCGTGTGATAGGTCTTACTTTACTTTAATCAAAAGAGAGAGGCGTGTTGCATTTCGCATCTAATACAAGAAAAGACGGTTCAAAAGGCCTCTATGATCAAAACCATTTGGTGATAACTTCTGGTTAAATCATTTTGTTTTACAATCTTGAATTATTGACTGAATGATTAAATGTTTAATTTGTATGCCGTAAATTTTATCATAGCGTCTCGCATTCAAATAAGTCTCGCCAAGCACATTGTGGAGAAGCTTTACTAAATACATTTGAATAGGTGAATCACGTGTGTTCGTGGCATTTGTTTAAGTTGAAAAGTCCAGATACTTTATTATACTCATCAAAAGCATGAGAAGCATAATTTTGACCATTCACTTAAAAAAAAATTGTTCTTGCAAAAAGTATTAGATCTTAAGAAAATCAACCACCACAGATAAATCAATTTCTTGTGTTTGTTTAGAATTTTACAGTCCATATGACTCATAATTTGAAAAGAACCTAAGTTTGTGATAGATTGCATTGAATACAAGTGTTGAATTTGCAAACTAATATTACAAAATAATTCGGAAAAACATTGTTCCATCATGCAAAATTTGTATTCTTACATCAAAGAACACGTTGGTGGAATCTCAGAAAAGCTGCTTCAGCAAAAAGATATGCTATTGTCTACCTTTGAGCGGCACACCATAACAAATCTTTTTCATGGTACTTCATACCAAAGTGGTTGATATTTAAGAAAAATAGAGACAATTTGCATAAAATCTCTTGTTCATATAATTCATATAATTGCTATTTTAGATTTCACACAAAAGTTGGGGTATAGCTGTTGGGTTTAGGATTAGTGCGTTAATACCAAGCACATTGAATCATTAGTGTTTATTAATTGATCTACCTTTGTCTTTTGATCCTATCTACCATAAATCGAAATAATAGTTCATACACAAAAATCTAAATATGATGTCGAGTTTGTAAATAAGGTCAATTGATTGAAACTGATTTATTTCATGGTAAGGCATTGAAAGAAAAAGAAGGTCTCTGTTCACAATTTTAATTTTTTAAAACTTAATTTGGAAATCCCTATAATATATCGCAATACGACAGCATGCATCAGGCTCCTAATAAAAGAAAACCTCCACGATCGGATTGAGCAATTATTGAAGCTCGAATCATAGAGATATGAGTTGGTCATGTAAGTCGTTGTTTTGCTTTCCAGATCAAGGCCAAGGTGAAGATTCTACAGATGGTCTTGTCAAGGATTCTTTATTAAAGAGAAGGGATGATGGATGATGTCTCAGGCCCACAATTTGGAATCTAACGCTGCTTTTGTCAATTGCATCTTCTGGTTGGACAAGGAACAGCACTAAATGTATCGTTGTCAAGCTAAAGGATCAATTGCTTTGCTTTGGAGAGTAAAAATCAAGAGCAATAATGATAGAAATTCTACTTAATTTTTCTAATGTTATTTGGTTGGAATTAGGTATGGCTGGTAAATGATGAAAACAAGACACAAACACTGGGTGCTAAAATTTGACACGAAAAAACACTTAAATGCTAAAAATTTGAAAGGTATACTAAAAGGTCAAAATCGGAGCAAAATGAATTAGTTGAATACTAATGGTGAAAAAATCCGATCAAAATATCGATGTGGCATTTTTCTGATGAGACAAATGCAAAACCACGTCATTTTACACGTTGATATGACTAGATAAGCCAAAAATGACACCACTTTGCACGCTAACATGGAAAGAAAAACAAAAAACGACATTGTTTTACCTCGAATTTGAATTTTAATATATATTAATTAAATTAAATTAAAAACTAAATTTAAAAAGGGGATCTAATTGTAGAACAGCAAGAGCTCAGCCCTCCCCGACTGGCGACAATGGGGGGAGGATCGGTCGGGGTGATTAGACCTTAGTTAGGGGCCGACGACCCTAGCTAACAAACAACAAGGGCCAGCAAGTCCTCGCCTAGATTTGCAGCGAGGGCCGGCAACCCTTGCCATCGGGAGGGCTTGCAAGCTCTCGTTGGCGGTAGGCCAAGTTCCCCAGCCTCAAGTTAGGCCTTGGCGACCCTAGCCGACATTCCTCCCACCATCGTTGGCCCTTCTAAGCGACGGTGGGGAGGTGGTGATGAGGGTTGGGCCCTTGTTGTTGTGCAATCGAATCCTTTTTTTGTTTTTAAATTTAGTTTTAAATTAAATTAAATTAATGTTTATATTTAAATTTAAATAAGAGGCAACATGACGTTGTTTTGACTCTTCTTTAATGTCAGCTCTCCAGTGAGCCACGTAGGCAGGTTATATTATTAAAAAAATACCACGTAGCATTTCCGGCACCCCTGACACTTAAATGTCCTATTTTTCAAAGAAAGTGGCACTTATGAATACATTTCGTAACTTTTGACACTTATGTGTCTCTCCGTATCAAGTTTTGGCACTTGTGCTGTACTTCTACCCGATGAAAACAAAAATTAATGGGTTTGACTCTTTTTAGTTTTTCTTGATTGCTACTACAAAGTATGCCACACAGTTACCATTGCAGATTCCGCGACTTCCACAAGTTTTATTGAAACACTATGCCACGGCATTAGTTGAAGCCTTACAAGAGATACAAGACCCTCATCACGCTTGGGCAACTCTCCTGTTTTCTGAATTTTTCAAAAATATTTATTATTTCATATTGTTTAATGTTTTTGACGACCCATCTAACACCACGTGTGATGCTAGAATGGCAATAAATTGCAAATTAATGCCATGTTATAAGCATTTTCATCAAATTTTCAAATAAGCAGCCAAATACAAGTAAAAAAGAAAAAGAAACATACACTTAAGGTTTAGCGGCACCGATTGACTCCGAATGTCATGCTTCGAGTCATCTTAGAATCTTTTCGCTCGATCCACCGAATCTTCGATCAGTTTAGGAGCATACCTTTGTTGAAGTTGCAAGAATTCTGCCATCTTCTTGTCTCGAGCATACTTAGAAAAATATTTTCCATTGAAAGCTTGGACGAAGGCGTCCCAAGTTAAGGAAGTATTTTCAAGAAATATTCTCCCTTTAATTGCATCCCACTAGTGACTAGCATTACCCTATAACTGGTTTATTGCCAATGTCACTTTGTCTTTATCCAAGCACCTCAAGAGTGTGAATATCTGTTCCATTTCTTTAATCCATGATTCGGCCTCTTCAGGATTCCCTGTTCCAGCAAATCTCGAGGGTTGTAATTTCAAGAATTGCTCAACTAGTCCTTGCATAAGACGGCCACCATTGCTATTCCCATTACCAAGCATAGAGGCACTGGCAAAAGTAGAGGCTAATTTCTATTGAACCTACTGCTCCATCAGGCTTTCAATGGTCGATAATGCTTGTAGAGTTCCTTCTAGTCGGGGTCCTCTTTCGATTTTCTTTTCAAAGTCACCTGATCTCGTGCATTCATGTTGTTTACTTATAGGACAAGTATAAGAATCTTAGGGACGTTTTCTCTACAAGCACAAAAAAAGATTAGTAGTTTCGATTCATCGTTAGGAAAATCTATCAAACAAGAGAATCACATGCATGGAATGTTTTTTCTAACTAACTATCCCATGACTCCCAACGCACTTTATCATTCTAAGTGATAACCCTGCTCTGATATCAAAAACTGTCTCGACTCCAACTCCATCTCTAGGGTCTTGAGTAGCATGGGTTATTTTCACGACGTCCCAGGCTTGTTGCCATCCCAATTTTTTTTTATCTTGCTAATAAACACATGCGGAAGTGTGAATAAACAAACTCCCCAGATAAACAACAATTGAAAGATTGGGATATACATTGCACAAAATACATAATATATTTCAACAATACATTTACAATCCATTTTTCCTTTTCACATCCCGTTACAAGTTTCCACATAGGTCAAGGGAATTCTTATCTCCTCTAGCGTGACTGTAGCTCCCAAAATTGATGTGAGACTTCCATGCCTACAAGACTAAAAGATGAGGGAGTGAGTTCTAAGAATTTAGTAAGTAAAATTCTTAGTTCTTTACTAGAAAAGCATCTCATCATCAAAGTCTAGCAAGTACAACACTCACAAATAGTGTCAATGACAAATCAATAATAAACTTATTATTATATCTTGATTACATGCAGATGTCCATCACATCATGTTTCAATGCATGCTTACCTTCGACTTAACAGTAAAAATATCAACATATCATGCTTATGCATAATCAACACTCATGCAAATTCATTTATTGTCATCCTGGCTCGACCAAGTGCTTCGGCTTGACCGGGTCTTCCACTTTCTTGTTGGGCTTCCTAGCTTGACTAGAGCATCTCGGCTCTACTAAGATTTTTCAGGGCTAGCTTTCAGAGGCTTTCGGGTTCAAGACCCAAGCATCTTGACTCAACCAGATCAAAACCCGGCTCAATTAAGGTATTTATTTTAATGAACAAGGCATCATGGCAAACACTATGTGGCGACGGATGCTTTTTCCTTTTTAAGTGCACACATATATGCATCATATAAGCCGGTTCTTATCTTTTCTCTTTGTCGACACATATATAGCCCAAAGGTGTGCTCATGCATCGCGTGTGCCATAAATTTTTGTATTACACTAATAAATATGTTGGGAATGACCCTTTGGTCTATGACTTGAACTGATCACTTAGTGCCAATCTCTACATTGGACAAGGCTCAAAAGCGGCATGCCTTAATGCGGATCCAAGACCTTGTGGTTTGAATACACCTCGCTTTAGTGAAGATCCTAAGCTCAACGAACCTTGGCTTCGACATAGCGTGAACATATTTCATGCTGTGAATGACCCTTGGTTTGTGGTTTGATTCAAACGCCAAGTACAAAGTCCCCGCACCAATCAAGACATAGAATTAGCATGCTTTAGTGCATTTTCAAGTTCTCGTGGACTTGGGTGATCCCTATACCGATCAAGACTTAGAATCGAGGTCTCAATGCCAGTCCAAGACCTTGCAACCTTGGGCGATTCTCACATTGAACGAGACTTGGAACTAGCACGCTTTAATGCCGATCTAAGGTCTTGTGGCCTTAGGCGATCTTGCCTTGTGTTAAACACAACCATGGGCAAACCATACAAAAGATCCAACATCCTACACATGGCTTGACAGGTGAGCACCTAGCTAGGTTCAACAATGGAGTCTACTGCCCTAGAGGAGAAATAAGGATCTTACTTACCTTAAAAAATCTCAAGAATCCTAGAGAGAGCGGCTTGATGAGGGCAACAATGCAAGGTCAAGAGAAAGGGGAAGTATGGCGTGTGAATGGCGGAAGAGCTCAAATGGTGGAAATGAAAGCGGGGCTCATCCTATTTATAGGCACTAACCCATCATTACTTATCCAAATAGCCCAATCACTTTTCTTGGGGTGGCATGGCTATAAAGTCGAGGTGGCAAGCTTAGTTTGTAAGGTGGCACGCCTAGGGCCCTAGGGGAACACTTGCCATCTTCTTATTGGACCACTTATTCCATGCCATCATGACTTAGTCTTCTTGTTTTCCAAGGAGAATCTTATGATGATGATTACCATATCTTTCATGGACACCTAAGCTTATGAGTACCAACTTCTTTTCCAAGACAAATCTTAAGCCATCATTACCAAATATTTGAGTGGACTAAGGTGGGGATCTAATGGCTTAGTGTAATCATTCGAAGGCTTGTTAGTCTTTTTTTCATTGGGCCACATAAGTACTTGATTCATTATTAAAGAACAAGTTAGCATAAATAGGTGGCACCCTAAGAAGATAAGGTGACATCTAGGCCATAAGAGAGTAATAATGTGCTCAAGCTATCTCATTCTTATCGAGACATTTGGCATGGATCCTTTACTTAACCTCCAAGGTAAATCTTTAATAATCATATCAAATCTAGAAGGATTCATGTGAAATGATGAGTCACTCTCTTTCATAAAGAACCTAGGGTATTCTAGGAACTTCTTCTTGTCCATTTCCAAGGAATATGGCGACCATGAGAAATAAGCTATTAGAAGTGCAACTAGAATTGGGCAAGGGCTTTTTATGTATATCCCCTAACAACGATTCCGACACACTTGAGGTTTGTGGTAAAGCCATCCTCGGTGTGGTTGTCCTAAGCAAAGTTTGCCTTCTTGGCTAGATTGGTAGCCCAAGGCATGGGTTCAATGACTAGCTCTTGGACTAGCTCTGGTTGAGCAGATCAACTCCTGGATTGGTCCCTAGCCTAGTCCAAGCTAACTCCCAATTGTCCTGTGGCCATTCGAGATCGGTCAGATCCGTAACCGACACACGGTCATACTGAGCCAAATCATGGTTGTCCACAATTGGTACATGACCAAGCGAAACCACCTGCGATCGAAACATGACCGTTTGGGACTGATTCATTATTCTCAATTGATTTGTGGTGGATCAACCCTTATGGTCGGTTAGTTCTCCATCAACCAGACTATTGGGTCTATTAACATGGTCATTAGATTGCTCCACGATTGTTCCCTTGATTGATCCATGACTAGTGCATGGCTGATTCTGGGAACAATCCACGACCTATCCTTGCCACTAGCACACTAGATTCACAACCATTTCTCGTAGGTTGAAAATCGGGATGTTACATATAGCACCAAGGCGGTCCCATGGAATGACAATGCTAATGAGATCGACACTGTTACCCGATTGGGTCGAGTCTATCCACCTCGTGAGGGTGTTGAAAAGAAAGCTGTGATCAATGAAGAAGCTGAACAACTCCTCAAGGCACTCAAGATGAGTGAAGCCAAAGTAATCAAGCAATTGCGAAAGATTTTTGCTCAAATTTGATTGTTGGAATTCTTCAAATCCTCTGAGAAGCATAGGAACCCCCTCCTCAAGATCTTAAACAAGGTTCATGTACCTGAAACCATTGGAGAGGTGCAATTGGAAGAGCTCATGGGTACCATACTCCTTAGAGATCAAAAATCCTTCTCCAAGAAGGATCTTCCTCTTGAGGGATAAGCGCACACAAAGAACGCTATATGTATTTGCTCAACACTTTGATACTAGGATCTCAAGAGTATTGGTTAACAATGGCTCCGCCCTAAATATATGTCCTTTATCCATTCGCCATTAGTTGGGAATAAGCATGGATAGCATCTGCCCTGCAAACACTCCCGTAAGAGCTTTTGATGGGATGAGGAATAAAGTGTTATGGGAGAGTCACTATTCCTTAGATATTCTAAGTGCTCGATATCCCAAGCAATTTTAGCCTGCTATTGGGACGTCCTTGGATCCATGCTGTAGGGATCATTCCCTCAAGCCTTCATCAAATGATGCACCTCACTCTCGATGTAAGCTTGTAACCATTCGATGTGAGAGGGATATGGAGACTTTCCACAACACAGCTATACCTTATATCGAGCATGAAATTAAGGGAGAATCAAGTTACCATCATTCACGTTCATGTCAGTTATGCATGTGCTTGTTGGAACGATCATGAGGGAACCTCAATTTTCAAAGGCTCCTCTAATGTCAAGCAAAGTATTGCCTAAGAATGGATTCACTGCTTGTAAGGGTTTAGGCAAGCTTGCCCAACGTGTTCTGAGCCCGATTGAGGCAATCCAAAGGAAAAAGCACAAAGGCCTGGGTTACGAAGTTGACCGAAAAGGTTAGGGTAACCAAAATGGCTCGAACATTAAGGGCAAGGGCTATCGACACTTTCTACCTCATTCGTTGAAGGATTTCTTCCCCGGCCCACTAAAGCTCTTGCAATAAGAGGAAGTTGCTGTCCATCACTTCGTCGACTTATTTGAAGATAGCATTATTAGTGCCATTGGCGAAGACAAGGAGCCTACTGATCCTGTAGTGTAAGGGATGTTCTTGTTTTTACTTTCCTTTTCCGTTGTATTCCATTTAAGTCTCCCTTACAAGAGAATTCCATTTGTTCATTTCATCCATATGTTGTAATAGTCTAAATCATGAACTTTATCGTTCCAATATAATATATGTTGTAATGCAGTTTTTGCATATCAATGAAATTCACATTTTTTGTTAATAGACGTGTGAGGTATCTAAAACCAGTTCTATGTTGATGCTTTGAGGCCTAGGCCTTTACACGATCTATAGTTTCAAAATGATTTAGTGGAACAAGGATGTCCAATGACATGAAGGTGAGTTTCCAATAAATTTTTCAAAAACCTAGAATTCGAAAACAATTTTTTCATGACATTTACATGGGTTGCATTTATTATATTTACATACTAACCATTTCAGTTGCATCTCAGGCATGACGCTTTGCATCATCATCATTGCATCATCATCATAATCATATGCATGGCTTGATTTGAATCCAAAGAATTCTTTACAACCTGATTATTCCAATTTAGAAGATGAAGATGATCCCATGGGTATTTGAAAGGGAATGGTTCAGACATAAGAAATCCAAATCTCCCACTACTGAACAACCGATCACCATAAATTTATGAGGTTTAGAAAACCCAAGGGAAACCAAGATTGGGTAGGTTTTCCTCAAATGGATGCTGATAAATTAATCAGACTTTTAAAGGAATATGAAGACGTCTTCTCATGGTCTTATGTCGACATGCTGGGTTTAGATCCTAAGATTGTAGAACATGCTCTACCACTCAATCTTGATATTTCACCCTACAAATAGAAGCTCAGGAGGACAAAACCTGAGTTGTCTAAGAAAATTGAGGAGGAAGTCATGAAGCTATTGAAAGTGGGTTTCATTGAGTCACTCACTATGCTGATTAGATTGCCAACATAGTCTTAATCATGAAGAAGGATGGATAGGTCCAAGTATGTGTTGATTATCATGACTTGAATAAAGCAAATCCTAAGGATGACTTTCCTTTGTCACATATTGATGTCCTAGTTGATAGTACCATAGGATTCAAGTTGTTCTCCTTTATGGATGGATTCTCTGGTTACAAACAAATCTAGATGAAGGAGGAAGATAAGACTAAAAAGTCTTTTATCACCCCATGGAGGACATTTTACTATAAAGTCATGCTTTTTGGCTTGAAAATTGCTAGGGCAACTTATTAGAGAGCTATGGTGGCATTTTTCCACGACATGATGCATAAGGAGATTGAAGTTTATATCGATGACATGATTGCAAAATCAAGACAAGGTGAAGATCACGTCGAAGTTTTGAGAAAGTTATTCGACTGATTGAAGAAGTTCAAGTTGAAGCTTAACCCCGCAAAATGTATCTTTAGGGTAATGTCTAGGAAACTCCTTAGATTCATGGTTAGTAGCAAGGGCATTGAGATAGATCCTTCCAAAGTGAAGGCTATATGTAGCTTAAGACTTCCTTCTATTATCAAAGAAGTTTGAAGCCTATTGGGAAGATTGAACTATGTGGCAAGATTCATTTCCCAACTGTTAGAAGTTGCTAAGCCGTTCTTCAAGCTGTTGAAGAAGAACACCAAAGTTGATTGGGATGAAGAAAGCTAGAAGTCCTTTGAAGAACTCAAGCTGTATCTTTCGCAACTCCCTGTATTAGTATCGCCAACCAAAGGCTTACCTTTAATCTTGTATCTCACTATCCATAAAAAGTCTTTGGGAGCTATGTTGGCGTAAAAGAGACCAAAGGATGGGATAGAGCGTGCCATACACTGCCTCAGTAAGAAGTTCCCCACCTTCGAGGTCCGATATCCTGAGGTGAAGAAGATGTGCATAGACTTAATTTGGGTATTATATTGATTGAGACAGTATACTCTTCACCACGGCATCTTGTTGGTGAGTGAGAATGACTCTATCAAATACCTCTTGGAGAAGCCCATACTAGTCGGAAAGCTTGCCAAATGGCAAATACTACTATTCGAATTTGATATTCGAATCATGGCACAAAAGCCCGTCAAAGGTTAGGTCATAACTAATATGTTAGTTGGAAATCCCGGGAAGTCATATGACTTGGATGAAGTCGATGTATGAATTCACCTGGTCTCACACGATAAGTGGACTATGTATTTTGATGGTGCTATCAACATTTTGGGTTTTGGCACTAGGACAATTCTGATAGCCCCAATTGGTCAACACTACCCAGTGGTTGCAAAGTTATTATTTCCTCACATCAACAATATCTCTGAATATGAAGCCTACATCCTTGGTCTACAGTTGGCTATCAACATGAAAGTTAAAAGACTCCAAGTCTATGGTGATTCTACACTCACCATCCTCCAAATGGGAGATGAACGGCAAACACAAGATGCGAAGTTTATTCCTTATCATGAGTATCTCAAAGACCTGGTCAAGAAGTTCGATTCACCTCGCTTCAGTTCCTTCATACACGTCAATACAATTCATATAACATATATATATATAGTAAATGCACACATAAATTGGAACGCCTCAATCACATCTTAATCAATCATAGGGTCCCAATTATAAGGCCAAATTGTTATGACACGTCCCATTCCGTACTACATAATTTTGTCTCATAATCAAGCGTGTCAATTTCAATCATCCATGTGTCCTAATTGATTATGACCCAACGGCCATGACTGACTCAACGGTCGACTGTTTTTCGGCATGGCCAGGCGTCGTCTCGCACCATCGAGCACGGCAATATCTACATCTAGATGGCATTCCACATAGGAGCATAAGTTCAGCCTCCATTGCGACCGACATCCATTGACTTGGGGCATTCCTAAAGAGCATCGTCTGGCTTAGCAGCTCGTGATGGATTCTCATAGCCATCACGTGATCATTCAATCTTGGCCAAGGACACTATACATTGCACTTACTCGATGACGCCAACTAGAGTGAAGAAGAAGGTGAGATTGTGGAGCAGGAGGAGGAGGAACTAAAGGAAGATCAGGAGATGGAAGACCCTAAAGAGGAGGAACATGAAGAAGAACTTGAAGAGGAGTCGGAGGAGGATCCAGAGGATGATCCTGAGTATGACCCGGATGAGAACAAAGACCTCACCATGTTTTGCAAACTCTGAGTTGTGATCTGATATGTGATAGATTAGATTTTGTGAATAGTACTGTAATATACTGTGAGGTTTGTTTTGTATAAAGGTGTAGTTATGGTTTTTCAGTTGTGAAAAATGTGGCTCTACTTTTATATCCTATTGTTTTATTGTTTGGGGATTAATTAAATGTTTCCGCATGCGTATTAAAAATGAAAGGGTCGGCGATGCATCCAGGGACATCGCCAAGTTAAGGGATGGGTGCGAGCCTGAGGATCGGGGCGTGACATTAATGGCAGTTAGCATGAGTTAATATTAATTTATTCTTAATTATGATTAAGGATTAATTAATCGTGGTTAGATTAATTATTTGAGTTTATTTTAATTAATAGTGATTTATTTATTTAACTGTAATTTATTTAATTAATCGTAATTATCTTAGTTAACGTCAATTAATTTTTAATTAATTAAAGTTAGACTAATTAATTGAGTTTAGTTTAATTAATCGTATTTAGCCTAATTAATCGCAATTAGTGTAATTAATGACGGGTTAGCTATTAAGTAGAATTTTATGCTAGTTTTATTAGATGAGATTGTTCGTAATTTCGGTTATTTGCACGTGTGATGTTATGTTATTGATTGCCTAATTGTAAATTTTATTTATTATTTTCAAAAATGTTTTGTAGGTAAGAAAATAGAAAAATATGAGGTATTGGGTTTTAACGCCAAATTTTATGTGCTAAATAAAATAATGGGGTCTTAAAATAGAAGTGTGCAAAGTTTGATGGGTTAATTTTAAATACATGACCACGTACGATTACTTTACCAGAATTTTAAATGTAAATATTTTCCGTGATTTGTTATTTAAGCACGAACTCTTTTACGCTGGGCTAATTGATGGAAGATAAAAATTGGCTTGAATATTGACGTGTTTGTGTGGTCATTTAATCGAACCCATCACCCAATGGGAGTTTTGGGGCTATGCTCGATTTTTGTCGAATGCCTAGCGGAGGTCCAGATATCGAGTTGCGGATGAGGCCGAACTGATGCTCCTTTATGGAATGCTATCTAAGCGGGGGTTCTAGATGATGCCATACCCGATGGGGCGAGATGATGCCCGGTCATGCTGGAAAACCACCAACTTTTGTGTTGGCCGTGGCTCGAGGGGTCGTAATAATTGGAACACGGATGTTTGACAGTGCACTTGGGTACAATGGGTTGTGTTCTAATTATTATTTATGTGTGTTGCACCGTTATTGCCATGTGAGATGTGCTAATATGCAGGGGTATGCCAAGGCGAGGTAAGATTGTATGCCGTTGCATGTTTAGGCTACCTCCAAGGCAAATTTGCATCCTAATTGAGGTTTAGGCTGTTAACTCGTTGAGATTTATATTTCACCCTGTTGTTGTTAACCATTTTTAGGGCTGTAGCGTGGGGAACTACTAAGTGCAGCTATGGTGGGCGCGAGATGCGACACTTTTTGGCTGGCCTTGCCGTTAGTGAAGCTAAAGTTAACCCTAACCTTTCTGACCCTTTTTGCTCATAGGTCATGTAGGAGTTGCATTTTGTTGTAGGCATGTAAATGTTAAATTCCTTGGGTTAACAAGTGGATAAATAAATGTGTGGCTTTTGGAAACCGTTTGTTATGTTTTACTATCCCTGATTTGTTGGTTGATTGGATGTTTATTTAATTCGCTTCCGCATGCATTTAATCGAAAGACAAAAAGACTAGGTTGGCGATGTCATCTAAAATCTCTTTTGATTCTCAGTTGGTACCTCATCAATTCATAGCATGGCTCATTAATTTTCCTCAAGAGGGTCGAGAGGTCCCTTATAGGATTTTGATGGACCTCCCATTAGAACCGGGGAGTAGGAAGTAGGGCACCCTATGGATCTCGACACACCTAATGGTGTCATGGAGGACCCGGAGCCCATGGATGAGGTGTCTAGTGCCCAGATGGCTTAGTAGCCTTCTTTTTGGTTTAGGCTCTTGTGTATATAAACCAAATTTGTTTATAAAGAGTATGTTTAAATTGGTTGTTCTGCTTTTCTATCACATGTTTATTTGTTGTTTGGAGATTGTTTAATTCGCTTCCACATGTGTATAAAATGAATGGGTCGACGACACGTCCTGGGAACGTCGTAATTTGATAGACCACCGAGGGATGCGCGCGTGCTTGAGGTTTGAGGCATGACACTAATGACTGCTTCCAACGGTTCGAGACTTAACCCAACTAACTTAACAAACTGCTCAACAATAAATGAATGTGTGGCTCTAGGATCAAATAAAGCATAAGTAGCATGGTCGTTTAGCGAGACCATACCTGTAACTACGTTTTGTGAATTCTCCACCTCCCTTTAGGTGACAGCATACACCCTTCCTTGCACCAAAGGCCTCATCGAATTTTCGGTTTCCCAAATTGCTCCTTCAATGTTGTGGTGTTGCCAAACCACTTTGACCAATGGAATGGTCTTTGTATGCAGAATTTGTTCCTTCCGATCCACAATTACTGAGCTTTCCACGTATGACATTCCGTCGTCTACGTCTAATTTATCAAAATTAAGCACGTGGGTCAGGTCGGGCTTATACTTTCTCAACATCGGCACATGAAAGACACCATGCACTTGCACTAACCTTAGTGGTAATGCAAGATGATACGCTAGGATCTCGATTCTTTCAAGGATCTCGACTCAGTTTTCCCTTCTTGCCAAAGCACGAAGTTCTCCTCATTGGTGGCACCTTCAAAAAACATGATCACCAACTTGGAATTCCAATAGTCTCCGGCGCTTATTTGCTTAGCTTTTCTAGTGGCTTTGAGTGGTCTTTAGTTTGTCCCTGATGACAGCAATTGCATCCACTGACTGCTGAACCAACTCTAGGCCTGTAATTTTTCTCTTCCCGACTTCATCCCAATAGACGGGTGTTCTACACGCTCTGCCATACAACGCTTCGAAAGGAGCCACCTAAATGCTCTGCCGGTAGCTGTTGTTGTAGCATGTCTTCGAGGGTTTGAATCGTCCTCTTAGATTGGCCATCCGTCTGAGGATGATATGACGTACTATACTACAGCTTCGTTCCCAAAGCAGCCTACAAACTCTTCCAAAATACAGCTGTGAACCTTGGGTCTCGGTCTGAAGTAATTGTCACTGGCACTTCATGCAGATGAACTATCTGACACACGAACAACTCCGCATGCCTATCCAAATCAAGGTCCTTCCGTATTGTAATGAAGTGAGCCGACTTTGACAGAGATTGTCGACCACTACTCAAATGGCATCATTGCCTCTCTAACTCCTCGACAAACTTATCATGAAATCCATCGTAATGTGCTCACATTTCTACTTTGGGATCTCGAGAGGTTGCAAAAATCCTCCCGGCTTACAATGCTGTGCCTTTATTTGCTGACACGTCAAACACTTGGCGACATGCCTGGTGATGTCCACTTTCATACCGTACCACCAGTAACGTTGGCGCAGATTCTTATACATCTTTGTACCACTAAGATGAATGCTGTAATTGCTACAATGAGCTTATGATAAAATCTCCTCTCTAAGCTTTACATCGTCAGGTACACACAATCGTCCTCGAAATCTCAGTGCTCCATCCTCAGAAATCTAAAAGTTAGCTTTTCTCTTATTGGTATCTTGTTGTAGAATCTTCTAAACATTTGGGTCTGTCGGCTGAAGTACCTTGATTCTGATCTGAACATCCGGCTCAATTCTGAGGGTGACCATGAGATGCGAAACGTGGCCTACTTCAAATTTGAAAATTGAATATCAAGCTCTCTTGAGTAGAATCCATACCTTAAGTACCATCTGCGCTACAGAAGACTTCCAACTAAGCACATCAACAACCTTATTCGCCTTCCTAGGGTGATACAAGATATCACAATCCTAGTCCTTCAGAAGTTTCATCCAGCGACGCTGTCTCATATTCAACTTCTTCAAAGAGAATAAATACTTGAAACTTTGATGGTCAGTGAAGATCTGGAATCTTTCTCCACACAAATAATGTTTCCAAATCTTTAGAGCGAAAGTAATTGCTGCAAGTTTTAAGTCATGAGTCGGGTAATTTAGCTTGTGAGGTCTTAACCGATGGGAGGCATATGCAACAACTTTACCATGTTGCATCAGCACACAACCCAGTCCTCTAAACAACGCATCACTAGAGATCTCGAATCCTCCAAGACCAGATGGAATCGTTAGCACAAGTGTGGTAGTTAGCTTCTGCTTAAGCTCTTGGAAACTAAGCTTGCACTTGTCTGTCCACACAAACTTTTCTTCTTTCTTCAAAAGTCGAGTCAAGGCGACGTTAATGCTGAAAATTCTTCCATGAACCTTTGGTAGTACCTTGCCAAACCCAAAATGTTTCTGATCTCTAACACTATAATTGGTCTTGGCCAATTGATCACTGCATCAATCTTGCCTGGGTCCATGGAGATTCCTTCACTTGAAATCACATGACCTAGAAATGCTACACGAGTCAACCAAAACTCGCGCTTGCTAAACTTAGTACATTATCCATGCATCCTTAGTGTCTGAAGTATCAATCCCAAATGCCTCTCGTGCTCCTCAGCACTTCTCGAATACACCAATATATCATCGATGAACATGATCACGACTAATCCAGATACTCTTTAAACACTCGGTTCATCAAATCCATAAAAGTCGCTGGGGCGTTTGTCAATCCGAATGGCATTACAATACTCTCATAATGGTTGTCTCGAGTACTAAACGCCGACTTCGGTATGTCCTTCTTTCTAATCCTTAACTGATGATGCCTTGTCCCCAAGTTGATTTTTGAAAATATCGACGCTCCTTCTAGCTAGTCAAACAAGTCATCAATCTTCTAGAGTGGATACTTGTTCTTGATCGTCACCTGATTGAGTTGACAATAGTCGATACATAGACGCAACGAACCATCTCTATTTTTCACTAATAGAACTGGTGCTCTCCAATGTGATGCACTAGGACGTATGAATCCCTTATTCAACTATTCTGCATCTACACCTTCAATTCTTTCAATTCAGACAAAATCCGGTAAAAAGCCTTGGAGATTGGCTCTGTCCCGGGTTCTAACTCAATTGCGAATTCTATCTCTTTCTTTGATACTATGCCTGACAATTTCTGTGGAAACACATTTGGAAATTCTTGAACTACTACGATGTCCTCAATCTTCAGTTCCTTAACTGTCTTATCTATGACAATTGTCAAGTAACTTTGGCAATCCCCGTCTAACAAACGAGTTGCCTCAAATGACGAACTTAAGGTAATTGAGGGTTCTTCTCGACTCCCAATAAACTCGACACTTCCACATGCTAACGGTTTAAACTAGATTATTTTACAACAATAATCCATCACTACAAGATGCTCCAGGAGCCAACTTTTTTTACACATGATGTCAAAGTTATACATTAGCAAACCAGTCAAGTGCAACTCTAGTCAGTGATTCTCCTTTCTACGACTTTATTACAACAAACTAAAATCCTACAAACTTAGCCCAAAACTCCGCTGCACTACTCTAATAAAATTATCCCCAAAAACATTCTTCCTCTGATCGGTGCATGATCGGTTCAATTCCTATCACTTTTGCCATCCTAGTGGCATCCTAACTGCAGTACCGGTGCTTGTATTCCCTTGGACATATGCGGATAATCCCTAACCTGATGGTCGTGCTGGCCACATTCAAAGCACGCTCTAGTTATGCTGGGACACTGGATTGATCCATGCTTCCTTCTACAAACTCGGCACACATCTGATCAGTCCTCCGCCTCCTGTCGAGTGACAACATGCACCTTTTCTTGCATGGGGGTCTATTCCAAATACCCCTACTGTGCGTTCTGCGGTGCATTTCCTCTGTTCTGTCCCATCAGCCTTTTGGGATAGTTTCTAACTAGGTGACCCTATTGGTCGCACTCAAAACAAGCACCCGTCCTAAAATGGCACGGGGCCGATCCATGTCGCCCTCCGTAGAAGTGAGACATGACTTTCTGACTCGGCGCTGACTTTCTAATTCTACTCCTTCGATTGGGACAAATGGGGTGCTTTCCTTAAATCATCGGTTTCTTCCTAAACTGATTTCCGTCTCTGCCTAAACTGAACCGCAACCTAGATGCAGTGGCTCACTCCCCGATCATAATTCCAGGCCGGGCCTCAATAGGTGCGGCAACAATGGCAATTACGGCACTGGCAGTGGTAGTAATAGTGGCAACAGCAGCAGCTCAATCCTGAGCTTGCCGACCCAACAAGTTCCCAAAGGTCACTAGCGCCTGAACGATCTTATCGAACCTAGGATTGCTCAGTGCTGCTACACTAGTACCGTCTTGCGGTGGCACTCTTACACTCACGTTGGCCTGAGCCTACGCTCTACCACGACCACCTCGGGCACTGATCCATGTCAACATTCTACCCCGAGTAATAGGTCTAATAGTTCTCTTTCTAGGAGTACTCTGCTCTTGATCACCCATGCTACGGGATCTTTATAGAAACCTATTTTCTAATTCCAATACTAGATTAGAATTTAAGTGACCCACAAACAAGCTACCAATAAGCTATCAATCACATGCATCAGCATGAAATAATGGTCATTCCTACTAACTATCCCATAACATATCGCACCTTATCACTCCAATTATTGACCAGCTCTAATACCACTAAATTGGGATGTCACGCCTCAAACCTCAAGCGCGTGCCCATCCCTCGGTGGTCGATAAAATTTCTGAGGTACCAGGATGCGTTGCCGACCCATTCATTTTAATGTGCATGCGGAAGTGAATTATTGATTCCCTGACAATGACATACATGGGATAGAAAAGCAGGACAACAAATTCAAATCAATTAACACGACTTTTATAAACAATATGGTTTACAAATGGCGGTCAACTCTAGGATTTAAGTATAGGAAGTCTATCTCTAAAAAGAACTTCTTAGCCACCCATGCTCTCGACTCTTTTGCCTCAAGCTCCGGGTTCTTTACCCTAGGGATTTGAAAATATTAGCCCACGACGGGGTGAGACAACATCTCAGCAAGTCACCCCCTAAACCTCGACTAGGAAGGAAATACGCTTCAAGGGCTACCTAAGTACAAGCACAGGTCAGAGAACTTACCTTTACTTCAGATCATTCCTACAAGTCAGTACAATTCATATAATCATCCAATCATTTCAATTCAAATCAAACATTGATCAATCGATTCATTCGACTCCATACCATCAATACCAATCACACAATTTGATCAAATTGAACATTGCTTACCCTAAGTTGACAATAGATGGTATAGCTCATCAAAGCTAATAAAGTATATTGCTCACTTTAAGCTGATATATCAAGGCTCATAGGCTAATATAGTATACTAATAATACTCACTCTAAGCTGATAAAGTATACTGCTCATGCTAAATTGATATAGTATACTGCCAATGCTCACCGAAGTTGTTGCATACATAAGGTATATTGCTCACTTGAAGCTGACATATCGAGCCCGTAAGCTGATATAATATGCCATTCTAATCAACCAACAATTTCATCATTTTTATCACACCCGATAAAATAATCGTGTGTGGGTACACGGTCGGCCTTAAACAAAATTCCATATTTTTTCTTTTAGAAAATCCCATTAATTATAATAGTTCATAAACTCATTTTTGATATTGTAAATTGACGCTCGGTATTTTCCAATTAAATATCGAAAATACTCAATTTTGGGATAAATTCCCAAAATTACAAATATCACTCAAATAGCACAAATTAGCATTCAATTAAATAAACAAAGCACACCATTACACTCAGCAAGACATTCCGGTCATTGGCTATACTAGTCTAATTTCCAGAAAATAAAATTAATTAAATAAATACCAAAATTAATTAATTAAATACATTTAATTACCGAAAATGCAACTTAGGCCAAAAAGCCTAATTAAATACCGAAACAGTCTCGGAAATATTTCAAACCTATCTAGATAAATACTATCACCTATCTAGTTGCTAATTAAGCCGGTCTAACCACCTAACATGCATAAACAAGTAATCAAATTGTTAATCCATTCTAACTAATTACCAAATCCCTAATTAACTTAAACTAATCAACCCTTAAGCATAATTAACTCTCTAAGTAGAGTTTAGTGAGTAAACTCACTTGGTTAACAATCTGACGGAACCATGGCGACGGCGAGGAGGAGATGGGCCACAAACTCCAAAGCAGAGGCACCTTTTGAGGTTCGGAAGGGCTTGGAAACGGGTCAAATAGTGTACAACAAACTAAGGGCTTTGGTTTCTATTGCCGAGAGGGATGAACCGACAACTAATTGGGTGAGCAAAGGTCAACGGAGGTAGCGGCTAGTCCAGGCGAGGCTTCAGTGGCTTGGACGGCGACTCACAGCGGCTTAGGCGATGGGAACAACTTGCGACGGTGGCTGGACAGGCATGAAGGACAAGTTGGACCGGGAGGGGGTGGAACGGTGCACAGGACTGGCACGGTTGGCGAGCGGGGCGCTATGGCGAGGCATCCACTACAGGCGATTCGACGGGCTACTCGATGGTGGAGGGGATTGCTCTACTCGGTTTTTTGGTTTTTGGAGGCTTCAAGCTTCTTGGAAATGGAGGGGTCTACGGGAATGGAGAAGAAGTGGGGACAACAAAGCTTGAGGGGGCTACCTTGGTCTCCAATCTATCTTCTTGTCCCCTTGACCAAGGCCCACCATGGCTGGCTAGCTTCCATAGCCTCTTGTAGCCCACGAGCTTCCCTGAGAAACTATTGAAGAGGTCCAAAGGTTCAGGGCATGGAGGGCTACGAATTTTGCACTTGGTTTCTCCAAATTTCACTTCAATTCCCTTTTGAATTAGCTCAATTCGGCTCCCATAAATTTCACCAACGGCTCCTCAATCAAATTGGCATTTTTTCTTGCTGATAAAACCAACTTGCATCCTAATTACGCGATAAAAAACGGTCCCCTGAATTTTCCAAACAAAAATGGCCTCACTTTGAAATTTTGTCGAAAATCTCGGTTTGCAGAAAAATCTTCAGAGGATGAGTTAACATTCCTAAAATGACTTGTGACATGACAAAACTTTCAATTTTTGAAATCGGATTCAAATTCGTGGTTAATTTCAATTTGGCGCAATTTTAGCGTGACCTAGGCTACTGAACAACTTTCAAAAATTTTTAGTGTAATTGACCCGTGGTCGATTTTCTTCGAACTACAATATACCCCTTCAACACATTAGTGACTCTCGGTGGTCGTGAAAATTTCGAGATTTTAAATATGGACACAGGATACAAAAACGATAGAAAAAATTAGTCTAGTGCCAATCGACGAGACTTTTGCAATTTGGTGGAATCACCCATGTTTAGCCACACATCTCAGTTGAACCGACCTATCTCTAATCTCTAGTCGATCTTTACTATGCTGTAATGATCTCTGCAGATGAGCACGGTCGAGTAGTCAATTCCTAGTCGAATTCTCAAGTCTAATGCATTAAAATCCCTTAATGACTTCCCTAGATAATCTAGTTATATAATGAGCGATCAGCTCAAAGAATAGCATTTTAGGCGCGTCGATGAAAGGCCCGATTTATTTAATTGAAAGCAAAACTAAATTTTCAGAATGTCACACTAAGCGTGGACACTTGGTATGTTGGGCCTTTGCCTTAGAAGATAATTTTAGACTTTATTTGGATCCATTAATAAATGGAATACCAAGGCCTTGGACTAGTCAAAATTTCTTAGAAAAATAAATGTGAATACATGTGAAAGCATTAAATGAAATGTGGGCTCTTGAGGAATATGTGCCTTTTTAGCCTAGGTCTAGTCATACCCTAAAAACTGAGTGTGCAAAGTAGACTTTGGACCCTACAAAGAGGACAACATGCCTAGAGAGAGAGAGTGGGGGGGTGTAAGGCCAAGTCCAAACTTTGGACTCAAGATAAGCCTACATTAATATCTTTTAGAATTTAGCTATTCAATGACCGAGATGATGTGTTCAAGTTAACTTAAAACCTAGTTAGAAACTTGAAGAATAAGTTTATCCAACCATTAATGCTTCTTGACTCAAGACCAAGTAGGGTGCCACCTCTCCCCAATTAGATTTGCTAGTTTTCATTTTTCAAAACTATTAGACCTTCACTATTTTCCAAATTTATAGAACTTTTCGTAGTTTGAATTTGGAGAAATTTCCTTCATGAAAATTGTTCAAAATATCTTCATTTATAACATACTTAAATTTCATATTAATTTAAATTAAAATGGTTAGGACGAGAGCCCAATCATTTACCGACTAGACCTTGCCCAATGCAGTAAAAACGGTGACCAAGTTGCCTTCTTGAACTTTTATAAAAAAATTTTATTTTGAATTTAAACATATTTCCTTCATAAAATTTTGATGGACATCCATATTTACAACATATAAAAATTTTAAAGAATTTTGTGAAAATTTGGATTTCGAAATGAGTCTTTCTTTGCGGCCATTGGATCTGCTCAAAGGGTAGATTGTTGGGTTGTGATTAGTGATTTGTTGTTGTTTTTATAGCACAAATGGGATTTGACTTCCTTCATAAAAAATGTTATCTATGTACTTCTCTATAATATATTAAAATTTTATAATTTTTCGAGTCTGTTTGGCAAGATAATGATATTGATTTCTAAAATCACCTAAAACTTTTTTACGCTAGAATGAGAGAGTCACACACCCAAGCTTAAAATTTAGTTCTTGAATGTCATGTGGAGGTGTCCCAAGCTACTTAAGACATAATCATACCCCATTTTGAAACTTGATGATCAAGTCAGCTTGCATTTAATGCTCATCTTAAATGCTTCTTGACTTGGAGGGTAAGCCTTGACTTAAGGCTTGGAGAGCAAGTTAGGAAAGCCTATAAATTGAGGCATCCTCCTCTCATTTCCACACCACCTCATCTCCCTTTCACTTTTCTCTCTCCCTTGCTTAATTGACCACTCCTCAATCTCTCTCTCTAGTCAGCCCTCTCTTCCTCTAGGCATCCTTTCCGCTGTTCGTTGCCCTCGCCGTTTGAGGCTGCTAGTTTAAGAAAGAGTAAGTAGAATTTACTAATATTTGATTATGGCGTCGTGTTACACTAATCCAAATGTACAGCAAGTCCTTGACTAAAATTGTTTGGAACTTGTTCTTGTTTGGTTAAGGCTCGGTTTGTGTTTGCTTGGATTGATTTAGACTTTATTCCTTGATTGAGTTTGGTTCTTGTTTATTGGACTTTGGCTTGGACTTTGGCTTTGGCTTGAATTAACTTGGAACAGTTCTTATGCTTGGTTATTGTGCCTTGGCTTGGCCTTTAGCTTGACTTGGATTGGAAGTGGCTCAATTCTTGTGCTTGTTTTACTATGCCTTAGTTAGACTTTGTTCTTTATTAGAAGTTCGGTAATTATTTGATGAGCTTTGGCTCATGCTTGGACTTGATTTACTTTGGAAAAGGCCTGGTACTTGTACTTATTTGATATGCTTTGGTTTCACTTGACTTCAAACTGATTTGGGAAAATGTTCTTGTGATAGCTTGATTCTTTCATTGCCAAACTATTTTAAAACTATTTCGATCTATTTCACAAGTGTATATTCTGATTCATGCCTCAAGCTCCGAAAAGGGTTTTGTCAACCTTGAACGTACTTGGGATCACAATAGATTGATCCTCTCTTAGTCTCGGTGCGATATTGAGGCATATCGTTCCTAAGCCAACTTTGGTACTAGGTCGATAAACATGTCACGACAAGCTAGTCTTTTCATGGTCTCAATGTAGTATTGAGGCATAGCGTTCTCAAACCAAGTCCAGTATTAGGTCAGTAAAATGTCATAACACGCCGATCCTATCATGTTCTTAGTGTAGTATTAATGTGTAACATTCCCGAGCCAAGATGGGTATTAGATTGATGCTCAAACATGTCGGATCAAGCAGCAATCCTTGATCTATGCCTGACATGTTCAACGTTTCAATTCTAGTAAATTATTTCCCACACTTATGCATGACATGCCTTCGGGCCCTTGAATAAAAAGTGAAGATAAGAACCAAATTGTGATGCTTGATGCATGGTCACACGAGGGACTAATTTCTAATGGTCGACCAAAGGATTTTGGCGACAATGCTGGACGGACTCATTGTCAGGGAATCGTCGTCATCCTTAAATTATGGGACTTTACCTAATTAAGTTTGGATGCCTGATGGATGCATAGTTGAATGATGTTCGTCACCCTTAGATTAGGGAATGTTACTCAATGTATTTAGAATGCCCAGTGGATTCCGAAAGAGTCAATAAATTTCAGCTATTAACAAATGAATCCCAAATGCATGAGTTTCTCATACACGAAATAGGTTATTGGTATATGCTTGCATATGATCAAGTAAGGTGTGACTTCCTCATGTTATCTAATAAATCTTGGCTTATACTTGCATATTATTGTTTGAGGATTTCTCATGTTACTAACCAAGATTTAGCTTTTGTTTTGTCATTGATTTACCATCTACAAGTGGTCAGGTTAAGTTATGTACTTAATGATAGGTGAGGCATCCTCTTACCTAGAAATTAGTAGGTTTTATTTCCTAAGTTCATAACTCACCCTGTTGTTTTTCAAAATTATAGGCATGGAGGTCTCATATTAGTTCTAAAGTTACAGTCTCGCTAGAGTTGCTAACAATTATCTTGGCCTTTTGAGTATAGTAGAAGTAGTTGTTGTAAATATAATGGCCTGTGATAGAAGGGCTTGTAAATATAACTCATGTAATTGTGTGTTTGCAAATGATTGTTTTATTAGCTATTTGTTATTGTCTGGGTGTTTGATAACTCTATAAAAATAGAGTTATTTTACCTATTTTAGGCAACAATTAATGTAATATCTTAGAGAAAATATTTGGATTTCCCTCTGATTATTTGAATTTTATTTATTTATGCAGAATAATGAGATATGGAGGAGATAATGAAAAGAATGGCAATTATCAGAATTCAAATAAAAGTAGCAGTGGAAGATGGATATCAAATCAGAAATTCTTGATTTTGTTCCCTAATGTTATCTACAAGCGTTGGGAGATTGATATTTTATATCTCCTATAAATAGAAAAGAGAGAGTAGCTAGGTTTTGGAGGGGGTTAGATCGTTTTTCATTCTTAGGAGATTTTTTCAAGTATTTTGAAGAGAAGACAAAAGTGGTGACAGAATTCTTGTTCTTTGATTCAAGATGCTAGGTTTGATTTATATTTTTATTTATTCTTCTACTATGTTCTAATTTTCTTTGTTAGGGCTAGGATGTAGCCTAACCATGATGATATGAATTCCATGATTTTTATGTTTTACAATTGATTTCATTCATGTGAGTTATATATTATTGCGTTTAATGCTTTTGAGTGACTGGCCACCACTTGAATGATCTGATGTGCATGTTTGAGACTGAGAAGTGATAATATACAATTGCTCATTATAATATATAACCATGAATTAAACGTGGATAGAAATATACCGCGTTATTTGTGTAGCTTTCGGTGAAAATGTGATCCAAAAGACTCATTGTAAGCCGAGAATATTCATAGTTTTTAATGCGCTCATGTTTATTTTAATTTACATAGAGATATAGTGGATTAATAAGTTGAGTAGGTTTGCTATACCTAGAGATAGGATAGTAAATAGGTTAGAAAATTCCGCTATCATATGTTTGATATCGTTCTTGTATTCACAATAATCTGAAATTCATATCTAGTGGTTATGATAAAATCGGATGCTCTAACATATTTATCTTATTAATTTACTACATTTAGTCTACAATTTTCGTTTTTAATTTATTCTTAATTATATTTTGATTTGTTAGATAAATTTTAGAATTAGTCTATTTTAGTATTTAATTGGTTTATTAATCATCGATCTTCGTGGGACGATACTTTTTCTTATCATTATATTACTTGTTTGACATGTGCACTTGCGTTTAGAATTTCACGAACAAGTTTTTGGCACCGTTGCCGGGGATCGTTTGTTTAATACTAATTAATATTGATACTAGATAGTTCTAAGTTTAATCTAGCTCTTGTCTTGTTTTATTTTTCAGGGTGTGCATCGGTTTATGACACGTAGCCAACAAGGGAAACTTGTTGAGCTTGATCCAGAAATCGAGCGTACATTCAAAAGGCGATTGAGAGAACAAAGAAATCACGCTAAGAAGATGGCAGACGGTGAGAATGAAAATCCATGTAGACTCTTAAGAGATTATGCTGCGCCAACAATTCAAGGAACCACATCGAGTATTAGAAGACCTGCAATTCAAGCAAACAACTTTGAGATCAAGCCATCACTCATTCAGATGCTTCAACAATCAGTGCAATTTAGTGGGCTACCAAGTGATGATCCAAATGCTCACATCGATGCTTTTCTTGAAATTTGTGACACCATTAAATATAATGGAGTTACAGATGATGCTATTAGATTGAGATTATTTCCATTCTCTCTTAGAGACAAAGCTAAGAATTGGCTTTCTTCTCTTCCTGCAGGATCAATTATTACATGGAATAATATGGCTCAAAAATTTCTTGGTAAGTTCTTTCCACCTGCAAAGTCTGTGAAGATGCGTAACAATATTACTAATTTTATGCAGATTGATAATGAATCATTATATGAAGCATGGGAAAGATTCAAAGAATTTCTTAGGAGATGCCCACATCATGGACTACCCATATGGATGCAGGTACAAACTTTTTATAATGGCTCTAGTACAAATCTTCGTTCTATTATTGATGCAGTTGCAGGAGGAACTCTAAATAATAAAACACCAGAAGAAGCCTACAACTTATTAGAGGAGATGGCGTCCAATAGTTATCAATGGCCTACTGAGAGATTACCAATGCGAAAAGTTAATGGAGTTCATGAAGTGGATGCTTTTGCTGCAATTGCTGCAATTGCTGCACAATTTGAAGCACTCAAGAAAAAGCTAGATAATATAAGTGTTTCAGCCATGAAAATTCAGATTTTGATATGTGATTTTTGTGGTAGAGGACATGCTAGCATAGAATGTCAGGTAGGTAATACTTTTAAGCAATCTAGTGAAAATTCTAACTTTGTTGGAAATTTTAACAGGTCACAAAATAATCCCTACTCCAAAACGTACAATCCGGGATGGCGCAATCATCCAAATTTTTCATGGAATAATCAGGCGTGACAAGACCACCGGGATTCAAACAATTAGAGGAGACAAAGTCAAATTTGGAAGATATAGTCACCAAACTTGCTAATACGACTCATGACTTTATCAAAAGCACGGATGTGAGATTTCAAAATCAAGAGGCTTCAATCAGAAATCTGGAGATGCAAGTTGGTCAGTTAGCAAGCATGATGTCAGGAAGACAACATGGTTCTTTACCGAGCAACACGGAGAAAAATCCAATTGAAAACATAAAGGCTATTACCCTGAGAAATGGTAAACAAATTGGAGAAGAAGATATTTTCAGAGAAAAGGAAGAGGTGATCAATAAACAAGCAAGGGAGACAAGCAAGAGTAAACTTTTTCCAGATAATCCCACGCCATATGTGCCGCTAATTCCATTCCCTCGCGACTCAAGCAGCACAAAATAGAAAAGCAATTTTCTAAATTTCTTGATGTATTTAAAAAATTGCACATTAACATTCCTTTTGCAAATGCTTTAGCGCAAATGCCTAGTTATGCAAAAATTTTTAAGGAAATTTTGGCAAACAAAAGAAAGCGGAGGATTATGAAACCGTGAAGTTAAATGAGGAGTGTTCAGCCATCCTACAAAACAAATTACCTCCGAAATTAAAAGATCTAGGGAGTTTTATTATTCCTTGCACTATTGGAGATTCTTACTTTGAAAAGCATTATGTGACTTAGGTGCAAGTATTAATCGATGCCTTATTCTGTTTTCAAGAAATTAGGATTGGGCGAGATAAAAGCAACCACAGTGTCACTTCAACTAGCTGATCGATCAATTAAATATCCGAGAGGTATTGTGGAAGATGTTTTGGTAAAAGTTGACAAATTCATCTTCCTGCAGATTTCATAGTTCTTGACATGAAGGAAGATTTTGAGGCACCACTTATCTTAGGTCGACCTTTTCTAGCAATAGGAAGAGCTCTTATTGATGTACAACAAGGGAAGTTGATCCTTAGAGTTCAAGATGATCTTGTTTCATTTAATGTTTTTAAAGCAATGAAATATCCATCTGATGATAATTCTTGTTTTAGAGTTGAGACAGTGGACAAGTTGGTGAATAAGGTTTTTCAAGAAAATATTTTTAAAGATCCACTTGAAGTATGTCTGATTCAACCAATGGACAAAGATATTCAGAATGAGGAGATAAAGAAGTATGCAAATTTCATGGAGGCAATTCCATCATATTCAAGGCAAAAGGCAATTAAATTCGAAGAGTTGGGAAAACACATTACAAAGCCTAAACCATCAATTGAAGAGCCTCCAATTCTTAAACTCAGACCCTTACCTTCTTATTTGAAATATGCTTATTTAGATGGAGTTTCTTCTTTACCGGTAATTATATCTTCTTCTTTGACAGATTTGATGGAGGAAAAATTGCTCGAGCATTAAGAGAGTATAAAGGTGCAATTAGATGGAAAATAGATGATATCAAGGGTATTAGTCCTTCAATTTGCATGCACAAAATTTTGATGGAGGAACAATATAAACCCGTTATCCAACCTCAAAGGCGTTTGAACCCGAAGATGCAAGAAGTAGTAAAAGCTGAGGTAATTAAGCTACTTGATGCAGGTATCATCTATTCTATCTCTGATAGTTCTTGGGTAAGTCCTGTACAAGTTGTGCCAAAGAAAGGTAGTATGACTGTTTAGAAAAACGACAACAATGAATTGATTCCAACTAGAACAGTTACTGGGTGGCATGTGTGTATGGATTACAGAAAATTGAATGATACCACTAGAAAAGATCACTTTCCTTTACCATTTATTGATCAAATGTTAGAAAGACTTGCAGGACATGAGTTTTATTGCTTTCTTGATGGATATTCATGGTATAATCAGATTCCTATTGCACCAGAAGATCAAGAGAAAACTACTTTCACTTGTCCCTATGGTACTTTTGCTTTTAGAAGAATGCCCTTTGGTCTTTGTAATGCACCAGCTACTTTTCAAAGATGCATGATGGCTATTTTTTCTGATATGGTTGAAAAATATATTGAGATTTTCATGGATGATTTTTCCGTTTTTGGCTTATCATTTGATTCTTGTTTAAATAATTTGGATTTGGTCTTACAAAGATGTGAGGAGACTAACCTTGTTTTGAATTGGGAGAAGTGTCACTTTATGGTGCAAGAAGGAATAGTGCTCGGGCATAAAATTTCTCAAAACGGAATAGAAGTTGATCGAGCCAAAGTGAAGGTCATTGCAAAATTGCCTCCGCCAACATCCGTGAAACTTGTCGAGGATTTTTGGGACATGCAGGATTTTACAGGCGATTTATAAAAGATTTTTCAAAAATTGCTAAACCTCTTTCTAATCTTTTGGAAAAAGATACTCCTTTTAATTTTTTATTGAATGCATGCAGGATTTTAACACTTTAAAGAGAAGTTAATATCAGCACCAATAATTGCAGCACCAAATTGGGATTTACCTTTTGAGCTGATGTGTGATGCTAGCGATTCTGCAGTAGGAGCTATTTTGGGACAAAGGAAGAATAAAATTTTTCGAACCATATACTATGCCAGTCGAATCTTGTCGGGTGCACAATTGAATTATTCAACAACAGAAAAGGAACTTTTGGCGGTAGTATTTGCTTTTGATAAATTTCGTTCTTATTTAATTGGCTCAAAAGTTATAGTTTATTCGACCACTCGTTCTTAAGTATCTCGCTAGAAAAGAAAGAATCAAAACCTAGGTTGATCGGTGGATTCTACTTCGCAAGAATTTGATTTGGAAATCAAAGATAAGAAGGGGACTGAAAATCTAATTGCAGACCACTTATCAAGAATTCCAAATTTGAAGGAAGAGGTAAGACCAATTTTGGAAGAGTTCCCCGATGAGAAAATATTTTCTATTAAGTCCACAAAAATTCCCTGGTACGCAGACTTTATAAATTATTTGGTAAGTAATGTTTTTCCTCCTGAATTATCATATCAACAGAAGAAAAAATTCTTTTATGATGTTAAAAATTATTTTTGGGAAGAACCTTTCTTGTTTAAAGTATGTGCAGATCAGGTCATAAGAAGATATGTTCCAGACGAAGAGAAGGCAAATATTTTACATCATTGTCATAATGGAGAGATAGGTGGCCATTTTGGTGCCACCAAAACTGCAGCTAAGATTTTGCAATCTGGATTTTATTGGCCTACACTTTTTAAGATGCATACTCCTATGTAGCTTCATGTGATAGATGTCGAAACTGGAAATATTTCAAGAAAAATGAGATGCCTTTAAACAACATTATTGTGTGTGAATTATTTGATGTTTGGGGTATTGATTTCATGGGACCCTTTACACCTTCTTGTGGAAATTTATACATTTTAGTGGCTGTGGAGTATGTGTCTAAATGGGTAGAAGCTGTAGTATTGCCAACAAATAATGCTAAGGTTGTGGTCAAATTTTTGAAGAAAAATATTTTTACCCGATTCGGCACTCCTAAAGCAATCATAAGTGATAGGGGAACACATTTTTACAATAAACAATTTGAAGCACTTTTGGATAAGTATGGAGTTACACATAAGGTTGCAACCCCTTATCATCCTCAGATTAGTGGTCAAGTAGAGATTTCAAATAGGGAAATCAAGAGAATTTTAGAAAAAACAGTGAATGCCTCTAGGAAAGATTGGTCAATAAAACTTGATGATGCACTCTGGGCCTATAGGACAGCGTTCAAAACTCCAATTGGGATGTCTCCTTTTAGGCTAGTGTTTGAAAAGCTTGTCACTTACCAGTGGAATTAGAGCATAAAGCATATTGGGCATTGAAATTTCTGAATTTTGACATGTAGTCTGCAGGTGAAGAAAGATTATTGCAACTGAACGAATTGGAGGAATTTCGCAATGAGGCCTATGAAAATTCTAAGTTGTATAAGGAGCGTACAAAAAGATGGCATGACAAGCACATATTCAGAAGAGAGTTTAAAATTGGTCAAAAAGTCTTACTATATAACTCTCGTCTTAAACTTTTCCAGGAAAGTTGCGGTCTCGATGGTCTGGTCCTTTTACAGTTACACAGGTATTCCCATATGGAAGAATTGAAGTTGCGCATGGCACTGAGGGCACACTCAAAGTGAACGGTCAACGTTTGAAGCCCTACTTTGAAGGTGGTTATAACAAGCAGAAGACCACCATTGAATTTCATCCTCCAGAATAGCGACATTTGAGATAGTTTGGCTGAAAACTATAAAGCAAATGCTTCTTGGGAGGCAAACCAAGCATTTTAATTATGTTTTTATTTATTTTTATGTTTATGTTTGGCAAAAAAAAAAAAAAAAAAAGAGATTAAGCTTCTCTATGTTATCCAGGTTAACTTTTAGGGAGCACCTTTCAAGAGTCAAGGTCATCCATGGACTTATCCTACAACGAGGGAAGTTTTCTTCTTCCTATTCTATTTTTCGCATTGAGGACATTGCTTCATTCAAGTTTGGGGAGGAGACAAATTTAATTTTTCAATAATTTTTTTTATCATGATTGCTTTCCTAATTGTGAATTTTTACGATTCTTAGGAAAACTTAAATTTTATTTAAACTTGCAATTGATGTGTGAGTTAATCTTAATTCGATTATGTTGATCCACTTACCGAGCACTAAAAGTCCTTAATTTTTGAATTGTGTGTAAATTTAGAGAACATTCATGTGAAGTATGTGATTTTCTTAAATTTCACCCAAATCTTAGAATTTGTTTGATTTTCTCTTGAGGCGAAATCCTAAGCTAAATCTAACTGAGAAAATGATTTAGGCAATTTTTGGATCGATTGAGCCTTTTAAGCTAACCCTGTTTATTTATCCCTAGTCAGCCCGTTGAGCCTTAATTATTACCCAATTTTTCATTGGCACACATATATATTTAGCCTAGCTATTATCAAATTATATTTTTATCCCATGCCCTATGAACACGTTGATTTTCTTTTGGGATAAAAAAAATTATTTGAGCTTGATAGAAATTTGGGAGGAATGATGGAGTAAAAAAAAAAAAAGAAAAGAAAAAAAGTGATTGTTATGGTTGTTTGGGGTGTAAAAAAAAAAAAAATTGCTTTTATGGTTCCCTATCCAACTTTCAATTGAGTGAGCCATTTGGATATTCAATGGGTTGGAAATTTTCATGTTATATTAGGAGGGATTTTGGGAGAAACTCCACCATAAAGCAATTCAAAAAAAAAAAAAAGGAGAGAGAAAAAAAAAAAGGAATGGTGATATATGGTGGCAGAAAAATTATCTTGAAGGAGTGAAATTGGATCGTGACATTGGCTCTAATTAGATCCTAGAAATCAACGTGTTGATGGGTGATTTGAGCTTAAAATTCCCGTTATCACACCTTTAGCCCAGCCTTACATTACAACCCGAGAAAAGTCCTATTGATTTTTGGTTGGATAATTAGCTTACATTAGTGGAGAGAGGAATGAAAAGCAAATCTATGAGATTTGGTCATAATTATTGAGAATTTTTGAGAGATTACATGTTAATGTGAATTTATCTGGATTGCATATAATTCGAAAAAGATGAGGACTCTCACACACACACTTAGATCATATAGTTAGAATTGGTCTTAACTTATAAATCGATTTCAATGTTTGGATGAAATTTGTGTTTTTCTTTGAATTGCGAATTTGAGCAATTATGGAAAGATGTCATGGAGGAGGTTGCTAGCTTGATTATGTGTTATGTCTTGATTTTGCTCGAGGACTAGCAAAATGTTAAGTTTGGGGGTTTGATAACTCTATAAAAATAGAGTTATTTTACCTATTTTAGGCAACAATTAATGCAATATCTTAGAGAAAATATTTGGATTTCCCTCTGATTATTTGAATTTTCTTTATTTATGCAGAATAATGAGATATGGAGGAGATAATGAAAAGAATGGCAACTATCAGGAATTCAAATAAAAGCAGCAGTGGAAGATGGATATCAAATCAGGAAATTCTTGATTTTGTTCCCTAATGTTATCTACAAGCGTTGGGAGATTGATATTTTAGATCTCCTATAAATAGAAAAGAGAGAGCAGCTAGGTTTTGGAGGGGGGTTAGATCGTTTTTCATTCTTAGGAGAGTTTTTCAAGTATTTTGAAGAGAAGACAAAAGTGGTGACAAGATTCTTGTTCTTTGATTCAAGATGCTAGGTTTGATTTATATTTTTATTTATTCTTCTACTATGTTCTAATTTTCTTTTGTTAGGGTTAGGATGTAGCCTAACCATGATGATATGAATTCCATGATTTTTATGTTTTACAATTGATTTCATTCATGTGAGTTATATATTATTGCGTTTAATGCTTTTGAGTGACTCGGCCACCACTTGAATGATCGATGTGCATGTTTGAGACGAGAAGTGATAATATGCAATTGCTCATTATAATATATAACCATGAATTAAACGTGGATAGAAATATATCGCGTTATTTGTGTAACTTTCGATGAAAAGGTGATCCAAAAGACTCATTGTAAGCCGGGAATATTCATAATTTTTTATGCGCTCATGTTTATTTTAATTTACATAGAGATATAGTGGATTAATAAGCTGAGTAGGTTTGCTATACCTAGAGATAGGATAGTAAATAGGTTCGGAAATTCCGCTATCATATGTTTGATATCGTTCTTGTATTCACAATAATCTGAAATTCATATCTAGTGGTTATGGTGAAATCGGATGCTCTAACATATTTATCTGATCGATTTACTACATTTAGTCTACAATTTTCGTTTTTAATTTATTCTTAATTATATTTTGATTTGTTAGATAAATTTTAGAATTAGTCTATTTTAGTATTTAATTGGTTTATTAATCATCGATCTCCGTGGGACGATACTTTTTCTCATCATTATATTACTTGTTTGACACGTGCACTTGCGTTTAGAATTTCACGAACAGTGTTGCATATACGGTTCCGCATGTTCTTAATGAAAATATAAAAGAAACGAGATGACAACGCACTTGATATCAAGAGATAGAGTTAAGGTCGTTACATAAAATGTCTAACCAACAAGATTATCCATCAATATATCCACACTATAGCCAACCATCACCATTATCATGAATAATGGCTAAAATTTTCCTCCCCTTAATAGACAGATGCAACTTAATATACACCATCAACCACTTATGCTTAAAATTTATCAAAGACTAGAGAACAATAAGCACATAAGAGAATTCATGAAATAGAGCAACAAGACTAAAGCTTGAAAATTCTAACTTCAAAGGAATATCTTTGGAAATGCGAGTATGTATGATAGCACACATACCCCTCGGCTTCATGTAATAATCTTACCACTTACTGCGGTGAAGGCATGCTGGTGACGTGCACAAGTATTGTATTGCACACAAATATCCTGCTAACTCTGCTTCATTTAGACTCTCATTTTAGATATAATAATTAGGAGCTCTAATTTGCATGAAGAGTGACCATTGGTTTGCATTCTTTAGTCACATTTTTTCCTCTCTTTCACTACCCAGGTAAGCCTCACGAGATTGACTCAGGCATCAAATTAGTAAGCACCCTCGGCGTGCCAGAGGACAAAACGTGGTCACAAAATTGAGTGAAAAGCTATCAACAAGAGCAATTTGTCAAACAAAAAAAAATAGTAATAGACAGAGATCTCTGCCCACAAAACGAGGGCAGTGGACACCCAATTCAGTAACAATAAAAGAAGTGTGGGCTTTTTTTTTTTGCTTAAATTTGTATACAAATTTACATAAAGTCAACATATCAGATCAAATAGTCATGTTAATTCACGACTCATCAAGATCACCAGACCATAACTTTCACTATAAGCTCGAACAATGCAATGAATAGAAGAAGAGCACGTATTCGAAAAAGAGAACTCCTACACAAACCAAATAACCACAAGATCCACCAACTAAAACTTCTCATCACTCCCGGATCTCAAGGAAGCGAAAAGATCCGAAAAGTTTCAGATTGAATGTGTCAACATGTGCAATGTACATTAGATCAAAACGATCCAAATACGCACATCCCAATCAGTCACGAAGCACGGGATTGCGCAGTCAATCAAGGTTGAAAACAAAGAAGCATTGTTCACCAAACTGCAGCATTGCGTTTTGAGGATGAAATTGGGATTTACCAAAATTCATCCGATAAATCATCTAGAAACACAATCCCACAAGCATTCTCAAAGATTGCCTCCAAATGAGTACCACTCGAATCCAGCACCAAACGGATCAATCGCTCCAAAAGTGAAATTCCAAACACTGATTAGTGCATTCATCAATAAAAAATAGCAAGTTATTGAGTACCCCAAACTTCAATTCTAGATGCACGCTTACAAAATAATAATCACAAATTTGAGAGAAGAAACACCTACAAACGTCCAAGTTCCTCTCGGAGAAACAAACATAGGTATTGCACTAAATAACCTTACCGAAACAACCAAAAGCTTTTTTATGTTGATGCTTGATAATGTTCCACAACAAACTGCCCATGAATACACGATACTTGTCCAACACCATCTCCAATCATTCTTTCAATTCCAACTGCGATGGCAATGCATTATCCTTAAGACTTTTGGAAAAATATTAGATGACATGGAAATACTAATAACTTTTGGAAATACATTGCAAAAGATTAGAAAATAAAAACATATGTTTTAGGCATGCAAGCACTATCTTTAAAGATAATTATGTCCCTCGAAGTACGAAATTTGGTGCATAAGGCCTTTGCAGCTGTCCTTGATACAATAGACCTTCTTTTATACTCCGTATTTAATATTAGAAAGAATAGAATAACATTATGTGTACAACCCAACAAAAAGAAAAGGAAAGACATGAGAACATAGTCCATTTTCAAATATTATGGTTTGAAGTTTAATTTATATTGAAATAAGAGAAAGAGTGAACATTAGGAGACCATCATAAATCAATTGGTAATTAAAAGGATGACCATTACAAAATAATGAAAAGTTTTTGAAGTAATAAATCACAAGTTATAAAGCCATTATATGACCATTAGAAAGTCGTTATACGGCCGTTGTCAAACCATTACAATAATGATGACTTAAATGATGGTCATAATTTCTAATAAATATATCAAAGCTACTAAAATATTTAATAAGAGCAAAAACTATTGAAATGTTGAATAGGAGCAAGGGACAATCACTTGATCTTACCATAATCAACATATTGACAAGGGCTCGAGTTTTCTTGCAAGCTATACAACCTTACTAATATGAGGGTTCTTCTAGTAAGACCATAATGTAGGTTTGGTCAATGGCTTAACAAAAAGAGATAATTCAAGCATATGCTCAGAAAACCGTTCTTCATTTATATGTTATCTCTGTCAGGGTTACAAGTCAAGAACTTGCAAAAGAGATATAAACAATCTTGCCTGTACTTATTCAAGCGAAATGTTTAACATTTGAAACTTCTTTGTTGATTTAAGTGCCATAATTTGATAAGACTTTACGAGGGACATAACTTAGGCTTGGTTAAGGTTTTGAGAAATGAAAGAATTTGCTAGGCTCAAAGATTTTTCATTGAAGGGGTCTTGAAACTAGTGATCATCTCGACATTATTACCAGTCTTCTTCCTCCACTAGGAATCATTTCATTGTATAGATACTTCGTTGGCCATGAGAGCCTAAAGTCGATTTTGGGACGTGTGTGCAAAAATGTAGTGCTAAAGCATATTAAGCAGGCACAATAGTTGAAGATCCAAACATCGCCTCAATAAAAGCATATATTTCCAACCTCTCCACAAGAAAGGGTTAGCAAATACTTCACTTCTTATAACTCTTATATGAAAGACCATCTAATACATAAGGCCAGTGGCATACCTTAACTTTGCATTGCTCACACAAATAAAAATTCAAAAGAGAAGTTCAATGTCTACATCCATTATGAGTTTAACTTAAGTTTGCAGTGAAAGTCGACAATCTATCGTGACCTTCGAGGTGAAACACCAAGAGATAGTTAGTCAATTGCTAGATAGCCTGAATGGTTACCAATTAAAGAGATGTTACCATTGTCTAGAGAGATGAACATGGGGAAACACTACGTTGCCAAGTTGTGGATTCACAAAATTGAATCCTGAGTAAAAGAATTTTGTTGGAAGCCCTTATTACTAGCTTAAGGAGGAAGACCTTGTACGACTTTAGTTATTTGCTCATGGCTCTCAGACTATCCCAAACTATGGTTTACTGGGAATAAGCCCTCACCATCAGAACTAGCAGCTTTGTCTTTCTTTTTATAATTTGTTCTAATGACGCTTTCGTCCTCCTAAATAAGATTCATTTTTTATAAATTGTTTTTATTTAATTATTAGATTTATAGTCTTATAGAATTCATTTCTTTAGTTGATAAGGATAGGGATCACGATTCAATCTCTAGATTTTAATGAACACTCCAAATAGAGCCGATATTTCATGTTTTCTATCACACTCTGAATAGGCCGATAATTCATGTTTTCTATCATAACCATGTTGGTGTCATAATAGTTGCTTGTGAAATGCAATTTGATTAGAACGCGCCATTGTTTATCAATCATGTCAGGTTCTTGAAATCCAAACACGTCAGATTTATTAAGAGAGTTACAAGACACAATGTTTAATTCCTTTAAGACATAAAACTCTTCTATGTATAAACTTGTAGAAATAATAATTTTTTTCTTTTTGCCAAACATATGCGGAAATATCCTTAAACGTATATTATGTATGATGTCTACACGTAGTTACACATTCACCACTTCATATGTTAACCTATTCATTGAGCATGTCTAAACATGTCGTAAATTGGCTTAAAAGGTTAACCCATGAATGAGACATTATTACTTTGCATATAAACGAGTTGACCTATTTTTGACACAAATATGATAAAACTCAATCCTAACACATTTAATTACGTGTAGCGTAAACAGATCCTCACAAAAGAATTTCTAAACTTAAGTGCCAGTCCACCCAGCATATCATGTTTAAACAAAGTTGGAAGGAATGATTATTGTTTCTAACCAAGGTAAGATATAACTTCCAACACTTCTTCTTTGGATGTACACTGAAGAGATACAAAGTGGCAAGATACACATTACTAGCGAGATTAAAATATCCCTTGTCTGCACATCCGAGAAAGGAAGTGCTGGAAAAAAATTAGAAGGTCAATAAATTCATTTCCTTAATAACATCGGTTGGATCAAAACCGACACGGTTTAAGGAATGAGTCAGATACAGATCCACCCAAAACTTACCCAATGGGAAGGCCCAAGTACAACTGGACCATCACAACTTTCCATATGGGTTTCCACCTTGATTTCCTCCCTCCTTGGAAGCCGAAAAGGCTCCAATTCCCCTCCCATTTTTCGATGGTTCATCATGTGGATTAGTCACAGCGCATAGTGGGTTACTGTTCAAGATCAACAGTAATCCCAATGGACCTTGGTACAGTCATCTGCTAAATGGGAAAAGAAATGAACAGATGATTTGAAGCAGCTATGTAGTGCAGATTCCTGCTTGGCTTTTTCACTAGACCGGAAGAAGCAAAATGGAAAGAATCATCATTAATTCCACAAAACAAATTACAAAGTCAGCATATGCACATTCTAAATCAGCAGATCCGTCGTAACAACGAAATTAGCAGACCCGGAAATGAAAAACAAAAAAGTAGAAAAACAGAAGCAAAGGAAAACATAAACAAAAAATCTTCACATCTCTCCCTTATTCGAACCCTTTCCCTTTCATCTTCACCTTCGCCATCCATATCTTGCTTTCTGTCTCTCTCAAACTCTTCCTTTCTTCAGCGGAAACAGAGGAGGCAACGACCCACCACCACCACCGCTCGCGCTCCTCACGTGCGTGCAGATGGGCACGTTCACCATGGGCCTGATCCTAATGCTGTTCGATCTCGTCCTCTCCAACCCTTTCCTTATCCTCTGGACATAGTTGCTGCTGCTCTCCCTGTCTCTGTCTCTGTCTCTGGCCTCCTTCCTCTCGTCCAGGGAGGCCACGTCGCCGAGAGAGCTCGAGGAAGACGAAGTGGACGATGAAGAGGACGAGGGCGAGAGGGAGGACGAAGCCCTCCGCTTGGTGTTCAGCCTCAGGAGCTCCTTCCACAACACGGTGCACTTGGGCGGCCTCGGCGATGGGTCGTCGTCAAGAAACCAACTTACCCTGTTCTGTTCTTGATCTTGGTCTCTGTTATTACTGTTACAGTAGTTCCTGTTCCTCCTCACCTCTTCCTCTTCTCGATCTGGCTCTTGATCTCGACCTCCATCCCCAACTTCTTCGCTATCTCCGGATTTCGGCTTGAGGGTGATTCTCTTGAGCCTCTGGGATTGCTGCATTTGCCAGAAAGGAAGCAGCTTTCCCTCAAAGAAGAGCTCATCCGCAGTCATCATCTTGTGGGGACTCATGCTGGCGGCCAAGAACTCGAACTCACCAAGACCGTTTCTTGGCTTCTTTTCGAGGTCCGTTGCTGAGGTTTCTTTGGCTTTGGTTTCTTGGTTGTGGAAATGGCCATCTGGGTTAATGGAGATGAAGTCGCTCTCATCAAGAAGATCTGCAGAGAATGAGATCCTGGGGGCTGAGAATGGTGGGTCAATGTTTTCTTGGGAAACCATAATCTTTCCTTTTCCTTCTCTGTTTAGGAAAGAGAGAGAGAGAGAGAGAGAGAGAGAGAGAGAGAGATGTGGATGGAGAGACAGACAAGAGGGAGGGTTTGGAGATGGGATCTTATAAAGGGAAGGAGACCATAAAGGATGGCATTCATTTGTTTATTTTGCTGAATTTTTTTTTTTTTTTGGTGGATTATTTTGCTAAAATTGGTTTTGCTTTTTTTTTTTTTTTTTTAAGTTAAAATTTTTAATTGCAAAAAAATCTCTAAACTGGCACTAAAAACTAATTTTTTGACATAAAAATCCCGAATCGATATATTTATAATAAATTTACTTTTCATTAATTTTTGTTGAATTAGAACAATATCACAAAAATCCATAAACTGATATATGGTAAAATCTTAAATTGATACAGTCATTAACCATTAAGTGTCATCCAACTCAGCAATTTAATAGTAAAATTTATTGAAAATTAATAGATGATAAATTTATTTCGAATGTACCGATTTGAGATCTTTTGTGATCAAAAAATGAATTTAATTAATTACGAGGTATTAATTTGAGGTTTTTCATTATGTCAATTCTATTTTAATATGTACATCTATATATATTTGATAAGATCGGTTTTGCTTTTTAAAAATGATATATATGTCCGTTTGAGGTCTGAATTTTGTCGTAATTGGAGTCTCAGTGTCGTCTTTTGGACGGTTGAATAGAAAAATGGAGGTGGTCTGGAGATGCCCAAACATCAGACCTGAGATGGTGTGTTAGAATATGGGAACAGCACATGGACCTCCTCGGGTGGATACATGACAAATGGCTTGGCCTCTCTCTAGCTTCCTGCTGCATGCAAATAGAGACCAGAACACATCATCTTTTTGGTCTTTTCCTTATCGTTTCTGTCCATGTCAATCCGATGTTCTGCATATGTTCACCTCCTTAATTATTTGGGTCGGATTCGACTGATTTTTTTTATCTAATGGAAAAGTTCACAAAAGAACGAAAACAAGAGAATGCTTTTTTGTGATAATATTATAGTTTGTATTAGTCATGTATGAACTGTTTACATTTTAGGTGATAGCAGTATGTTAGTAATTTTTCCAAATATCCTCCTTAATGATCATGGTTTGACTTTGAACACTACAGTGAATGCTAGACATAAATGAATTTGCATTGATGACTGATTTAATGAGATATAAAATATTTAATTTGTTGTTATTAACTATCGTGATCCTACATGTTTAGATTTGAATGGATGACTAATTTAATGAGACATAATAATTAATTTGTTCTTAATGAGAAAAGCCAAGGTTTACCTCGAAATATTTATTGCTAGGTAGCGGTTCCCTTGAGATATTGCGCTTAAAACAAAACGCCCAGGAAGGTTAGTATGCAGCTTCCTTCCTCATGTGTCTTTGGGAATGACCCTGAGCCCTGAAATATATCCTATGCTTCCGGTTCCGAAATTCTAAAACCTGAAACGTACTCGCGACATTTAGGAGTGTATGACAAATCAAAATTTCTGTTTTAGAAATAATTTTTTTATTTCGAACTTGTTTTTGGAATAATAATCCATTTGATAAAGTTATTTTATTTTTCTATTTCTGAAATAAATTTTTGTTCAAGAAATAGATTTGAAACATAAATTAAAAGTACAAATTTTTTACTTTTCTATTTCTATAATAGAAATGAGAAATAAAAATTATTTTCATAATTCATCCTTGCTACCAACCGATTATCCATTTGTTACCGTCGACTATTGTTCGCCATTCACCACCACTAGTCGCCGGACACCAAATGTTGTCTACTACTATTCTATGCTGGTTGCTGGCCGTTGGACCACCATTCGTCGCTGCCGGTTACCGGACGCCGAATGCCATCTGCTGCTGGTCGCTGTTGGTTGCTAGCCACTGGACCATCATTTGTTACCGGTTGCCGCTAGCCACCGAACGTTGTCCGCCACCACCTGTCGCCTACCGCCCACCATCCATTGGTCGTCGCCACCTCGATCGCCGATTGCTAACCGCTGTTGCCGTCACCTCGATTGGCCGCCGACCACTACTAGTCACCACCATCTGAAAGGGAGAAATTTTGTATCGTTATCAAACGAATTTCTATCTTTGGAGTATAAATATTGTGTCGTTATCAAACGGGTATTTTTGCTTAGAAACTCATCTAGAAATAAAAATAGGAAAATCTATTTCTCTTTCAATAATCAAATTCTGACCATAATAGTTATCATTCGTGCCCTTAGTAACTATCCGTCATATTAGTTCCTTAGGTTTTACAGGTAATTTTACACACACCTAGATATAACGAGTTAATTAGTTACTTGCAAGGACATGAATAAGTAGAATTTTGGTTGCATGACTTGTTTAACTAATGATTTACAATTTTTTGATGTATACGCACTTCTCAATTATTATGTCGATGTAGGAAATAGAATATTACATTCGTTCTCGAATGGTCAAATGAATTTTTAATTGAAATAAAAAGCAACAAAAAAAAAAAACAGTTGTAAAGTTTGTCACAAAAGTACAGTCATAATTGAGTCCTAAAATTTCTTTCTAGATAAACAAAAGGTTACTTTTGAGAATTTATTGCACTTTTTAAAAATTTTATGACTTAACTGCATTTTCATGGTAAGTTTTAAGACTTGATAAGAAATTTTAGAATTTTTGGTATATTTATTTAAAAAAATTAAAAAAAAAAAAAAAAAAAAAAAAGACTTGAAAGTCCTGTTTTAATCTGAATCATTGCACCACGGGATTTCAGCATCTGGAAAGAAAAAAAAAAAATTAATGATTTAGGGTGAGGAAGCCTAGAGCTATCTTTTAATGTAAGTGGGCAATTGGGGCGCATAATTAAAACCAGGATCAGTCAAAGATAAATTATAATTTCCTTCTTTAATTGCTTTGACTAGGCCTGCACGGATTGTAGCATGAATCGTAGGAGCCCCTAACCATGTGCCCCCATGAGAGTTTAATTTTCTTGCCATGTGGGAGCCAGTGCAAAGCCGAAAACCAATGATAACCATTAGACCCCCTTAATGACCTATTTGCCCCATGCCTAATGGGACTTATCCTGGCACAATTTGTAATTTTGTTGTCTCGGGTAGAGGCAATCTTGGGACCCGAATGACCAGTGGTAATTATTATGCAGCTTCTTGGGATACTAGCTAGCAGAAAGATTTGGGGGGCTGCTCTATAATGATCCAGACAGCTGAATTACGTAGGGCAATGCTAAATCTTTTATTAAATTTTTGTCTGGCACTGTGATTTGATTCTGTAAAATCAGTAACCTAGCATGCTACTATAAAATATATACACATATAAATATATATTATATATGCTGTCTCCGCCTATGTGGGCCTTCCACTGCTCCATCATTGAAGGGGACAAAGTATACTATAATGCTTGAATGGTTAATGTAACCAAGATAAGGTACAGTAGCTTGATCTGGTCATAAATTGATGGAGGTAAACTGAAAGTCATCCAATTTGACGGGGGGAAAGTGAGTTTTGAAAGGATGCATGATCTCTCTTTTAATTAGTGGAGGTAATCTAAAAGTATAGTTATTGATTAAGATTACCATCAAATAAAAATTGTCATGTTCAAAGGAATGGGCATGAGTAGCTAGGTCACACCTTGAGTGACTGTACATTATATTTGTGCTATTACTTTGTATGTGCTTGATGCAAAATACCTTGTTCAGATTTTGCTCTCCAATTGTTATGATTGTCGTATCGTACCGTACAACATTCCAATCTATACAGGCACTATTCCAAAGGATTTCGGACAAGCTGACAACTTTTAGGAGCATTTTCATTTAAGAGACTAAAATGGGCAATATGTAGTTTTTCCTCTTGTACCTTATTTTTGGACAAGCTTTTTCTATCATATAGATCGTGAGAAAGTTAATCTTGTTTTCGCCAAGTGCTAGTTGAGAATTTCTTACTTCAAGTAATATTCATTGTATAATTTGAAATATTGCCAACTCCAAAATGTTCAATAGGAAAAGAAAAAAAATACAAATTTCATATTAGAAAACAAAGAAAAAGCCCCAGAATTTTTCTTCAATTCCCTGGCTTTCCCAAATTGCCATCATCGCTCATCAAACAATTCGAATCATGCTGTCATTTATTGGAGACTCTTCAACCTGAAGATTTAACATATGGCGTGAAGAGAATTAAGAAGTCTGGAAGTGTCTATCAATTGGTCTTGAACAATAATTACCTTGCTGCATAATAAACAACTATAAAATTGATTAGACAAACAAAATTTTATGCTTACCCACCCGATGGCAACCAAAAAAAAGTACAAACAAGACAAGACACGAGACATCTTGCTTTCCTGTTCTTATAACTTCGTTACCCTTTTGATGATTCTATTTCGCTTCGTTTAGGAAAGGCTTTCCCTCTAAGCCCCATGAGCCAAATTTTAGGTGCCTGGGCAAAAATTTTGAAACAACCTCGAGGAAAAGTGAACCTTTGTAAGGCTGAAAATCTAAAGCATATCTTAGGGTGCCTTGGGCTTTCATCTTTTTTGACATGTTAGTAGTAGGATTTAGTATTTTTTTTTTCCAAAATTACTCTCACCAATTTTGCCCTAGTTATAATTGTTCATCTTCTCTACATGAAAGCAATCGGTGAGGGTTGGTTGATTTGATACTTAGCTAACTCTTTTATCTTTATGTTCCCACCGATACCTAATTGATAACGAACTTGAATGGTTTTTTTAAGTCTAATTCCATCAATTTTTGTTTAGGCAATTCTTGCTTGTTCATCATCTACTAATCTAGCTCCTGATACGTATGACATTCTTGATCCTTCCTTTGACTAGTTGTCCCTACCGTGAGCGGTCTAAAGTCTTATTTCTTAAAATTATGTTCTTGTACCCAAATTTTCAAAAATCATCAAGAGTCTTTTGGAGGATAATTTAACACTCATCTCACTAAATCGGTGAGAAAGTGCTCCGCGATGGGTTGCGA
Organism: Eucalyptus erythrocorys; assembly: GCA_014182555.1. Lineage (NCBI taxonomy): Eukaryota > Viridiplantae > Streptophyta > Magnoliopsida > Myrtales > Myrtaceae > Eucalyptus > Eucalyptus erythrocorys. The sequence continues at coordinate 14,334,890 of CM024598.1, read as the reverse complement.
TCGCAAAAAATGGAAGTTTTTCGCCTTTCCGCTTTAAGGACAGCGTAGAAGAAAAAGGGGTACTAAGTGCGGTGCCCTCGTAGGAGTTCGAACATCTATTTTTGAGCTTTGAAGATGCTATTTCGGATTAGATCTTCAAGTCCTCACTGGATTCACCTGAGTAGATGTTCTCAGTCTTTTTTTTTTTCCCCAAAAACCGATGTAATTGTTGGCTCGACAACCCTTATTAAAATGTTCGATTAGGCCCCGCTAAGCCTCAGATATTCTAATTGAAGCAAAACTTCTACGTTACGTCTGCCGGTCTAAGTTGTTGGTAAGCTTCCAAAGCTCCTTCCTTCAGCTGGGTGAGCCTTCGCTTTGTGGATCGTCTTCTGCCCAATGCGGTACCCTCCCGTTTTTTGGTTCCCATTGGGTTTACCTTGTTCACAGGTCGACCCCATGGCAGCAAGAAAAGGCGATCTTGTGCTATACTCCGGTGATCTCTTTCCTACCGAGGCACGCAAACTCCCATCGTGTCCCAACGGGCCAGCAAGGAAGGTGACAGTTGTTTGGGGTCGCACGAACTTTGGTAGCCATTACTCGGGTTGTGTGACACCCATTGAGGGCTGTTTGGGTTGCACAACCCTAATCAAGGTCATTGACTCAAGGGGCCCTCGCTGAGTGTTGTTGTGGGCCACTTGAAATCTTATGACCTCAAATGACAGCCGTTGGCACCAAATCTGGGGCGACCCGAGGCTTTCTCCAGCTCCAACAAAGAGTTTGAATTTTTTTTTCTTTTTTTAATAAATAAATAAGGAAAACCTTGCAAAAAAAAAATTATTTTCTAGACACTATTTTGCCCAAAGTTGCTTTACAATGGACTTTTAAATTACAATTTAGCAAACACCATTTACATTTTGGAATGTCCTTTACATTTTCTTAAAAGTTTTTTCCAAAAATCTAACTAAACGCCACTTTTTTCTGCTGAATAATTTTCCTAGCTATGATAACCCGCAAGTATGGGAGACCACTAATCACCGGGGTAATGACTTATTAGGTACGTGCACCTTGTTAGTTGTGACATAGACCTTTGTCACCTTTGATGGGGGTGACAATGATGGGGCTGGGCTACTTCTAAAGAATGGGTCATGAGCGGTGCTAAGTGCCAAGTGAAGACCAATCTAGGAATGAGAATATCTTATAGCAGAAGCAGAATCCTGAAAGCAACATCGAGAGAATAACCACGGTGATGGAATCGAAATCTGGATTGATTCAGTGAGCCTGAGCCGTCAGAGCACCAACAAAGACCTGGAAGGACCTGAGCGGTCCTGATTTCACAAGCAGCACGTAAGGTCCTCGTTTCGGGCGGAGCAGATTTACCAAATCGGTCGTCTCGGATGTTGCTGGACCAATACGGACACAAGCAGCAACCGATGCGATATGGCCGGTGATCGCCCTCGAGTCTAGTTCCTATCGGCATTTGGCTCATAGATTGATTTAAACTATGGTCTCCAATAAAGCTTTATTTCCGCGACAGTGTTAGACATACGGTCCGACCTGTTCTGTTTTAATCATTAAAACTTCACTTCCGGATACTTTTTCACCGTCCTTTTTACACACTCAAGATTTCTGTGCCGACATGCTCTCCTCGTTTGCGCAAGACCATGCAACGTGCCTTTTTTTTTTTCCCTTTCTTTTTCCCGTCTTTTGCGCCATTCCCCCGTACTTTTCTTTACCCGCTCTCTCCCGCTTTTCTCTCCAAGGCTCTCATGAAAGTTTCTGGCTCTTTCCCTGCTTATCCCCGGATCGCCACATTGTGCGTCCTCCCTCTGTTTCAAGCGGTGGAGAAGACCCTATTTTCCCTCAAAAGATGATCTCATTCATCCGTTCAATCCGCCAGCGATCTCATTCAAACCATTCAATCCGCCAGCCAATCTTCCTTCCATTTCTGTATTGGCCGAGATTGAGCTCTCCGGTCTTCCCTTCCCTTCATTCATTCACTTTCCTTAGCCTACAAATCCTCAGGATCTTTCCTGAACTGACGCATCATTTGACTGGAAAGAAAACCAAACTACATATGGCATCATAACATGCCATTCTCAAATGGATTAATTATACAAATGATACATGAATTTTGACCCAATGTGCAACGTGAAACCTGAACTTTTGATTTATATTCTGAACTTTCAATAAATATTCAATCTAGTCCATAAATTATATGAAAATATCAAAAGTTATCATTCCATTTATATTTTAGTTAATAGTGAAAAAAAATAACGTTATACGTAAATTGTCCACGTAAGATATTCAACTTAAATCAAGATATAATAATCAACAACATCGAATAACATGGATAACTTTTTTTTTTTTTTTGGTCCACTGTTCAAATGTACCAACTTTATAGCCAAATTAAGGAATCCATTAACTTGAATTAATGGAAGGATGGTATTGAGCATTTTCATATGATACAGAGACTAAATTGAACATATATCAAAAGTTCATGGATTACATTAAATAAATAAAAAATTGAGACGGTATTATGCATTGAGTTAAAGTTTAAGGACCACATCAAACAAATTAAAAATTCATAAACTAATTACACTCACTGTATTTCCACCCCCTTATTGGCTTTTGACACTCCCATTACATTAAAATGGCTATATTATCCCTTGCGAATCATACTCTCGATTAAAGATTATTTCTTACCTCTATTCTTCTTTTTCTTTTGTTTTAATTTTTATAAAAAGGCAACGCTGCCCACGTCCCTTTAGGCTTTAAACAACTTTTTTACTCTAACCATTTCTTCCACACACGTTACATTTCAATGTTTCATTCATGTTTGTCTTTTTCTAAGCTTGTTCTGCCAAGTAATAACTTTATTTCCCTCGATAACCCCAAAGATCGTAAATTTTTCAACTTTAATTTACAGTACAAATTTATGAGAATTTACTCAAAGATGGAATATTATGGTTGACCAATGCATTATACTTTTTTTTTTTTTTTGGTAGTGTAGCCACTATGGATGATACTATTGAAGAGGACCCAAATCGCTTGAATTTATCTATTAATGATGAAATTGTGAATGGAGAATAGTAATCAATCACATCCACAAGTTCATTTGGAGCTTCCTACACTAAACATTGAAAATTATTCCTTCATATATATTTGTAGTGGATAATGACTCTCTTATTGATGTAATTGAAATATTTTATTGTTGGATTCCGGCAAAATATTTCTTTTGACAGAGTAATCTTTTTAGGCGAGTCAATCAACTTAATAGACAATATCTTTTGTTAAGTTGCATATGCAACTTATTATTGCAGTTCATTTTTACGTTGAGGATAATTTTCTTTTCCATTGATTATTATATAAAAATTCTAAAGCATTTATAAATGATAAAAAAATGATAAAAAAAAATGTGTTTGGAAATGGTTCAAATGTGTTGTCTTATAATGTAATTTAATTACCATAATTTCTTGTCAATAGCTAATTATATCATGTAAACAAGGCATAGATAGTATTTTATGTAATAATATTTTAGAGAGAAATTTCTTTTGCAGTTGCTTGATAATAAGGGATATTTAGAATTTTTATATCCTTAACTTTGCCATATATTTTTAATTTTTTTTGACAATATCTAAAGTAAATTGAAAGTTGAGCAATTAAAATACACAAACTACAGCATAATAGCTAATACTAAACTTATGATTAAAAAAAATGCATACTAAAACTGGAAAAAGGTTCTTCTCACTCTTACTTGTGCTTAGTTTATTTTTAAATAATAGTTTCCTAGTATAAAAAAAAGAGAGAGAGAGAGAAATATACAATTCATTAATGCAATACTTAGTAAGCTATTCATCAAGTAAACTATTTTTTAAGGAAAAAACCTCAGCAATTATATTCCAAATGGAGAAAGAAAAGGAAAAAACCGGAAGAAGAAGGAGAGGAAGAAGAAACAAAAGAGAAAGGAGAAGGAGAAAAATATAAGAAATTTTCTTAAATCAAGAGTGAGACTCGCAAGGGATAATGTGTCTAATTCAATGTAATAGAGAGTGTTGGGAGCCAATAAGGGGATGGAAATAGTGCGAGCCATTATTCATGTTATTTCCCCTCTAAAATCGATGGAAGAGAAACAACCAAGAGGGAGGGAAAGGTGGCCAACTCAGGCTGAGTTTTACCTAAAGGCCTCGGGCTGAACTTGGATTGGGCTGAGTCTATTTATTTCAGCAGAACAAAAAAAATTGCAAGGGTCGATATCGAGCTGGTTCGCAAAAATTCGTGAGCTTGCCATTTCTTGTAGCAATAAAAATCGTTCCTAATTTATAAATGCATAGGAATTCGTTAAAATATGAGAATGCAAGAGCATGCACTATTAGTATTTTTATTTAGGGGTCAAAATCTGTCATTGTCGTGAAGATATCACCACCTATCTCTTGTGTCTCTTCATGTTTTTGGTCGAAAAACTGTTCAGCTCTCAATGGAAGTTTTTTTTCAGCACACATATTAAGGTGTTTTTATTACTATGTATCTAGACATGTCTTTTAATGTATCTAAGATATGTCAAGAGTCGTGTTTTAAGCCTACATATAAGCGAGTCTTGTAATCGTTTCATATAGTGGAGAGCTAAAAGAAATTTCAGCGAGCAAATTAGTGTATTCATCTCCTTCCTTAAAAGCTTCTCTTGTGAGAGTATTATCAAAGTTGTGCGACTCTGATATTCAATATGTCGGCGGAGTGGATCCCTAAATTTCATTAAATGTGAAGGTGACTTGGAGAAAAAAATTCCATGTCAACAGGTAGCTTGCACAAAGCTATGTAACAGGAAGACAACACTACACTTCAAATCAAACTAGTTATAATAATAAGGAGAGCGGATTGACTAAAATTACATCATTGGCAACATGATTTTAATATGTGCATGATCATATCATATGAATACCAAACTCACTCATGTCGTGTTCAATATGTTCCCAAGTCATGTTAAAATTGTTACTCCTTAACTTAGGATAAGAAATACTGACCAAAAAAAAAAAAAAAAAACTTAGATAAGAAATACTCAAAAGTACCTATTTTTTTTTTTTTTTTTGGTCGATCCCTATGACCTAATTGAACAACCTTTTTTAGGCTCCATTTATTTCACGAAATATGAATAATTTGGAAGATATTTTCTAAAAGTGATCGCATATATAGCTTAGAATAATTAATCAAAGAAATTCTTTTTAGTACTAACAACAATTTATGTTGAGACATTTTCATGGATGATAAAAATATTTTTCATTATTTCTTTTTTAATCGATATAAGTGATCACTTTTAGGAAAATATTTTACAAATCATTCATTTTCTACAAATAAATGGAGCCTTAATGTCCTTTGGAGAAATAATTCTCAAATGAGTAGAGATGGAAAGAAATATGAGCCATATTCGGAAAAGTATTACGAGAACAAAAACTGAAATAAAATAAAATAAAGAAAGCAAATGACTAGTATCATGTTTTGCTGGTCTTTGTGAGATGTAGAAGAGATCGGGAGAAGAGTCAAACGTAATTTAACTAGGTCATTCATGCCAACCTCTTCGGAGAGGGAAAATCTTTCGCATTAATCATTAATGGCAGTAATTTTCTTCATTTATCCACGAAAAGGAAAAGAAAATTAAACTAAATTAATAAATAAATAAATAAAGGAAAAACATCTGAGGACGTAAATGCATAGACCTATTCCTAAGGGACAACCTTAAAATTATATCCACAAAATATATCAATAACAATTTCTTCTTGCCTCCGCATTTAGTTGAATGAAGTTTTCTTCCTCTATAAAATGCGATGAGCAATCAGAAAACTCTTATAATCTCAGAGGACGTGAAACTCTCTCTTCCCCTCTCCCCCTCTCTCCCTCTCTCTCGCCCTTTTAGCTCCTTGATAACTCCATTATTCTTCAGCTCTTGTACCTTTACTCTCCTCCATTAATGCAAATTTATCTTTTGCCCTTCCACTTATTGATTTTTGAGGAGTTTCTTTTCAAGGAGAGGTCAAAATGCCGGCTGCTATAGTAAGTAGTCCCGGCGGCGATGTCCCGGAGTTTGACGGCAAGATCACGTTCTACGTGATCCTCTGCGTGATCATTGCCGCCTTCGGAGGACTTATGTTCGGTTATGACATCGGAATATCAGGTTTAACTTATTTTTTTCCCAATTATTTCATTTGAATATTTGTTCCTCTCTAGAAAGGTATTTAAATTGGCGATCTGAAAAGATTGTTCACAAGGATTTGCTCATGTAACAGACATAAAGCGCACCTGTTTTTCCGCGTTGACCCTCTAAAAACATTGTTTTAAAGTACTAGAAATGTCTCTTTTAGCTGGTAAACTAGTCCTATGTTGCTTACAAAGAAATAACCGTATTACTGTAATCATTTCGGAGGAAAATGTTTATTACGTGGTTTTCAGAATATAACTTCTAGTAATTGAAAATTTCATTATCTTAAAATATTTATTAGAAAATGATAAAGCGCATTCGTCTTTCTTTGATCAAACACAGGAGGTGTGACATCCATGGATGACTTCCTGAAGAAGTTCTTTATAAAGGTGTACGAGAAGAAACAGCATGTCCAGGAGAACAACTACTGCAAATACAACGACACGCTTCTGCAGCTCTTCACGTCGTCGCTCTACATCGCTGCTCTCTTGGCCAGCTTCGTCGCCGCAAGGTTGTGCACAAAGATGGGCCGGAAGCCAACTATGCAGATCGCGTCGGTCCTCTTCCTCATTGGGGTCGGGTTTCAGGCTGGCGGCATCAACAAAGTGATGGTTGTGTGCGGACGACTCCTGCTCGGAATTGGCGTCGGTTTCGCCAATCAGGTAAATGCTGTGCAGCGATAGCAGTAAAGCTCTGGTTAGCGTTCACATATGGTTTCTAAGATTGAACCATGTACGTTTCCGATTCTTTGCAGGCAGTGCCTCTATTTCTATCAGAAATAGCACCGGCCAAGATGAGAGGAGCGCTCAACATTTGCTTCCAGCTCTTCATCACCCTCGGGATCTTGGTCGCCGGCCTCATCAACTACTTCACCTCCAAAATCCACCCCCACGGGTGGCGCATCTCCCTCGGCCTCGCCATGGTCCCCGCCATGATCCTCCTCGTCGGGTCCTTTGCCATCTGCGAGACCCCGACGAGCCTCATCGAGCGCAACATTCTTGACAAGGGCAACGCCACCCTCAAGAAGATCCGGGGCACCGATGACGTCACCGCCGAGTTCGAGTCCATTGTGGCTGCGAGCGAGATAGCCCGCCAGGTCAAGAACCCCTTCAGCAAGCTCATGCAGCCCTCGAGCCGCCCCCCGCTTGTGATCGCGATCCTGCTCCAGGTGTTCCAGCAGTTCACCGGGATCAACGCCATCATGTTCTACGCGCCCGTCCTCTTCCAGACGGTCGGGTTCGGCAGCGACGCGTCGCTGCTCTCGACAGTCATCACGGGTCTTGTCAACGTGTTCAGCACGCTAGTCTCTATCTACACGGTCGACTGGGCGGGAAGGAGGATCTTGCTCCTCGAAGCTTGTGTCCAGATGTTCCTCACTCAGGTGAAGAAAATCCTACAAGTGATTTATTTCAGTCCTGTGCTCATTCGAGTAGTCTCACGATACCATAGCTGACAGCGACATTGTGCTAATGATGCTGCAGATTGTGATTGCCTTGATCCTCCTGATAGACCTGAAGACCACAGGCACATTGAACCACATGGAAGCCCTAATCGTGGTCACCCTGGTGTGCATATTCGTGGGGGGATTCGCGTGGTCGTGGGGCCCGCTAGGGTGGCTCATCCCGAGCGAGACGTTCCCCCTCGAGACCCGGACCGCCGGGTTCGCGTTCGCCGTGAGCTCCAACATGCTCTTCACCTTCATCATCGCGCAGGCCTTCCTGTCGATGCTGTGCCACATGAAGGCCGGGATCTTCTTCTTCTTCGCCGCTTGGATCTTGGTCATGGGGCTGTTCACGCTCTTCTTCTTGCCGGAAACGAAGGGCGTCCCCATCGACTCGATGGTGGAGCAGGTATGGAAGCAGCACTGGTTTTGGAAACGGTACATGGTCAATGTGAACAACGAAGAATTGAAGGAGCATGTGCATCCGCATGTGAAGTAAGGCTGGTCAAGAGGATTCGCGTGACCATGGGACGGGACGGGAGGCGAAGTTATACGCATCCGACCGAATGTGAAGACTGAACGTACATAGTTGTTGACCTAAAGCTTGTTAGAATATTTAGATACTAAACCACACAATTTACCCGCAAGCTTAACTTTTAAAACAGGTTCAAGATCCTATTTGCCTCCTCAGTTACATATTTCCACGCATTGATCTTAGATCAAAGACTAAGTTAAACGTGGGGGAGAGTATAATGAACCTATTTCAGTCGTGTTTAATTTAATGCAATTTCTTTCGGATGAAAATAGATCCACATAGCTATACAAAAGTGAGGTTTGTCTCAATTTTGCCACATTTCAAGAGTACCCAAAAATTATAAATGATTGAACAACCGCTCATTACTGTCATTTAACTAGATTTTTTCTTCTCAGTATTAATTTATTCAAACTGAACGGATGCTCAACCACTGGGATTCGCCTTAGTGGCCACCCTTCCAATATGGAAGGGAGAGGTGAGGGGTTCAAACCCCCACCTTCTCGGGGAGGGATGGGGTGAGAACGCGTAAGTTTCAGGCGTGGGTTTCGACGCCCACGCCCTGCAAGATTGAAATGTGACATAATATTTTAAAGGGGCATATGTACCAATAGTACAAAAACCTATCACGTAAGTGCAATTGAGTCTTTAAACTTTCAAATAGTACAATCAAATTTTAAAATTTGCCAAATTTGTGTAATGAAATCCCTCCATTGAATATGTTTGAGCTAGCTAGTGAAAGAAGTTGATATGAATTTTTTTCTCTAAAGATACATGGTGCCATTTTAACACCTACCAAACGCCACATTAGGAAAAAGAACTTGAACATTTAAAATGAAGAAAAAAGAGTTAAAAAAAATTGAAAAAGAGAAGAAGAAACTAAAGACACAAGAAGAAAGGATAAGAATCAAAGAAATAAAAAAAGCTAAAAATCTAAAATTACCACTAGGACGCTTGGCGACCTGGCCATTGTTGCTTCTACAACGGCGCCACTCCTACCACTGATCAACCACACCAGCTAGGGATGTAAGTGATTCGACTTGGTTTAGTTTAGTTTTCTTGGAAAACTAAATTGAACCGAACTGATAAGGAAATTTCAAAAATGAATAGAAATCCGATCTGAACCAAAATCCCATTTTGATTTAGTTCGGTTTGGTCCTTTTTTTATTTTTAATTGTGATTTTTTTTTTTTTTTTTTTTTTGCTCTTATATATTGTAAGATTAATTTTCTACTCAAATTATCTTTTTCCTAGATAAAAACTTCATTGGTTTTCATAATAATTTCATTTTTAAATTAGGTGAAAATATAAGTTCAATATACCACTATTACTTTTCCAAATGAAAACAATTTTGCGAAGGCTATCACGTGGAAATAAATAAAATACAATATTAAATTCCGTAGCAATTCAATTACCTTAATATTAGCATTTTACATAATATCTTTTTCACTTTAAAAGACACTGAAATCCTTCTTTTTTGCATGAAATATAATGTAACATATTAGGCATATAATACATATAATAGATAATAAAGGCTGTCCTCTTGAGGACACAATCCGTGATTCCGTACTTCAAATTATGAATTCACATAATAGGTTTGGAGAAGAATTGTTTTTGCATACTTTCGCTAATATAATTAGATATATTAACTATACCAATAAATGAATTTTAATTACGAAAAAGATGAATGAATTTTATATTATCTTAATTTACTAATCGTAAAATAGACAAATTATGAAATGGTGTGGTGGTCTAAAATTAGTGTGACAAATGTTAGAGCCCAAGCAAATTAATGTTTCATTAATGCTCCATTCATTTCGCAGAAAATATGACTTTCTAATAAAATATTTTTGAGGAAGTCATTTTCAAGAGAATTACAATATTTTCGATATTTGGCTGAAACTTAAAAATGAACTAGAAAATATTTTTCATTGTTCAGTAAAGAAAATCTTTTTTGTTGCATGCACCCCTTTCAAAAAAATTATTTTTTATATTTTTTTAAAAGTCAATTTTCAAATTTTTATTCTTTTTCTTTTTCTTCTTCTTCATCATTGGCCGATCGTCAGTCGTGTCGGTGGCTAGCAACTAGCTAGAGGCAAGTTGGAGCCTTGCCATAAGCCAACGGGCTCGAGCTTGCCAAATTCCAGCGAGGTTGAGCCTTGCCGGCCTGTGGCAAGGCCGAGCTCACCCCAACGTCAACGCACTTGAGCCCGCTAGATCTAGCGATTTGGGCAAGGCTCGAGCCTCGTTGGAGGTCGCCAAAGCCTTACTAATGTCTAGCAAGCCCTGATGAAGCTCGAGCCCCGCCCAAGTGATGCGAGGCTTGAGCTCCCGGCATCGGCGAGCTAGGCCTCACCCAATCAAGTGAGGTTTGACTTAGTCAGAATTTGGTGAGCTCAAGCCTCGCCAACCTATAGAGAGGCTCAAGCTCACCTTTGGCCGGTCATCGGTCGCTGTCATTGTCGACGATCAGCCAATGAAGAAGAAAAAGAAAAAGAAAGAAAAAGAAGAAAGAAAAGAATAATAAAAAAAATGATAATCCTTTTTGTATTTTCAAATGAATGAATTGTAAACATGAAAAAGGGGACTTCAAGGTTAAATGTGTATATTTGCTTTTGAAATTAACAAACAAAGAAAAGGGTGAGAATTATAATTTTAGATTTTATCGATTTGGATTGGTTAACCGAATAGATAAAAACGGAACCGCTTAAAAAGTTTAAGTTTTTAATATTATTTGAACTAAACCAAAAAAAAAAAAAAAAAAAAAAAACTGAACTTTTTTATTTAGTTCAGTTTTTGATTTGGTTTTTGACACCCCTACACACCACCACCAACCACCCTAAATCTGACTCACACCAATGCATAATGGGCTTCACCACCACCATTGACTGCTTCACCTCACCAATAGCAACCACACTCAACCGCCATGATCTGCCTCATTTCCCTCTCAACCATGGATGGTTTCAACATCGCCAAACCATGCTCAATGAAACTACCACCAACATCAACCTCAACCATCCCCATACTTGAGTCACCACTCTCAAAGTCTCTCTATGACATCCAGAAAATTCTTGCATCAATTAATATGTAGGAATTTGAAGACAATAAATATCGCAAGTGGAAATTTCAATTGGGTTACATGTATTATATTAGAAGAAGGTCCAAATTGTATTTTATGTATCCATAGTTATCAAAAAGTGATTCCATTAGGGCTAAATTAATGAATATTTATCCTTGGGTCAACTACTTAGAGTGACGGTAATTGATTTTCTAGCATATTAGTTGTAGAAAGGGATGATATGCTCCGAATTACATATTTGATGATTTTCAATTTTTAAATATATTGAGTTATAATTCTCTTAGTTGTTTAATAATTTTCGCGAAACATTTTAGTGAGTTTAAAATATCTTTCTAATTTATCCGTATTTCAAAGGGACACACTGATTCCTTCTTTACTTACTGATTACTTAACAAAATATCTCCCTTGGATTAAGCCTTTGGTGTCTCTTTAATGGGCATGTACCTTTCTTTATTTCTCTATCAAGTATTCTAAACCTTATGATTTTAGTTTGAAAGTTAAATTTGGCCAACTATGATTCCATGCATTACATCATCTATATTAACCTTAGCCTATATATGCCTTGATGACTCATCACCTTACTTGGCCAAAGAAGAAGCTCCCTCTCATTTTAATCAAAATATCTCCTTGTACCTAATCTTATTATGCCACTTGTACCCGAGTTACTCATTTAGAGACAATTACAGCATTTATATTGGAACTCATATCATTCAACTTTTTCACCTAAAGATTTTTAACCAAAGACATTTATTACTTTAACCTTAGTTAATCAATCTTTATAACCCTTATCTTGGCCCTATAGTTGGATCTTCGAGAGTTTTCAAGTTCTAAAGGTAGAAGTCCTCACTTCATTAATTTCCAACTTCCAACTTTTCTTCAACTTTTGTTTTCAAATTCTGTAAGTAAAAGCGAATGTCCCGCACTCGTGATACTAAAGTTTCTATCTCAAATAATAAGAGTTGTGTGAATTATTGAATTCCACTACTTTTTACTCATAGGTTTTGCCATTTTAAAAACAAGAATTCTTGCTTTTCAGTTTTGTATTTTGTTTTAAGGTGACTAAAATTTTAAGTTATCAAGTCTTTTTCAAGGTAAGTGAAAACTTTAGGGGCTAAGCTAGATTGATTTACTTAGTACTTTTGACTTCATTGGTTATGTTTGTTAATTTAGTTGAATTTAATGCTAAGTACAAGTAAGCCTGATGGCATGTTGATATATTGAGCTGATTTGACTCATTGTTGATGGGTTCTTGCATGCCTAAAAGGTGTTTGATTTATTTTTATGATGTGTGATAACATGTAATATGTCAAAATATGCTAATAATGAAATGGACTTGAAAATGTTAATTTTGTAAATTTTGACCAACATGCTCATATTCACCTTATAATCATTGGTCTCTGCTCAAATTCATCTTATACTCACGATAACTACTCATATTTATCTTATATAATCATCGGTCGTTACTCATATTCACCTTATATTCATAGCAACTGTTTACATTCACTCGCTTTAGTATCTCCCCTTCTTTCTTGCTGAGTATAACCTATTGCTTATAACTACTTACTAAGTATAATTTATCACTTATATTCACTTGTTGAGTACAACCTATTGCTCATATTTGCTTTTGCTGAGTATAACCATATATTGCTCATATTCAGTTGCCGAGTATGATCATATCTATTACAGCTTATAGTCACTTACTAAGTATAATCGTACTATTTATATCCCATCACCGAGTTTAACCATATACTGCTTATACCTACTTACTGAGTGTGCTCAATTGTTGATTTTCAATATATATTATTGTTGCTTGCATGAAAATGAAAAGAGGTAAGAATGTTATGATTATGTAATCATTGAAAGGCTTGATGAGAAATAAAAAGGTAAGTTTGCCATTATCCTTATCCACGCATTTGAAATGACAAGGTAATGAAATGCATGAAAGATGTTGTTTATGAAATGTTGGTTCTTCAAAATGTGTTTTTCATTATTAATGCAAAGAAGATCATATGAATATAATGTTGATATATACATTGTTGTCTATGTGATTGAATAAGGAAAGTATTATATATGTTTTTGTCGCTCATATATTAATGTTGATGATGCCCTTGTATCGGAATGTCTCATGTATTGGGATGCCTCGAGAGTCGAGATACCTTATGTGGCATCCTGGAATTATTATAAAATTTGTGACCGTAATTAGTGATCATTTGCCCATGACTTGTGGCGAGGCTCGGCCATGAGCTTGTAAGGGGTATATTTTGACGGCAAAAGACTTTGGCCATGTGATTAGAAGTTGTACATCTCTAGACTCAAGCATGGGTTGATTAAATTTTTAATTAACCTAATTAAGAATTTATTTTAAGAGTTGGAGATTTATTTAATTAAAATTGGGCTTTGAAAGGACGTTGGGCCAAAGTTGAGTGGGCTTGTGGCGGGCCAAGTGGGCCGGCCACAAGCCCACAAACCCACAAAACCGTGGGTGGTCGACCGAATCTAGGGGGAGAAGGATGGCCGGTTTTGCATGCAAAACAAGTGTCATTGTGCATGAAAAATAATGATTGCCAGCTAATGATGAGATTTTGGGGTATAAAAGGTGAGGAGTGACCGGTTAGAGGGGGTTTAGTCGACGGTGAGAGAGAGAAGGAGAGAAAGAAAGAAGGAAAAGGAGGAGAGGAAGAGGAGAGAAAGCCGCCGGTTCGCTCGCCCGTGTCCGTCCATTGCGCGTGTTTTTCTTGAGATTAAGGCAAGAAATTGATTTCCTTATCTACTCTTGCATGTGTATTGTGAGTATAGTGTTGTATGGTAGTGAAATTTGTGGATTTTAAAGGGTAGAAGGCACGGCTTTGAGGGGTTTTGTTTGAAGTGGTGTTCTGTCCCGAGTAGGTTCATGCGCGCCAGTAACTTGTGAGGTCTTGCATGTAACTTTGGAGTGAGAATCTGACTTTGACTTCTTCATGAGACTTGTAGATCACATCTTGAACTATAACATACTAAAAATTGAGATAAAAAGGACGAGATTTTCTGGGTGAAACTTATTTTCTAAAAAGACGTTCAGATCTGGTGATGCATGTGGAGTTTTCGTGAATTTGGTTGCTGTATCTGACTTTCTATTGAGAATCTTGCTTCTATGTCTTCATGAAAATTATAAAGAACATCAAGAGGAACAACATATGTAAATTTGAGACCAAACTAACATGAATAGCCTAGTGAAATGTCATTTTTCTTGAAGATGTGAAAACTGGATGAACAGTGCTTGACGCCAGTAACTTCGGGGGACCATAAGATGATTTTTCTTTGGGTATTTCACCTTGATGTCTAAATTAAAGTTGAAGAGAACACTCTAAGCAAGAACATATCCAAAATCCAGAAGAAAAGAAGGGAAATAAGTGGGTCATATGTGAATTTTTCGGAGACGGGTCGTTCTGGAAGATATGGTATGTGGACAGAAGCTCTTTTTAATTATAATAAATTATCTATAACGAATCTGGCCTAGGTGACTTCATGAAAAACCTACTTTAGAGTCTTGTTTACCATGTGGTAAAATTTTATAAATTTTGAAGATCATTTAGGTATTTAATTTTGAAAAAATGGCGAATATTGACATTAGGCGTTGATTTGGATGTAGCAGTGCCATGAACAGTAGCTTTCAACTACTGTAATTAATTTTATATAACGAATCTGACCTAGATGTCTTAATGGAAAATCTACCTTAGCATCTTCTCTATCATGTGGTGAAATTTTATAATTTTTGAAAATTTTTTAGATATTTAAATTAAAAAGATCATAAAACTGTGCATACTGTGTGATCGAAATGGGTTAGCCGTATTACGTAAATTATATCTTTTTTTGTAGAGATTATTTGGAGTTAAGTTCTTCATGAAAGTTGTACCTTTATGTCTTTTCTGTTTTGTGGTAAAATTTCGTGATTTTTAGAGGTCATTTGAATATTTAATTGAGGAAAATGTTGAAACTGTGTAAGCTGTGGAACTCGAATATGGTTTGCTGTGATGCTGAATTTATATCTTTTTATGTGTTGATTATTAGAACTTGCTTTCTTCATGAAAAATGTGCCATTATGTCTTGAATATTATGTGTGAAAATTCCATAATTTTTTAAGGTCATTTAGACATTCAATTTAGATATTTTCGTAAACTATGCATGCTGGAATTTGCACAAATTTTCAAAGAAGAAAGTATAAAAACTATTTTGATTGCATGAACTAAATGTTTAGTATTATTCTAAGAATCTTATCATGTTGCAAGCATGATGATATTTGACATATCATGTGGATGATAAGAGTGTACATCATGTCATATGCCCTATGAAATTGGATCATGCATGTGCATTTAACTCATGATAAATGAGAAGGCTGTAGAATGGTATGAGCCGACGATGCCCCGGGAGTATCGGGATGCCCGGCCAGGGAGCTTAAATGCCGGATGCCCAGTGGCCTTAGGGGCGTAATTCTGGATGGCCTCGGAGTTGAGATGCCCGGAATGTGGGGGGCCGAAAGCACAGATGGTGTGTGCCGTGAATTCCTCGTGATGCCAGTTGGGGTGCGAGATGCCCGGAATGTGGGGGGCCGGAAGCCCGGACGGTGTGTGCCGGGGGTGCATTAAAAGCCAATTAAAATTGTGAAAAATTGAATGATAGATATGCATATGGTGATATATATATATATATATATATATATATATATATATGCATGGGCATTGAATGATAGATATGCATATGGTGATATATATGCATGGGCATTGAATGATAGATATGCATATGGTGATATATATGCATGGGTATTGAATGATATGTATGCATATGATGACATGTATACATGGGCTTTGATTGATAAATATATATATATATATATATATGTATGTATATATACATGCGATGATATGTATACATGGGCATGGGAAGATACATGTGCATATGGTGACATGTATTGAATAACATACATGCTTGTGCTTTGAAAGATATATGTGCATGATATATGCATAGACATGTGATGATGTGCTCATATATGGTACAACTACATGTAAATGGCTACAAGGTAAGTGTTGTACTGCATGCATGTAATGATATGTGCTTCGATGCAATGTCTTGATTGTTTGTATGATGCTTGAGTAGCCATAGGGAATTAATTATCTGTTGAGTGGTTGTACTCACCCCTTTTAGGGACTAATATTTCAGCTTAGCAAGATGCCGCTAGCACCTGTCGCACGTGGTACGATCTATGGTATCCCTATGGATGTAGAGGTCGAGTGCACGGAGCACCCTTGCTTAGAGATCCCTGGATTGATTTTCTTTCGAGTGCGAGTTGTGATTTTCTTTGATGCGGGCCTCCCTGGTGGCCCAGTGACTCAAGAGTTTCGTGGGTTCATGTATGCCGTGATGGGACGATGAGGGGGATGTTGCCGCCGCCGCCGGCCGATGCACCCGGCTGGGTGTGAAGAGAGCGTGTGACTGGTGTAGGCTGACACTTTTTGGAAGGCCAATACAAGATGATGGACCAGTTGATCGAAGGCCTCAGAGTCGAGTACTTTTGTTTCTAGCCGAGCCTACTAGTAGCTTGGGCTTTTTGTTGTATCAACTCACCCGATGTCCATCTCTTCCTATATAGCGTGTTCAAGCCTTATGTTTTTACTCGGATGGGCTAGTAGGTGTGCATTGTGATGTAAGCTGATGGGGAAGGAAATGAAGATGTTTAAATTTTATTTCCGTTGTGAGACTTTACACTGGGACCGCTATGTATAAAAAAAAAAAAAATGCCTAAGAATTTATGGCTTAACTTAAACTTCGTAATAGAAACAGGAGACTGTGGTAGCCTCAGGTGGTTCAGGGGTGCTACACCTTATGTGTTGGGATGTTTTGGAGTTGTGATGCCCAATTTATGTTAAACCTTTGTGGAATTGAGTCTCACATTGCTTTGGAGAAGCCAACCCACTTTACATGAAACCTTTGGGGCTACCCTCACCTTCAAGAGCTCTTTTGAGGATAAAAACCTAAGTTGGTCGGAAGTGTTCTAGAAGAGAAGTGAAAAATATAATAAATGTATATATGCATATATAATTACATATATGCACAACATCTATGAAAAAATAAATTTGTGGTAGCCTTACATCATTCTATGTTATACCATCTGCATGTAATTGAGTAAATAATCTTATGCAATATTTATTTTTGTTTTTATCAACATATCATAATAATAAGATAATGCATATACTTATGCACTTTTCATACATGGTTATTTTGTAACGCTGTGAACTCAATATTATTAGTTGACACCAAGTTGAGTAGTAAGGTAATCTCCTACCTTAAACTTAGATATTCTATATGTCGGGTCTTAGCTCACTCCTTATTTTCAAATATGTATAATGGATTGTTCACTGCCATTACTATTTAGAGCTTCCATGCACTACTAGTGTATTTGTAAAAATGCGCTTATACCTCAGTTAGCAATCGTATATGGCAAGTGTAGTTCTAGGGTTTCTAGAGTGGGTTCCCTATCAATTTGTTGCTTGGTACATGAACATCGAGAGCGAGTTGATTGAATTGTTGAGAGGCTTTGATGGTGATGGCAATGAGTCCAAGAGGGAAGTTGTTGACTAATAATGAATAACTTAACTTTTGTACAAGTAAGGTTTTAGGTGTAAGAGAATAATGTTGGAGATAGGTAACATTGACTCTTCTCACCTCTATACATTTTGTTATGTTAATAATTGCTAATGTTTGTATAAAGATGGACACACACGCGTGCGTGCGCGCACACACACACATGCGCACACGCACACACACACAACATTAAACTCATGTAAATACTCATATTGGACGTTGGGAATGTTCTATTGTCCTCCTACATGCGTAATATAATTAAGAATATAAATAAAAACAACATGTGTTGTACATAACATTCGGGGGTGTTACACTCTTTCTTAAACAGTGTGCAGACCTCCGAATCTAAGACCAAGTCCCTAAATATGAGGTTGTGGAAGTTGAAGTGTAGCTGTGACTACCATGTTATGGAGGTCAACCTTGAGGATAGCGACAAGGAAGATGCATTGATAGGCAATTTCAAGCTAAAGCATGCAATGGTTGGTGGAGAAGTTGTGAAGTCAGACAATGATGGTGGTGGACAAATTTGGGCGATAGTAAACCAATCAAATCACAATTTCTCTTCGAAAATAATTAAAAAAAAAAATCAAATCACAATAACCAATCAAATCACAATTTCTCTTCGAAAATAATTAAAAAAAATCAAATCACAATTTCCCTTATTCAAATTGGAGGGAATCAACGAGGGCCTAAATGTGCTATAATGATGTGCGAGGGCAATTTTTAGGACTCCAATATACTGCTGTGATGTATGAAAGTGACTTTTAATGCTCGGAGTGGTTGTCGTGGGACTTCTGGTCATCTCTTTAATCGAAGTAGTTGTCGTGAGAACCTTTGGTTGTCATGACCATTTTTTTAAGCAAATTTTGTAATCGAAGTGATTGTCATGGGGGACCTCTGGCCATTTCTTTCCACTAAACTAAACGATAAATACTCTTTTTTTCTCTAAAAAAACTACATGAGATTTTAGGGACCTCTATGCGCAATTATTTGTTGTCCTTTGCATTGTGGTTCCAAAAGTCAATTGGTTTTTTTTTTTTTTTTTTTTTTTATTGGTTGCAAACATGGATCGAAATTTTGTTGTTGTCATTATTTGTTACGATGGGGACTTTGTGATTGGGGAGGATGAATGGGAGTATAAGGAAGGAAATGAGGGCTCTATCTTTGTCGATATAACCAAGACATCTTATATTAGATGTGTTATGAGTATAATGTATTATTTGATATGCAAAGTACGTAAGTTGGTTTATGGTGCTCTTGGGAAGGGCTTGAGAGATGATTTGAGAAGCTTAGATGATGATAATAACTTTAGGATGTCAAATACTATTATCTTCACGGCAATGAAGCGAAAATGTATGTTGAGTACATTAGTGATGATGAGGACAAATATGATGACGGAGAAAGCACCCAAATAGGAGAAGGGAGAGATGATATTCAAGCTAGTATTGAGGTCAGGGATGAAGGACCATAGGATGGATAGGAAAGGGAGGAGAAGGGCACAAATGTAGTTTAGCAAAGTGCTGATGACATAGGTGATATCACAATCACTAGACTAAATTATAATCACTAGATTAGATTAGAAAATAGCTCAATCCAGTGATGATGATGATGAAGCTTTGCTTTTGGAAGTTTCTTAAGTGATGATGATAATGAGGAGCCTACATAGTCTAGGAAAAGGTAAATGGACTTTTTGACAAATAAGTTGGTAGCTATGCAAGTAACTAAAGAAGTTATGAATAGGGCCTATGGAGCTGCAGATACTGGTGATGAGGCTGATTAAAGAAAGTATTGAGAATGTTACTTCCCAAGACAAGCTTGAAGAGGATCGAGGAGCTGTATGTAGAAAGAAAAGTAAGTTTCATTCATATGATTCATCTGTTGTCTCTCCTGCTTTGTCAATAGGTATGGAATTTAAGGATGTAAAATAATTTATGGAAGCTACCCAAGAACTCTATTGCTAAACAAAGGAATCTTGAATTCATTAGAAACATTAAAACCTTTATAAAAGTTAAGCGTTTGCAACCTAGTTGTTTATAAAAGATTTATGACTCGTTCATAAGGAAGAGCGGGTCCTTCTAGATTATGGTCTTTTAAGAAGAACATACCTGTCCCATTAATTTTAACAACAAATAGGTAACAAAAACATAGTTGTCCAAGCACTTCTTTGATCTGATGTGATGCCTGATATAAAGACTACTCAGTTAAAGCAATTAGTGAAGGAACATGTAGGCATCTAGAAATTAGTACAAAAGAACGAAGCAAAAGGTGGTGAGGATGCTCATTGGTCAGTGTAGCAAGGAATATGGGCAGGTTTTGGATTATGCTTAGGAGTATAAGCTTCAAAACCCTTTAAGTAGAGTGTTTATAGAGATTGTGGAGAAACCACTTCTTGATAATAGGACCAAGTTCAATAAGTTTTATGTGTGTTCTAACACATACAGATGGAAATTTTTATCTAGTTATAGACGGATGATATGATTGGATGGCTATTACTTGAAAGGCTTGCGCAACGGAAAATTGCTAGCTATAATAGGAAGAGATGCGGATAACTAAATGTTTTCACTGGGGCTTTTGTCTAGATAGAGAATAAGGACACTTGGTCTGATTCCTAAACAATATCATAGCTAACTTGGGGATAAATAATGGGGAATGGTGACCAACAAAAGGTAATGTCATTATTAATTGTTTACTTTCTGATATCAATAACATGTTCTTTACACCAACCCGTTGTGGGCACGTTGGTTTGGGCCTTTCCCCCTTTAATTGCAAAAGGGGGAAGGTTCAAGTCACCACGTGCGCATTAAAGTGTGACTTAAGCAGAGCACCATGGGAGGTGGGTCTCCGCGCTAGTGCTCCCTAGGGATTTATGCCAAGTGCTTGCTGTGAGACGGTTCCTCTGGTCCCCAAAAAAAAAAAAAAAAAAACATGTTCTTTACTTACATTTCTCAATTTGAATTATTGCAAGACCTAGTTCCGACATTAATTGAGTTGATGCTTTATGCTGAACATAGAATGTGTGTAAAGCACATATACGCAAATTGGGCAAAAAACCTACAAAGGAGATCAACTACAATTGCAATTTTTTGGGTAGCAAAGAGCACAAACATGGCTGTATTTAGGCTAACTAAACAAGGATTGCTTGAGTTGAAAAAGGAAGGTTTTGATGCACTATTTTAAATAGAATCGAAGCATTGGTGCAAGGCCTTTTTTAGTGAGAAATTCAAGTGTGATATCATTAACAATAACATCTGCAAAGCATTCAATAGAAAAATAATAGAGGCTAAATGCAGACAAATCATCACGATACTTGAAGATATACGAAGTATGCTAGGCAATATTGTCCTATACTTGCCAATAAATTGGATGAGAACTTGGCTGCAAGTAGATATTGTCATCCCATTTGGAATGTGGATGAATGATATGAGATAATGAAGGGCAATAATAAGTACATTGTCTATCTAAGTGTAATGAAATGTTCATGTCGAGCGTGGCAACTAAGTGGAATTCCTTATGCACATGCTATATGTGCCATTCAATTAAAAGGCTACAACATATATGATTATCTTGATGATTGGTATAAGAAAACAAAATATTTTGCTTTGTACCAATTTATGATGCAACAAATTAGAAGTAGCAAATTCTATGAGCTAACGGATCATGAAGCACCTTAACATTTGTCATTAGAGAAGCAAATGAGAAGGCTAAAACAAAGACAAGCCAAAGGGGGAGGTTCAAGTCAACAAAGGATGAGAATGACATGTGCAAAGATGACATACTCTTATTGTTATGGAGCAGGGCACAATACTAAAGGGATAAGTGTTACAAAAGTCCTAAAACTTGTCACGAAAATGCAATTGAGTCCTAAAACTTGCAAAAAGTGCAATTAAGTTTTAAAACTTGTCAAAATGTTTCAATCGAGTCCTAAACTCGGCACCGTCTAATTTCCTAACAGAAAAAGCTAATGTGGCGCAAGCTAATGGAGGAGAGAGGAACGATTAAAAAAAGCCATGCCAGCGCCACTTCAGCTTTTTCTATTAGAAAATTAGACGACGTCGATTTTAGGACTCGATTGAAATATTTTGATAAATTTTAGGACGTAATTGCACTTTTTGCAAGTTTTAGAACTCAATTGCATTTTCACGACAAGTTTTAGGATTTCTGCAGCACTTATCCTAACACTAAAAGTTGTTGATTGAGGAAGTAGCAACAACAATCAAGTGAGAGGCCAACCAAATGCCCTAATGAAAGGATAGCTGGAGAGCTAGCTAGAAGTCAAATAGAAGGGTCAAGTAAGTCAATTATTCTTCAGACAAAGACGAGAAACCCAGTAAGTTATGAAATTTGTGTTTATGTTATTTTTTTGTGTTTATATAACCTCAATTGCCTTGTTTTTAATGTCTTTGTTAGGTGACAAGAAGGCCAACTAAAGGATTGGCCGAAGTTGCTAAAAGGCCAATTTGGTCGACTGTTCTTCAATTGAGAACAAAATACCCAATAAGTTCAACAATTTGTATTTAGTTTTAATTTTTTTTTACATTATTTTATGGGTAGATGTTAAATTTTTAATGTTTTTCTTGGGTGAGAAGAGAGCTAGCTGCAGCTCAAGGGCTAATAGAAGGGCAACATGAAGGACCAACTGAAGGTGTCACTAAAGCTAAAGGGTCAGTTAGAACAAAGCCAACTAGAACAAAGCCGGTTGAATGATTGGCCAAAGCCCTTATTGTAGTCGAAGTTGAAGAGCCAGCTAAAAGAAAGCCGGCTGAAGGATTGGTTGAAGCTCATATTGTAGTTGAAGCTTAAGGGTTAGGTAGAAAAAGGTCAGCAAAAGTATTATCCAAAGAGCCTATTGTCGGGCCAAATGAAACTAAAGCTAAATGGCCAAAAGAAAGGCCAACTAAAGGGCCTAATAAATAATAGGTTGCTAAAAATGACGCTCCAATGCGAACAAGAGGAGCTCTTGAGAAGATCTTAAAGCAATATGATTATGGCTCTTATACTGATGAGCATACTGGAACAACCATTTTGAATGTAAGTTTTATTGATTGTATTTAATTTATGGTACAAATTTTTGCTCACAATTTCATTGTATTTTTGTAGCTTGGGAGAAGTTCTAAGATTATTATCTTTCAAGGACCAACTTAAGAGACAATGGTGGCTCCAAAAAAGAAGACATTGAGTGCAAATCCAAAACAACCACAAAAAAAGAACGCAGCACTAGCTCATTCTAAATTAATGCGTCCGGGGACAGTTGAAAAAGAAATTGTTCATCCAATTAAAAAGATTGTAAGGATTATGGATCCAATAAAAGGTTCATCAAAAGGAGCACCAATTAAGGGGTTGTGCATATTAGCTGACGGGATGGGATTAGATAGGATGGGGTTTGTGTTCCAAGTTTTATTGGTTTAATATTTTTGTGTTGGTGGGAAGAACATAACTTCATATAAATGATGTTTTAGTTTTAGTTTGTTATTCAATTTGCAATATTTAATTTCAATGTCAGTGGATGATCTTTGTTTAGTTAACATTTTTTGGTTTTTTCATATTCTGGTATGTTCTACTTATACTTTATGCTTATGTTGGTGACTGGTGGTGGCTAATGGCTAGTAGTGGCTGGTGGTGGTTGTTGCTTGGTGGTGGTGGTGGTGGCTGGTGTGTATGTGTGGCTAATGTAGGTTATAGTGCAAGCCGATGCTTACAATAGCACACCACCACCACAACAGTGTATGATGGTGGTGGTGGTTAGTGGATGGTGTAGATCTGCGGGGACTTAGTCTTAAAAGACGTCTTATGTGGTGAGGGGAGCCACTGTGGTTATCAAGCAAGCCAAATGGCTTCTCTCAAGCGATGTGGGATTGCCTTGCATAATAACGGACAAGGATCAGCATACACCCCAATCCATCTTAACCTGGCTCTAATACCCATCTGGGCGGACTCGGTTTTAAAAGACGTCTTGTGAGATGAGGCGAGCCACAGCAGTTATCAAGCAAGCTAGAAAGCTTCTCCCAAGCGATGTAAGACAGCCTTGCATAGCAGAGTACATGGATTAGTATACACCCCGATCTACTTCAACTTGGCTCTGATATTAATCTGGGGGGACTCGACCATACTGGGTAACCATACTATTTGAAGAAATTGAAGGCAAGTGACATCTTTATGTTTACAAAAGTGAAAAGTTTGCCCAGACTAAAATGCATTATCATTTGACTTTCAAGTAAATATTGGTAGTAAAGAATGGGATAAAAAAGTTTGAATTCTATCTTATTGACTATCATTTCCTAGTGGAATCGGTTATGGCATCCCAAATGACCAAATTCAAACAGAAGCAGATTTCCCACTTCCAACTACTTCAACGGGCTGGATGGTTTTCCAAATACTCTTTTGAAACAAAATATATTACTGGTAAGAAAAAATGTTATTGCTAATTTTCTCTCCATATTAAAAGCACCAACAAAGATTAACATGCACATTTTCAAGCATGCTTTTCCTCAACAAAAAAAGTAAAAAATTGAAAGAATGCAAGATTTGCTAAGTTGGAATATTCTCAGGAAATCATTGAACAGATTCAAAATGATAGTTTCATTGAAAATCTTGATAATCTCATATGGCAACATCATACAGATTTATTTAAGTTCCACGAAGGCTCAATTCTTTATCCTTTCGAATTAAATTTCAAATACTGATTTATTCATCCATTAATCTAGAAAGAAGATAATTTCCTTGACCAACTTCAATGATTGTTTTGGCACTTAACCAATAAGCACTTAATAGCTATGGAGTTCCCCACCAGAAAGTTCATTATTAAGTTAACCAAGCTGATTGCACTTCTGCAAAACAAAGGAAATGAAAGTGATAGGAACCTCCTGATTGTGCTTAACTAGCTCTATCCCCCGACTTATTAGAAACACCTCTTCCTCCAAGAACTAAAAAAAAGCCTCAAGTAGAGCCAAAGTTACACGCAGTGGTATTTTTCCAACAACCGTAGACTTCTGTGCGAAATAATGGCATCCTCACCAATACACAAGAAGGAATAGGAACCACCAATTACAAGCTTTAACCACATCTCCAAAAAGCTCGTATCTACAAAATATTTCCTAATTGTGTCAAATTAGTCGAATACAACTATAGATAACTCTAGAAAGTCCTATGCCAAGAAAACCAGACAATTCCTAAAGAAGTATGAGACTACTACTATGGTCTTACACCTGAAGCCAGATAGACACTTAAGGAATTCAAGCAAGCACATAATTAAGCAAGGACACCTCCAATACCAGAACAAGAAATGGCAAACATGGACAATCTCGCACAATTTTCTCAAGAATGATGTGCGCAATCATTTTACGCCCAATGGGGAGGTCCTCTCTCTCAACATTATGATCAAGGACTTTTGTCCTTATCCCTCGGAATGGACCTTGGCATAGCCTCACATTATGTTCAAACAACAAACTAGCCCTAGCGAGTCATGCCTGCCGACATTCCAGGACTCTCCAAGACCTTTCAAGACTCATGAAGGACCTACCTCAAGCAGTCTAAGTATGTGAAATGCCCTGATCTCATAAAGGGAATCCTCTCACAATATCAGTAATCATCCTAATGGCATTAGACTAGAATACTGCTACGAGGAAGAATAGCTTGCAAGACATATAACTAATTGAAAGGGCTAGTAACAACACCTAGGGGGTGAATAGGTGTGAACAAAAATTTTTCGTAAGGTTTAGTGGAAATAATTTGCTTTTAGAAAATGACAAACTATAAACGAATTTAGAATTTAGCAGTTAGATAAAAACTTCAAACAAAATAAAAGAGTTTAGGGAAGAGAATAAGAACACAAGATTTATAGTGGTTCGACTTAGATCAAGCCTACGTTCACTCTCCCACAATGACAACCCACTAGTTGGATTCCACTAAGAAACAAAAGAGATTTTACAGCTTGATGATCTTAACTTCTCAGTGAAGAGTTTGCTTCTCTTTCACGAAGTCACACTATAAGATTTTCTCTCTTTTGAGTACAAATTTGTGCTTCAATGAAATAGTAAGGAATTAGAAAACTTTGGACTTTGAAAATTTTCTTTCGGCACTACTTCAAACAACTGGAGATTCCACCTTAAATACTCCTTCATGCCTTCTCAACCATTGGCACTTTTCAAAGGAATTCTTTCAATCTACCCATTGGACAAAATCAATCAAGGAGATCTTGAGTTGTTTGATGATTGTGATGAAAGCCCGTCAATCCTATTCGCCCATACAATCAGGATCTTGGTTTCCATAAGTAAAACTTTCCAAGTTTGCTTGCCTTTCAAAAGATTTGATTATCGGAATTGATTCCAATAAAGATTGTCAATCATGTAGGTGCTATATCCAATCAGAAAGTCATCCATAAGCCATACGAATTGAACTCTTGAAGAAATAAAGATAATCTTGCGACTTGATAAGTCTTCATTCTTTAGTATCGTTTAGTTTGGAATCTGTCAGTGTGAGCAGACTTTGAATCTAAACTCTTGCGGTCTTTAGACTTTGACACTAAAATCTGGAAGTCTTTAGACTAGACTTTGGAAATGTTTTGTCGACTTCAAAACAATAAAGGAGTTTTCTCTAACTTAATGATTCAAACTATGACTACAACTCTTGGGATGGCAAGCAGATCTATAGTGAAAGTTACTATAACATAGGTCACTATAGCAAAGTACTTTAACAATATGCTAGAGAAATCATTATTCACAGCCACTGTTCATATCACCTAGAATAATTCCTGACCGGGAATGCTAGAGCCTCTGTGGGTTTCAAGACCCGTGAGCTTGGTCTTTTATTTTTTATTTTTTTGGTAACCTCTTAATATTTATAAAAGGCAAAGAGGATGTAATATGTTGGGTAGAATCTCTTGAAGTAAAGTATATGCTTATGAAAATTCTCTTCATGTCTTTCTAAACACTTCTTCTTCTCCAGCTTAATAGGATCTTCTAAGAAATGCAATTCGGCCAGGTTAAAGATGTTATTATCCCAGCATATTTGAGCGTCTTTATGCTCTGAACCAAATTTTTGGGTAATTTACAGCTAAAAGGCAACCCTTAAAGGTTTGAACAAAGGTTTGTCTAGTGTAGGATAGATATCTGTTGTAATTAACTTGGTTACCCCTAGTTCTAAGTATAGATCCCCCAAGGTTTGGATGAGCATTTAGAAAGCCCCTTCAGGCGTAAAAACCCCTTGGGGAAAAAAAGAGGTATTTGGCAACCATTTTCCAATGAGCTTTGAGTTGAAAGTTGGCCTTGGGAATGCTGAAGGCTTCCATTAATGAAATTTCGTGTAGTCCCTTTTTTACCCTAAAAATCATCAGAAACCCAAATTTACCCTTTACTAGCGAGTGAAAGAAGAAAGGAAGAAAGCGAAGCCAAATCGGAGAACCCCCTCGCCCCTCTCCGAAGCTTGCGGCGAGATCCTTCGACCACCGCCACTGCCACCTCCTCCGATGGCCGCCGTGTACAACCTCTTCATCATCAACAAATCCGGCGGCTTGATCTTCTACAAGGTAACCCCTCCCCCCCTCCTCCTCCTCCTCCTCCTCCTCCTCTAATGAACTTGCTTGCGTCTCGACGATCGATTGAACCGGTCGATCCGACATTGATCGCTAAAGGTCGGCGCTTTCATTGTCTGTGGTGTCAAGATTACGGATCGTTGGGGAGGATGGACACGAACGATAGCCTAAGGGTGGCGAGCCTGTGGCACTCGATGCACACCATCTCGCAGCAGCTATCCCCAACCGTTGGGTGCTCCGGGATCGAGCTCCTCGAGGCCGACACGTTCGATCTCCACTGCTTCCAGTCCCTTATTGGTGAGGATCCTGAGTTCACGAGATCCTCTGTCATTTTTTTTTTCGATCTTTATTTTTTTGTTGGCGCTTGTTTTTTGGTGTGTTTTGGTTATGTCGTTGGCTGATCTAGTGAGGGGGAATCTATGTAGTTGTCCGTTAATTGAAGGTTGTTTCTGCATAAGATGGAAGAACAAGTTGTCGAATCTTTTCTGCTTGTTTGTAGAATTGCTGGTTGTTGTAGTTCCAATAGGGAGGTAGAGGGTTTGTTTAGTGTACGGACTTGAACCGGTAATTATTCGATTTCGCAACATTGTGATTTTGTTGATGCACTTTTATTCAGAGAGATTTGAGTACGACTTAGTCACGATATGCAGATCTACCATTGCGAGATCTTCTTCTGGTTGTCTTATTGTTGTCCTCTTTGGATCATTTTGTTAACCTTGCAAGGTTCGTTGTACAGACATTTGCTTGTCATTGTGTGTGCACTGAAAATAAGTAGAAATGGGAGAAAGACGGTGGGACGTCGCTTTATAACAAAATGCGTCGGATTCTACATTGATGTAGTTGGGCAGCCATTGTTGTCCATTGATTGTGATTCAATATTTTTTCAGTTGACTCTTGTGCTATTTTAGATTATTCAATGTACACGATCAAATCATAGATGAGAAGTTGTTGCTTTGATAGGAGCAAGTTTATAATAAGCTAGCTTTTTAGGAGCACATCATCACTAGTTATCTGTCGCAGTTGTCGGTTTTATTTTCGACCTTTGCAATTAGATATGGTAAAAAAAGGCACATTCCAAGTTCTTTTAACGATGCTGGCAACTTAGAATGTTGGGGACTACACTTGTCTAGTAACTTAATTGTATCTTAAGCTTGAGGAGTTGTCGAAACTTGATAAGCCTTCCAAAGAGGTAGATCTATACTAATTCTATTACCTTCATTAAGCATGTACCAGTTGGTAGCATTTTCTTGACCCTTTCGGGATGTGTTGCTTGGGTCAAGCACAATATGGACCTTGCATTTGCCATTAAGATTGAATTTTTGTGTGTAAATATTTGTGCATTTGAAAGCAAAATGGCGTCTGGTTTTAGTTGTTGAACTCTCACATCGGTTTCTATCATGGTTTATGAGCTCCCAGTTTTCCATTGAAGTTAATACTATACGAATGTTCCCACTTCAGGATATGAGTTTTTCTTGAGATCCTTTGATGCTTGTGACAACAAGAAAAACCCTGCAACTTTTTAAATTTTAGATGCCAATTGGCTTAGTAGATGTTTGCTTGTCTTCTGAACAATCAAATGGTAGGCAAGATATGTATTTCACATCCATCGCTTGATATTGGTTGATCAGCTTCAGGATAGATTAGAGTGGGTTGATCTATCCCCTTCCGTTCCTTCCTAATGAGAATTGTTGACGGCCAATTAATGCCCTTCTTGTTCCTTATGGTATATAGGTATTAAAAATGCAAGCAAAGGTGTTCTCTATGGTGACTGGCCAAAAAGAGGCGTCCTTTGTGGTGCAAACCTATAAATTATCTGATACATGTGCTGCTTTTCTTGTGCTTGTGCAGGGACAAAATTTTTTTGGTCTGTGAGCCCGGGACTTAGCATATGGAGGCTCCGTTAAAAGTCATCTATGAGCTGTACACGGACTATGTTTTGAAGAATCCCTTTTATGAGATGGAGATGCCAATTCGGTGTGAGCTCTTTGATCTCAACCTGTCACAAGCAGTGCAGAAAGATCGCGTGGCATTGCTATGAAGATAGTGTGCTTAATTTTTTTTTTCTTTCTTGGCCAAAAGATAGCAAAGCTTAGTTCATAACTGATCTCATTTGCCTTGAATGAAATTATTTCTGAAGCATTGTGGTTAGCTTGATGAGAAGCATGCGTTCTGCTTAGCTAGAAATCTTTGTAACTGATTACCTCTGCGAGTGTATGAGTAATGATTTTCCTTTGTTGAGAGACTCGAGACAAGGCCAAGTGTGAGCCATTATAAATGTTGGCTTCTTTCAAAAGCTTACATTTTTTTTAATTGAAGTTTTTCTCCCTGTGAGTACAGATTGACAAGGAATATAATCCCTTTTAAACCAAGAATAGTTATTAACTCCTTACAATTTGAGTTACATCTCATCGATTTCTAATGTATGATAGTGTCCATTGCAAGTGACTTAGACAATCAGGCTGCGAAACATTTCAAGTAGATTAAGTTTGTAACTAAAACCACGATTTTTTTGGCACAGCTTACAAGTAGAACACATAACTTTACCCAAATCAGGCTCAAGGTCTTCATTTTCGACATCTCCCACTTCAAATGATGATGTAGCATCTGATATGGCACGTTTACGTGATCAAATAGCTATGAATTTAGGAAATAATTAAGAATATTTGTAATTTTAAAGGATAATGCGTTTCTTTGCTTAAAGCATATGTTATCATGTTTTTATTATAATGAAAGGATTCTTCATGTAATTGAGAAAGAAAGCATGTAAATTTTTTCCATTTGATATTTTTTAGCAAAAAAATAAATTTTAATTTTAGTAAAATTATTTACACAACATCTTTAACATTGTTGTTAAAAATAATTTAAAAATGTAACAAACATTATTTTTTTAATTTAAAAAATAAAAATAAAAATATTTAGATTAATCACCAAAGGGGCTTTGCAAATGTGTTTTCTACCAAATAACATTTCTTTCAAAGTTGCTTTTCAAAGCAAAATTCACAAAACAGTCTTTGCATTTCCTCTAAGTAGCTTTGGACTTTCAGCATTTGTATTGGACTCAAAGCCCCATGCAAATGTTGAACCAAACGCAACCTTGGTGCTTGATGCAAGTTGGGTGAAACATACAACTTTGGCACTTAAGTGATTACATTCTAAAAAATTTGGCACTTAAGTGTTCACTTTTAACCATGAGTGGCACTTAATAACACATTTGGTAATTATTCTATTCTCGAGAACAATTTTTAATCGGCAGAAGAACGCTTCAAGTGCCAAAAGTTGGCACGAAGGGACACTTAAGTGCCAAAAGTTACGAAAGTGACACTTAAGTGCCACTTTATAAGAAAAGTGGGACACTGAGTGTCACCTCCGGCGAAGGTAGCCGGAAATCATACGTGGCAATTAAATATAATTATTTCTCATCGAGGTGGCTCGCCGGAGTGCCGAGTCAGCTCTAATGAACCCGAATGACGTCGTCTCCTCGGGTTGGCCGAAATAAAGCCCTTAAATCAGCAAAAACGACATCGTCTCCCCCATTGCCCCAAATCGAAAACCCTAAATCGGGCAAATTGCCATTGAAGCGTTGGGAGCCCTAATCCTGAACCCTTACTCGATTTGCCCCAAATTCTACGGTCGGATATTGGGGATGGAGAGCAGGACTTTCAGCAATGGCTCAAATTTCTCTCGCCGAAGCGAAGGAGAAGGCGAGCGTTTCTCTCGCCGAAGCGAAGGAGAAGACGAGCGTTTCTGTCTTTGTGGGTTACCAAGTCCAAGAAGAACATCGTGGACTCAAAGGAATCCCGGGAGAAGATTCTATGGATGTGCCCGATACGAGAGAAGGGTCGAAGTGTAAATATTTCGAATGGGTTGATGCGAAATTCTCTCACCGAGCCACGAGAGGTGATATTGGACCTACTTGATAGATGTCATCAACCTCCATCTACACCTCTATGGACGACTTGGACGAGGTTGACTCAATGCAAGCTCAAGCATCTTCTCGCTAACCATTTGAAGAATGAAGTTTCAAAGATGAATATTGAACGGAAGTGTTACCGAGCGTTTATTGTGTTGCTGTTTTTTTTTTCTATCCTACTTTGTGATGAAATGTAAAGTATTGGAAGATGAGAAGAAGTTTCTCCGACTGCCATAGTTGTAAATGAGGTCAAGGAAAGGGAATGAATGAATGAATGAGATGCTGTTTGAATGAATGGGATGCTGTTTGTGCTATATTTTCGCTTATTCTCGAATATAAATCGTGATGATGGAATGTATATTGGGTGGATGTGTTGTGGTGACTTCTTTCCTTCAACTGAATGTAAACCAGTAGCAATGAATTGAATGGAGTTGGCATATGTTCAACATTCGTATATATAAACCAGCGGCTTCTCTGGTTTGCTGCAAATCACCCATTTACATAGAATAGACATGAGTGATTACTCGAGTGCTATAAGTTGTACATAGTGATCACTTAAGTGCTCGTCGCGATCAAAAAAAGTCATTTAAGTGTCAAGTTAGTATCAAAAGTGATCACTTAAATGCCATTTGTAATTAAGAGTGAACACTTAAGTGTCAGGTTTTTTAGAATGTGATCAGTTAAGTGTCAATTTTGTTTGTTTACTAAACTATAAACTACACCAGCCATCAACTGCTATCAGCCACCACGACCGCCCACCATTGGCCACCATCGACCTCCAGCCATCACCACCAGCCACATCAAGCATCCTAGGCATCTACTTGAGCCACCACTATGCTGCTGGTATTCTGCAGCAGAGAAGTTCCTAATGCCTTACACCAACTTGCACCATCACTACCACTACCTGGTGCAAGATGTGCATATTGCACACTTACATCTTAGCAGCCACTGTTGGTGGTGGGTCATGGGTCTGTTGCAAAAGGGGTTTATACTAACTGCAGTAAAAGGCCCCAACCCAATCCACATAGTGGACCCACCACCATCAGGCTTCACCAACCGCCACCACCAGCCACACAAGCACCCCAGTCACCACCATAGATCCACCACCAGAAGCAGAAAGCAGTAAGTAAAAGTAAAACAAATTACAAAAAAGACACCAAAGGTAGCAACAAGATTGTTTCATTGATATTGAAATGAAGTCTCACAAAGTCGATGACAAACTATTTAAAAGAAAACAAACATCCACGGTAATTGACTCCTCAGCCCCACAAACCATATCCCATCCCATTTCATTAATCAATATGCACAATGCCTCCTGTCCGTGCTCTTTTCACTTGATTCATAATCCTTGTGCTTTTTCTAACTGGACGTGAGATTTCATCTTCAACTGTCTCGAGATGCGTTGATTCTGATGGAGGTGGAGGTGCAATTGTCCTAGGCTGAACTGATTGAGAAGGAGCTAAAGCTGGAGCTGCAATTGTTGTAGGCCTAACTGATTAAGATGGACTTGTAACTCGGTTCTTCTTACTCTTCTTTGTTGTTGGCGCAGCCAATGTCTTCTTCTTCTTCTTTGTTGGCGCAGCCATTGATTCTTGAGTTCGGCCTTGAGAGATAAGAACCTCTGAACTTCTCCCAGGCTTCAAAAAGAAAACTCAATTATTAACTTTTGTTTGCACCATAAATTAAATTAAATACAGCCTAGCTTATAAAACTTACATTAAGAATAACTGTTCCGTAACGCTCATCTGTATAAAGCCCATAACCATACTGTTTTAGCCTCTTTCCAAGAGCTCCTTTTGTTCGAAGGGGAACGTCAGTTTTAGATACTTGTGATTGGTTAGCCCTTCTTCTTGCATGTGATTTCTTGAGCTCTTGTTGTGGCTGTTCAGTTACAGTAGGGGCTTCTTCTTGGCGTTCTTCAGCAGCTAGGCGGCCACTTGTAGATGGCCTTCTTGTAGGTGGCTCTTGATTTGGCTTTCTTTTGGTTGTTTTTCTATTTAGCCCTTCAGCTTCGGTGACACCTTCGTTGACTTTTGTGGTGGCCCTTCTGGTGGCCCTTGTGATGACCCTTCTAGTGGCCTTTGTGGTGACCTTGGTGATGGATCTTGTGGTGACCCTTCAGTTGGGCCCTCTGTTGACAGTTGAGCTCTAGCTTGCCTTCTTCGAACCTGAGAAAAAGACAAAGGACATCATAAATATAACATCATGCCATTGTAAAAGAAAACTAAACACAAATTATTTAAGTTACCGGGTATTTTTTTTCTTTGCTTCTGCTAAAGAACGGTTGACTTAACTGGCCCTCTAGTTGCTTCGGCCAATTCTTGAGCTGGCTGTCTACCTTGCCTTGTTTGAACAGACCCTTTAGTTTCAGGTACAGCGGGGGCTTCAACCAATTCTTCACGTGTCATTCTCCTAACCTGACAAAGACAAAAACATTATGTCAATTAGCTGTACATATCTGTTCAAGTTATAAAGTAACATAAACAATAATTGTCATGACTTGCTGGGTTTATTGTCGTCGACTAAAGAAAAGACAACTCACTTTGCATTTCTGTTTGTCCTTCTCCAACTGTCCCTTCAGTAGACCCTTCGACTGGCCTCAATTGTCCCTGCTACTTCCTTAATTGACAGCCTTTAGTATTGTGCCCTGCTATGTGGCAAAAAGAGCACTTCATCTTTACACCCGTCCTACTCATCCTACGCTGACTTGAGACCTCTCCCTATTCTTCGGTTTCGCTTTGGTCTTCCCATTCTCTTCTTTAGTGGCAAAGGTTGAGGTGCTTCGTGATCTCGTTGGCTCCCTTAACTTGGTACCTCTAATTGGCTGCAACATGTATTGGTACGAAGCAAGATATCTCGGTTTCTTGTACTAATCATCAAGGTAGTCTTCTGTGTTGTGGCCCTTCAATTGAATGGCACATATGGCATGTGCACAAGGAATTTCACTTACTTGTCATGCTCTACATGAACACTTCCTCGTACCTAAATGGACAACATACTTATCAGAGCCTTTCATTATCTCATATCCTTTATCCCCATTCCAAATGGGATGACAATACCTACTTACAGCCAAATTCTCATCCAATTTCTTAGCAATCCTAGGACCACATTGCCTAGTCCAATTTGCAGCCTCATCCCTTTGTTTATGCAATCGAGTCATGACCATAACCATTATGTCTTCAAGCATCGAGATAATTGATTTACATATGGCATCTATTATCCTCCCATTGAATGCTTCGCAGATGTTGTTATCGATGCTATCACCCTTGAATTCCTCGCTAAAAAACGCCCTACACCAATACTTCGATTCTATTTGGAATAGTGCATCATAACCTTCCCTTGTCAATTGAAGCAATTCTTCTTTGGCCATCCTAAAGTCAGCCATATTTGTGCTCTTTGCTAGCTGCCAAAATTTGAACTGTAGCTTGTCCCCTTTATAGTTCTTTGCCCAATTTGCGTATATGTGCCGCGCACACATTCGATGCTCGGCATAAGGCAACAACTCAGCTACTGCTGGAACCAATCCCTGCAATAATTCAAAATAAGAAATGTAAGAAAACGACATGTTGATGTCAACAAGCAAATAATTGACCAAATCTTTCAAAAAGTACCTTTTGTTGGTCACTTATGAACACCCAACCTGCACCATTTGTTATCTCCAAATCAGCCATCAAATTTTTTGGAACCAGAACCAATTGTCCTTGTTCTCTACCTTCACAACAGCCCAAGCCAGTGGAAACATCTGGTTGTTTGCATCTCTTCCAATTGCAGCTAGCAATTCTCCCTTGCACAAGCCCTTAAAAAAACACCCGTCCAATCCTATAATCCGTCTACAACCAGATAAAAATCCTCGTTTGCATGCATCGAAGCAAACATAAAACTTATTGAACTTGGTCCCAATATCAGGAAGTGATCTCTCCACAACCTCTACATACACTCTACTTGAAGGATTCTGCAGCCTACACTCCCAAGCATAATCCCACACCTGTCCATATTCCCTATTGTACTGATCAATGAGTATTTTCATCACCTTTTGCTTCGTTCTTTTGCATTGTTTCCTGCTTATATTGATGCCAACCTGCTCCTTCACCAGCATCCTAAACTGAGTACTACTCATCTGAGGCATCATCTTAATCAAATCAAAGAAGTGCTTGGACAACCATGCACTTGTCACCCTTTTGTTTTCAAAATTAATGGAACAAGTATGTTCCTCTTGGTACGCTCTAATCTAGAAAGATCCACTTCTCCTAACAAATGCGCCATAAATCTTCCATGGACAATTTTTCTCGTGAACACCTAGCTCTTACAAAGGCCTTAGTGTTTCTAATAAAGTCAATGTTCCTCTCGTGCAGCAATGGAAGACTTCAGTATAGCTTCCCTAAATTGTTTTGCATCTTGAAATTTCATACCTACCGACAAGGTAGGAGAGGCGATGGATGAATCATAAGAAGGAAACTTACTTTTCTTTCTCCTTCTATGCACAGCTCCTTCATCTTCTTCAAGCTCATCCTGGGAAGTAACATTCTCAAGGCTTTCTTCATAATCAGTCTCCTCACCAGCGGCAACAGCATCTACAGGGCCTTCGGCCCTATTTGGAACTTCATCAACTACCTGCAAAGCTGCAAATTTATCTGTCAAAAAATCCATTTGCTTTTTTCTTGACTGTACAAGTTCCTCGTCGTCGTTATCACTTATGAAATTTGCAACAGCAACCCTTCATCATTATCATCATCACTTGATTCAGCTACTTCCCAATCTAATCCTAGTAATTGTGACATCTCGCGCTCCTCTCCTCTCCATCATTTCTGTCCTGCCTTCCTTCGACCCTAACGTCAGTACTACCTTGAATACCATTTCCTTCTTGTTCTTGTTCTACTTGGGTGCTTTCTTCATCATCATCTTCGTCCTCACTTTCATTTTATTCAACATATATCTTTACCTCTTCACCATGAAGATAATGGTATAGAATATCCCTAAAACCGTCATCATTTTCTAAGGTTCTCAAACCATCTATTAAACCTTTCCCAGAATACAATACAACAACTTCGAACTTTACAAGGCAAATAAGTTACTATATCTCTAACAAATCCTATATAAGATGCCTTCTTAATGTCGACAAAAATGGTGCCCTCATTTCCACCCTCATACTCCCACTCATCCTCTCCAATTACAAATTCCCCACCGTAGCAAACTATGACAGTGACATAATCCTTGTCATGAGCCATTTCTACACCAAGAACAAGACAAAGAATAATTATTTTTTGGGACCACATCCACAAAGAACAATAGACAATCGCACATGGGAGTCCTTTCACTCTCATGGACTTTTAATTAAAAGGTCCCCACATTGACAATATGCCCCTATATGACAGCCAAAAAGAGGTCGCCACTTTAAAAGGCCCCCACACCGAGAATATGCCCATACATGACAGCCAAGAGGTCGTCACTTTAATTATTTGCCTTGCCTTCCCTTCCCTTCCCTTAAAATATAAACCAAAAACAGAGGTCCCCTCAACAAGCGAGAGGTCCCAGTAACAATCACAATCCCCACAACAAGCACAGCCCAAGCCCTAAATTTATCTATTGTACAGTAGACTAATACTACATGTCAAAAGAGCTATACTTTAAAAGGAGGTACTTACTGGTTTCAAATTTGTCCCTTGCAGGTAAATGAACTTATAGAAAGCTTCAACAAATTTTGCACTCCTCAATGTTCCCTGCATATTTGTCGACTATTTGATTAGAAACAACAATCAGGAAAGAAGACTAAAAAATAACCAAAAGATCATAATCAGAGGAACAAAAGCAGATTGATAGAAAAGTTGCGTGCTCTTTGCAGAGCACTTGAGAGCCATTATTCCAGCCACCTGATTCAATAACTTTTCGCTCAAACACACTAATTCCTAGTTCCACATTAGTCAATATTTTGTCTCACTCGAGCCTCGACTACAGAAATTATCCACCGAGGCGAGCATCTCCACACAAAGGAGTAGCCAAACAGAGCATGCACATTTCAACAGCATTTCCATCGGAGCCTTAATAAAATAATCGAGCCCTAATAAACTAATCGAGCAAGCCCTAATAAACTAATCGAGCGCCCTAATAAACTAATCGAGCCCTAATAAACTAATCGAGCCCTAATTTCATCATAAGGGAGGGGGAGAAGGGGCCCAACCTGGAGGAGCGACGATGGTGAGTGGGGACGATGACCAACGATGCTGAGTGGCGACGACAACCAACAATGGCGACCGACGACAACCTTTGGGCGTGAACGGCGACGGAGAGGAGGGCAGCGACGACTGAGATCTACTGTGAACACGGATGGGGAGAAACGGCGATGGCCAGGTCGTCGTTTAACACCAACGAAAAACGAAGTCGTTTAGGTCAGCTCACTTAGTGTGGATGGACGACATCGTTTTGTCGTCCACGTGGGTTTTTTTTTTTTTTTTTTTTTAAATGTTTGCCACCTCAGTAAAAGAAGTCGCCGGAAAATGTCACGTATGCAATTTGGCCGGATTGTGGCCGGATTGGCACTCAAGTGATCCACTTTGCTCCGATTTTGGCACTTAAGTGTACCTTTCGTAACTTTTGGCACTTAAGTGTCCCTTCGTGCCAACTTTTGGCACTCCAGGGGTCCGCGCGTCATTTTTAATCAAAAATGGTTTTTTCTATTTCTATTCCCATAAACTATTTCTAAGTAAAAGAACGCATTTAGTGACTGCACAAAATTCTATTCTTAAGATAAAAATGCATGTAGTAGAATTGTATAATTTTGTTGTTTTTTTTTAATTTTTTAATGTTTTTCCTTTTTCCTTTTTTCTTTTCTCTCATTCTTCCTCCTTTGTGGTGGGTCATTGGCCATGGCGGCGACTAGCAACCGGCTGGGCAAGGTCCGGCAAGCTCGCTGGAGCCTCCCCAAGCTAGGGCGAGGGTCGACGAGCTCACGCAGGCTCGCTTGGCCACCGTGAGGCTCAAGCTCGCCCAAGCAATGCGAGGTTGGCCTTGCACCAATCGGCCAAGCTCGACCTCACCTTGGCTAGGCAAGCTTGAGCCTGCCCAAATTTGGTGTGGCCGAGCCTCACCATGGCTCGGTGTCGCCGAGGGCCAATGACGCTTTGGCGAAGTTGCTGGTCATCGGCCATGGCCGAGGCCAACGACCAGCCAAAAAGAAGAAGAAGGAAAGGAAAGGAAGAAGAGAAAATGGAAGAAAAGAGAATGTAAAAGAAGAAAAAAAAAAATTGTTTCCAGGAATAAGAAGCTATTTTTTTTTTTAATTCCTTGTTTCTTTTCTAAATATATTCCCAAGAACAAAAAAATAGATATTTTGTTCTCGGGAACAAAAATTTTACCAAACATGTTTATATTCTTTTTTCATTCCTTGGAACAAAAGAACATAAATAATTGTTCCAGAGAATAGAAATTGTTTTTGCCAAACAAGTTCTAAGTGATCACTTAATACTATAACTTGACACTTAACTAATCATTTTTTTTTATCATAACTAGCACTTAAGTAATTACTAAATACAACTTATGGCATTGAAGTAATCACTCGTGTCTATCCTATGTATATGCTAGTTTTTAGCAAACTAGAGAAGAAACTTATTCAATTCAATTTTTGTTGGTTTATATTCGGTTCAAGCAAAAAAACCACCCTAACACATTGACAAGGAGCTACTCATTCACTCATTCCCTTTTCTTGACCTTTCCAAAAACACAAAAAGTAAGCCTCAATATATTGGACAACACAAATAAGAAGGAAGCCACAAATTTAATTGAGTCTACAATGTTTTCCTTGGACTTGGTAACTCACAATAATAGAAACACTCGCCTTCTCCTTCGCTTTTTTTAGAGGAATTTGAGCCACTGCTGAAGGTTCTGCTCTTTATTTCCAAGATTCAACAATGCAATTTGGGAGCAAACCGAAATTAGAGATCGAGCGCCTTCAATGAGGGATTTTGGCTGATTTAGGGCTTTTAACTTGAGGGACAATGGAGACAACATCGTTCTGCACCTTCATTGATGAGTAGGTTGTCCGACAAATTATGTAGACTACTTATATTATTAAAATAAGACATGTTGGATTTCCGACTACTCTCGCCAAAGTTGGCACTTAAGTATCCCAATTTTTTTTTAAGTGACACTTAAGTGTACATTTTGAAACTTTTGAAACTTAAGTGTCCACTTGTGCCATGTTTTAGGACTTACGGTGTAATTTAGTTGACTCGATTGTATTATTTAAAAATTTAAATACTTGATTGTACTTTTGCGATAAGTTTTAGAAAATTTGATGTATTTATGTGCATTTTAAATTAAATGGATCTATGAAATCCACTATTTTAACTTTTCATTAAAAACATACCGTACAAGATTTGATATCATGTCCAAAGATATCTTTATCTAGTTATTCAGGCTTGACTTGGATCTAAAAAAATAAAGTCCATGTGATCAAACAATTTGGTCCTTCGCATAAGCAATATTTAAGGGTTCTAGTGGCTTAATCTCGACTTAGATCCAACGATTTTTGATTTTATGACCTAAATCTTGACGATTTTTTTATTTTTATTTTGAGATTGATGTCTTGATAACCTAAATCTTATAGGGGTACGCTTATGTTCTTTAATTTTCAAGGACTTATCAACAGCCACTCTGCTAAAGTTAAAGCCTCCATTTGGGGTCCCAAAAGAATAGGTCTCTTATTTATAGAAATTATGGGAGGAGCCTATGATTGCTCTGATTGGTCAAGTTAAGATTGTCTCTGCTTTCATATTATGACCGTGGTTTATTTGGGGAAAATTATGTTAGAAGTTCTAAACTTATTACATTTTTACCAATTAAATCATAAATCTCTTAATTATACCAATTAAATCCTAAACTTTTTCAAATTTCAACAATTAAGTCCATCCAACTAATTTTTGCCCAAAATTTCTAACGTGGACGCCGGTTATCATACATAGTACGTCAAGAGTGGCGCTAACATGGATAATTCTAAAGAACTTATTTTAAAAAAGAAAAATCTTCTCTTTTATTATTATTATTATTATTATTATTATTATTATTATTATTATTATTATTATTATTATTATTATTATTATTATCATTTTCTTGGAAAATATCACGTTTTCGAAAAATGTTTTGTAAGAAGTCATTTTCCAAGAAAATGATTATATTTTCGATATTCAATTGAAACCTAAAATTTGAATGGGAAGTATTTTCCATTGTTCCATACTAATTTGATTTTTTTGGGAAAAAATACCAAAAAATTTTGAATTTTAATATTTTTAATTGACCAATTTAATTTTAATTTTTTAAAAATTGAATTTTCAATTATTTTTATTTTTATTTTCTTTGTTTTTCCTTTTTCCTTTTTCTTTTCCTTCCTCCTTTTTCCTCCTTCTTCCTCTCGCTACCGTGTGCCTCAACGATGGCTAGCTGTCCAACGGCTTACCAAGACGCAATCACCAAATTCGACAAGCTCGAGGCTCGGCCAATCCAAGTGAGTTGCAAGCTCCCCGACTAGCAGATGTGGCTTGCCTAGCTTAGGCAAGTCGTGAGCTCGCCGACTCGATCCAAGTGAACCTAAGCTCCACCAAGGTCAACGAGCTTGAGGCTCGGCCGATCCAAGCGAGCCCAAGCTCTGCCAAGGTCAGCAAGCTCATGGCTCGCCAAAAGCGAGCTCGAGCCTCGCCCTCATCAAATCTAGCCTTGGGCGAGGCTAGAGTTGGCTTGTGACCGATTGCCGGCCGCCACCATTATTGGCGATTCGCCAAGGAAGAAGAAAAGAAAAGGGAAGAAAAAGAAAAAGAAATTAAAAACTCGATTTAAAAAAACATAAAAATAAAGACGAAGAGGAAAAACAAAGAAAAGAAAAATAAAATATAATTGGAATTTTTTTTTTTAAATGAGGAGGAGGAGGAGGAGGTGAGGGCTCGCAGGGGTGTGACACTAGAGAGAGCAAGTGAGGAAAATGTTTTATACTTTTAAAAGTGGAAAATATTTTCCCCTGATTTAGAAGATTTTTTTCCCTTCTTAAAAATGTTTTTTCCAAACAATTCATTTTCGGTTAAACAAATGGAGCCTTAATAATAAGATTGCAATCATCCCACTTCATGCACCTCCTATCTTAAACAATCTTTTAATCTTGTAGCAAATCGTATTCATACCAAGTGCTTGCAAAATCTAGTGATAAGGTGAAAAAATAGAAGGGTTAATATTATGAAAAATTTCAAATTGGTATATTTATGATAAATTTGCTTAAATTAATTTTTAACCATTAAAAATATCAAATTAGTACACCCGCAATAAATTTACCTTCCATTAATTTCCGTTAAATTTTACCATGAAATCGTTCAGTTAGATAACGTGTAAAAGTTGATGAGTGCACCAATTTGCGGTTGTATCCTTCATTTATCACATGTGTATTTGTTTGTAATTTTTCGTGCTATCAATCCAATTTAACGGAAACTAACTGAGGGTAAATTTGTCACAAATATACCTATTTAAGGTTTTTTGTGATCAAAAAATTAGTTTCATGTAAATTTGTTATAGGTGTACTAATGTGAAATTTTTTATAGTCAAAACAATAAGTTTGGAGTAAATTTGTCACAAATATATAAATTTAGGGTTTTTCGTCCTATTAATCCGGAAAAAAAAAAAAAAAATGATGATGATGAATGTTGACATGGGGACTTCCCGTGGAACATCACACTCTACGCTGTTGTCTGTTGGGTTCTTGCTGCTCATGGTGGTCTCATGTTCGGCCATAACATTGGATTCTCAGGCACACCGATCCACCAAATCACTCAAATATGCCGTCGAACTTGACCTACTTCGAGAAATTTATGAGCTCTTTATTTGTTCTGCTGAATCAGTTTAAGTGGGTTTCATCGAACGAGAAGCAGACTCCTGTAATGTAATCAGAATTCAGTACCCTGTAAATTGAGTATAGTCAGTTCAAATTGCCTTTACTTTTTACACTCTTGAAGGAAAATTATGTACCCTTATCATTGCACGAAATTGACAGCATCTTGTGATGCATTTTGGTTCATGTAAAATGGTACATCAAAGCACATGATAGGCCGTAACTTAATGTGCTCGTTGCTCTCTTCATAGACATTGCTAAGTGAAATTTCAGTTTGCATCTGCCTGATTAAGCGGATGATTCACTTATTGTTCTTCCTGGTCATACTTGCAAACCCGCCGTTCATGAGGGGAAGCTCCATGCCAAGGAAGGCAATTACTGCAAGTACGATTATCAGTATCGACAGCTTTTCACATCCTCCTTGTACCTTGCGGCTTTTGTTTCGAGTTTTGTTGCATCCGAGTTCTGCACTAGATGGGGACGGAAGCCCACCATTCTCATTGTGTCCTCGTTCTTCCTGTGCAGAGCCGGCTGGAGTGGTGGCGCTCAATGAAT
The DNA here is from genome assembly GCA_014182555.1 of Eucalyptus erythrocorys. Classification (NCBI taxonomy): domain Eukaryota; kingdom Viridiplantae; phylum Streptophyta; class Magnoliopsida; order Myrtales; family Myrtaceae; genus Eucalyptus; species Eucalyptus erythrocorys. The sequence goes on along the minus strand of CM024598.1, from coordinate 14,292,206 downwards.
TTAATTGCTGATTGTCGCATGCATTCTTCTAGGCATCGGAGTTGGTTTCGGCAACAAGGTATGGCAATGTGAGTCCTGCTCCGTTGATTAGCATTTAAGAGTTATAATTACTGTTGTGAACAAAAATTTGCATTCTAACTCATGAAAGGTGAATTTGATTCACTTTCTGCTTCAATCCTACAAAGTTTGCATTTTAAATGCAATGTGAATCCTACAACTTATTCTTCGTAAGGTTTGCCTTAATTTGTATCCTGAAAACAAAGAAAATTAGGAGTGCAAGAAATGGAGATTTCTTTTGGAGCAGAGGGAAGATCCATGTAACTTAGCCAAACTGCAAAAAGTTAACCTAAATTTCTCACCTAGTTATTTAAGTACTATAAGTTGATTGAGATTCAATATGCATAAATCATGGGAATTCCCAAAATGTGCTGCACTTTCCGATTTCTTTGGCAATAATCATTCAAGCTGTGCCTTTGTTCTTGTCAGAGATTGCTCCTGTTCAACACAGAGGAGCTCTGAACATTCTTCCAACTCTGTTACTATTGGCGTCCTAGTTGCGAACCGAGTAAACTGCGGTGCTTCGAAGATGTATCCGCAAGGATGGCTGAGTGTCCTTAGGACTTGCAGGCGTTCCTGCAATGTTCCTGTTCTTAGGATTGCTAGTCATCACCGAGACACCAACTAGCCTAGTCGAGCACAGGAAGGAAGAGTCTGGAAGAAAGACTCGAGAGAATAATGGTATAAAAAAGGGTCGACACCAAGCTTGAGTAGATGAAAGCAGCCTGCGATTTCGCCAGCCAAGTCCCGTTCAGGAAGCTCCTGATGAGAGCGAGCTTGCCCCCCAAATTATTGGGGTCTCATTACAAGGGTTCCAGCAATTCACCAGCATCAACGACCTTGATGTTTTATGTGCGGTTCCTCTTCCAGACAGCTTCAAGAACGACACATCATTGACGTCCTTCGTGAACACTCAGGATTATGAGCGTTGCGAGTACATTGGGGTCGACCTATGCTGTCGATAAGAGTGGGGAGGAGAAAGCTGCTCCTCCAAGCCTGCATCCGAATGTTCATCAGTCAGGTCTCTCTCTCTCTCTCTCTGTCTCCGTGCCAAATTTTTCGTATTGCTATATCTTGATTGATGATGAGAAAGCCTGTGACTTAGGCTGCCATTGGAGCAATTCTATTAAGCTTGCTTGAAAGCCACAAACTCACTAGACAAAAAAGGCTGTGATCCTGGTTGGGCTTGTTCGTCATGGCATTTGCATGGCCTTCGGGCCTGCTCGGCTGGCTGATACCAAGCGAGACATTCCCAGTCGAGACCAGGACCGCTGGGTTTGCATTCGCAGTCGGCTGCAACATGCTGCTCACGTTCCTCAAGCCCAAGGCTTGCTCTTAATGATGTGCCCCATGCGCGCCTACGCTTTCTTCTTCGCAGGCTAGATCTTCCTGATGGAGCTGCTCATGCCTATCCTGCTGCCTGAGACAAAAACCATGCCAATGGATGAGATCGTTGATGAGGTGCGGAAGCAGCACCCAGTTTGGAAGAAATTCAGGATCGAAGATCATGAAAGATTGAATCTTTGTAACGTCACTCAACAGCAAGGGCATGCATACGTTGGAGCATTTCACTCGACACTTGTGACAGCATTATGAAGCAACATAAAAAGTACTCGGGTAAGATTTTGCCTTTTCAAGCAATCGCGATAACAAGATCAATTTCACATCGGACATCTTTGCTCGGAGATGACATAGACTCTGCAACTCAATACAGTAAACATAGAGTCACCCTAAAGATGATTCGTACTAGCATATGTATCATCACTATATGTCGACGTTTACTGAAAATTTACAGCTGCGAAGGCAGCTTAACAGCCCATTCCTGTGTCCATTCTTGGAGGCGCCATTGCCGTTCGCCACTGGAATGTCGTCGTTCATGAACCGTTTCCAGAGCCAATGCTGCATCCATACTTTCTCGGTCATCTCCTCGATGGGGACGTTCTTCGTCTCCGGGAGAAGAAACAGGACAAACAGCGACATGAGCAAGACCCACCCGGAGAAGAAGAGGAAGATGCCAAACTTGAAGTGGCACAGCATCGAGAGGAAGGCCTGCGCGATCACGAAGGTGAAGAGCAGGTTGATGCAGACCGTCACACTCTGGCCCGCCGAGCGCGTTTCCAGGGGGAACGTCTCGCTCGGGATCAGCCACCCGAGGGGTCCCCACGACCACGCGAAGGCCGAGATGAACGTGCAGACCAGGACGACCACGAAGATCGCGAACCCGTGACTGAGATTCTCCGAGTGGTCCTTGACTTTGATCCCGAGCACGATGGCGATCGCGGTCTGGGACAAGAACATCTGCACGCCGGCCTCAAGCAAGAGCATCCGGCGACCGACCTTGTCGACCGAGTAAATGGACACGCAAGTGGATAGGACATTGACAGCCCCGATGATGACGGCTGAGTAGAGCGAAGCGTCGCCCCCGAATCCCACCGTGTTGAAGAGGACCGGCGCGTAGAACATGATGGCGTTGATGCCGGTGCATTGCTGGAAGAGCTGTTGCAACGCAAGAGAAATGTCCTTTGTAAGAAATTGAGAACTTCCATCATCACTGGATGATTGCTCTTTTATAAGCTATAATGCATGATCCTGAGATCAAATTGGGTTACCTGCAAGGACATGGCAATGACTAGCTGAGGCCTGTTCCTCCTCTGGAGGAGGTTTCGGAACGGGTGCTTCACTTCTTTGGCGATACGGCTCGCCTCGACGAGCTCCAAGAACTCGGGCTCGATGTTGTCAGTCCCTCGAATCTTTCGGAGGACCGCTTTGCCTTCTTCGAGGCGGCCGCGCTCGATGAGACTGTTGGGAGTGTCGACCACCATGAGAGCTCCCACTGTTAGGAGAACGGCCGGAATGCCCGCTAGTCCCAGGGACAGCCTCCAACCCCATCCCCCTTTGATCCTGTCACATGGTTTTCACGGTTATGTCAGGACAATCGAATCGAATTGAATCGAATCATTTTAATGGAACGACTAGAAGTTCGATTGATCGAGACATCAACTCAGAATGCCTTGCATCAAATCAAGAAGCAGAGAAGAACAAGTTATCGGGAGAAAACAAGATGCATCGGAGAACTACACTAAATTTGTGTATCATACTAGAGATCAGTGTGGTTAATTGATTATTGGCAAAAATATAGTAATCTGCACCAAAACCTCTGGCAATTTGGTTCAAATTTAATCCTTTGGTTCCTAAATATCATCATCTATTAGTAAGACTTGTTATAGGCTCATAAAGAAAAAGAATAAATTCATATAATATCACACTGTTACTTTTCTAATAACGCTCGATCCAATTTGATCCCCTATTAACAAAGGAAGTAAACCTTTCATTGGCTTATTTAATACTAGAGAGTCGTTTACATCACAGGATTGAAGTACTCGATTTGCCGAGCAATCTGCATATGAGTTTTCTTTTTATTAAAAGTATTTACAATATTAATCCGTTGGAAATATTCTATGGTTTCTAATCCAAGAATGGAGAAATGAGGAGAGGAAAATTATCGAACTCACTTGTGACACACACTAAATGTTCAGGCCCAATATTTATGAAAAAGCCCATTAATGCCAAAAGCCCTAAAAGCCTTCATTTCTCACTTTCTTATAGACAGATTTGGCTTAGGGCAAGTTTGATGACTCCGATAAATGCCGAAAATTATATCAATTCAGTACAAAATGAAAAAAAAAAAAAAAAAAAAAAAGCATGCTCGGCAAGTACAACTGGTTTTGACTTAAAAGATTTAACTAATTCAAGAAATCACTAAATTAGCTAAGTAAGGATGGATTTACTTGAATCATTTAAATAGAAAAGATATCCAAATTACACATAGAATCTGGCCGTTATATTGCTTAAAGCCTAAAACTTACCAATAATATTCACGATTCTATATTCTGCAAGAATAAATAATAAAACAACACTCGACATTTAACTTTATCAACTATTATATTTTTATCTTTAGCACTTATAATGTCGACATGCATCATATATTTGGACAAAACCTCACCTACCTATTTACAAAATCGGTGCAATTTATCCTTGCAACCTCCATGGAACGTCTCTATTCGATTTCAATCATCCGATGTCCAGATTTTATTGTCAAAACCTCACCTACCTATTTACAAAGAAGATCACTTTGTTCTTTATTATTTCTTTGGTTATAAATTATTGATATTTCTTCTTTTTAGGTAGCTTTCTCCGTTGCGTGTCGAATCATTCAACAGTGTCAACCCCACACTATCAATTTCAGCATCTTAGCAAACACGACGTGTGCGGCACTTTCTATTCACACTTAAAAAAGAAGGAATCAAAAAAAAAAAAATCAATTTAATAAAAAAATGGAGGGCGCTTTAGCAGGATCAACAGGTGTCATTCAGAAGATCTGATTTTTTTTTAAAAAAGATATATAATAAAAAAAAAGAGAAAGAAAATATATATTTAATTAGCAATATTAGGGGAATTGACTTACTTATTAGTGCCGTAGTTGACTAGATTTGCGAAGAGAATGCCGATGGTGACGTTGAGCTGGAACAGGATGTTGAGCCCTCCTCGGATCCTCGTCGGCGCGATCTCCGATAGAAACAACGGGACGGCCTTGAAAAAAAAAAATCATCGCATTCACATGTTTGGTAAGTACAAGGAATCAATTCCAAGCAAAAAAAAAAAAGTACAAGGAATCAAGGCAAAAATTGTAAAAATTTACTATTTTTCCCATTACTTTTCTCAGCTTTACTCGGAATAATCCAAAAGTTCAAGTAATAACAAAAATATTTTGGACATTATGTGCTCGAAAATCAAATCCAAAATTTGGATTTTTCAATACATACTCCTCTCAAGTACAAACCAAATTAAGAACAATGCGTGAATTTAGATATACTAAAAAATGACATGTAAAATTTAATGAACAAAATGAACACATATATCATATTAGAAGATTTAACCCAGAGGTTTAATACCAGATGAAGAGATATGTCATATACATAAATAATTTTGGATCTCATAATTAAGCGACATGGATATTTTAATACGAGAAACTTAATCAATGCGAAAAGAAGAAAACCTTTTTAAGGCAATTAATTAAATAAAAGGTACGCCAAGTGTTATCTTTGATGTTTATTTCCAACCCCAAATACCTAGGAACCACATTGCGTGGTCTAATTGGAACTCACACGTCATTTTTTCATTAGATTAAATAATTTATATTTGTTCTTGACTCGCATGACGTGCAAGGTTAAACAAGTTCATCCTAGAAGTAGGAGAAGAAATTCTTCGGGGCAGTTGAAATTTGAATTTTAATTTAAGTGAAAAGATGCTAAAGACCAAATAAAAAGAATTTGATATGGAGCATTAAACATTAGATTGGACTCAAAAGATGCACAAGAAGGAAGTTCCCCAATGACCACTCTAATTCAGAACAAAAAAAAAAGGCTAAAAGACTTGTCGAAAGGCCAAGTGATGCAAGAAGCATATATTAATGGGGTGTTGTCGGCATCATCGGGATGACTCCAAGATGGCTGATGTCCAACATGATGTTATCTTTTGAACTATCAACCAAAAAAGGATACCTAGATGAAATATCGCAATCACATGGAACAAACTGCCAATTAACAGAATATCTCCATCTTTAAGAAATTATTGGCGGATTAAGTTTAAAGAACTAGTATTATCTGTTATAATTTTTAAATATTAAATCAAGCTTCACAAATCTCTTATTCAAAAAGGGTGATTAAGATTTTGAGGAAGGTAGGCGCTTAATTTTAAAATGAGCAATTTTATCAAATGATCAACAAGAAGTGGGTAATGTGACCCACTTTAGTTTTCAATAATTCGGAAAGCCACTGAAAAATAAATTTAAGTTATATAATGTTGGAAACTAATAACTTTATTTCCAAACGGAATTGAGAAAAGAAATGGAATAATTGAGGTACTCCATGTTATCATGGCCCAAAAATTAGGTGGAGTTTAAGGTCGGCTTATCAAGAGGAGAATGATTTCACATGATTGAATGTGAAAGAGCATGTTTTTATCTTTTCTTCGTTTTCAAGGAACTCCTAGAAAAAAATAAAGAGCCCTTTTCCTTACCGGATGGTCAAATTCTCACCTTATCTTCTTCCTTAGCTAGAAGACAGGCTTGTCCTTATGAACAAATCGTCCTTTGTTCGGCGAGAATCCAATTGCGACGACGAAAGTATCGCATAACGACACCCTTTCCGGACCACATTTCAAAACACATTCGCAACACACACATGCTATACACTACAATTACGATCTTTTCGGCACGTGAGCATGCATGTATTTGGACGGATTACCTGATTGGCGAAGCCGACGCCGCACCCGAGCAAGATCCGGCCGATGATGAGCATGGCCAGGTCCTGGGCGGCGACATTGAACACGACCCCGAGGATGAAGAAGACCCCGGCGATGAGCATGGTGAGCCTCCTCCCGAGCCGCCTTGTGGTGTAGGACGCGAAGAACGTCGCCGTCAGCCCGGCGAGGTACAGCGACGACGTGAACAGCTGGAGCCCTTGGTTGTCGTACTTGCAGTAGTTGCTGTCGAGCACCGGCTGCAGGGTCTTCCGGTACACCACCGGGAAGAACTTCTTCAGGAAATCGGGCATCGATGTGACCCCACCTGCGTAAACAAGTTGCACATCACGTGACCGAAAATGTCGTCAAAAAGAGAGAAATCACATAAAATAAGGGGAAAAATTATGACTTTCGTCGCTCAAAAAGACAAGTTATTCACTAATTTATCGATTAAAATTAGCGTGAAAAAGTTGACTAATGACGAGAGAAAATCAAAATTAATGAGTTCTAATTCTAATTTTTCATGGTGGTGCGTCACTGGTTGAGAGAGACCGGCAACTTGCCTCCTCCATCACAACCCACCTAACGAACGCTCTCTGTTTCTCTCAAACTCTTGAAGTTTTTCGACAAAAAAAAAAAAAAAAAAAAAACTCTTGAAGTTTTCGTATAGATTACTTCGATCTGAACTCTCCCTCCCACCCACCCTCCCTCTCTCTCTCTCTCTAAGATCGATGGAGTCGAACTAGACCGACCCGAACAAGACCGGCGTCGCGGGATCGATGGAGTCGAACTAGACCGACCCGGACAAGACCGGCGTCGCAGGACGAACAATCGCAGCCTGTGGGAACGTGAACTTCTCTACACACACAAAGGTTGCTGTTTGGCTATTATCGATGAGCGAACGGATGGTATGTTTACCTGAAACCCCAACGTCGTAGCCGAACATGAGGCCACCGGTCGCGGCCATTATGCAGGAGATGATGACGATCGGCGTTATCTTTGCCTCGAACTGGCTCGCCCCCGGTGCCGCCACCGCGAAGCCTCCCCCTGCCATCTTGTGCTCTGACGGTCACAGAGCTAATTCTTCTGTGAATAACAAGTGATAGATCAAACTCGGAGCTCTCTTGTGCTTTGGGGACGAAGAAGAAGAAGAAGAGAGAGGCTGAGAGCTTATGTGGTCATTGTGCTTCCATAATAGAGCCAGGGAGATATTATATATATAGGACTTGAGACTTAAAAGTACTGTTAAACGGAGTGCATTTGTGGGGACACATAATACAAACTTCTAATTCCGAGATTTGGAGGACATCAAAATTTAATTATATGCAACTATTGGTTGGTCCATGTTGCTCAAGTGATTCATTCCTGACACAAAATCTTGAATATTTTGTATGATTTCATGCCAAAAAAAAAAAAAAAAAAAAAGAAAGAAAGAAATAACGCTCATCCTACCCTCTTTTTTAAAGTAATTCAATCAAAGCTTCGCGAATTATCTTAATCTGCAGGACGAATTCTCTAATTCTTCAATTTTGATGGAACCAATATGGTATCCCTTAGTCATTCTATTCATATATTTTCATTCAATTCAATTATTGACAACAAAGCATTAGTCAGCTGTCTTGTCCTATAGATGCATTTAGGATAAAATCAGATTTGATGGAGTCCTTAACTCGTGAATCCACATGAGATAAACAAAATCTAACAGCTCAAATATATTTCATTGTAGGATAAACTTGACAAAGTATGAGTAAACTGTTTTGAATCTTGAATTAATTGCTAAGGTCAACGAGCTGAGCTTAACCGATTTATGAGGTTTGCAAGATGGATAACTTGGCCACTGCGCTCGTACTCCTAAATTAGCAAACCCCACCATCGGATATCTTTTAATTAATAAAAAAGAAGAGACATCATTATTCCCGGTTTCAAATTAGACGCTGGCTTATCCCATTACCAAGTCAAGTAAAACCTTTGGCCTCATCATTGTCCTCTCTCTCCTTTTTGTTTTGAACTTTCGACCAACACAGATTCCAAATGAAAGCGTCGCACGTGTCGAATGGTCTCGTGGAATTTTAATGTAACTTGGTCACTTTCTTCGCGAATGGGAAATGGGAATTCTTTTTTTTTTTTTTTTTTTGGGTCGGTCCTGGAAATGGGAATTCCACGAGGTTTGAATTTGGCGAATTACCAGATAAGGGTCTGCGTCAGCTATAAGATTTCAGAGGTGCCACGTTCCGATATTGCGCATGGAAATTCGTCGGGATTTATGTACAAGGTCAAAGGGGGTGGGAGGGAAGATTTATCTAAACTAGAAAAGGCGTCCGGGGAACGTGTGAGGTCGGCCTACAGATTCGGCCTTCAGATTCGTGATGGTGGGAAAGTTGAAAGCTTGTAGCATGGGCGTGATTCGGTGTATGCAGAAGATTGATTTTGACTTAGCTATAACCTTAGCTTGATTTCTAAAGAGGATGGAGTATGTATCAGCGTAAATGGTCATCATCTGGGTACCTTTTGACGTGGTAGAGATGATGAAAACGAGAATAATCCGATCGCACAAATGCACGGGAAATTCGCTCACAATGGAAGATCCAGAGAAATTCTTCTCTAGCCTCTAGGCAACCAGCAATTAACCCTAAGCAGCGAAGAAACTTGGAAAACAATTAGTGGATTAAAATAGTGCAGAAAATAGACCTACAAAACTCAAAGGTGGCTTCAAACCTGTGAAAATGATGGAATTCGAGGCCTGAAACGATAACCAATGAGTTTTCTTGTTTCGGCAAAGCATAGTGCTTGGAACGAATTTTCCAGATTGGTGCTATGGGCCTAATCAAGAGTTGCGATCCTAGTGGACACTACGCAAATTCTTGGTGTGATCCCTTCTTTTAATTTTTCTACTTATCCAAATGCTCCAGAAAGTCCAACAATAGCGTTCATATCACCTTTTTTTTTTTTTTTTTTTTCTAAAGATAAATAAAACTCGAACCCATGAAATTTCCCACTAACCTCATCCTCGAAACAAGATACGAGGATCGATAACCTATAAGTCAATTAGGATATCTAGACGCTCTCACATTCTCCGGCGAAAATGGCCCAGTGCACCTTTATTTTAAACCAAAGTCCATGTACGCATCATATTAAAAAAGTGGCCCTTCAATGTAACTTATGTTTTAGTCATCACGTGACATAAAATATCATCAAAACCCTAGATTTTGGAGAGGTCATAAGATTAACTAGTTAAAACATTTAAAAATACATTTTTACAAATTCTGTTTAAGATTTATTTTTAATAAACTTTAATTAGAGATAGCTCAAAGTTGCATAAAATGGAAATTATCCATACCTCCGGTGGGAGGGAATATCCAGGTGCTCTCTTTTTTCTTTTTATAGAATGCTTTTTTTTTCCATCGCCAAATTAGAAAATGTCACAAAAATGGACGAATTATAGACTCTCATCTTTGTCGCTTGTAATTAGAGAGGTATAAAAGAATATATATTAAAAAGTATATCAGGACAAATTTCGAAAAGTTTGAGGATAAGAGATGTGAAGTGGCATCGTGTCACGGCGGCTTCAAAGTTTAGATCGTGATACTATAGTAATTATAACCCGAAGAACATGGAAAATTAGATAAGCTGCTCGGCCCCAAAAGCAAAAGAGAAACGATTAATAATAAATAAATAAAAATAAGGCAAAGGATAGAAGAGATTGATGTGTGGGAAAAAGGATCTCTGGAAAAGACAGTATACAACTTAAAGTCCCCTGTTGGGCCGTGTGCTGAAAGGAAAGACATTTGAAAGATTGGGAATAAGATTCCGATGGGGAATAGTACGAGATCCCATGACAAAACGTCTCAAATAGCAATAGATCGTACGTTCCTCCATAGGTGGTCCTTCAAACTTTCTTTTCACTAGGCGAATCGAAAATTTGGATAGTATTAATATTTGCTATTTGTTAAGTTTACATATGAATAATATCTACTTCTTCTTATCCACCATTTATAGGAGAAAACATGACTCATTATCAATTATAGTCGAAAGTTCGATGGACAGCTACATAGTCCCTTTTAAGCAATTAAAACCTATAAAGATCTCAAATGATAACAGATCTAATTGTAGAAAAGGAGATATCGTTACCAAACACTATATCTATTTCTTACCATGATGTTGCTCACCATTGGTGTAGGCCATGTGATGATCCAACACCTGCTAATATGAAACCCTAGTCCTTTCTCCCTCTCCTTTGCTCAACCTACTATCACTGTTGCTTGCCCATGACATCTTTTGTGACCCGGAGTTTGAAACCACATGCAGTGACAACCTCTCTCTCTCTCTCTCTCTCTCTCTCTCAACCTCGATCGGTCTTGAGGGCAGCCGTTGACCTCTACGATTCTAGCCACGGCCATGGCCAATCACTGGCCAAGGTCAAGTTGAGCACGAGTCTCATATCTAGGGTTCTAGTCGAGTTATCCACCCCAAATAGAGATATAAAGATTAGGCTCAATCCAAACATTTGATCTAGGTTAGTTGGCGCCTCATCTTTATTTGCGGCAGAGCCTCTAGGATTAGTTGTGGACATCTAGGATTAGGTTCATTAGTCTAGTTATTGCAAGCCATCTTACATGGCAAGCCATCATGTTAGTGATTTCTCAGAAAATTGTCCAAAGTAACTACAATTGAAATTTCACACAAAGATTTATAACTCAACTAGCGAAACCTAAAAGTTTAAGGCTAAATTGACATCCGTACAATAACCTTAAGATTGACTAGGCAATTTCCTTTGAAATTTCCTTCAATTCTAATATTTTCACAAAAATGATTGAGTAAAACATTTTGATTCAATTCCAAGTTAGGGAAAAGAATTGTTACCCATTCTCAATATCTGCTATTATTAAAGGGTGAAATAGCAATTGTATAGAGGAGCCACCTAAGACCAAGGAAATATTTTCTTATGCATCGCGTTCTCGGCGATGTTATAGTCAACTATATCTCGTGCCCCTCGTTGGAACTTTATGAGTGATATGACTCTGAGCATGCTTCATTAAGACATGGACGGTGACCTCTGACACGCCAAACCTTTTATTCGAAACCACAAATTATAAAACAACCAATCTCTAGCCGACATCTAGCGCCATTGCATTTAGTCTGTAATACTCAGAAAAGTTTGGTTTGAAGGCCCAACGTTTACCATACCAGTCGTGATGTCTGAGTTACATATCAGTCCAAAGTGTCTTTTCTTTCTAAGAAAGATCTCACCTTCTAGAAACGAGTCAATCCACGTCAATTGGCACTCACTTAGCAAGAAGAACGGGGGCATTGCACTCTTTTCCCCTGAAAAGCATGAAGCTGGTGGACCCAGAACCTCTTCTTTCTCATAAAGGGCCCCAAAACATCATGGACAACATCATTGTGAACACGGAAAAACTCACGCCTGACGCGGAAATCTCCTTTGGACATGCTCCACTAAAGCAGGGCGTGTCACATCCGACACAATTTAAGAAGATGACTTGAAGAAATTTCGGCATACATGTGCGGGGCGCTATTATGCCAACCAGAGATTACTAAATATGCAAGAGGAAGATGATCGGTTCTTGCATTCCGAAAGAATAATAGTAACCTTTCATCATCTGAATGTCAACAGTTGAGAATGGGGGCAAAAACCCACCCCCAAACAATGCTTGCCCCGTCTATAATGGAGATTGCAGAGCCCCGGATTCCTATGGTCGTCCCGTTCCTAGATCTATACAAGCTTTGTAAAAGGACTCCTAATTCCCGGAGATCTTCGGGGGAACCTATATAGTGACCTATGAAGAGCCGTCACTATGAATCAATCGCTCTAGTTCCGTAAGGGAAGGATAGGGGGAAAGAAAGAAAATGGGAAATATTGAAGTGGCACTTTATCAACTCGCTTCATCAGACAAATCAGCTTGAGTTCGTTGCTGGGGATAATCTGCTTTTCAAGTCATCGAGCTCCTTTTCTTGCTGTTTCTTCAGATTACTTTGAGCAGTCGAAGTTACTATCTTAATGAAGAAGTTCAGGAGTACAAGCCATACGATGCTGTTCCATATTGAAGCAAATGACAAATCCCATTTCTTCGCCTGCAAAGCATACCATTCTGTGAGTTGCAACAAGATGCCTGTGCGAGAGAGAGAGAGAGAGAGAGAGAGAGAGAGAGAGAGAGAGAGAGAGAGAGAGTCTACAATATTGAAACGTAATTGTTTCTTAAAAGAGGCCATACCTTTACTTTTGAGGGCACAGGAGGAGCTGCCGTGAGATACTTATCTCTGACAGCATTGAGTTTGGTAATGAGGTTAGTAAGGACCGAAGAAAGACCAGGGATAAAGCTAAGCGCCCAAATCAACTCATTCTCCATCCAATTTAGAAGTTGATTGTTGCAAACTGATATAATGAAAACCGTCTGCAGACAATAAAGGATCAAAGATAGAATGTCATCTAGTATTAGCACATAAAGACAATGACGAAATCCAGAAACATTGTGAGTATTGTTCATATCATTAATAAGTTGATTGTACCAAAGATAAATAGCCATAATATCAGATGCAAACGACGCCTAAAACTAGAGAAATGTTAGGAAATGAGGAAGTTCTGTTCTTAAAGAAGCATGCATTAGAATGGATAAACAGCCTGAAAAGCACAGTAAAAAAGATTCTGAATACCTGAATGTGAGTTTTGATAACGGCCTTTCCAATCAACGTAGCAAGAAAGAACTCCCAAAATGGAATCCCAAATTGTCCACACATGATGCCAGCAAGGTCAAAGAGAGGATTTGGAACCTAAACCAATATCCAGACAAGCAATATTAAATAGCTGTCACTTACAAAAGAGGGTCATGTCACTACATCAGGCAGCGGAGTAGTTATAGCACATATAAATAGCTTGATGAAGTTGTCAATGCTTGGGAGAAATCCCACTGAAGTAGAGATCATAACAATCAAAAGATGACTCACTATATATATTTCGACAGATCTCAGTTAGGTAATCCTACAGGACACCAACCATTCTCCAGGATTTTCTAAAGGCACATGCCCATTACCAAACTAGCTACTGAATGTCACGATAATTCCTCACTTAACCTGTTAATGTCAGTCGTTTAGTTGCATTAGGAAAAAAAAGCCCCCTCCCCCTAAATTATCACAAAGGCAAGAATCTAGTAAAGAACGGAATGCAAATAAATGTGGTCATATAGCAACAACTAGTAACTTAATACACAACTAGAACAGAGTACAGATGTGTCAAGTTCAATGAGATACATAGATAGTTCAGATTCCATAATAAGATTGTATTTAAATAGGAGAAATTAGCTTTGAACAGTGAAATCACAAGGAGTTGAGCTAACCGAGGCAAGCACTAAAATTGTGAAGAAATTCAAGTGTTGAGAATGTGAGAGAAGCCATCGTTTGATTCGTCCTAGGTGACGAGCTATAAATCCACCACCTTCACTAGCGGAAGCATCCAATTCTTCCATGGCAACTATTCTGTCGCCTGACAGCCGTGCTGCAAACATTATCAAATTTGTTTGAACTCATACTACTATGGAATAATACTTTAAGCACAAGAACAGCTACCATTTGGCCAACCTAACCAAAGGATTAACACTACAGTAGCAAAGGCAAATGGTACATAGGACAAGTACTATCATCCTAATGAAAATTTCATCAAACTTCACGCAAACTGAGGATGATTTTTTACATAATTCAGCAGACTTTTCAAAAGAAAGAATAACAGTAAGTTCTCTATATAATTCAGAGGGTTTCTGTTCTTTCAATCAGTACTGGAAAAATTCTGGAAAGCAGAAGGGTTGGAAAAGTCGCCTATTGCATGCGCAATGAACTATCTCCTAGATTGGTTTTACTCATTCAACGCTAACCACCAAGCAGTTGAGAGCTTCAGGATGACAAGCTTCAAAGCAAAAATATTGTTTTAGAACTATAACATTCATGGGTCCACACACCTGCCCTTGATATAAAATATGGAGGAAGCTCTCCAAGTGCAGTACCAATTCCCCACAAGACAGCCTCTACCTGGACCTGTGGTAAAATGCTGCTGAGGGGAACCCGCAAACCATGAACAAGCGTAAACATAGCAGGTCCAAATTCAGAGCAATCCTTGTCAAGCCAAGAAGGAGCCCTTTTCAGCTGTATTGTATCGTAAGGAGCAGTTTTCAGATCAACTCTCCCACATTGCATTGCTTTAATGGTGAACAGAGCGATATGAGGACCAAGATATAGGACAAAAGTGTGCAAACCAGATCCTGAAAAAAAATAAAATAAAAAAATAAAAAGGTGTCATCAGAGATAAGCAGGCAAAATGCACCAGTCATCTTTGTCTGACATGTGAAATGATAATAGTAATGAGAGTTATCAAGCGATAGGATGAGGTATAACCAAGTCATTTATGTTTATTATAAATAGAACAGGCACAAAGTAGAACTGGTTAGAAAGCTACTCAACAAAAAATGGAATAGCAATGCCCAAATAGGGTCCAAACAGCAGCAGGTAATTTTGACTACAAAATACATTCCTAAACAACCGCACATTTTGGTTTTAAGATTCTCAAATGAAAAGGTAAAAGCACGATGACCTATCAACAAATGCTTGATCAGATCTTCACAAATTTGACCTTCAACAAGAAAAAATCCCAGCTGCACTATTGTGGAGTTTTACCACCATTGACTAATAGAAAAACAAATGAAACCAACAATCTTAATTGGGTGATATTGGCACCTCGGCGTAGTTGTGCCCTATGAGTACTTTTCACCCTTATCTACTACATGTCATCTCAATACAGGTCATGGGAAGGGTGAATACCACTCACAAGCCTAGAGTTACACAGAATCTTTTCTAAATCAAACAATGCAGAGCTATTCAGGATCCTTTATAAGGCACACCTCTTAAATTATTAAAGAATCTCAAGACTCATCCATCTTATATCCAGGATACATGGCATAGAAAACACTTGCAGTTATCTGGGATTATTTCGTCAAGGATGTGGAGGATAGCTCAAACATTCTGTTAGAAAGCAGCTGAAACTTTATATCTCCCAATCTTTACCACAACCAACTTAGATTTCTTGTGAAGTCATCCTCTCATCCATTTAGTTCTAAGATAAGACAAGACAATGGCGTTTTTTATTGTGATGCACAAATATAGTGATGATTAAAAGGAATGCTTGAGGACCACTGCTAACATACATCATAAACATGCCAGAGCAGGATCAGCTCTTATGAGACTCCATCACTCATATCAGATCACATCTAATGCATGCATAACTCGATGCTTATTTGAAAAAATTAAAAAAGAACACCTAGCATCATATACCACCACCAATGACAAAATATATGAAACACCATCAATCACTCAAAAGAAGAACGAGAGAAAATGAAAAGGAGTGGAAGAAAACACATGCAGGAAACTCTCTCACATCTCACACATGTAACAGCTATACTGGCGGAACCTAATAAGATAGCAATTATACTAAATGACCAAAAGACAGCGATATCAAATCTTCCACAAAGAACAAACAAACTCCCATATATTGATGCATATACTGTGACCAAATTAAACACCTAAAACTGTTTTTCCCAAATGTTTCCTTTTCCTTTACGAGGGACTTGGCAACAATGTTCTACATCAGACAAGCTTTCTTTCAGGGTGTTTAAGGGGAACCTAATGTGTTCCATTGCCACCAGTAGCAGCAGTGGATCACATTTTCTCCAAGTAAATTTTCCTTACCCAAACCGATTGAAGATGCTACACCAAGTGCTATCCACCATAAACCAAACTGAATATATTCAGAGAGCTCCTCGACATGCTGCAAACACAAAGCAGAAAAACTCAGAACAAAGGAGGTACAACCAAGATATTTAAAAGAATTGATAGTAGCTATCCGGGAAAAAGCTGACACAGGCAAGGGGAGAAAAACAAACAGGAGCGGCAAGGGGAGAAAGCTGACACAGGCAGGATTTATATTCTAAAAATGAACTCCAAAATTACTAGTCATGGCACATAATCGATTATAAGATATAAAACCTCTACATGATAGTATTTATCCCAAAGTGAAACACATCAAAGGTGTCTTGTGTTTGAGCCTACCGCCTCTTTATCAAACGTAAGCAGACAAACAGATACACAATGAAATGAACATGACACCACAGATGAACAAACTACAAAGAGATACCTTTTCATGGGGGCCATCAAAAGTCACAAGCAGAACTCCAAGAGCCACTGCCAGAGCACTTAAAAGCATAAGCCAACCACCTCTTCTGAGAAGATAAAACATTGATCCTTGAACACATTGGATTACAGCCAAAATAAAGAACTTCAACGTTTTGAAGGGCTGTGCTGTTAGTGTCAAGTTCTCCAGATCATGCTGATGCTTCTGCTGGAGTCCTGACAAAAGTATCATTCTTATTTTAATTTGAGAGGCGTCACAGTCTAAGATGTTAGAGCATAGGATTTTTTAAAGTAAGATTGTTCCAGTATTCATGCAATGAAAGAACAAGGAGCTTCAAAACTTCCCACTAAGAGAATTTTGAGGACAAAAAAGCACTACAAACATCCTATTCAACTGCAAAGACAATATTCAATGACGTAAGCTAATAAATCTAGTACTTCCAATTGAAAATCTAGTTAAAAAAAAAATGCCTAAGTTTTTTGCCCTTTAGTTGATTGATTTATTGCTTACTCAGACATTTTCTAAAATGCCCTCTTCTTTTTCTTTCCCCAATGTATAATCTTCTCAGACACCTTATTAGCTTTAAAGCACGACTGATGGAAGCACTGAATGATGCATCATCAGTTCTTTCCAAATAACCACTAGAATCTATGAAGTAAAGAAAGGAAAAAGAATGTGCACGACCCAGGTACTTCAGGAAACACAAAACTTCTCCACAAGGATTTTAATTTACTATAAAATTAATCAACACTGACCCGATCCAAAACAAACTACAACCCAAAAATTCACATAAGATCGTCCACCTTGTTCTTTAATTGTTACAATCAATCATTTGACAGTGATAACAGATTCAACAAGTTCTTGGTTTTCTTCAACCTTCTAGACCTACAAAGACTAGAAGTCAGTAACTCCTCCAGGTGAAAATGATAACCTTCCACGTGTCTTCTTAGGCCTCCATTGGCCCTGTATTGCTAAGTCATATTCTCCCACCTGACCACCTTGTGATTGGCACATTACTTCTATGCACTACCTTCAATTTTTCTCTTGCTTTAGCCGCAATGAGAGCAACACTAGCCTTTATTCTAAATTCCTTTTTATAAACTGCAGCGCCTCCAGAGACCATACAAGCACTAGACTCTACACAAACTAAAACTTCCAAAGCGAGACACAACACCACAAAGTCAACAACACCCGTCCCTCTTGCACCTGATCTAAAGATTTCACAAGGACAAATGCACAACGATAGAGCACGTTTCCCATATTCCATAGCTAATTCCTAAGCTCAATTATCAAAATATTCAATTACACAGCCTACCCACAGCCTGCCCAAGGATTAGGTCGGCTCTATAATCCAGGGGAAACAAGACGCAATCCCAAACTCCCTTCGTCATCGGAAAACTTGCTCGGCGTACCCATAGAGTATAGGTCACGACCGTTCGATTCGCATCAAACCCACGTTAATATTCCACGAAAAGCACCACTTAATCAATAAAATTAATCTAACTATTCCACAGATTCATACACCCTTTCTACAGGAGATCCAGAAATGCTCGATCCCTAACTTTCATTCCGTACTCACAGGCTCCCTTCGAAGTTCCCCCATAAAGAACAAAAAACAAAACCCACCCGAGGATTCGACAAACGAAACAAGAACGCGAATCCCGAAAGCGAACAACATTTGCGAAAATCTAGGAAAGCTCGCCTGCAATGGACGCATCCATGTGCTGAGACGAAGCGCCTCCTCCGCTGGACCCCATTCCACCCGCAACAACCGCCGCCGCCGCCCGCGATCAACACGGCCCTCGCTCTCACGAATTCGATCGAATATCACGCGCGCGCTCCCCGCCGATGCATCGGCCGCCGCCGCGGCGGAATCGGCAGTCCGACGAGAGCCCGGAAATTTGGGAGAGGCGATGTGGGTCTCCGGGAGGGGACCAGGATCGTTGATGGGGGTTGTGGTGGGATCTCTTCTAAGGAAGCGGAGGCGTGCGGAGAGGAGGAGGAGGAGCTACTGAAGATCTGCCGCTGCCAATGGAGTCTCTCTGTCTCTCTCTCTCTCTCTCTCTCTCTATTCGCGTGAAGAATCTCCGTTTCAGATTTCTTTCTCTCTCCTTTGTTTTTTTAAGCTGGGCTTTGCTTTCTCTGTTTTTTTTTTTTTTTTTTTTGCCTTTTGCCTTTTGTTTTACTTTCGTTGTCGTGCCGTTTTCGGTTGATTGGCCCCCGCATTTCCGTCCCCGAGGAGTCCCCGAGGTGTCGTTTTTCGTTTTCATTTAAGGTATCACTCGTTACATACATGAGATAGCGACACGACGAGCCCCTAAATTTCAATCCAATGTATAATACAGCTTTTGAATTTTTTATTTATTCGATATGATGTTTAAATTTTAACTCAATATGCAATGTCTTTCCTAATCTTTAGATTTATTCAATGTAACTCCCGAGTGTTTGATACATATCCAATATAATCCTTGATTTAATGTAAAAACATTCAACATTTTTATTTTATTAATTCAAGTTCAAAAATAACATTAAATGTTTTTCATGTTGTTCAGGAATTACGTTGAACATGTACAAAAAAAATCAAGAATGATATTGCACGCTGGTATAAAGTTCAAGAACTCTATTGAACAAATTAAAAGTTTAAAGGTTATATTGTACATTAGACCAAAATTCATAAATTATTCATGTTGTTTTCCCTATTTATTCTTACTTTTACTACACTCACAATTACAATGGTTAATCAAATCTATCTAATTTGATCGTACACACTAAGTTTATGCAAATGACATTTTCGAAAAATATCATCGATACACCACTATTTGCCTTAAATACCAATTACATATCGATATTTTTAAAAATACATATTTATAACCTTCCCTTCCTATTAAATTGTCCACCTATCTACAATTTTGCATTTCCGTAATATTAGGGCTTTTGAAAGGTGAATTTTACTTATGCAATAAATATTAAAATTAGGTTAAATGGGGCGTGATGGTTTCGACGGTGGTGGCGGAGCGGGGAATTGACGGCGACGCCGAAGGTGCTGTGCGGTGGAGAAGAGATGGCAATACGTGGGCGACAAAGGATAAGAATTGTGGGAGAATTTTAGGATGGCGATGTTTTGCAAAAGAGAGTAATTTGGTGTTTTCTTGATAGGAGCTCTATCTAGAGGTAGCAAACTAATATTCTAAAAGGAAAATGTTACTAATAATATCTTTTTTTTTTAACATACTAATAATATCTAAGCTATGATAAAATATTTGATAAAGTCCTTTTATTTGATCAAACAAAAAAGGAATTCACCACAAGTCCCTAAATTATTGTTGAATGTGTAATCTAGTGCTTCAGTTATTGTGAAATAAGCAATTTAGTAATTGAACTTTCAATTTATTCAATCTAATCTATTGACTTTTCATCACAATATCAAATAAGCCCTTTGGTGCTATTTACAAGTTTTCATATTTATACCATTGCCTAAATTTTGGAAAGTCTTTTCATTTCAATTCATACCCTAAATCAACAAAAAACAAGTAGGCTTCCTTTTTTTTTTTTTTTTTTTTTTTATAGTTTTATATATATATATATATATGGCTTTTTATCTCTATAACAATAAAATTATAAGCTTATCTAAAGTTGTACCGGATTGATGTTCCTTCAATTTTAAGATCAAGTGTTTTCATAAGAATCAGAAAACGATGTTAATTCATCTATAGATACTTGCGCTTATGTTAAGCAAAATTTAATTTATTTAAGAAATCAGGAAACATAAAATTTTAATATATTATTATTTATCCAAAACGTTAAGAGCAAGATAAATTTTTGAGAAAAAAGAAAGAACAAAAGAAAATCTTAGGGGTGTGAGGATAGGGTAGCCTCGAGCAAAGAGATGAAAAGCCTTGGCAGTGTCCCTTAAATGAAACAAATATGGTTTGATTAGAAAAGTTATGCAATCTCGAGGACGTGACTAGATAAATCTAAAAAATTCAAGGACTTAATTGGAATAAATGTGTGATTCCAATAGGCCGTTTACCAAAACGTTATCTTTTTATTTTCCCATTCAAATACAAAAGGAAACAATTGTAGCTCTAAAAGGTCATGAAAAATAAATTACGACCCTAAATGACTATATTTATTAAAAATTGGGATATTCAACATGAAATAAAATTCAAATTTCAAAGTCTATAAAGCAAAAAATATAAAAGAAAAGAAAAGTCATTCCATCCAAACTGTTCCTATTTGTTAGGGTTCAAGTTCTTGAACTGTCCAAGGTCAAGCTTGTGGCCCTCGACAAATCTACGATCCTCAAGGGCCATTAAAAGCCGTAAAGATAGCGAGGCAATCAACCTCAAGTTTACAAATCTCATCATGAATAGAAGTGCCAAAATTGATGTCCAAACGTTGAAGATATTAGTACGTGTGAATTAATGCAATGTTCGAGTCAATAATCCAGGCGGATACCGCCTCACCAATGGTCAACGAGGACTGTCCATCTAACATCGACTCTTCTCTAATTATTGAAATTGTATACTCTGATAATTTTGTCCATATAGTGTGAAGAGAAAGGTATTATGATGAAGGGACTTCACACAAATCCCATAAGTCGAAGAAGGACGATAAGATGAGAAAAAAAAATGTGCACATGATAAAACACTAAAATGGATGGAAAGTTTATAAAGTTTAGAAAGCTTATTAGAAAATCTTCCATGGTATAGTTACATGGGGTTATAATAAAATCCCAAATTGGTATAGGATAAGTCTGGAGATTAATCGGAGGGTTTCATTCTCAGGACAAAGGAATATCCATTCTCAAAGTTACTGGTCCTCAATCTTTTCATGATTTAATCTAATTCCTTAAATTTTCAATAATTACTTACGACAGCCTCCATTAAAGTCAAAATCCAAGAATAGGATTTTTCACAGGTGTAATCATTACACGCCAACGTGAAACATGAGAAGCTATCGTCCAAGAAAGTGTGGCCATGACCAAGCATTTATCCATACGCTTCCAAAAGGCTCCGGGTATAAGAAAAAATAAAGCATACATCATCAGTATAAGCGAAATTTAAATAAAAGAGAATATAATTTCGCTTGATTTCACTCCATGCCCAGTTTTTTGATAACCCATTAATAATTTACACATTCTTGATCAACAAACTCAATTCAGACAACAACACAGTGTACCGTTTAGAATAAAGTAAATATTTGGAGGTATCAAATTGGAAAAGTCCAAACAGAATTACTGTAAGGATAAAAAAACATGCAAAGCAGAGAAAATGCCAAAAATGGTGGAACGCCATAATTGATATTTAAAGTAGCATTAGGACAAGAGGAAGGTGGAGTTCGCCATCTTAGGAAGCCCCCTCTCGTGTCTTCATCGTTGAAAGCCAAGGTGGTACGTTCTGGTCCAATTCGTATTTTGTCCTCCACTTCCTTTGAGAAACATCGCCTTTTTGCTCCTTTCTTATCACAATCTGAAACTCTAACGAATTGAAAGTCAAAAGACAACAAGAGGAATCATAATGCTCTCTATACCAATGCTTTTTGCTGCATTGTTTTGGATTTTTTGTTAGGTTCACCATTGCATAAACCTCCAAGGGTCGGATTGCAAACTTGGCCCGGCATTCACAATAGGCCTATTACCGAGTCAATGTTTTAAACATGTCGTTCTCTGAAATTTTAATTTTAACGCTAAATCTGATATTGATAACTGCTCTCGCCTAATTAAATTTCTTTATGATAATTGATGTTCTCATCTCAAGTACTTGGTTTTCACTACAGGTCTAATTGTAATATTTGTTTTACCTAACTTACGCCTCTAGTTTACTTATTTCCAATTAATTTTCAGAAGTCAAACTTGATGCTCGTCTATACACATTCTTTGAGATTATCGATCTGGGCTCCACGCAAACCACATGTTGTAATCCTTACTCGGTTCAACTTTGACTTTTGTGAAATTCATTTGATCTTGATACTCTCTAGCCAACCTTTACTAGATAGTCAATACATAGTCATTGACATCAACTTCTCTACAAGGCATTAGTTCTTGGGTATTTGGAATGAAGACAGGGATTGTTTATGGTTTGACAGGAGGATTGACCATGTAAAAGCAAGTCGTCTAATGTCAATGCATGCGATTCTATAATTCTATTGAATATTATTTGTTATTGATGATCATCTCTCCTTCTTTTCCAAGAAAACCTTCACGTTCATTAGGCGATTTTCTTCATAATTTCACGCCTTCTTGGTTGAGTAGCGTATAAGCCCTAGAAAGAGAGCTGGGATTAAGGCTCTGAAATAGGAAATCCGAGCAAGAAAATTGAAAACTGAACCTTCCAGCTAAGCTAGCAAAGGAACTCATTCTTCACATGTTTGTGAATTTCATCCGAACTGGCTCAACCCTTATTGATTTGACAATGTTTAACATTATTTCCAAATCAAACAATAGAAGATGTCATGTCAACAACCAAGGTAATATCTCCCATGGACAAAGGGGAAGTATCTTTCCATTGGGTGTCTATATGCACCAAAAAGTGGCTAGGCTGTCCATATGAGTAGACATACGACCAAAATATTAAATATTGATGAATCCATTATTGACGACTAAAATTGGTATCGATATTGGCACATCAATAATTTGTTCTCAACATATGACGAGGTTTGGTCGAAGACGGTCAACAAGAGTATCAATAAGTAGGGATCAGAAAGTGATTCAGACGTTAGAAGGATTGCCATTTCAAAGTTTTTGCGAAGTGAAATAAATCTAGACATACAATTCCTAAATGACACGGCATATATAACGTGGCATGATAACATGGTACAAAGGCATGCATACAATGATGATGTGGCATAATGCAATGATGTGGCAAGGCGACATTGCATTTATGCACCAACTATATATGAGATGCACTTGATATTTTTTTTTTTATTATCATTAAAATTCGAATATAAAATCGTGAAAATAAATGAACTAGATTAAGATACTATCCAATTCAATTTGGGAATTAAATTAGGCCGGTCCTAATTTAAATCGGAACATTATTTTAACTAGATAAATCTTATACTTGCATGCCATCTATCTAGAAAAGCTATCTAATTTTATCTTAATGGATGTTGAAATTGTATCCAAACATACAATCTTATCTAGACATGCGATGTTATCTATAAAGATCTACCCTAATCTTATCTAATATGTACTCTAATCCTACCTAATCTTTTTTTTTTTTTTTTTTTTTTTTTTTTGGATGAGAATCAATTAAACCAGATTAGATCAACCAAAGATAGCATCAAATCGTCAAAACGCATCTATTCCGCTCAAGTTTGGTGACAAATAAAACCAACAATTGTATCCAATAGCTTGAGGATAGAATTGATCAATTTTTCGTGCGGCCGAGAATCATATGTTGGGCAAGAGATCATATTTCCAACCTATGCCTGTTGTCAAATTAGGAAATCCCCAATTTGGAGGTTCACGATGGATATGCATATCGATCAAATTTTCAAACTAGATATTGATGAGAAAGATTAAGCAATTGAATATTTATAATGAACTAGGATGTCATTTTAACCTAAATCGAATGTAACGTTGCCAAACTTGAATCGATGGACGGTGGATTGGATAGTGACCAGCTCGATAGTTCATGAGTCATGACCGAGGGAAAGGAGGTGCTCAGTCAACAGAACAGTTAGCTGGCCGAGGGGTTGCTCAGCTTGGCTAGCGCGACGAGGTGGTGCGTCACGGCAACAACAGCCGCTTGGTGGTGCTCGCAATGGTGGCTCAACAATGCCTAGCCGGTTGGCTGGCTAATCACCGCTAAGGAAGGTACATTATTGGGCCTTTCTCGGCGAAGCTATTCGGCAAGGAACTCGGGCATGACTCGTGGCTAATCTAGTTTGACGCATGCTGCTTATTACGGCAAGACCAAAGGTAATAAGCTGTAATGCATGGCATCATCCATTGTACCATGAAACCCCATTTGTCGAAGATAGGCCTCCAGAAAATTCCACTCAATTTGATCATATGCTTTCTGCATATCCAGCTACTTGGAAGCACCAAGACCTGAGCAGGTTGATCGAAGCAGCAGATTGGTGTTAGTGCAAGATAGCGGCTTGTCATGGTTAGTATTGTGTCTCGATGGCTCGAAACTGCAACTCGTTGGCAACGTAAAGGAAGGACTAGCACGTCGTCATCGATGGAGGAACGTAGAAAAGCAACAATCTCATCATCATTGTGTAGTAGTGCCAATAAAGCAGCTTGATCAAGGGGCTGGCGATAGGGGTGAGCATGGTCCGAGTTGGGCCGGTCCACCCCCTTAACCCTAGGACAACCCACACAATGTTGGTCCTCAATTTTTGGGACCGAAGATCGACCCTATTGAGCTAGAGACCGAGGATCGGACCGATCAAATGGGTTCGGTCCGGTTCCAGGATCAACCCGGAACCAACTGATAATTTTTTATTTCATTTTTTGTACTCCTTAAAAAAGCGATTGAGGATTGAATTGACCCAATGGATTCCATTCGATTTCAAGATCAACCTAAGATTAACCAATAATTTTTTATTTCATTTTTTGTACTTCTTGAAAGGGCAACTGAAGATCGTACCGACCCAATGGATTTGATGATGAGTAAGGTCGGCTAAGAAAGGCAAACAATGAGAGTCAAGTAAGGTGAGCGTCGAACAAAATGAACATCAAATGTTGAGCGGGGAGTAACAAGCCAATCGAGCATCAAGCGGCAAGCGACACAAGAAATCCAAAGCAAGCGAGGCGAGTGTCGAATGGCAAGCAAAAAAGTTGTTTTGACTAAGAGGACAAGTAAAATAGAAGAGAATGAATATTAGAGGAGGATGCCATAAGGTGCCTTTTTGGACGCCGGACTCCTCACAAAAACATATTCCTCATTCGCATATTATAACTATTTACGTTGTAAAAGACATTAAAAACCTAAATTATTAAAGAACAAGGTAAAATTACTTGAATTCCTCACTAAAGAGCTATTTAATGTTGTTGACACCGTTTATTTTAAGGTTTTCTCTATATAAAAAAATTATAAATAATATTATATATATAGAGTCAGGGTTGGTCCGGGTTAAACCAACCCAAAACTCTCAGGACTGAGGATGGACCCGCACGGTGCTGGTCTTAGAATTCTAGGATCAAGGATCGACCCAGTCTCCCTAGGAACTGGACCAGGACCGATAGGGTTGGGCCGATCCAGGGTCGGTCCAGGGTCGATCCTAGACCGATGCTCACCCCTAACTAGCGGTGGTGGTTGGTTGCGATGATGGTAGGGAGGAAGCCCGACAACGTTGTGGTCAACGGCTTGCAGCTTCATCATAGGTTTGATCTCTTTGCGGCCTTTTCTGATTAAACCCAAAGCCTTTTGATTTTAAGGGCTAAACCCAAGTCAATTAAAACTAGGAACTTAATCCACACAACTAACTTAGGTCCATTCTCAACTACCATCCGACGCAAATTCAATTAATGAACTAAATTATGTGATGAATGCTCTTAAAACATTTTTGCTTGGAAATTTGACTATAATATTTTTTATTAGGAGCTAAAGATTAATCCTTAATTTTCTATGCAATTAATTCCTAAATAATTAGCCAAAATTTTTAGGCATTAACAATGGGAAACCTCCAATTCAGTGTTTCACTTTGGGGGAATTGATCATCTTTAAATAAACTAGAATACATCTTTAGGGATAATTATGAGTATCTATTAGAAAGGCAAGTATAGATTTTATTTCCTCCTTTATCGATTTGACCTAAATCTCCTACTTAATTGAGACTCCAATGACTAATTATCCCTGTCTTTCCAACTGAGTCAATACACACATCCTACGAATGGACCTTCCATGAATGTTCACGATGGACAAAGAATGTTCATTGTAAATGAAACCAAATGGTTCTACACCAAATGTCACTACTGATCAAAATACATCACATAAAATGAAATCCCTAAGCCAATTCACGCTTGTCCTTTTGCTGTCACTTTTCTCAGTACCCTCTCCGCCACCATCACAGGCCCACATATTGAGCTACAGCGAGATCTGGATAAGGCGCCATGTCCACATCATCAACGACTTGCCTGGTGACATGACGCTGCACTGCAAATCTGGGGACGACGATCTCGGGGCCCGAACCCTCCACCAGGGTCAGGAGCAAGAGATTACTTTTAAGATGAACTTTTTTGCCGAGACCCTCTTCTTCTGCTCTGCCCGATGGGAGGGGCGGTTCAAGCGATTCGACGTGTTCACGGAGGAGAGGGACAAATATCGTTGTGGTGGGGATTGTAAGTGGTCTGTGCGGAAAGACGGGATGTACTTTAGCAATAATGGCACCTCGTGGGACCGTGAGTATACGTGGGAATAAACCATGCCATCATGTGTAATTGAGTATTGTTCTAGTCGAATAAAAGTTTTCTAGAATTGAGTGGACATAGACTCTTTTATATTTTTTTGTTTTTCGCTCTTGCTTTCCTTTGATAGCGTTGCTTGGACCTTGGTAAGTCCTTAAACCACTACGTCTAAACTTTGAGGTATGAAACTTCGAGGTTATCCCTTAGGGTAGGAGAAGAAAAACTTCCCCCCAAACATTGTCATTGCGATGATCCCACTGTCTAATTTGTGGAGCACCATTCTATCACAATCAATCCTAGACTGCGTTTATCAAAAGGATAATCAATGACCAGTTTTATTGAGGTCGGACGAGATTTGTCAAAAAGTCAATGATGAGACACTAAAAAAAGTCGTAAATAATTTTTTATGTATCTTTAGAGTAATATTTCATGGTGTCTCAAGCTGCTTATAAAATCAGCAACTAGTCTCGATGGCCTTTTTTCAAAAATTCAAGTATATATTATTCATTGACTATGAAAAGATTTTTTTGTCGACTCATTTTCCTAAGCGATTCAAGCGCCGGAAAATGAAAAAAAAAATTATGAGAATCGATTTTCCATCGATCAAATGGAGACTAGAAATAATTCTTGTGACTTAATAAATCCATCCGATGAATTACAAATAATAAAAATTAATTTCTTGAATGAAGCAGAAGGACGGACTAGTTTGTTAGATCTCGAAGAGTCCAAGTACGTGTGGGCTTCATTGGCCCAAATTAAAAAGTGCTTGCGGGCTTCTAATCTGACTCTGATGTTGCCTCCGTAATTAGGTGGATCTACGGGAGGTGAAAGCGGTTAAGGGTTCAAAACATGGAGAAAATGCAGCGAATAATCGGTTAAATGTTATGTTTATTACAAAACCCGTATTATGTGCTCTTTCTTGACCCTTTCATCATTGTTTAAACCATTTCAGGTATAAAACTTGTCAAATACAGTGTCAGAGCATATATCATGAGTACAAATCTTTACACTTGCTCTTATATTCATTCAAAGAATAAATGCACTGAAAATCCTAAAATCTATCACAAAAGTGTAATTATGTTCTAAAATTTTTAAAAAAATATAATCAAATCACAAAATTTGTCAAATTTATGCAATTAAATCCTAAAAATTTTATTTATCAAATTAGACGGAATTAATGGAATAAGTCTTAAGACTTAATTACACTTTTTGAAAATATTAGGAGTTAAAATTGCACTTCAATAATAAGTTTTAGGATTTAATTACACTTTTTGAAAGTTTTAAGACTTATGTACACTTTCGTGATAAGTTTTAGGACATCCACTACACTTATCCCTCTATTCCATATACAATGCATACTCTTGTTATTTCACTTGTTTTCCTATCTCTGATGATGATCGAACTAGGTGGTCACGTGAATATCTTGTTCTTCACATATAAGGCTTGCAACAATGAGTAATTGATAAATCAATAATGTGGTATGTATCCGTTGTTCGTCTGTGTCTTAAAAATGATTTTTCTAATGATGTTAATGCTAATATTTACGTGACATCTCTAATTTATAAGATCAGTCATAGTTTTGATCATTTATTAATTCTGTTGTGTAACCTCTCGCCGGCCATAAAGATCACCTCTTGGCATTTAGCATATTTACGGCACAATATGTTGCGAACAATTACTATAATTGAAAAATTGTGAGACTCTCATTAGAATATAGATCGCCATTCCTAATGACAATTTAAGTACGCTAAGCTTGCCGTAATAAGAGGATCTATCTTACTTTTATCCACCTTTAAGTGAAGTATACTTATTTTCATTGGAATAATCATAGAAACGGGACTTTGAGGTTTTGACCGATCCTCATTTGAGGATTTGAAGTTTCATCTTGATCAATCGAGAACTTTAGATTTTCAAAAGTTAGATAAAAATATGAAGATATCCTTCGATAGGACGATGATATCACACTAACGCCATTTGTACTCAAGGTCAAGGACTAGGAAAAGTATCAAAAAGTCTTAAATTGCTTATACCAGTTCAATCTTAAACTTTTCAATTGTGTCAATTTAATTTTAAATCTTCTCACAATTTATTAATTGAGTCTTTCTGTTAAATTTAGCTGGAAATCGTTGACGTGAACGCCAATCTTTAAATGTAACACAACCGACTCTAATGTGGATAGTTTCATAATTTAAAAGAAAAATGAATTTATAATTATTGCTTTCTTTCTTTCTTTCTTTCTTTCTTTCTTTCTTTCATTTTGGCCGGCAACAATCGTGACTATTGCCTTAGCCCTTACTTAGATCTGGGCTAGGGCCACCTCACTCATGGCTGGCAACGTCACAATGGCCTCACCTAGGGCTAGCTAGGCCGCACCAATGACCCTGTCAACTTTGGATGAGGCAGCCCTTATCAAGATCCGGAGAGGGCAACAGCCCTTACCAATAGCTAGCAAGGGCTTGTTGGTCCTCACCTAATGGCCGACGAGGATTTGTTGGCCTTGACCAGTTGTTGACAAGCATTGCTAGCCAAAATGATAGAAAAAAATAATAATAAAAATTTAAAAAATTAAACTATTATTGAAAAAAAGTCCATGTTAATTAATCAAAATTAGTCGAATAGACTCAATTGGTAAAATGTGAAAAAAATTTATGGCTAAATTGATAGAATTTCCGACAAAAAAAATATAATTAAAAAGTCCATGATTGAAGTGACATAATTATAATATGTTTATGAATTTTTTTGGTATTTTTCCTGTGAAAGATACATAAGAGTCGTCTAAGTCCTAACACTTCGTCCAAAAAAAAAAAAAAAGTCCTAACACAACTAATATATGACTGCAAACTGTTTTCATTAATTAGGCTCCCAACAAAATAAATCCAAAGCATAAATTCACTTGGGATGGTAGAACTACAAATATTTAAAGGAATCGGCACCATATTTTCGTAGGAGAATTACTCAGTTAATCTAATGCGTGGATTGAAATGTATATTGAGCACGCAATCGATGGAATTCAGGTGCGACCCGCCGAGTTCAAGAGTCCAGATACATTGAATTCGCTGGAAAAATTGCTCTGTGATAATAATGGATTAGAACACTCACCAAAATAATAAAATTTCCAAAACAAAAACAAAAAATAAATAAAAAATAAAAAATCTTTCTTGGGGGCAGAGAAAGGAAAAGAAAAAGAAAATGTCTCTGGAGGTGTTGCGGGACCCGGAACGTATCAAAATCAACCCTCCTCATTGGCCCAACATACATCCACCTTATCCACATCTAGTTCCACACACCATCCATTCTTCCACGCAATCCCCAACCTTGATCACATTCTCTTATCTCCCCAAATTCCATAAGACCACTCGGCCCTTCATTCCTCTCCCTCTCTTCATCTCCATAGCTTCAAGGCCTTGGCTGTTCTTTTTGTTAAGTCCTCCATGGCCATGGCTACTCAAGCTTCCCTCTTCACCCCAGCCCTTGCCGCCCCGAAGTCCGGCGTCGACCGTGTGATCGCACCATGGAAGCAGTCGGCATCCTCCCTGGCCTTCGCCACCACCCCTAAGGCTGCCAAGTCCTCGCCGAGGACTGTCATTAGGGCTGCCGCTGCGGAGGGCAAGGCCGAGGCCCCGGCCCCGGCCCCGGCCAAGGAGGAGGCACCCGTCGGGTTCACACCGCCCGAGTTGGACCCCAACACCCCGTCCCCGATCTTCGGCGGCAGCACCGGCGGACTACTGCGCAAGGCTCAGGTAACATTAGTGGCCACCATATTCTCTATGGACATGATATAATGGCACGTCTTGATTCTAGAAAATTGACTAATTAATCATTAAACCAGTTAAATTTATACTTAAACGTCCATTTCATTAATCATGATGCTGACATTTCAACATGAATAATCATGTTTTAACTATGCCAAGAACTATTTACAAACCCATAGCGCAGTGTCTATTTAGGGCATCATACATAGTAGGCTTGGACCGACTAGGATTATGTACAATTTCCTTTTGAAGTAGTTGATTGATTGAGTCGGCCGCGCCGGTTCTTAAACGATGATATGATACACTGGGCATGCCAGGTCGAGGAGTTCTACGTGATCACCTGGGAGTCGCCGAAGGAGCAGATCTTCGAGATGCCGACCGGAGGCGCGGCGATCATGAGGGAAGGCCCGAACTTGCTCAAGCTAGCCAGGAAGGAGCAGTGCCTGGCGCTCGGGACCCGGCTGAGGTCCAAGTACAAGATCAAGTACCAATTCTACCGGGTCTTCCCCAACGGCGAGGTCCAGTACCTGCACCCCAAGGACGGGGTCTACCCGGAGAAGGTGAACAAGGGCCGTCAAGGGGTCGGCCAGAACTTCAGGTCGATCGGGAAGAACGTCAGCCCCATCGAGGTCAAGTTCACCGGAAAGCAACCGTATGATTTGTGAGGCGGAGAAATAGTTTTTTACTTGGGTTTGGAGTACTTGCTTCCTGACGTATTTTTCTGTCGTTTAGTGTGAGCATCGTGTGAAATGCTTGTTCCCTTATTAATTATACTTTTTCAGTGTTGAAAGATCAAAGTAGTATGTGCTTAGCAAAAGGGTCATTTAAAAATCAGCAGTGTTTTAAGTTGCCAGCTCACCCATATTAATCATAGGGACGATTTGCTCGAGACGACTTAGAAACTAGTGTTCAAAGTGCTAGAGTGGCACTAAAATGGATCTCCTATGCAGTTGCACGTGTCATGGTATCTACTGAGATCATGTCGTATGGATAATGTGGCGAATCGTGCCAAACAATTAAGACGTGTAACTACAATTTCCCAACTTCACTGTATGAAATGCTATGCTTGTTTCTGATTATTAACTAAACTTTCTCCAATGTTGAAAAATCAAAATAGCACATACTTAGCAAAAGGGTGACTCAAAAATTGGGCAGTGGGTCCTCACTGGCATTAATCGGAGCGATGGTTCTCTTGAGACAATTGAAGAAAACTCGTTCAAAGTGCTGGTAGAGTGGCATGGAAATGGATCTACTATCCCTAAATACAAAGATCATGTTGTAACCATAATCTAGCGAATTATGCCGAACGATTAAGATGTGCAATTACAACTTCCCAACTTCAATGTATGAAATGCGTGGTCCCAGTTATTAATTTTTCAATGTGGAATGATCAAAATATTACATGGTTAGCAAACGAGTGACTCAAAATTCAGGTATTTCAAGTTGGTTGCTCAATTGTATTAATCGGAGGGATGGGTCTCTTGAGGTGATTCGGAGAACTCATTCAAAGTGCTAGAATGGCATGGAAATGGATCTGTCACGTGATGACACGTGCCGTAGTATCCCTAGACGATCATGCCCCAAGCATAACGTAGCGAAAACCACTTCTTCCAAAATCAGACAAGGCCACCTATGTTCAACAAGGCACTGAGAAATTTCCATTTCTTGATGATTACACGTCTTGTTTGGCTTGAGCAGGTGGCGTCTTCCACACAGTGAGAAAGTTCTTGAACCACAGCATGATGATTATCCCCCCTCACGGGAAGGCCTTAGGCAACGATAAGACGACATTTCCTAAAAAAAGCACACTTTTACAATATGCCAAATCTGCATATAATAAGAGTGACACACTTTAAAGGCACTGCAAGGGACAGATGGACGGACGGGAGGGAGGGCCTTGTAGAAGACTCCTTGCGTTAGAGAGAAACTTGATACTTTCTTAGAAGACGAGGGGTGCTGACCCAGAAACTGGTAAAGGATGAGTAGAAGACCCAGTGACGCTGCTCCTCGTGTATTTTGCCAAAAGGCAGAACATACAAATGGATGAAAAGAGAGCACTTTTAAGCTGAGGCTTGAAAAACAAGGCATGTTTTGTGACTTGCACTGAATATGGAAAATAAGTTATAAAAATGATTTGTGGGGAGTGGCTTCTCTTTTTGGGACAGTGACGTCTCACCAAAAGATCAAATCTGGTGTGCATAAACTTTGGCCCTGCAATGGGGTGTTTAAATTGCCTGAGCAAAACCCGCGATCTCTCTCGGCTCTCGACACCATTGTTCTTTTGGGCTCCTCGGTTGCCGCCTCGGTTTACATGAGTGGCCGCGGACGCAGCTCCACATGAGGTGGTATCGGTCCCTTCTCGCTCCACTGAAGAAGCTATGGCTGCGTCTGCATTCGGCTACGAAGAAGAGTATGTACTGCATTTTGATGAAGCTTTATCTGCATTTGATATACAGTTTTCTATTCGTTCTCTCGTCTATAGCCTATCTTGCACCTGCAATTTCTGCTTGAAACCAAGATTCAGCACTTTTTTTTTTTTCGCATCTGCATGTCTTTGGACTCTGAAATTCATCAATGCTAATTTATTATGTTCATCCTTCCAATTTCCAATTGCACCATAAACTCTATCAAGAAACAGTGCGAAACTCAGAGCGCTCGCTTGCTAGTATAAACCGTCTTATCGCTGAAAGCATGTTACAGGAATTGATTTCCCCATGCACAACGTGCGCACCCCGCGTGCGTGAGCATGCCCCATTTCAGACCAGTTTTGCTATTTAGCTTTGCATGTGTCCTCCCTGATTCAAAAATTTTCATACAAACAAAAGCAGATAGCGACTAATTCCATGCTCCTGTTTCGATCTTATGTTTCCCAGGAAGAAGAGGGATTTACATTCTGTACGACGACGTTAAATCATGCCCGTATGAGGATGTTCACGTCCTCTGGTCCATCCTTGTAGAATCACATCCCGCACTACCATCGGAACACTGAAGAAGACAGTAGCTCTGGCCGTTGCTCAAGAGATCTATTACATCATGCACATGCAATATTTATAATGTCTTATTCTTGTGTGAAGCATTGCACAATTTGTTTTCATCTTCTTTTTTCCCCTTTCTTTCCCACCCCTTGATCTTCAAGTGCTCAACTTCCCCCTTTCCTTTTCACTTGAGCTTCAAGTTATGCAACCGATCTGAAGAAGCACTAGAAACTAATTAAGAGATGGTGGAGATTGCTGTTTTGTCTGCATCAGCTTGAAGGTGGTAGCCACTCTCTCTCTCTCTCTCTCTCTCTCTCTCTCTCTCATATATATATTAAAGTGGGAAGGACTGAAGGGAAGGCAATGCATGGGACAACTGAACGCGGTTTCTATGCTATTCACACAATCATTCACAATCTCAACAGTGATTTCACTTTTGACTTTGGCTCCAAAAGCAATTTAGGAACCCCAAAATAAGATTAACCACAGACAATCCGCACGAGATAAAACAAGTAAAAGAAGATGATTGGCATGACAGATTGTAAAGTAGTTGCACAATTTGGGACCATCGTGAAAATTCTGTGCTTTATATGAGTTCAAAAAACTAATGGTAGGACAGCCAACATTATAGTGCCATCACAAGCAATACTAAGTCGATAAGACTTAAACGTTAGACCACCTCTCCTGAGTACCACCATGATCTTGCATTACCGCAACACTCATGACAGTAAACCGGGAATTCTCAACAATTCCCGTCGGCATCTGAATCTGCAGCCTACAAGTCTTTGCAATAGCTGGCACAATTAAAGCAAGTGAAAAGGCTTCAGAAGTTGCTATCTAGTTTGGGGGAGGTTTTTGCCCTAATGGGATTGTAGATCAAATGTAATTACAGCCGTTGGATTTTTACAAAATGCACAATCAATAGGTGTGATTAACTCGATCTATTATACACCAGGTCCTTTTCCCAAGTTAGGGAAAAGAGGCTTGTCAATCTAAACTTACTCAGTTAAGGTAAGTTATATCACAATGCATGAAAGGTCTGTTTGCACAATCTATATGGAACCTACGAAAGAGAAATTTTCTCCCCTCACTATCATGTGCTTCAATTCATCGATTATATACAAGAGCATGCGGTTTAAGCAAAACAATATCTTGAACAAGAAGCACTTCTATTTATGCGATGTAGACGGGCCAACCGTGAAGAAAAGCAGAATAAGCGTTGTGATTCGAGGTGATTACCGAGGCGTTAAAACAGCCTATACCATGTCACAGGAGGCGTTAAAACAGCCTATACCATGTCACAGGCAAAAGTTGGAGAAGCAACCACACAAGATGAGTAAATTTTGAGGAATAGTAGCTATTGCATCATTCCAAATAGAAAGGTAGTTATTACACCGATCAGTATCATCCACAAACATCATATGAAAATGAAGATGGTTTCCTTGCATAATGATAGTGTTCTAAATAACAATTTAGGTAGACATTCTTGACTATTGTTCTCCCAGAAATGATAACAAGGTGAAGCAGAATAAGATGATTATAGAGCTTCAGAGTGCTTTCAATGGAAACCACCAAACCTATCAGCCATGGTCCATTTTTAGGAATATAATATAGTTCTAGGAGAAAATCAGCTATATCTGCCAAAACAAAAAAGAGGGCATCAGAATATATAGTACCTTTTGTTAAATTCATTCTCATTACGCAGCTACAATATGGCAGACCAGGAAATTGAGCGTGGGGGAGAAGACAAAAATTACTAGTTAAATACCATACATGTAAATATGTCAACATAGAATTATAAGAAATTTTTGGACCTAAAGGTCTGCCATTGCAGCTATAGTGTTTGTACTAATAATTAACTACCAATGACAATTTATAGATTATTGCATGACATTAGATTCCAAATACAGCAGAAACATCCCATCAGGTTTATCAATATAGAAATATTCAAAAACACTTTCAAATGAGTATAAACTTAACTCCTTTAGATAAAAGTTTTTGGCCCCAATTTGAAAGCTGATGCTTCCAACTTGTGTATAATAAGCAATATAGCAACTCACATGAAAATTGGAGAACTATAAGGCTGATGAACAGACCCGATCAGATAAACTAGGCAGCCAATCTTTGAAGAAGGCCTGAAATTCTTTCTTGGGCGGAGCACGGCCACCCAGAGGAGTGACGGTAATCTGAAAAAATAATGAAGAGTACTAAGTTATGACTCATATAAATTATGCAAACCGGTTAGCAGAAACACATACATATCCTTCTTGAAGACATTGGTGGTCCATATCGCTGTCGTCAACTTGAGATTTCAATACCTAATAATGTTCAAATTATAGGTTTAGAATAGAGACAATCTACAATCACGCTTGATCACAAAAAAAAAAAAACCCCATAATTTCGCTCCTCAATATTGTTTCAAGATACATTAAAAACAGGAACTTTGATTGCGTATCTTGTTACGGGAAAATGTTTCAGACATCTTGAAAATGCGATCCCCTAAATTCTATCATTCTGTTCCCCAACTTTTCCTGCTGATAAAATATATGCAGCTAATTAGAAGAGCCCCTATATTCTGTGCATGACACGCTTTGCATTATAAATTTCAGTCCACGAAAATACTATAACCTTTTATAGACTGATGGAAAATTAATTTAATCAGAATGCATTTCACTTTGCAATGTAGAGTCACTGTCAAAGATCAAGATGATAAGTGCAAGAATAGTTTTTCGACAACAAAGGTTTCTCCAAGAAGCAACCTGAGAATTATATAATCAGACACAAAAAAGGACAGAATTCAGTGAGAAATCATTAACCACAAATAGTGGAAGATTACAATAACTAGGACACAACACGAGGACAGATTGACAAAGAAACTCACTCGTCTCTTGAACAGACGATGTTCTGCTGACATAGTTGATGCATCCATATCAGGCAATTCTGCTACATCTTCATCCATAGCCATTGTTGATGACAATTGTCCACCTTGCATTTCTGAGGACACCAGTCTCCATCCCATCACAAAAAAACTTCTACCCTGCTCGGTCAGCTTATAGCCCTTTCAAGGAAATAAAAGAACTAGTAAAATATCATTACATCCTCCTCACTGCAACAAAACTCTAGCTAGATATTCCAGGGTAGTCATGAGATAGATAGTTAGGACTCCAGCAGCAAAGTTTCAAATTCCAATTATGGTCAAAGTCACAAAGGAAAAGTTCCAGATTCCAATACATGTAAAGTTGCAAGCATTCTATTCAGTATTCATGGATAACATGCTTTAGGGCTCATTGGGCATTATGAGGTCATTCATCTGAAATTTAATGAAATAGAGATGACTACGTCCCATTGAGGTTGGAGTTCAACAGGCTGATTGTAATTGTTGTTAAGCTAATCAATTATCCATGCTCTCCCCAAGGAGTGCTGGCATGAGCCTCTTAACAGCTGGTTAGAAGAGAAGCAAAAAATGAAAAGGCAAGGGCACTTGATGGCACTTTGGGAGTAACGCATATCACAACCCTTCCATTTGTACGTCTATAATAGTTCGATCTAGTCACAGCCTAAAGAAAATGGCAAAGGATAACAAGACATGATCATTCGAATAGTGGCAGGAATCATCCCATAATCAATTCCAATAGTAATGTTCTAAAAAGAACAGGTCAAAATTGGCTAGTGAAGACTCTGAGGTGCTTCAACTGATTTCAGTAAAGCATGTGTCATTAGACAGCTTGACCAGTCTGGGTCCACTTCAAAAAAATCTCTGGTTTTTAAATTATCCAAAATGTTAGAATCAATTACTTTGCAATATGATTCCTCAATTTCAAGTTATAAATGCGCAATAGCATCTTTATTTTAACTGAGACCAGCCTTATTTAAGTTCTATGATTCCCCCGAATAGACATAAAAAATGTTAAAGATATGAAAAAAATAAATAAATAAATAAAAAAATAGAATATTAAATGGAGACAGGTGTGGGGTCTACTACACACGAAAGACTGGAATTGAGTCTACACCAGATCTCCCCAAGAGATGAGGGTGTCTTCTTGTGAAAAAAGACTGAAGCTATTATTATAAAGAAGAAAATTCTTAAGGACAAGGGAACCTGACAAGTTGAAGGTATGAACGGTAAAGAGGGAAGAGATCAGAATGCATGTACATGGATTCAAGTGCATGTCTGTTTAAAAACAAAAAAACTTCGATCAGATAAAGCTTTCTCTTTTTCAGGGACCAATAAACACTTCACTGTTTAAAAGGTACATCGCCAATGGCAAATAGAAGAAGTTGAAAGTATGCCTCAAGGAAACACCTGCATGAAGAATACATATATGTTCATAGTGATAGTGATTGCCTAGATTATTATCCTAACTATGCCATACTACCTGCCCGTCAAAGGGCAATTTTAAAATTTACCTTGTGGTTTGCAATATCTGTTGGTAGATCTACATTCAGGAAAGAACCATTAGGATAACTGTGGTTTCTGATACTATCGAGTATTGCACCAATTATAGGTAGACAAGCCTCAGCAGCAAGTGTGAAGTCTTCAACCTTGCTTTTACCTCCAACCCTGAAAGGCAATACTGAAATCAGGCCTAAGCAACAAAGGTAAGTTTTGGAGATAGCAACTCTGTGGCAGTTATAAGCAAAGCTGTCCCGTATTCTGCACAAATATGTAACTTCTACCAAGCCATTATAAATCAATACTGAAACATTTTGATGACATCTGTAAATGAATATTAGAGTATTCCAACGGTACCCTTGGTCAAAATCTTAGCAATATGTTTCCTCCATTCTTTGGTACAAACCTTCAAAAATGGACTGCATCCTATTTTTCTAATTTGATATGTTGGGTCCAAACTCCAAACCATGAGAACCTAATGCTGGTAACATGAAATATTCGAGTGAACTGGAGGCATTTCCAAAGTGTGCGTAGAAAACCATCTTGGCTTTACATTTGTTCAACAAGTTCATCATAGTAGAATTGCTGGAGACTAAACTTATATGGCAGATAGGTGCATGTGCACTGATTCATATTATGAGTCTTTCAAGTTTGGCTTGGCTAGCGAATTAAGAAAGAGACAGGTCAATGTTATAAATTGAACACACAGTCCAACCCTAAGGATGTCTGCCACATATTCCTAATTACAAAATCAAATATACGTAAACATAATAATAAGAAAATATATTAGAAGTGACTATTTCTCTTATCTGATCATTGTATCCAAATGAATAACTAGAAACTAGTATAAATTTGGCTAGTTAATTGAGCTTGTAACAAACTTATAAGACGTCACTTTCTCAATTCACAAGTGTTGATTTTACCTCTATATATCGATTTTTCTTTTATTTGTTTCTGATTTTTATTTCTTTCTCAGATAAGCATTCTGTAAATCAATTCAGCTAGATCATCAAGATAACGTGATTCAGCTAAGTCAGCCAAATTCTGGCCATGCCTCCTCTTCAGGGTTGAACAGGCTTGGAAAAGTTTGTGGCCCATTTAAACCAATCAAATGAAGCAGCCTCTCATAATCTCTAGTATGCACTCTTGCACGAGCTTTGACAAGCAAGGACACACAGAACTAGGAAAGAGGATGGAAGATTGCATCCTCATGCCGGTCATGCTAATGGACATTAGGATGGAAGGTGGAGGTTTCTAAGTACATGCTAGAGAGGGAGTATCAACAGAATAAAATTTCAAAACTAAGCCCATGAACGCCAAGTAAAGATGA
This sequence comes from Eucalyptus erythrocorys, assembly GCA_014182555.1. Lineage (NCBI taxonomy): Eukaryota > Viridiplantae > Streptophyta > Magnoliopsida > Myrtales > Myrtaceae > Eucalyptus > Eucalyptus erythrocorys. Next base: position 14,252,850 of record CM024598.1, on the reverse strand, counting down.
GGTAAAATTTAATATAATGCAGCTATACTTGACTGCTGCTCTTTATAGTTAAATTTAAAGATTTTACTACCTGTTTATATTTGCAAACATTTCGCCTTAATGCAGCCCATGTCACAAAAGAAATAATGTCTTTAGCAGTAGTGCGCAAAACATCAAGAATTTGCAAACCTAAAGATCAAACTGCAGGAAGAACTATCTTCGTTGTATTAAATTCGAGATTAATCTCTCATCGGCCAATAAAAGATTATCCAAAAACATAAATCACTAAGTCTAAGGAAGAACTTGAGACTGCCTCGAGAAAGGATCATAACAAAGTCTTGGGTTTTCTCTAGGAACCAAGCTGTCAATGGGGTAACATAGCATGTGGAGAATGGTTAGTGGCCCATACCAGTCATATGACATTGAGACAGAAGGGACACCATTAAAGAAGGCCTCACGAGCACCGGCTACAGTTCCAGAGTAAACTCTGTAATGTAACAAGTAGGTATACATTTATGTCAGCAGGCAATAGCATATTACGCAGTATTACATCATGACTACAAAGGCACTAGCCACAGAATCACAGAAGTCACAGTACAGCGGATTTAACATTATGCTTGCATCTATTTTGATACTCAAGTCAAATTTGTAATATCTTTCCTGTAGTTTAAGAATGGAAAATTTCCCGAGTTTTAATGTACACCTGAACTGGTCATGATCTTATGATAAAATGTCAGACTTATCATGAGGAAACGAAAAAACAACAATGAAAACATCTGACTTAAACTGCACAGGTCCACAATGAAAAGAGTCCTTTCTTCCGCCTCCCTCCCGAGACAAGGTACAACAAAAGTATGACCACTTGTAAGTCAAGATCCCTCATTAATGTACTGTAACAAGAAATCTAACTATGCTCGCTTGAACTTTTCGCTATTTTTTGTAAAAAATATATTCAATGGACATATCGAGCAGTTGAATTTTCTTCTTGTGGAAAAGTAAAGATGTCTTAAGTCTAAATTTGTGTTCCCTCATAGTTCAGAGAGTAAATTATTCCAACACCTTTATTTCAACCAACTAGTAGGAGCACCACCTGTGCTTTTGCAAAACCATCTCAAGATGCACCCACTAAAATCTGTTACATCCACCAAATCCATAAACAATGAGGACTTCATGAGCTTTCTTATTTTTACAGTGTTTAAAATACGGAGAGTCACACAATTTTGCCAAAACAAGGGATGTGGGAGTAATCTGATATGGAAATAAAATAATTTCAAATAATGTTGGCTGATTGAGTATTTAGTGGATTTTGAGGCTCTACTATGCATTTGAGATACCAAAAAATGTGGCAAGCATACTTTATGAATAGACCAAAGGAAATAGTTTACTGACGTGTGATAACCACAGTTGCTGCCCTTGTTAATACCACTGAGTACCTGTGCATGTAAGAAGTGATTAAGAAATCGGAAAGCAAAAATTCTACCAGAAGATAGGAATAATACTGCACAGAAAGAATGGAAAGAAGGCTCCACACATTTTGAATTAACATGTGTAAAATGTTCTGACAGACTAACATAGATAAAGTCCCATAGAGGGCTCATAGCTAGCTACTGCATTGTCCTAGCATAGAAGAGTTGGACTGTGACACTTTGAAAAGAACGGGGTAAAAGAAGGAGAACAAACAGTTCGTGTCTCCATATAAATCCTCAAAAGATGTTAATCATCTATTCTGTTGATGCCCAAAAGCCAGATATACCAGGTCAGGAACCGAAGAAAAGATTGCATTAGAGATTCCCAAAGAAGTACAATCTGCTGGAGTTCCTGCAAAGTACATAAGAGACGTGAACAGGCTAAGATAACAAAGCATAGCACTTCTTTACACTGTCATAATAAATTAATATCCTGCTTGATGGTTGTGGCATGTCCCAATGTATATGCTTTAGCATATGGAGAGCAATTAGTCGGTTCATGATTAGCCCAAAAAATTAACTAGAAAAAGAAGTCACAGGTTAGCCACTCATAAAAGAAAAGGAAGAAAAACAAATATTTTAATGGTCATTGAAGAACCAACAGGACACTTCAACGGGAAAGGCAATTTTAACTGTGAGAATAAATTCTAGAAAGTTTAAGTAATATCCTGACATAAAGGTATAGATTTTCTAGTTTCATCTATATTTGTTCCTTCTACAATGCAACTCAGCCTGAACACACACGACTCTTGAGGAGGAAAACAATGATGAAAAGAAGGTCGGTTCCTCCCGAAGAAAGGTATAAAAAGCTTCTATTGTACCGACATTTCGGTAGACAGAATGGTCCATTTGGACTGTAACATATATATCTCTATACACAGTGGTCAGCCACAATATATTTTCTATTGCCATTTTCAAGAATCACCTTCAAAATGATAAATAACGTTTAAGAGTTTTATACAAAGTTATCTTGGCTTTAGAGAGTACAATCATGGGTGGAAAACAAGTCCACAGGAGAATTCAGGATTGGATTATCTGCCAGACTCTGACCAATCTTTTGAGATAAAAGACAGTCGGTGTTGACTTACTTATGACCCCATATGGACATCTAGTTCACAAGTGACGTTCTCTTTTCTTTTCCTCTGTTTCTGTAAGTTCCTCAGGTGTCTTAAGAATATTAGAGAACCACCTAAAGTGGAAATGCTGTTCCATCCAATAAACTAGGTAAAGGGGTGGAAGCTTGATCTAGACAATAATAAAAGTTTGAAATTAAATATCCACTGAATGGTGATGATATTAACCAGAGACTGCAAAGGCTTCTGCTCCATCGATATCTACTTGCTTAACAGCTACGGAATGACGCCATGTGATGCTATGACTGACAGCAGACTTTTCCCTGCCAACAGTGTAACTCAGAATGAGAAAAGCATTCCATTAAATCTATGAAACATTTGAGTTGTAAAGGGACTGCAAAAAGGAAATAGAAATCATGCCAATGAAAAAAATTCCTGTGAGAAGCTTGCAAGCAAAGGAAAGCTATTCTGAAAAAAATTAACAACGCCATCTCCCAACCCCAACACCCCTCTACCATCCAAAGAATGAAAAGTGGGCTGCTCAAGATTTGTACCTGCATGTCAACTATGATCCAATTCATGCATTGACAGAGCAAAAGAGACTCTTTCATGGAGAAACAATTTTAGCCAAACCAGCTCACACGGATCTAAGACAGGATTGCAATGAGACTTATTTACGTTTAATCTATCTTCACCAAATACCTCAAACTTTTACTTTTTTGATCCAATGTATTGAAATCCCAAATACTACTTATTTGTATGCAAATCCTCATATTCCCTGTTAATCCTCATATTCCCTGTTCTTCTATTTCAGATGCAAAACATCCCATCACTCTTCATATCTTGGCTTGCAATTTATGTGCAAGATAATTATTCAGTCATCTTTCATTGGGATTGGCACATGAGAGGAAATTTAAAGTAAATCCAACATCGCTTTATTACAGAATTGCAATAGGCCTTGTGTACATAAAGTCTCCTTTGATTTAATAGTTCAGGTTTTTGGGTTTGACTTTCTAAAAATAAAGACCAACCTATCCACCAATGGTTTTTTTCCGGAGTCTTTCTGTATGTAAGGATACTCTAAGAGAGGACATATCTCACTAGAGAGGCGCACTACCAAATTTGAAGTGGACACGTGACAGCAAACAGCTCTCTGCATGCCTCCAGAACTTGATTAAGCCCTGCTCTGGTGCAAACCCAAGCAACAAGGGCTACCTTGCAAGTACTCTCCATCTGAAGCATCGAAAGATATCCATATCGTGTGGTTGTTTAGCCTGTGACCATGAGAAAGTACTCTCTCGCTCTTAAGCCAGACAAGGTGATCAAAGGCTGGAAGACATATGATATGCTCACCGGGACTTCCATGTGACTTCAGACCAATCTTATTAGACAAAACAATATGCACCTGTGTGCCCGGGGAGAATATATCGTATAAACTTAGTTTACAAGCGATGTGGAGAACAAAGCCAATCCCGGAGCAAAAATTATACAGCAACTTGTCCACAAAAATTTGAGGGATCTAGTGTGGATCCCACAGATTCCTAAAACGCGAGTGGCTTGGTATAGTAGACTTGCTCGTGCTAGGAGTAGAGGAAGACTCGGCCACTATCTAACCTCCTATTCTATTACCTCTTTCAGTATCAAAACAGAAGGGTTTCATCCCGACAAAACGTCCAGCACTAATTTCCATTCAACCGAGGACCGAAGAGTTTTTTTATTCACATCTACCAAGAAAAGATGGATAACAAGAGTACAGCTCTATGGAGTATGAACAACCGAAAACCGTGTCAGAAGAAATAAAAACCAGAAGCTCAAACATACCTTCACTGATAAGTGTTCCAGATCCTCCTAACAATTACGTTATGCGGACTAATTCTAGGCCGATCATTTTCCCTTCCTTCATTTCTTGAGTTCTTACATAGTTTGACATCATATATTTCGTAAATTATGCGTTCAGCTGAAGTGCACTGAAATTCTACACACAGATATCCAGAAGATCAACCAAAAGCAGCTCGATCATCGCAAGCTGGAACTACGGCTGGACTCGAAGAACACCGGAACAGAGCGACATCATGCAAAGACACCAAAACTCGAACGGAGACTCCGCTCCAGATTCCTACCGTCCGATCATCCAAGCGCCACGCAAAACTCACGGCTAAAATCGAACAGAAGGACCTCCACGGACGGCGTCATCGAATGCACGAGTCGAAAGCCCCGTGCGATCAGTGAAAACTTACGAATCGGGAGCGCAGACTCGGACGCGGTATCTGTCGACGGAGACGAGGGCGCGAACCAGGGCGCGGAGGCCGGGGGCGTCGATGCCGTCGTCGTTGGTGACCAGGACCGTCGGCCGCTCGTCGGAGCTCCGGCCGGTGACGCCGTCCATCGCCGGGGAGAGAAGGGGGGGAACGGAGCGTCCGGCGAGGTGATCGGCGGTCGCACGGCGGGAGTTCAGAGCGAACAGCGAGGGAAGGGGGAAGCGCGAATCGAGCTCGGCAGTCTGGCGGGGCAGCGCTGATGAATGAAGCGATTTGCAAAGATTCGCGCAGGGAACGGCATCCAGTTCCGGGCAATTATAGCCCAACTTGGACGTGCACCAGATTCGAGTCATCGGAATATTCCGGTAAAATGTTCGTTTTTTTTTTTTTTTTTTTTCACATTTTTTATTAATTTATTTTTTATCAATCCTAATTTACTCCTATTCTAATCCTCATTCTCAAACTTTTATCCCCTCATTGCAGAACGTCAGAGTCGAAACCCAAGCTAGAAACTAAATCATCATCATCCTAATTCTAAGAACGTGAGGATTCGAATCCTTATATTGGATTTTTTTATTGATTGATACCAGTAAAAATATACATTTACCTAAAATTAATTTTTATCTCATAAAAAAAAATGTTAAAGTGTTGTCCTGGGAGATATTTCTTCTGAACTAACTTTCCTCCAGTGAAAAGTCAAATTGAATCTACCTCCATCATCTCACTAAAATACACACATGCTGCCTCCTTAAAGTAATTAACAATGCCAAAGGATTGTCGGACTTGCTTGGGGACAACTTCACATCAAGAAATTTGATATGGTCGCCTAGATGCTAAGACTATAAGACTAGAGGTGTATAACGACAGATTTGATGTGGAAATGTGTGCATTTAAATATTTGGAAGGATTTTGGTTTGGGATATGGGTTTGATATTTTTTGTGTGGCAAAAATTAGTTTAAGATAAATGTATCATGAAAATCAATTTTGGATTTTTAATAATACCCTATATAGTTTCATAAATTTAAGTACAATGGATTACATTACACTATAAAAACTCTCTAGACAAACAATTTTTTGTCAGAAATCACTGACATGGCTATATGCCATGTGGAATGGCCAGCCAAAACTAGACTGTCATATAAATGACATCCAGATAAAAATTGAACGGAATAACCACATTTGAAATTTTTATGCAAAGATTTAAAATTAATTTGATAAAATTAAAAATTTAGAACCACAATGGTATCCATACAATAAGTTTAGAGAAAAAGTCACGAAAAACCCGAACTTTACCCCCAAGTGACACATTTACCCCAAACTTTTTTTTGTGACACCAAAAACTTTGAACTTTTGTTGTGTGACACATTTATCCCAAAATTAGAGGGCATTTTGATCTTTTCATTTTTTAATTTTTTTTTTTTTTTTTTGGTTCTCTCTTCCCTTCGCCGACTCCGGCGGAGGGAAGCCGGCGAAGGCCCAGCAAGGGCTACCCTCGCCGTCGTCCGGCGAGGGCCGCCCTCGGCTGGGTCGAGCGAGGGCTTCCCTCGCACCCTCGTCAGACGTGGGCGAGGGCCGCCCTCGTCGACGTCGGGCAAGAGCCGTCCTTGCCTGCGTTGGGCGAGGGTGGCCCTCCCAGATCCGGCGAGGGGTGCCCTTGCGGCATCGGGCGAGGGGTGCTCTCGCCAGATCTAGCGAGGGAGACCCTCGCTCGACGCCGGTGAGGGTCGCCCTTGTCGGACGCTGACTTCCCTCCGCTGGCTTCGCTATGGCCGGCGGAGGGAAGAAGAAGAAAAAAAGAAAAAAAAAAGAGAAAGGAAAAAATAGAAACTAAAAAGATAAAAATGCCCTTATGGGGTAAATGTGTCACGGTTTGGAAAGTATGGGGTTTTTCACGTCATAAAAAAAAGTTTGAAATAAATATGTCACTCGGGGCAAAGTTCATGTTTTTTCGTGGCTTTTTCCCATAAGTTTAAGACATTGGCAAATTTTCCTTTTTCTTTATCTAGATTGTAAGAAACATGTACGGGAAAAAGGACAAGTCATATGGCAGCAAGAACTGTGAGAATATAGTCCAAACGCTACGCATCAATCATGTAAGGTCACTGTTGCAGGTAATGCTGCAATGTCATCGAAATCCTCATTATCTAAAATAGATATAAGTGACAAGTAGATGGGATTTTGCCATTCAAGCAGATGTCCTAAACAGAGAATTCCCTCGATTTCTCACGTTATACATAAACAATTAAAAGAATGCAATCTTTTGAATGCGCCAATGAATTACGATTTGTGATATGTGCTATTCCAATAGCTAACTCGTGAATTTCATCAAAGATTTTTGAAATAAGTGCATTAAAAGTTTTAAAATTTGTTACGAATGTACAATTAAATCCTAAAACTTTCAAAAGATACAATTAAATTTTAAAACTTATCAAATTGATCCAATCAAGTCATTTTATTGATTGTACATTTTAAAAATTTTGGAACTTAAGGGCATATTTGTTTATTTTTGTTTTTGTTCCCTGGAACATAAATTGTTGTTCTTTTATTCCGAAAAACAAAAAAAGAACAGAAATATATTTGCTTACAGTATTTTTTTATTCTCGAAAACAGATTTAGAACAGAAACAATAAATAGAAAGAACTTGTTTCTTATTCCTAGGAATAATTCCAAGAAACACTTCTATTTTTTCTCATTTTTCTTTTTCTTTTTATTTCCTTCTTCTTCCTTTGGCTGGTCGCGGGCCTCGCCCATGGCCAGCAACCGGCCATCGAGGGCTAGTGACCTCGCCGGAGCGTTGTCGGCCCCAAGCGAGGCCGAGGCCAACCTCACGCCGCCCGGGTGAGGTCATGCCTCACCGATGGCCTAGCAAGGCTTGCCTAGCCATTAAGGCCACCGGCGAGGCTTTGCCTCGCCCAAATCCGGGCGAGGCCGAGCCTCACGGTGGCCCGGCGAGACTTCGGAAAGCTCGTCGAACCTTGCCCAGCCGGTCGCCGGCCACCGGCGACCGGCCACAAAGGACGAAGGAAAAAAAAAGAAAAAGAAAGAAGAAAAAAATGAAAAATATTATTCTTTACCAAAAAAAAAAATGAAAAATATTATTAAAAATTAAAAGAAACAAAGGAAATTAATAAGTTTACCAAAAGCATTTCTGTTCTGGAGTAGAAATTCTTTACAATTACCAAACGAGTTCTTACACTCAGAAATTGTTCCCTAGAACAGAATAAAAAAAAAAAAAAAACTATTTATGTTCAAAAATTGTTCCCGAAACATTACCAAACGTATTCTTACTATCAAAGACTTTCTTCGCTAAACTTTTGGACCATGGCAAGGTTCACAAAGAATCCTCATTCAAGAAGAGAAGATCGTAGAAGGCTTAGGTGGTAAAGCCTGCCATCAGGAAAGCCTACGCAACTCCAAGCGAAGAACACCAGCCGAATAGCTTCCTTTGCTTGAATAGGAGTTGTTGCTTTCAGATAGAACATATTCGCGGTAGATAATGGAAGAGAATCGAAGCCTTTGAAAGAGAACATGGAAGAGAACCGCATTGTCCTTCAGGTGAACCCTAGAGCAGCTGCAACTGCTGTTGGGTTTGCGAATCGAAAACCCTCGTGACCGATGCTTGACCACAAAAGTATCGGCAAAAGAAAAATCTACTGAGACTATGCATCGAAGATGAAAACTCTTCGTGACGAACCTGGTTACAAACTGATAGGCGAGTAGGAGCTCGAAAGTTTAGACTCTGAGGTTGAATCTATCTAGGAATTTTTTCTCGGAGTAAGCGACAAATAAAGAGGACTCAACCGGTGGAGTCGACATCCAGGTATAAGAAGAAACTTTATATTATGATATCCAAGATCAACTTTGAAATGAATATTCTCTAATGCAGGAAATAGCGCAAATCACGAATGATCCATATTAAACTTTGAACCAGTCATAGATGTCTCATAACCGAAGTGGCTCGAGTGTCGGGTACCGAATCTACAAGCCTAGATGCACCACTGCTAAATATCCAAAAAATTAGAGGGATAAGAGAAAGAACGAAAGGTACCAACAATTATATAACATGTAAGGTTAATCCAGATAGAACCAGTACCTCTATTTCATCATCTTGCAAAGCGTTTAGTAGAAAGATCGATCTCTATAGGCCCTATTCATCTATATATTAGAAAGTACATAAACTACGAAGACAAGTGGTGGGGTGGTAAGATTTCCTTCGAAGAATTGAAAGCGAAGCTATGCTAGGATCAAGGATTTCAATCGTATGTATCTCGCCTCCGATCGCACATAATCTTGAGTCAAGTCTGTGTAGAGGTGTTCCCTCATATTCACTATCCTCTGATTAGTGCTTCTTAAAGCGTTATGCTTCCCTTCTTTCATAATACATAAGAAATATAGAACAATCCATAAGAGGATGAAGGGCTGTAAGGGTCTTCAGACAGCTAAAGACAATCAATAATAACCTGTTGAAATAGTTTATTATCATGAAAAGATGTGACTCTTGGTCATTAAAAAAGTAGTCATTGAAAGAGGTGAACCTTACTTATGAAAAATGTTAGTCTTAGTTATGAAAAAAGTGATTATTAACATGAAAAGTGTTGATGATACATCTTGAAAAGTGGTGATGATGGGAACAAAGTACATATTTTAAAGATATGTATTGATTTGTTGTCTATAAATAAGAGCAAATCATACAATCTAACAACTATTCAAGAATCACAACTATTTAAAACAACAATTTCTTCTTCATAATTCTCTTCTTTTTTCATGCACAAAGATTTGATAACACATTTAAGGTGAAATTCCAAAAGAAAAACTAAGTAATTGCTGAACTTATTTCTTTACGACTCTGGTATATATCTTGGAGGTATATTTGTTCTAAATCCAACAACAACAATAGTGGAGGCAAATAATACCTTAAGGACAGTTCTCGTCATTACACATCAAAACATCAAATATCTATAACTATTGCTATATTTTTATTAGCAATCAAATTTCCCCAACAATCTTAAGGTATTAATATTTTCATGGAGATGGAGACAATGGCTACATTGAGTGCGCAACAAATTAGGTTTATTAAAAAGTTTTGCTTCTATTTATATGTTTGAGTCATCTTTCTTGTGGTACAATAGATTATCTTGTGTTGGTTATAGTACTTCGAAATTTGTGAATAAAAGTGGTATGATTGCATGTTATAATCTTCGTACAAAAAAGATGATGGAAGGAGGTGTCGAGGAAGGATTCTCAATACTTTGTTAGATTGTGATAACTCTATAAAAATAGAGTTATTTTACCTATTTTAAGCAACAATTAATGCAATATCTTAGAGAAAATATTTGGATTTCCTTCTGATTATTTGAATTTTCTTTGTTTATGCAGAATAATGAGATATGGAGAAGATAAAGAAAAGAATGGCAGATATCAGGAATTCAAATAAAAGCAGCAAGTTGAAGATGGATATCAAATCAGGAAATTCTTGATTTTGTTCTCTAATATTATCTGCAAGCGTTGGGAGATAGATATTTTGGATCTCCTATAAATAGGAAAGAGGGAGAGAGCAGCTAGTTTTTTAGAGAGGGGGTTAGGTCGTTTTTCATTCTTCGAGGAGAGTTTTTAAAGTATTTTGAAGAGAAGACAAAAGTGGTGACAGAATTCTTGTTCTTTGATTCAAGATGCTGGGTTTGATTTATATTTTTATTTATTCTTCTACTATGTTCTAATTTTCTTTTGTTAGGGTTACGATGTAGCATAACCATGATGATGTGAATTTCATGATTTTTATGTTTTACAATTGATTTCATTCATGTGAGTTATATATTATTGTGTTTAGTGCTTTTAAGTGACTAGCCACCACTTAGATGATCTGATGTGCATGTTTGAGACTGAGAAGTGATAATATGCAATTGCTCATTATAATGTATAACCATGAATTAAACGTGGATAGAAATATACCGCGTTATTTGTGTAGCTTTCGGTGATAAAGTGATCCAAAAGACTCATTGTAAGCCGGGAATATTAATAGTTTTTAATGCACTCATGTTTATTTTAATTCACATAGAGAATAGTGGATTAATAAGCTGAGTAGATTTGCTATACCTAGAGATAGGACAGTAAATAGGTTAGGAAATTCCGATATCACATGTTTGATATCGTTCTTGGATTCATAATAATCTGAAATTCATATCTAGTAGTTATGGTGAAATCGGATGCTCTAACATATTTATCTCGATCGATTTACTACATTTAGTCTACAATTTTCGTTTTTAATTTATTCTTAATTATATTTTGATTTGTTAGATAAATTTTAGAATTAGTATATTTTAATATTTAATTGGTTTATTAATCATCGATCTTCGTGGGACGATACTTTTCCTCATCATTATATTACTTGTTCGACACGTGCACTTGCGTTTAGAATTTCACGAACAAGTTTTTGGCGCCGTTGCCGGGGATCGTTTGTTTAATACTAATTAATATTGATACCAAATAATTTTAAGTTTAATCTAGCTTTCGTTTTGTTTTATTTTTCAGGGTGTACGTCGGTTTATGACACGTAGCCAACAAGGGAAACTTGTTGAGCTTGATCCAGAAATCGAGCGTACATTCAAAAGGTGACTGAGAGAACAGAGAAATCACACTAAAAAGATGGCAGACGGTGAGAATGAAAATCCACGTAGACTCTTAAGAGATTATGCTGCGCCAACAATTCAAGGAACCACATCAAGTATAAGAAGACCTGCAATTCAAGCAAACAACTTTGAGATCAAGCCAGCACTCATTCAAATGCTTCAACAATCGTGCAATTTAGTGGGCTACCAAGCGATGATCCAAACGCTCACATCAATTCTTTTCTTGAAATCTGTGACACCATTAAATATAATGGAGTTACAGATGATGCTATTAGATTGGGATTATTTCCATTCTCTCTTAGAGACAAAGCTAAGAGTTGGCTTTCTTCTCTTCCTGCAGGATCAATCACTATATGGAATGATATGGCTCAGAAATTTCTTAGTAAGTTCTTTCCACCTGCAAAGTCTGCGAAGATGCGTAACGATATTACTAATTTTATGCAGATGGATAATGAATATTATATGAAGCATGGGAAAGATTCAAAGAATTTCTTAGGAGATGCCCACATCATAGACTACCCGTATGGATGCAGGTACAAACTTTTATAATGGCTCTAGTGCAAATCTTCGTTCTATGATTGATGCAGCTGCGGGAGGAACTCTAAATAATAAAACACCAGAAGAAGCCTACAACTTATTAGAGGAGATGGCGTCCAATAGTTATCAGTGGCCCTGAGAGATTACCAATGCGAAAAGTTAATGGAGTTCATGAAGTGGATGCTTTTGCTGCAATTGCTGCACAATTTGAAGCACTCAACAAAAAGCTAGATAATATGAGTGTTTCAGCCATGGAAATTCAGACTTTGACATGTGATTTTTGTGGTGGAAGACATGCTAGCACAGAATGTCAGGTAGGTAATACTTTTAAACAATCTAGTGAAAATTCTAACTTTGTTGGAAATTTTAACAAGTCACAAAATAATCCCTATTCCAACACATACAATCCGGGATAACGCAATCATCCAAATTTTTTATGGAATAATCAGAATGTGACAAGACCACCGGGATTCAAACAATTAGAGGAGACAAAGTCAAATTTGGAAGATGTAGTCACCAAACTTGCTAATACGACTCATGACTTCATCAAAAGCACGGATGTGAGATTTCAAAACCAAGAGGCTTCAATCAGAAATCTGAGATGCAAGTTGATCGGTTAGCAAGCATGATGTCGTGGAGACAACGGGGTTCTTTGCCGAGCAACACCGAGAAAAATCCAATTGAAAACATAAAGGCTATTACCCCGAGAAGTGGTAAACAAGTTGGAGAAGAAGAGATTGTCAAAGACAATGAAGATGTGATCAATAAACAATCAAAGGAGACAAGCAAGAGTAAACTTTTTCCAGATAATCCCAAGCCATATGTGCCGCCAATTCCATTCCCTCGCCGACTCCAAAGAGCACAAAATAGATAAGCAATTTTCTAAATTTCTTGATGTATTTAAAAATTGCACATTAACATTCCTTTTGCAGATGCTTTAGCGCAAATGCTTAGTTATGCAAAATTTTTGAAGGAAATTTTGGCAAACAAAAGGAAATTGGAGGATTATGAAACCGTGAAGTTAAATGAGGAGTGTTCAGCCATCCTACAAAACAAATTGCCTCCGAAATTAAAAGATCCAGGGAGTTTTACTATTCCTTGCACTATTGGAGATTCCTACTTTGAAAAAGCATTATGTGATTTAGGTGCAAGTATTAATCGATGCCTTATTCTGTTTTCAAGAAATTAGGATTGGGCGAGGTAAAAGAAACCACAGTGTCACTTCAACTAGCTGATCGATCAATTAAATATCCGAGAGGTATTGTGGAAGATGTTTTGGTAAAAGTTGACAAATTCATCTTTCCTGCAGATTTCATAGTTCTTGACATGGAGGAAGATTTTGAGGTACCACTTATCTTAGGTCGACCTTTTCTAGCAACAAGAAGAGCTCTTATTGATGTACAACAAGGGAAGTTGATTCTTAGAGTTCAAGATGATCTTGTTTCATTTAATGTTTTTAAAGCAATGAAATATCCATCTCGATGATAATTCTTGTTTTAGAGTTGAGACAGTTGACAAGTTGGTGAATAAGGTTTTTCAAGAAAATATTTTTAAAGATCCACTTGAAATATGTTTGATTCAACCAATGGATAAAAATATTCAGAATGAGGAGATAAAGGAGTATACAAATTTCATGGACGCAATTCCATCATATTCAAGGCAAAAGGCAATTAAATTCGAAGAGTTAGGACAACACATTACAAAGCCTAAACCATCAATTGAAGAGCCTCCAATTCTTGAACTCAAACCCTTACCTTCTCATTTGAAATATGCTTATTTAGATGGAGTTTCTTCTTTACCGGTAATTATATCTTCTTCTTTGACAGATTTGATGGAGGAGAAATTGCTCGTAGTATTAAGAGAGCATAAAGGTGCAATTGGATGGAAAATAGCTGATATCAAGGGAATTAGTCCTTCAATTTGCATGCACAAAATTTTGATGGAGGAACAATATAAACCCGCTATCCAACCTCGAGGCGTTTGAACCCGAAGATGCAAGAAGTAGTAAAAGCTGAGGTAATTAAGCTACTTGATGCAGGTATCATCTATCCTATCTCTGATAGTTCTTGGGTAAGTCCTGTACAAGTTGTGCCAAAGAAAGGTGGTATGACTGTTCAGAAAAACGATAACAATGAATTGATTCCAACTATAACTTGATTCTTGGGTGGCGTGTATGTATGGATTATAGAAAATTGAATGATGCCACTAGAAAAGATCACTTTCCTTTACCATTTATTGATCAAATGTTAGAAAGACTTGCATGACATGAGTTTTATTACTTTCTTGATGGATATTCGGGGTATAATCAGATTCCTATTGCACCGGAAGATCAAGAGAAAACTACTTTCACTTGTCCCTATGGTACTTTTGCTTTTAGAAGAATGCCCTTTGGTCTTTGTAATGCACCAACTACTTTTCAGAGATGCATGATGGCTATTTTTTCTGATATGGTTGAAAAATATATTGAGATTTTCATGGATGATTTTTCTGTTTTTGGCTTATCATTTGATTCTTGTTTAAATAATTTGGCCTTAGTCTTACAGAGATGTGAGGAGACTAACCTTGTTTTGAATTGGGAAAAGTGTCACTTTATGGTGCAAGAAGGAATAGTGCTCGGGTATAAAATTTCTCAAAACGGAATAGAAGTTGATCGAGCCAAAGTGGAGGTCATTGCAAAATTGCCTTCGCCAACATCTCGTGAAACTTGTCGAGGATTTTTGGGGCATGCAGGATTTTACAAGCGATTTATAAAAGATTTTTCAAAAATTGCTAAACCTCTTTCTAATCTTTTGGAAAAAGATACTCCTTTTAATTTTTCTGTTGAATGCATGCAGGCTTTTAACACTTTAAAAGAGAAGTTAATATCAGCACCAATTATGGCGGCACCAAATTGGGATTTACCTTTGAGCTGATGTGTGATGCTAGCAATTCTGCGGTAGGAGCTGTTTTGGGACAAAGGAATAATAAAATTTTCCAAACCATATACTATGCCGTCGAACCTTGTCGGGTGTACAATTGAATTATTCAACAACAAAAAAGGAACTTTTGGCGGTAGTATTTGCTTTTGATAAATTTCGTTCTTATTTAATTGGCTTAAAAGTTATGGTTTATTCTGACCACTCTGCTCTTAAGTATCTGCTAGAAAAGAAAGAATCAAAACCCAGGTTGATCAGGTGGATTCTTTTACTGCAAGAATTTGATTTGGAAATCAAAGATAAGAAGGGGACTGAAAATCTAATTGCAGACCACTTATCAAGAATTCCAAATTCAAAGGAAGAGGTAAGACCAATTTTGGAAAAGTTCCCGATGAGAAAATATTTTCCATTAAGTCCACAAAAATTCCCTGGTACGTAGACTTTGTAAATTATTTGATAAGTAATGTTCTTCCTCCTGAATTATCATATCAACAGAAGAAAAAATTCTTTTCTGATGTTAAAAATTATTTTTGGGAAGAACCTTTCTTGTTTAAAGTATGTGCAGACCAAGTCATAAGGAGATGTGTTCCAGACGAAGAGAAGGTAAACATTTTACATCATTGTCATGATGGAGAGATAGGTGGCCATTTTGGTGCCACCAAAACTGCAGCTAAGATTTTGCAATCTAGATTTTATTGGCCTACACTTTTTAAAGATGCATACTCCTATGTAGCTTCATGTGATAGATGTCGAGAACTGGAAATATTTCAAGAAAAATGAGATGCCTTTAAACAACATTATTGTGTGTGAATTATTTGATGTTTGGGGTATTGATTTCATGGGACCTTTTACACCTTCTTATGGAAATTTATACATTTTAGTGGCTGTGGAGTATGTGTCTAAGTGGGTAGAAGCTGTAGCATTGCCAACTAATAATGCTAAGGTTGTGGTCAAATTTTTGAAGAAAAATATTTTTACCCGATTCGGCACTCATAAGGCAATCATAAGTGATAGGGGGACACATTTTTACAACAAACAATTTGAAGCACTTTTGAGTAAGTATGGAGTCACACATAAGGTTGCAACTCCTTATCATCCTCAAACTAGTGGTCAAGTAGAGATTTCAAATAGGGAAATCAAGAGAATTTTAGAAAAAACAGTGAATGCCTCTAGGAAAGATTGGTCAATAAAACTTGATGATGCACTTTGGGCCTATAGGACAGCATTCAAAACTCCAATTGGGATGTCTCCTTTTAGGCTAGTGTTTGGAAAAGCTTGTCACTTACCAGTGGAATTAGAGCGTAAAGCATATTGGGCATTGAAATTTCTGAATTTTGACATGCAGTCAACGCAGGTGAAGAAAGATTATTGCAATTGAATGAATTGGAGGAATTTCGCAATGAGGCCTATGAAAATTCTAAGTTGTACAAGGAGCGTACAAAAAGATGGCATGACAAGCACATATTCATAAGAGAGTTTCAAATTGGTCAAAAAGTCTTACTTTATAACTCTCGTCTTAAACTTTTTCCAGGAAAGTTGCGGTCTCGATGGTCTGGTCCTTTTACGGTTACAGGTATTCCCATATGGAACAATTGAAGTTGCGCATGACACCGAGGGCACATTCAAAGTGAACGGTCAACGTTTAAAGCCCTACTTCGAAGGTGGTTACAACAAGGAGAAGACCACCATTGAAATTCATCCTCCAAAATAGTGACATCTCGAGATAGTTTGGCTGAAAACTATAAAGCAAGCGCTTCTTGGGAGGCAACCCAAGCATTTTAATTATGTTTTTATTTATTTTTAAGTTTATGTTTTGCAAAAAAAAAAAAAAAAAAAAGATTAATTTTTCTCTGTTTTATCCAGGTTAACTTTTTAGGGAGCACCTTTCAAGAGTTTAATCATCAAGGTCATCTATAGACTTATCCTACAACGGGGAGTTTTCTTTTTCTATTCTATTTTTCGCATTGAGGACACTTTGCTTCATTCAAGTTTGGGGGGGAGATAAAAAATTTTGTCTAAATCTATTTTTTTATCATGATTGCTGTCCTAATTGTGAATTTTTACGATTCTTAGGAAAACTTAAATTTTATTTAAACTTGCAATTGATGTGTGAGTTAATCTTAATTCGATTATGTTGATCCACTTACCGAGCACTAAAAGTCCTTAATTTTTGAATTGTGTGTTAATTTAGAGAACATTCACGTGAAGTATGTGATTTTCTTAAATTTCACCCAAATCTTAGAATTTGTTTGATTTTCTCTTGAGGCGAAATCCTAAGTTAAATCTAAGCGAGAAAATGATTTAGGCAATTTTTGGATCGATTGAGCCTTTCAAGCTAACCCTGTTTATTTATCCCTAGTCACCCTGTTGAGCCTTAATTATTACCTAATTTTTCATTGGCACCCATATATATTTAGCCTAGCCATTATCAAATTATATCCTTATCCCATGCCCTATGAACACGTTGATTTTCTTTTGGGATAAAAAAAAATTATTTGAGCTTGATAGAAATTTGGGAGGAATGATGGAGTATGAAAAAAAAAAAAAAAGTGATTGCTATGGTTGTTGGGGTGTATAAAAAAAAAAAAAAATTGCTTTTATGGTTCCCTATCCAACTTTCAATTGAGTGAGCCTTTTGGATACTCAATGGGTTGGAAATTTTCATGTTATATTAGGAGGGACTTTGGGAGAAACTCCACCATAAAGCAATTCAAAAAAAAAAAAAAAGGAAAAAAGAAAAAAAAAAAAAAGAATGAATGAAAGAAAAAAAAAAAAAAAGGACTGGTGATATATGGTGGCAGAAAAATCTTGAAGGAGTGAAATTGGATAGTGACATTGGCTCTAATTGGATCCTAGAAATCAACGTGTTGATGGGTGATTTGAGCTTAAAATTCCCGTTATCTCACCTTTAGCCCAGCCTTACATTACAACCCGAGAAAAGTCCTATTGATTTTTGGTTGGATGATTAGCTTACATTAGTGGAGAGAGGAATGAAAAGCAAACCTATGAGATTTGGTCATAATTATTGAGAATTTTTGAGAGGTTACATGTTAATGTGAATTTATCTGGATTGCATATAATTCGAAAAAGATGAGGACTTTCACACACACACACACTTGGATCATATAGTTAGAATTTGTCTTAACTTATAAATCGATTTCAATGTTTGGATGAAATTTGTGTTTTTCTTTGAATTGTGAATTTGAGCAATTATGGAAAGATGTCATGGAGGAGGTTGCTAGCTTGATTATGTGTTATGTCTTACTTTTGCTCGAGGACTAGCAAAATGTTAAGTTTGGGGGTTTGATAACTCTATAAAAATAGAGTTATTTTACCTATTTTAAGCAACAATTAATGCAATATCTTAGAGAAAATATTTGGATTTCCTTCTGATTATTTGAATTTTCTTTGTTTATGCAGAATAATGAGATATGGAGAAGATAAAGAAAAGAATGGTAGATATCGGAATTCAAATAAAAGCAGCAAGTTGAAGATGGATATCAAATCAGGAAATTCTTGATTTTGTTCTCTAATGTTATCTACAAGCGTTGGGAGATAGATATTTTGGATCTCCTATAAATAGGAAAGAGGGAGAGAGCAGCTAGTTTTTTAGAGAGGGGGTTAGGTCGTTTTTCATTCTTCTGAGGAGAGTTTTTCAAAGTATTTTGAAGAGAAGACAAAAGTGGTGACAGAATTCTTGCTCTTTGATTCAAGATGCTGGGTTTGATTTATATTTTTATTTATTCTTCTACTATGTTCTAATTTTCTTTTGTTAGGGCTACGATGTAGCCTAACCATGATGATGTGAATTTCATGATTTTTATGTTTTACAATTGATTTCATTCATGTGAGTTATATATTATTGTGTTTAGTGATTTTAAGTGACTGGCCACCACTTAGATGATCCGATGTGCATGTTTGAGACTGAGAAGTGATAATATGCAATTGCTCATTATAATGTATAACCATGAATTAAACGTGGATAGAAATATACCGCATTATTTGTATAGCTTTCGGTGATAAAGTGATCCAAAAGACTCATTGTAAGCCGGGAATATTCATAGTTTTTAATGCACTCATGTTTATTTTAATTCACATAGAGATATAGTGGATTAATAAGCTGAGTAGATTTGCTATACCTAGAGATAGGATAGTAAATAGGTTAGGAAATTCCGTTATCACATGTTTGATATCGTTCTTGTATTCATAATAATCTGAAATTCATATCTAGTAGTTATGGTGAAATCGGATGCTCTAACATATTTATCGATCGATTTACTACATTTAGTCTACAATTTTCGTTTTTAATTTATTCTTAATTATATTTTGATTTGTTAGATAAATTTTAGAATTAGTCTATTTTAATATTTAATTGGTTTATTAATCATTGATCTTCATGGGACGATACTTTTCCTCATCATTATATTACTTGTTCGACACGTGCACTTGCGTTTAGAATTTCACGAACAGATTGTCTATATGAAAATTTGCAATCTTACAGAAATCCCAAAAGCATTCGAAATGCCTTGGAGACCAATTATAATATTAACAAAAAGAAAGGTATGGATAGATTTACTATTTCAAGATAGTTCAAATTTATTGTGATTAATGGAAAATCTATCTCTAATCAAGTGAAGGAACTTTCAATATATGTTGTCAAACTCAAAGACCATATAATTAAAGTTTCTGAACCGCTTCCAGTTGTTGTAATTATTTCAAAATTGCCTTCAACTTGGAATGGTTATCGAAAGAAACTTATCCACATGATTGAGAACTTGATTGTGGATAATTTGATAAAAGACATTTCAATTAAGGAAGTTTCTCAAGATCATGAGGCTAGTTATGTGAAAAAAGTTGTTGGTAAGGTGCATTTTGTAGAGGACGGCAACATGAGCAGAGGCAAAGAAAGAACGAAAACAATGGCATGAAGAATTTATGGATTTATGCATAAGAATGTTGATAGGTGCAATTATTCAATATTTATAAAAGAGTATTAAGTATGATGATTATTAGTGCAAATATGCTTGGCATAGATGAAACTAAAAAAATATCTATCTTCTCAGTCTCAAATAAAAGATTCGGAAGAAGTAAATACAATTCTAGGTGTCAAAGTAATCAAATATAATGGGGGTTATGCTTTAAGTCAACGGCAGCATGTGGAGAAAACCATTTGAAAATATTAGCATTTGGGAATTACATAGTTAGATGTATTATATGATGGGTCAATTTAAGTGACGGAAAATACCTATCAACCTTTAGCACAATTAGAATATGCTAGTGCAATTGAAAGTTTGATATGCGTTATGTGTTACATTAGACTTGGTGTAACAGTTATTGAGTGTAAATTTTCCAAATTTACTAGTAATCCTAATACTAGAAAAATATTTAGATGCTAGTCAGATAACTGACACAATTAATAATAAGTCAATATCCAGATAATTTTTTTTTAGCTTGTAAATGGTGCATTCTCATGGCTATCAAAGAAGCAAAACATGTATAGCCCATTCAATGATAGAATTGGAATTTAAAACATCTTAGATGATTGGCAAATAGGGTAAATGGATGTGGAATTTGCTATTGGGTAAGGAGTTGTGGCCACAACCAATGACAACCATAACTTTACGTTGCGATAGTGAGGTAATAATATCTGAGGCACATATGCAATGGAAATTCTAGACATTGGCTTGCGACATGAGCATGTTCAACAATCAATTATTGATGGAATTATTTCAATAATTTATGTTCAGACAAATAATAACTTAATTGATCTATTTTCTAAGAGACTCTAGTTAATCTATTTACTAAGAGACTCTTGAGAGGTTTAATTATCAGTATGGCAATGGGCCTTAGACCAATTGATAACAGTCGATATAAATTCTGACGAAATTGTTTAGGTTCAATCAGACTATTCAACTTTGGCGAGTTGTCTAAAGATTCTCCCTTCTATACTTGGAATGTTGAGCCACTTATCACTAAATGTATTGACCTCTTGCATGGCGTCCCAGTAGCGCCATATTCTATGTTCGAATGAAATATAAATATAAATTTTAACTAACTGATGAATCCCAAGAATGGATAATAACCTACACAAAACCCAAACAAGATTGGCGGCCATAGCCGTTTCCACGACATCCATTCCATTCTTACATATACTTTAACTAAGCACACCTGTTAAAATAACGATCTCAAAATCCACCTACTAACACAAAATTTAAGAAGTACAAGATATATAAAAAGAAAAAAGAAAGAAAAAGAGTGCTTTTAATATCCTTCCATGATTTAACTGTTAGGTTACATGCTATTTATAAGCTTTACTTTCTCCGCATGTATATATGTACACAACATTTACACTTCATCAAAATACAAAAAGAAACGTGCGGTGAAATGTCTGGGAGAGAGGGTTCAAAAAGTGTCCTAGCTCCTCTACTCGTAGTCATCCCAAGTTGATACAAAAGTCACCCTTCACCAACCTAACTACCTATGCCCCCCTCCATCCTAGCCCCAGGCCCATCCGATCCCCCATGAAGCGAAACTCTCAAATCCCCATCCTGGTTCAAGAACCAAGACATGAACCGCATGGGAAACCATGCGGGGGGGCCATCGTCAATCCATAAGGTGGCTTCATAATGGATGAAAGTGCAGCCTTGATAAACATCATATATATCATGGAAGGAGATCTCCACATACGCTAATGCACCATAAGTAGCTACTAAGGGCATATCCATTGCTAATTATCTGAAAAGATATTAAGTAGTGAGCTGTGCTAGTAGAGGAAATAAATCACGTATTAAATTGCAAAAATTCATTCACAACTCGAAAGACAAACCAGTCCATAACTTAAAACACATTCAATTTAATTTACCGGGCCTACCGTTTCATAACATAAGCATGTATGAACTTACTATGCTGACTTTAGAGAATGAAGCAATATGGTACATCATATTTATAGCAACCCATAATGCATCAATGAAAAGTCATCTTTGAGCCATGGCACCACATGTAAGGTCGAGGTTCAACTTACCAATTTCCAATTTCTTAGTTCCATTAATAAGTTCACAAAATAACACCGAGTCACTAGTTGGTCTTTCATGAGACACTTGCCATGGGCATCTTACTCCGAGGCATCCTAGATCCAGGGATCGGTAGACCTGAGATTTTAAACAAAGGCATCCCAAACACACAACGGGGGCATCCCCACTCCCCGAGGGTATAAATTTCCATTCAACAACAAGATCTTATTCTCAGTTCCTTTTTATTACAACCACAACTTTAACCACAATTCACAAGAATCTATAAAATCAGTTGGCAAAGGAAATAGGCTCAAGTAGTAGCATGACAAATGTAGTTCACATCATCTATATACCATAAATCAAAATTCCATCATCTTCCTCTTGAATTCTATAAAATTCGGAATAAGGGCATGCAAAGTCAAAGTCGCACCACTTCAGGAATTTAATCGAAAAACATATTAAATGAGCTCTAAAAAATTATGAATTTTTAATATTTGTAAAAAAGACTTTAACAAACATCTTTCATGAGGGAAACTAAGCCCAATTCTATCTATATAAAGAGTAGTGACTCATGCGAAATAGCACATAATCAGACTCGTAAGGCAAAATCATTGACCGTAAGGAAAAACCTATTTCAACGCCCAAACATCTCCAACTAACCTGAAATTTTAGTATCTTATACATATGGATGTGCCAAACAACTTTTGTGAAGGAAGTATGTCATGATTCTAGTTAGAACATTTTATATAAAATCGAGAAATTACCAAGGTCATGGGAATCGCAATTTTGGGCAGAACAGCTACAATAGAGAATTAGGCCTATATGTCGAATGCCAACCTAGAAAAATTTGAATTAAATATATGTTATAGATTAGGCTATTTAGAACAACTTTCATGAAAGAAACCCCTACAAAATTGCACCACAAACCACACTATAAAATCGACAAGTCTAGGAGCTCTAGTATAGTCGGTTCATGGAAAACATTTGTAACCTCACGAATTCATGCGCCGTACCCATCCTTGAGTCAAGAACACACAAGAGCTTCCCATGTGTGGACCATCACAAACCCCAACACACATGCATGAAAGATTTATATCCAAAACAACCACCTATGGTTAGAAACTACCCCACACCGAACTAGCTGTCTCATAGAGTAGCTGGAGGATGACATGAATTAGCACCTAGTTACTTCCCTCACCGCAGAACTTCTCCGAACCATGCATTACACAACTCATTGCCTAAACCATAAATTTTCCCCTCACCATGGCTCGAGTAACCTATCCATATGTTCCCGCACTAGCTGGCCAAGGAATGCACCATTTCTCTTACACGAAAGGCTTATCCACAAGCCTTTTGGTCAAGCAAACTAACCCTCAAGCCACATGAGGTAGTATTGCACCAATATACACCCACATGGCCACTATCAGCCCTCGCATTAGCCTAACACAGCAGGTCGCCCATTCATAGCTCATCAATCATATTTAGGACCGTCTATAACCACGCCCCACGCAAACAACCAGCAACATAAAATAGCAAGAGCAAAAACTCAGCAGCTTAAGACCCTAAATCTCAACTAGAAACCACCCCTCTCATCCTCCAGACCTAGCTCAACCATGAGTCACAACATGCATAGGCATTTCAGGGTTCATCTCGCACCTCATGAGCCCTTCCGACACCAAACTTAGGTCGATCAGACGTCCCGAGCCCCGAAGGATTTCAAGCACTCTAAAACATGACAATGTCCCCTACCTTTGAAGCTGCGGAACGTCCTCCCCACCTTGGATCAGCCTCACCGAGAATTTTGACCTCTGTTGGCTTCACTCAAATAGCACATGGCAAGAAAAATGAAGGGCGCTTGTTGCGAAGGGAAAGAGAGAGAAAAAAGTGGGTTCGGGGAAGGAATGTGAGGGAGATGAAGAAGATGAAAGAAAAATGGGCTTTGGGGTTTTTGAGGGAAATCTCATGCAAATGATGGTGTCCTCAATCCCCAAAAGCGGTGGTGGCCAAGGAGAAGGGCGGAGGGAACAAGGGTGGCTTCTTCCTCCTCTTAACTTAACAACCTAATATAATTAGATAAAAGAATTCATTAATACTAGGTTTAAAGAGAAATAAGACCAATAAGCAAACGTCTTCCCATGCACCTTTCCAAGGTTTTCAAGATCGATGCGCAAACATTTACGGCGGCAAATCATTACGGTGCCTAACAGACAAGAAACATCTTAATACCTTCGCAATAAAAGAGGCCTCTCGCGGTCTAAAATCCTGCACCACACGGCATTCATAAGGCTAAAAAAAGGCTTTCTTTTAAAGTAAACAAGCACTTAAAATCTTCTACAACCTCAGGTGGTTCTAATTAGCGCTAAAATAGAGCTCGTGTCATATCGAGCGGCCCCAATTTCTTTGTTGACAAAATCAGGCTTTAGGGCCCTACGAACTTGACTCAAGCCCATAATACTAATTTGGCGCATTCTCATGGCCCAACTTGATTTCTTTCTTTCATCGAGCAACTCACTAATAAAATCTTAAGGCCCAAACCATGGTTCAAATTGGCTCACTTCAGCTTTCCGAACTTTCTATTTATTCACCTAATGATTTTCAAAGTTGGAAAATTCTGGGTCTCACATCTTGGCCCTCTTTTATAGTCTAAATTGGCCCTTTGCCCCCTAACTCAAATAGATTAGTAGAGTAGGTTGTAAGGGCCTCTATGTGTAAGACCCTCCCCCTTAACTGGGTTTCTCCCTTCCCCTCTTTGGGAGATCTTGTATTTTGATGCCTCTAATTTTTGTAGGGGGTTTGGGTTTAATGAAATGATATCTCTATTTTGTCCCACAAGAAAGAAAGAAAAAAGTAACAATAAACTATCGTATCTTGATAATGATCAACTACTCGGGCACATGATTCAAAATCATGAAAAGTTAAGAGTATGAGTGTAAGAAAAAATTCTTAATGAAGTTCAAGGTTTTAGCAAGGCAATGCTAAAAAATATATTATGAACTTTTAACATATATGAACATAGGAATTTGTGCCACTTCTAATAAAAGTCTAATGAACTTTTGTAAATGTTCATGAATGCAAAAGGGAGCACAATAGCTTAAAAGTAGTAAGGCATAGGAATTTCTAAGTGAATATGTGTTCATATGTTTGATAATTCGATTTAAGATTAGAATCATGGTTCAAAGTTTTATCTACCATTGAATTCATTAATGAAGTTGTTGACACTAATTGAATGTTGAAATCTTAGTAAATACCTCTTTAAATGTATTAATTTATGGAAATTAGTACATATAAAAATTAAGTGGTCGATTGTTGAAATGAGACAAGCGTTAATGAAGTTCTAGACCTATTATATTTGTACCAATTTAGTCATAAACCTTTTGACATAGCGTCAATTCAATCTTTTTAGCAAATTTTGGTCTAATATTACCAATGTGGATATCGGTCAACTTATGTGGCAGAGCCAACATTGACATGGACAACTCTTAATAATACTTTAATACTTTTTCAAAATTTTATTTATTTATTATTTTATTTTATTTTGTTTTCTTTCTCTTTCCTTTTTTGTCCTTCCTATCCTTCTTCCTCTAGCAAGTCACTAAAAAAAAAACATAAAATTTGAAAAAATATTGAAATATTTGTAAAAGTTGTTTATATTAGCACTGGTTATATCATGTAGGACAATCGACATCCGTATTAGCTAAATCTGGACAAAATAGCCGAAAAAAACTAAATTGGCACTATGTAAAAAGGCTTAGGACTGAATTGGCATTAAGCAAAAAGGTTTAAAACTAAATTGATACCAATAAAAGATTTATAATTAAATTGGCACAAATTCAATGGGTTTAAGACTTTTTTGGCACTTTTCTCTTGTTGAAATAGTTTGTTATTATTAAAAGATGTGACTCTTGGTTATAAAAGAAGTTATTATTGACATAAAAAGTGGTGATTGAGAGGATAAGATATATATTCCCACAACATGTGTTCATTGGTTGTTATAAAATAGAAGCAAATAATACATTATTCACAACAACTATTCAAGGACCACAACTATTCAAGACAATAATTTCTTCTTCGTAGCCCTCTCTTCTTCTTCTTCCTTTTTATACACACAACTTTGATGACACATTCAAGGTAAAATTTCAAGAGAGATATTAAATCATTGCTAACTCAAATCTTTATGGTTTTGGTACATACCCTAGAGGTATATTTATTCTAAACGTAGCAGTAGCATTAGTGGGGGCAAATAATACCTTAAGGACACTAATTGTTATCACACATCAAAGTATCAAAGATCTATGGCTATTGTTCTATCTTTCTTAGCAATCAAATGTCTCCAACATAACTCACTTTGGATTTAATAGTCTTGTGATTATAGCCATACCAAATACAAGATGGAGAGATTTAAAAGATTAGTTGATTTCATGAGCATAGGTGAATCCAGCACATAAACCAGTTTGGTTTCAAGCCCATCCAGATTATTTGATGGTTTTGAACTATTATTGTCTAGGGAATTCGAAAATACCAAGGATTCTTAGACATGCATAAGATGAAATCCTAAATTATCTAAAGAAGGTTCACATGATTATAAAAATTTTGTACGCGAGAAGTTAACCCCTTAGAATTGATATAATATATAGAATATATAACATAGTTTAGTTATTTCATTGAACTTATATCGTTCGAGCAATTTAATTTATGAAATATGTATTTTTTGCGAGGAAATCTACTTAAGTTTTTTTTTTTTTTTTTTTTTTTTGTGATATACTGATTTTCAGGTTCTAATTTCGATTGGATAAATTGGGTATTTCATTGACGCGACTATAGTACTTTTCTCTGAGTTGGCCACTCACGAAATAACTAGACTAGCTGGGTGAGTTATTAAGGACTTTAAGGCAAATAAACTTGAGAATTCGACTATGAATCGACTTCTCAACCATGCTTATCTTTAAAGATCATTGCAGCACAGTATAAAATCGATTTAAAATCAGAAATAGGTCAGTTCGACTGAGATGAATGACCGATCGGGTTGACTCTACTAAATTGGAAAATTCTCATCGACCGGCACTAATTTGATTTTACTGTCGTTTTGGTACCCTATGTCTGTATTTGAATCCTCGAGATTTTCACGACAGGCGAGAGTCGCGAATGTGTCGAGTGAGTTCATTATGGCTCGAAGAAAATCGACAACGGGTCATTTGTCCTAAAAAGTTCTGAAAACTACTTGGTAGCCTAGGTCACGCTAAAAGCACACCGGAGTAAAATTAATCATCAATTTGAGTTCGATTTCAGAGATTGGAAGTTCTGTGTTGTCATGAGCTATTTTAGGAACGTCGACTCAGTCTCAGGAGATTTTTCGAAGATTCCGAGATTTTTACGGAAAATCGATTCAGACGTTGCGGAAAATAAACAAAAATTCGGATTGGCCGAATTGAGGATATTTTCGACCTGCAAACTGAGCTGTAGGGTGAAGGGGACCTGTAGAATTTATGTGGACTTTTTCTACATCAAATTTGAACGTCGAATGTGGGAATTCATCGAAGAAATTGGAAGTTCAAAATGGGAAATTCGGAGCTATGGGAGGGCTAAATATTATTGGCTTTAAATTATATTAAATGGGTGGATTATAACCACTGGGATTTGTCTCAGTGGGCACCCTTCCAACATGGAAGGGAGAGGTGGGGGGTTCAAACCCCCACATTCTCATGGAGGGATAGGGTGGGGACGCGCAAGTTTCAAGAGTGGTTTTCGACGCCCACGCCCTGCAAGAGGCAGGGCAAAAGTCTAAGAGTGAATATAGAGTAGGTATATAGTAGGACTGACAAAAAAAAATGGGTGGATTTTCATTGCAATAAAGTAGTATAGACCAAGGGATAAGTTGTGGGCTTTAAGGGGACATGGAGTTAATGGAAGGGATAGAAATTGCTATCCTTGGGCCCCCCTTCCTTGGCTTCTTCCATACACTTGACCGGTTCTTTTTCTCCCTCGTGCGATTTGCGCCTCAGCCAAAAGGACCAGCTGTCTCTGCCTTGCTTTCCATTTTTTCTTTGTTCATCTTGTCCACTGAAGATTGACCGAAGCCCCATCTTCTACCCCATCTTCTCCCCTTCGTTCATGCATCCAGCAGCGAAGCCGAAGACGCCATAGCTCCATTTCCCCACCATCGAAGTCAGCTGCCGCACGCCCTTGCTCCACTTTCATTTGTCTCTGCCTCCACATGTGGTCTCCTTAGCAGCTTTCATTTTTGTTGACCCAGCAAAGCCATCGCAGCAGCTTGCTCTCCACACGGCCAGCGCCACTTCATCCATGGACTCTAGCAAATTGAAGACTCCACTGAAGCGGCTTCTGAATTTGCTGCCGCCACCTGCCAGCTTCTTGGCTTGCTTTGGTCAATAGGCGAGCCACCGAGGCTTCCCAATTGACCAAGAAGCCTTGCCTCGTTGCCACTTGGCAGTGCCTAGCTTTGGTTCGGTCAACAAGTCGAGTTGAAGACTGCCGAAGGAAGCCGCGCGTTTCCACTGAGAACTGCTGTCCATTGAATTCAGCTCATCAAAGTCAGCGCCAAACGATTAATTGACCGCATGCCCCATGCCAGCGAAGCCATTGTTGACCGTGAAATCTCCATTGAAGAAATTCCCACACGTCTGAAGTCTTGCTGCTTCAGTCAACCCAGCTTCAAGGCTACCTCTTCGGTCAACGGGCAATTGGCCCCATTTGCAGCTCACGTCTTCAGTACCTCCATCGAAACAAGTCTCGACAGCCCATCTTCGGGCTCTCTTCTTCGGCCCAAATCTACAGCAACCCACGAAGCCAGCGAGCTCGTTATTCCATTGCAGCCCATCTTGTGGAGTTGAAGTCAGCCCAGCCAAATTTAGAGTGCAGCAGCCCACTTGGAGTTCAGCCCACCAACTTCAGCAGGCCCAAGTTTAGTTGTTTTCAGCCCAGAGTTTCTTCGAGCTTGCGTGGTTTCTTGGCCCGACCCAAGTTCGGCCGCCGTTGTGTCGTCGTCGTAGTGTCCCGGTCTTTACTTTACGCAAGTGAGTTTTACTCACTAATGCTTTCTTAGTAGACTAATTATGTATAAAGGTGGATTAGATTTAATTAATTACAATTAGGTGGATAGATTAGATTAAAATAATTAAATTAAAGACTCATTGATGCATGTTCATTAAATTGATTGTGCATTTAACTAGTAAACATGTCATATTATTTAGTGGATGCTTCTTAGGATTTTTCCCGACCCTTATCGGGTGTCAATTAGGTAATTCAGGCCTAAATGGTATTTTTAGTAATTAATTATTAAATTTCGAAATTAATTATTTAATTATTTATTTTTCAGAAATTCAGCTGGGATGGCTAGTGACCGGAATTTTATGCTAATGATCGTGGTGTAGTCCGTTTATTTAATTGAGCTTTATGTTGTGCTAAATTGGAATTATCGTATTTATTTATTTAATTTTTGAAATTATTTATTTAATTATTTATTTTCCAGAAATTCAATTGGGATGGTCAGTGTGTGGAATTTCGTGCTGATTGTCGTGGAGCAGTCCATTGATTTATTTGAGCTTTAATTCGTGTCGAATTGATTTAATGGTGCATTTTGAAGTTATATTTTTAAATAATGCAATTTTGGCTATGTGATTGAGAATTGGTCGGGTATCGGTTGTCAGTATCGAAAGTGAGTTGGTAAATCACCCGGAGAATGCACGTGGCCCGGTGAATTGGAATGTCACCTGGGAAGGACACGTGGCTTGGTAATTGAATATGTCACCTTGGATAAAAGGTAGCCTTAGAGAATGCACGTGGCTCGGAGACTCGGTATGTCTTCCTAGAGAATGCACGTGTCTCGATGACAAAGTATGGCATCGTAAAATGGGCACGTGGGCTCGGTGATTTGATGCATTACTTTGGCTGACTTGGCACCTAAGAAAAGGCACGTGGGCTCTCACCATAGGACTGTCGGCCCGTGGCCGATGGCTAGCCGTCGCCCGCCTAGCCAAGGGCAAGGCCGATGCTCACCTGGGCGAGGGCGAGCCTCGACGAGGGCTCCCCTCACTAGATCTGACGAGGTCGGCCCTCGCCGAGGCCAGGGCTGGCCTCGCCTGGCGTCGCCATCGCCCAACCGAGCCTTGCCTATGGCGAGCGAGGCCAGCCGGTGGGCTGTGGCTGGTGGCCGGCCACCGGAAAAGGCAAGGGAAAAGCCAAAAAGAAAAGGAAAAAAAGAAAATATTTAAAAAAATCAATTTTTTTAAAATATTAAAATATTATTAAAAATTGTCCATGTCAGCGCCGGCAGTCCTACGTGGCACCGCCGGCGTCCACGTCAACATTTTCCGACCAAAATTGGCCGAATGGACTTAATTGGCAAACTGACAAAATGTTTAGGACTCAATCGGCAAAATTGAAATGTTTAAGACTAAATTGGCAAAACTGCAATAGGTTTAGGACTTTTTGGACAATTTTCCCTATTTCTTCAAAATAAACCCTTTCCTCCTTGAATTCATGATTCTGCCAAATTTTCAAAAATTAAATCGTATTTTCTAAAGTTCAGGTCATGAGCTTTCTATTGGCATAAAAATCGAGTTAATCGGATATCGGATGGAAAATTATACCCAAGTTCGACCGATCAAATTTAAGGTATTTAGATATAGTAAATCATTATTAAGCTAAACAAGTGGAACGTCCAATATAGATTTCGGAAATGAAGCAATATAAATGATAAATGGGACTCTTCACAAATTTCATTCACTCAAACCTCAATTGCATCTACCTATCACGGTCAACATGCATCAAGTGACTCCAAAAACACAACCCATATCTTGAACTATTAAATTGAACATTTACTCTCTTTTTTCATATAATGTAGAAAATACTTATAAATACAAACTAAGTCATAAAAAACTTGCACTAGTACAATCACTTCCCTGATGGCTCCAAGACCTTGTGATAGAATGAACAAGGTCGAAGATCTTGATGTTGCGCCCATTTTTTTCATTGCCTCTTTGCTATGGAGAACAAATGCTTCATAGGCACTCTCTTACTTGCCAAATAAACTTCCAATGTTCTCTAAAGCTTCTTTGGTTGCTCTATTTAGTGCAATGTCCTTCTTGGGCTTGTATTTGGCTTTTCCATAGGCTGATCATTCACAAACACAATGAAACTCGAGCTTTCATTCCACAGATCCCCAAATCTCAACTTCAAAGTCTTCTTCTGGCACAGTTCATGTAGCTTAGTAACTGGATGTTGTTTGAGGGCCGAAGGACTAATTATTGGCTCCAACAACCTTTGAAATACCTATCACACCACATATGGAGACACATTTAATTGGTTCAATATTTTCATGGGCTTCACAAATAACAAGTCTTAAAACACACAAACAAATTGGATTAACAAAAAGAAAAAAAAATGAATATCTAAACTTTTTTTTTTTATATTGGACGAGCAAAGATTGGATAGGCCTAAACGAGCTTGATTGGGACCGATTCAGCCATACTTTATTTGGTCCTACTAGGCCCAAGCTCAAATGTCCAGGCCTGTCCATAGAAAACATGGGCATCCTACTCCACCCACACGGCCTAATGTAGATACTTCTAACTCATTTATATAAATTTTAAAAATAGTAGATCAGTAATAAGTAAAAAAAGCAAAATAATCATGTATAAGTCTAAAACTGAATAAGAAAAATAAGAATGGTAAACTCTATTTCAGAAAAAGCTCCAGAATAACACATGCCTGGGCCCACCCATTCATGCAAAAAGTTTCGGCCTAACCGAGACATCATAAGCAATATAAATTGAGCGAAATTTTATTTGACAAGACTTAGGAACATAGAGCACGCGAAAATGGTCCGAGAGATCAGAATTTTTATTTATACCTTCCACACGGTGTCCAACGAGAAATTGGAATCAATCGATGGTCGACTGAACAATATCGGCTACGCCTTGAGCACGTTGATTAGACTGCTTGAATGCAATGGATAATCTAGAATTGCCCTTTTGAATTCTTCAATCTAGGGAAACACCCTAAATTTTATCAACCAAAAAGAAAGGAAACATACGTGTAAAATTCATCCATGCACAAATTATCACATAGATGATTATTAATTGTTGACTCAGCTTCTCACCACCTCTGTTGCCACACTTTCAGCCATTTAATATATAATCCAAAGCAACGTGCTTGATGGGAAATAAAATCGTTTGAGATTCAGTTATGAGAATGATAACTTAATTACGCCAATTTTTCTCCCTTTTTTTAGGATACTCCATAATCCCCATAATTGAAAGATTATATGTACGCAGCTTTACCTGTTTCTTGAAAACGGGCTTCCTATGATGGAGGTAGCCAGCCCCTGTCGAACCGCCACACGGGTGAGCTTCTCGGCGTTGATGTTTGTGGCTCGGAGCCAAGTCAACAAACCCAGCGGCATGCCTGGGTACCTAAAGTACTGGTCCTTGGCAAATAGCAGGTTAAGCACTGAGTCGCCAATGTACTCCAGTCACTCGTAGTAAAATGACTTGTCGGCAAACGAGTGGTGGGCGAGGGATTCCTCCAACAGCTTCCTGTCGTTGAACGTGTATTGTAGGACCTCCACGTCGTCGAGGCTCGGCTAGCTCTCGGCGAGGGCTGGTTCGGGCTTGAGGCCGCCGCCTTCTTCTTCCCACTGGCGTAAGTCGAGCTCTCCCAATTCAACGACCAGCGCTTCCTCCTCTTCGTGATCGGAAAGCGATTTTTCTTGTTCACCCTTCTTCTTTCCAAGCTTCCATGGCGAACAAGAAAAGACCAAGTTGATTGAGAAACTCCAAGAATTCAAATGATGGGAGGCTACACGAAGAGGTTGTTGGCGTACGAAGTTTTCGGGAATTGCTGCGAATATAAATGTTAAAGAGAGTTGACGTTTTTTTTTTTTTTTTTGGCTCTTTTTTTCTATTAAGAGTTCATTTTTTTTGTTATTTTTGTTTTATAAGAAAATTGCAATTGGCTAAATTTACAAGCAATCTTTCTCATACTCAACTCACAAGTATCTTTAGAGAGAGATGAATACAATGAGGGAGGGAGACCCCTAAATTTTGATTGGGTATAATTTTTTTATCAAATACCTGATTGACTTGATTTTTGAACCAATGGATTGCTCATGATCCGAACTTTTTAAAAAACAATATAATTTTCAAAAATAGAACATGTATTAACTTAATTAATTAAACCACTTTATTTAATTGAAGTATGAATTGCAAAAATTTGTCATTTCGTCAGATTTTTGAAAATTAAATCGTATTTTCAAAAGTTCAGGCCATGAGCAATCCATTAGTTCGAAAATTGAGTCAATTGGGTATTAGATAAAAACGTTATACCTAATCAAAATTTGATCAAATTTGGGTTATTTAGATGTAGCAAATCATTATTGAGCTAAAAAAATTTAGGAAATGATGCAATGTAAAGGGAAACGGGACTCTTCACGAATTTCATTTACTCAAACCTACTAATATACATGTACCTATCACAGTCAACATGCATAAAACGATTCCAAAGACACAACTCATATCTCCAAAGACACAACCCGTATCTTGAATTGTCAAGCTAATAACATTTTTTAATCTTTATGTACTCATTCATTTCGTAAATTTTACCCTCAAATGCAGCTCGCAAAGTCTCTCCTTCTCTTTTGTTTCTTTAAAATACATTCAAAACTTTGCTCGTCTTCCTCGAATAAAAAAAAAAACACTATGGAAAAGTACATTATCAACATAACCAAATCAATCAAAACACTAGCCAAGAACATCATAGAGATTCGTGTCTAATGATAGTGGGAAGCTATGTAATTGGAAACCTGCTCATAGAGTATCAATCTTCTTACTCTCGCCCTTCAATATGTTTTCATAAGGCATATCATCGTCAAATTAAGTAAAATCCATTCCAAAGCAAAGCCATGTTGTTGAGGTCAACTAATTCACACCCTTCCTCGGGATTTATTTGGAATAAATATACCAATCCTTGTCTTCAAAAAACATATTCAGCATTTTTTAATTATTTTACGTAAGCAAAAGCTAACATTAACAATTGTATTTATAACTTAACGTTTTCCTTAAAATTTGATCATAGCTAATCAATCTTGGACTACATCTTAGACATCTCCCTGCAAATAACGATGTAGATAAAGTTCTTATCATTAAAATAGAACATGCATTGGCTTGATTAATTAAACGAATTCATCTAGATAGAAGTATGAATCGCAAAAATTCGTTATTCCGCCAAACTTTTTGAAAATTAAATCACATTTTAAAGGTTCAAGCCATGTGCTTTCTGCATTGGTGTAGAAATCGAGTGAACTGTTAATCAGATGGAAAAGTCATATGCATTCAAAATTTGATTGAATTTGGGTTGTTCAAATATAGTAAGTTATTATTAAGCTAAACAAGTGGAATGTACTTGTTTTTAGGAAATGGTGCAATGCAAAGAAGAAATGCGACTCCTCACAAATTTTATTCACTCAAATCTTTAATGGCTCAAGATATTGGACAAAAATAAGTAAAAATATATAAAAAAAAAAAAATAAAAACAAGTTGAATCACCTCCAAATCTAGTCCGATCTTCCTTCTTTTAGTCTCCCTCTGCAGTGGACTTCACATTATTGCACATTGTGCTTCTAGTAGACGTTGATGGTGGGCATTGCACAATTGATCCATGCTCGACTTCATTTCAACCATCTCCCTACAAAATAAGAGTGCAATATAAAGGAAAGAAATATATATATATATATATATATATATATATATATATATTTATATTTATATAAAAGAAGTCGAACCACCTTTGTAGTTGCCACTCATCGACCATTATAATGTACTGCACACTGTCATCTCTTCGGCACTGTGCTTGATTGCACGATTCATGGGATCAAAAGTGAAAATCAGAAACTATTTCAATTAGCTTGGAGATGTCCAAATCTACTCACATCTTGCCCTCCTCTACTCCCTTTATGAACAATTCCTCTTTACCCGATTGTCGTTGCTTTTGGTTGCTCTTTAGTTCATCGAGTTACGTTTTGATTTATTCATTGATTTCATGTTGAAATTGGGCAATTTAATCCTTTAATCTTCCCTGGGCTTTGATTCCCATTCATCAAGGTTGTTCCTTGAAAAAACGTGCACAATGTCCATAGCTGTGAAGAAACAATAGACGCAATTTGATAAATAAATAAAAAAAAAAACAACAACAACAACGGATGCAGAAGATATAAAATAAATCAACATAGAACAGCCTAAATAGAATCAAAAGAAGACGTAAAGAGGCGGTTGGTGAATCAGAGCGACCCCTCCATGAATAATCAACAGAAAACATAAATGCTTGAGGCGATAATTGTATCAGGAACAACCTTAACACACAAATCGAAAGAAATAGCGCGAATCGAACGTAACCTGAACAAGATAGCATCGGGTTTGAACGATGCAGAAATTGAAGGAGACTTGAACACAAGAAAGCACCACACTTTAGGGCTTGAGCAATTTTATGCAAGTGCGAATCAACAGAAGACAATGAGGAGGTACCGCGAAACGAATCACCGATAGTGAATCGTGATGGTGGTGATCGAAGATGGAGCGGCCCTCGAATGAGAGCGGGAAAGCGAGAGCCTAGCGCGTTTCGTAATTTTGCTTGAGCTTCTGTTTTGTGACGTACTTCGTTTCTTCAACCGGAGGATGAGAGCGAGCCTCTTTGCCTTTAAGAAGCGAATTTCGAGTGATGGGCTTGAGCCCATGGGCTTTCTATTTCGGCTGGCTGAAATAGTTGATATGCAAGATGGGCTTCATGCGCATTCATTCATTTTTTGGTCCTTTTACTATTATTCACCTTTTTTTAAAAAAAATTTTCGATTAAATAATTTAAGTGCCGACAAGAAAGGCTCACCCGATTGCAAGAAAATCTACATCGCTTCCTTACTTGTTAACGGCGAACGATGTAAAGAGGAATTGGGACAGAGGGAGACGAAAAAGAAGAGAGGTGTTTTCGTGGGCCGACGTGGTCCAAGCTTATCAAGTTCAAAACAATATGAATCCGATCATTGAGATTTGGCTCGTCAATAGAGTTACTTATCGGGTTCACCAACACCACGCAGAACGCAAGTCCCCCAATTTTAATCTAATTATACATGTAATTACGTCATGACTAACTCAGCAAATATATTAACTAATTGGCAACACTTTCTATAAATTGTTCCTTTATCGTTTAAATTAGGATTTTAATCAATTGATGCCGTCTTGCTTGTCACCTCTTAAATACGACTCCTCTAGGGACCCAAAGCAAGACATGCAGAGCATGCGCAACACCAAAAGCCGGACAACCTCATAATCTCCGCGGCTCACGCTGTTTGATTAGTACACACATTTCGGGGGATTTGCAAGGGGATCAAGACCCGGGCTCTTCGGCCGCGGCCAGCCCGAGGATTTAGTTTACACCTTTTTACAGACGCAAAGACTAGTGGTACTGGTTACGCTTGAATAACCTGCTGCATACTCTACATTTACTTTTCGATTATGTAACAACCAAGCAAGTTGACGGCGCAGCAGATATAAAAGTGTAGGCCTTTTCACAGTGCAGAAGACATGGAAGCTACCACATGCTATCATTTTTTTAATTCTAATACTTCTCGAAAAGCAATCACAACAATAGCTGAACACTGTAGTATGATGCTCTCCACTCTTACATGGGAGTTCAAAAAAAATATTTAGTCTCTCACTTCCATTTCCTCTACTATGTACAACAGTCGCAATACAGTAGACTAAGCTACAATCAATTCATACGCCATCAAAATCCTACAGCTCCTCAAAGTCTCGCGAAATCCCATACCGAATGACCGACCGCACAAGTGACAAACGCTCACCATGAACCCATCGCCGAAAAATCCAAAACCTTGTCGAAGACAAGGAAACGCCGAAAGAGAAGACCACGTGATTCTATTCAATTACCTTCAAACGATTCGAGTAAGGCGTGCCCTAGAACCGGTGCTGGAGGGTCCAGTTTGATGGCAAGAACAAACTCGCCGGCAGTGAGGAGCTTCCTGGTGAGGCTACCGGCGCCGGCAACGATCTCGAGGATGATGTCGGGTGGTTGCAAGGTTGTGCGCAAGCTCGAGTTCTTAGTAGAGATTTCCATTTTATTAAGACGCGTACATTATTGAGATGGTATATAATAATCAGAATTAGAATATTATAAATGTAAGTGTTTGCCTAAACTTATTATTTTTCTCTTGTTGATTTGCTTCCTCACTTAAAGCTGAGCTGGTGATAAGATATTTTCTAGGATTTCTAGTATATTGTCTTGACTTGATTTACTGGTTTAAATTTATTGGGATAAGACCAATATCAATACCAACGCCGTGTTGCACAACGTCTACTTTGATTCGATTTTTTTTTTTTTCCCAAAGATCGTTTAAATCGCACAACTCCTAAAAAAACTATTGTTTAAGTTACTTCCATGATTTAGCTTGCCCCAATAATGTGGGATTATTTTGATAATATAAGGCTTGCTCGAGTCACTTAATGGACATTCATAAAAGGGTGTTGGCAGTATAAAGGATTTATTCATAAAATTTTGATACGAAATTGATCGCTTATAATTATGGCATTGGACATTTTAACATTGCATGTCGCCCAATTTTTTTTCCAAGCAACACCGTTCATAAATTTTTCACAAGTTGAGAATTAGGGTTAAAATAGTCCCGGACTTGCCCTGGCATTAAATTCCATTTTCACAAGGATTGAAGCTATTTTGCTCAATCTCAAAAGAGAGCAAAGTCATTGAAGAAGCAAACATGAAACTAGGGAAGGGAGGTGAATAAAATTTTGCTCACTTCCTTCTTTGTTTAGGAGGGAAATAAACTTATCTTTGGAGGGGGAGAGAGAGAGATTGCTCCATTATTTTCCTTTTTAGTCTAATAGAAGAAAGAAAAATGGAGGCAAAAATGAATATTAACTTTGCAATTTTTACTAGCAAACCCGATAGAGATGTCAAATTGATAATTTCCAAAGTATCATGCCAAAACTTATTGAATGATCAATTTAATTCCAAAATTTCACAAACGATAATTCTGATGGCTCCGCCATGGCCACGTTCTTTTTAGAGTGGCAAATTGAGGAGAAATCTCCCCCACGTGAATGCCAAGTGTCGTGTGTAAAAGGGAAGGAGGGGTGAGTTAGCCATTATCTTTTTTATTTACTTTTTCCCCTCAGTTGAAGAAACGATTCTTCTCTTCCTCCTCACCTGTGTTTTCTCTCCCTCAACATAAACGCCCACTTCTCTTCTCCTCTGCTCTTGATCCGTTCCATCAAAAAAAAAAAAAATCGACCTAATCTCTACCCCTTGCCTCTGTTCAGCAGTAGATTCGCCACTGCCCCGTCCCAATTCGGAGCTTCCGTCACCGTTCGCGAAGACCCGATTTGCCGACAGCTTTCTCTCCCTTCCGCCAGCAAAAATCAAGGCAAGTGGAGCAGTGATTAGGGTCTTGGGTGCATGGGTTGGCTTTATTTTATTGTGCATGTGAAGATTGAGGTGGATTTTGGGGTTGGGTGCGGAAAAATCTGAGAACTACAGCTCGTATTGGGGCTGGAACGTGAGCGAGTTGAAGTTCTATCCCTCTGCACTAACTGAAATATTTCTTGCGTGTTGAATCGTGACCTTGTAAGTGTAGTAGCATTGGAAATTCTCATTAAGTAGCAATTTTGGTTACTATGAGGGTCTGTGAAGCCACGGCTAACAGCCAATGTGAGACCCCAAGTGTCGGGACGCCTGGAGAGGGGTGGTGAAGAGTAGCAATATTCTCTCCAGAGGTCTGAGAAGGGCTAAATAGCTTCTCAGGGGACCTCGTGATGCCAGGTTGGGTGCGAGGGGGTTCAGGGTGGAGTGTCGTCTCCCCTGGTGATTGTTGCGGCTAGATTTATGTGGATTCAGCAAATTATGATCTGTTTACTTATTTGTTGTATTATTAGCCAAATCCAACTTAGGATTAACCGCCCACTTGCTGAGTTTTTAATTTATAAACTCACACTTGTTAATTTTGTTTTCTTCAGACTAGAAGATGGCCTCGGCACCACCTGCACCACCTGCTGCAACCACTACCATCTTGTATGGCGCTCCCACAAACTTCGTGTGGCGCCAAGAGGACATCTAGGACCACCATTTCCCGGGAGTAATCTTCGTCAAGCGCACGTCATGCTTGACGGTGAATATCGGGGCGCCAAACGGGCCAGCATACATGGCCTTTGTCGCCCTTTACGCTCGGGTAGACGGCTGACTGGTGGAGCCTTTAGCGCTATACGATGATGGGTCGAGGCAGGGTGGTAGTCCTGCTGGATAGGTGGTGGCAGAGGAGTGCTGAACGTGAGAGCGAGTTTTGTTTTTGGCTGTTTGACAGCGTGTAAATACATAATGAGAGGCGGGATGGTTACTGTTTGTAGTTTATAGTGTTTTTTGTAGAAATCCCCCTCTTAATCTTACCTCCCCACATGTAAAGGAACCAAGTTTGTGATAAAAGGAGCCAAGTAGCTCGGTTTCTTATGATATTACTTGTTTGAGATTTATTTCACAACACTTAAAGTACAACAGATTCAGCAGAAAAACTCCATCTTTCCGCTGCCAAAGACACAAAGGCGGAACCTTTTCGAGACGAAATGTGCCAACACGCGAGCAAGCAACAAGCCAGAGCACCCCGCCTCCTCGCGGAGCCCGCAGATACCATCTAAAAAATGAAACCCTAGATTTCCCTCTCTCTCTCTCTTTCCTTTTTTCTCCTTCTCTCTCTGCTTGGGGCTGAGCTCCCCACACCTTGCACGCCTTTATGCTCACATATTCAATTCAATCCGCCTCCAAAGTCCTCGCCTTTACTCGTTTTTCTCCCTTTTGCCCTTTTCTTGGTCGCTCCCCCTCTCTCTTCACCACCCTCCTCCCCGGCATTTTTTCTTTTCCTTCACCCCTCCCCTTGTCTCGCTCTTAGATTTGAGAAATCTAGGGTTTCGTTTTTTAGATGGTATTTGCGGGCTCCGCGAGGAGGCGGGGTGCTCTGGCTTGTTTGTAACGACCCGGGTCCCATTGTATAATATTGTCCACTTTGGATGGGATTGCACGAAGCCATTTCCCTCCCTCACGGCTTTAAAACGCATCATATAGGTTAAGAGGGGCCCAAGCCATTATATACTGGCCCAAGACTTCCTCCCTAGGCGATGTGGGACAGGGACTCCTTCCTTGCGCACGTCCAGAGATTGAGGCGCGGACGCACCGCCATCCCTCCTCCCCGCGCACCGCCGCTCGAGCCGTCACACTCTCCCCTCCTTGGGAGCACAGCGCCCTCGCTGTGGTCCCACACGCGGTCGGGAGTTGGCTTTGATACCATTTGTAACGACTCGGGTCCCACTGTATAATATTGTCCGCTTTGGATGGGATTGCACGAAGCCATTTCCCTCCCTCACGGCTTTAAAACGCGTCATACAGGTTAAGAGGGGCCCAAGCCATTATATACTGGCCCAAGACTTCCTCCCTAGGCGATGTGGGACAGGGACTCCTTCCTTGCGCACGTCCAGAGACTGAGGCGTGGACGCACCGCTATCCCTCCTCCCCACGCACCGCCGCTCGAGCCGTCACACTCTCCCCTCCTTGGGAGCACAGCGCCCTCGCTGTGGCCCCACACGCGGTCGAGAGTCGGCTCTGATACCATTTGTAACAACCCGGGTCCCACTGTATAATATTGTCCGCTTTGGATGGGATTGCACGAAGCCATTTCCCTCCCTCACGGCTTTAAAATGCGTCATACAGGTTAAGAGGGGCCCAAGCCATTATATACTGGCCCAAGACTTCCTCCCTAGACGATGTGGGACAGGGACTCCTTTCTTGCGCATGTCCAGAGACTGAGGCGCGGACGCACCGCCATCCCTCCTCCCCGCACACCACCGCTCAAGCCGTCACACTCTCCCCTCCTTGGGAGCACAGCGCCCTCGCTGTGGCCCCACACGCGGTTGGGAGTCAGCTCTGATACCATTTGTAACGACCCGGGTCCCACTGTATAATATTGTCCGCTTTGGATGGGATTACACGAAGCCATTTCCCTCCCTCATGGCTTTAAAACGCGTCATACAGGTTAAGAGGGGCCCAAGCCATTATATACGGCCCAAGACTTCCTCCCTAGGCGATGTGGGACGGGGACTCCTTCCTTGCGCACGTCCGTAGGGCGAGGCCCGGACGCACCGCCATCCCTCCTCCCTGCGCACCGCCGCTCGTGCCGTCACATTGTTGCTTGCTTGCGTGTTGGCACATTTTGTCTCTAAAAGGTTCTGCCTTTGCGTCTCTGGTGGCAGAAAGATGGAGTTTTTCTGTTGAATCTGTTGTTTAGGTTTCGTGGGTCGAGGTTGGATTCTTGTTTTGAGCTGGAAATCGCGCATTGCACCGTTAGGGCTGCCGTTAGACCTTGTGTTGCTGGGTTTTGCTTTTGGGAGATTGCTGATAGAGCTTGGATTTTCTCGATCTCTGGTTGTCAATTTCTCTCTTTTCACCGTGAGGTTCTTGTACTTTTTTTTTTCTAAGCTTTTGCTGGTTAGAGATTCACTGTCTTGTAAAACCCTTGAATGTGTGATCTTGACTTGAGCTTAGTGAAATTAGGTGTCGATTTGTACGCATTCTGCCGTCGTTCCTAGTTTGCTTCTTTTTAAGTTGATAGGAGATGAAGACATTAGCTTTAGACATTGTAAATGCATGGATGGGAGAGAAGCCATGGCTATGTCTG
Source organism: Eucalyptus erythrocorys (assembly GCA_014182555.1). Classification (NCBI taxonomy): domain Eukaryota; kingdom Viridiplantae; phylum Streptophyta; class Magnoliopsida; order Myrtales; family Myrtaceae; genus Eucalyptus; species Eucalyptus erythrocorys. Next base: position 14,211,232 of record CM024598.1, on the reverse strand, counting down.
GTGGGTCAGCTCAATATTTCATACACAAAGGAGTGGCATTAAGTGGAAAAGAAGGCAGTGGGTTGAATGCCCCACCGGTTTTTAGACAATTGGCGAATCCTCATGTTCAGGCTCAGTCCAATGTCCGGACCTGCTTAGGCGGACCGGTATATTCAGCCGAATAATCCAATGCCAATTTCTCTCATGGCATTAATATGGGAATGTCCTCCGCAATGCCAACGAGTGAGCCGGTAAAGAAAAAGAGAGGGAGGCCTCAAAAATACGGGCCTGACGGGAAGGTTCCTTTGGGGCTTTTGCCTCTGTCTACTACGTCTTCAAATGCTTCTTCTGGGTCAAATACGGATTCTCAGAAAAGGGCCCGGGGAAGGCCGCCTGGAAGTGGGCGAAAGCAATGCCTAGCAGCAACTGGTGAATGGATGAACAGTTCAACTGGAATTGCTTTTGCCCCACATGAGATCACCGTAGGACCAGGGGAGGTATGTTTCATTTTTCTTAATTCATGAGAGGTAATTTGGTGTGAAAAGCACATGAATAAATCAGTTTACTATGTGAGAATTTTAGAGTTTCAGATGCATGCCATTTTTTCGCTTGGTTATTCACAAAAGCTATTACAATTAAATGATATTGAAGAGCATAACATACTAAATGATGAGAATCACTTTCTTGTGGCTAAGTTATTTGAGCTTTGAAATTAACCAGTTGAGTATTAATGTTAGATCTGTTTCAGCTGTGATGAAATAGTTGAGGTTGTTGGATGTAGGGATTGTTATATGATCAGTGCGATTGGGAAATTGGTTTTAATGGATGAGCATTTCGGTTTTTCTCAGAATTTCATGTGCTTGTGTGGTCTATTTGCAAGAAGAAACTCAAATGCATACGATAATGCACTAGTTTGATAAACTTAATGCTTGTCCATGTATAGCGTGGCCTGCAGTTTTCATTTTACTCTCATTGGTAGGGAAAGGATACTTATTCACCTTTTGGTTGCACTTCTAGGGGTCTTTTCATGTTCACATATAGGAACTCCAGTCCTTTTTCCTATTAAAAAGGGTATATCATTGGTGGAGCTTTCTGGTGATGGGCCAGATCTTATTATGGCCCGCTAAAGCATATTGTGCTTGCAGTTTTTTGTTATTATGGTTATTGTTGTATATGATAATGTAGGATGTTGCTGCTAAGGTATAAACTTTCGCCCAGCAAAGGCCAAGAGCTGTATGCATATTATCAGGGAGCGGTACAATTTCTGCTGTAACTCTACGGCTACCTGTGTCTTTTGGTGAAACTATCACATTTGAGGTTGAAGCATTCTTCAAGTTTTTCTATGTCATTTTTTGGCAATTTTAAAGTTACTTATGCCGTAAAGGAATACCAAGGTTTGCTTGTCTTAAACTCAGCCAGATTCAATTATGACTTCACTGTCTCGAAACTTGATGCAAAAACTGGTCCATCAATTTGTTTCTTTGATTCTTTATCAGGCTATCTTTGTTGCTTCCAATCGTACAGAAATATGTGGTGCAAAAGTATGTATTTTCTTGGGTTCAATGAACATTAGGCATCAATTATATCGCTATAAAACTATTGGCTTTTTAAGTAAAAGCTATAATACAACTAATGATGTGATGTTAATAGGTGTGAAGAAAGACAAGTAGATTTTGCTGGCAAGATTCAATGGGAATTTCCATTAAGAAGGAAAAATTAGTATGGTTAAGACTTGTGGTTGGTGTAAATATAAAATTCGATGTGGCATATGACTGGTTGTTATAAGTGCAATAGAAGTGAAACCAATGAATATGCAGTTCATGTTGAAGTGGAGCAAGCAATGGACAAAGAGATATGTCATGAGGATCAAAGTGATTTACAATTTTCCTCAGGTGTGCAAGTGATATTGTTAGGCTATAGCTTGTTGGCAATCATGAGGACATTCCTTAGTATAATAGGGGAATGATGGGCTTTTATATATAAGGAGCAATGTTACTGGTTCTTTGTTGGTGCAATTTAAAGTATATTTGTTGATATGGTGTAGTTTTATTGCTGATGCACTAATAGGGTCTCTAGAAAGAGGTGAGTAAGGGGCTTGCTTTGCTTTTCTCGTGGAGCTTGCTACCTTCCATGTAAGAAAGTGAATAGAGATTTTGGAGAAAAGGGAATTTTCTGTATTCCTTCTATCAGTATCGGTGTACATTGTACAATGTGTTTATATTACATGATGTATGTAAAAGAAGCAAGAAAATATTTTACAATATCAACTCGATTGGATCCGATTAGATCTGATCTTTAATTGATCTTGATTGATGTTGTCAATCACGAGTATCTTCCAACACTTCCCCTCAAGCTGATGGCTTGTAGATATCCAAGACACCAAGCTTGCTTAGGAGATACACGTGTTGACCTTGACATAAGGGCTTAGTGAAGATATCCGCTGGTTGTTCTTCTGTTTGGATCCCCAGTGCCTGAATTATCCCTTGCTGGATCTTCTCTCGGGTAAAGTGGCAATCCACTTCTATGTGCTTCGTTCTTTCATGAACTATCAGATTTGATGCAAGTTTGAGGGCTGCATCATTATCGCAAAACAGCCTTGTTGGTCCTTCAACCTGCACTCCAAGATCTTGAAGCAGTCCTCGTAGCCATACTATTTCACATGTTGTTTTTGCCATGGCTCGATATTCTGTCTCTGCTGAAGACAAGGAGACAGTTGGTTGCTTCTTTGTCTTCCATGAAAGCAAAGAATCCCCCAATTTGATACAGAAACCTGTTATGGACCTTCTGCTCATTGGACATGTTGCATAATCCGCATCACAATATGCAATCATCTTCATGTTGCATTTCCTGGATAGAAGAATTCCAAGACCTGGGCAATTTTTCAGATATTTCACAACTTTGAGCGCTGCATTCATGTGGGATTGCTTTGGACTATGCATAAACTGACTGAGGGTGTGGACTGTATAGCTGATATCTGGCCTGGTCATAGTCAAATAAATGAGTTTTCCAACGAGCTTTTGATAACTCATGGGATCTTCCAATGTAGGATCAACTTCTTGTGAAGTTCCAGTATCATATTCTGTTGTGGTTAGTCTGATATTCTGCTCAATTGGAATCACAGCTGGTTTACATCCTGACAATCTAGCTTCTAATACAATTTCCAAGGCAAATTTTCTCTGGCAGAGAGATATTCCCTGATCTGCTCGAGCAATTTCTATGCTAAGGAAATATTTTGGTCACCCCAGATCCTTGATATGAAAGGTCGAGTGCAAATAATTCTTGAGTCTTTCGACAGCTATCTCATCATTGCCCATAATTAGTATGTCATCCACATATATCATTAAGTATATAGATGACGTACCTTCAGTCCAAGTGAAGACGGCATAATCAAATTTGGATTGTCGAAACCCGGTAGCTATCAAGGATTCAGAGAATTTTGCATACCATTGTCTGGATGCTTGCTTCAACCTATACAGGGATTTGTGGAGATGACATACTCTATTCTCCCCTTGTCTCCGTAAACCCTGTGGCACATCCATGTAAATTTCTCCGTCGAGTTCTCCATGTAGGAAAGCATTGTGAACATCCATTTGACGTAGTTGCTAGTCCTAGAAAGCTGCCACTGATAGAAAAGAACGTACAGTAACATCTTTGGCAACAGGGGAGAAGGTTTCATGGTAATCGAAGCCTTCTCACTAAGTGAAGCCCTTGGCTACTAGCCGAGCTTTGTATCGTTCATCTGATCCATCTGCTCGATGTTTGATCTTATATACCCATTTACAGCCAATGGCCTTCCTGTCTGGGGGAAGAGGAACGAGATCCCACGTTTGATTCTCCACCAAAGCCTGTAATTCTGCTTGCATTGCTCTTTGCCAACGTGGGTCAATGCTCGCCTCAACATAATTGGATGGTTCTCTTTCCTCAGAAATACAAGAAATGCAACAACGATGTTCGTCTGGTAGTCAGTTGAAAGAGACATAAGAAGATATGGGGAAAAGAATACCTGGCGAGTTTCTGACTCCGCACACATAGTCCTTCATCCAGGTCGGTGGGCGTGTAGCTTGCCGGGGACGCTTTGGTGGGGTATGGGAAAAAGATGATGGTCCCACCTCGGCATGAATAGCAGGTGGTGAGTGATCCATGTCAGTATGATCAGGAGTTGGATCTTGCACAACTTCATTGACTGAGAGTTGGTTTGGGGATTCCAGAAGTGGCTGTAGCGCCATTTCTGATATAGAAGGCCCCCTGTGATTCGAGCCTGAAGGAAAGAGAATATATTCCAGATCTTCTGTATGCTCGTCAAATGGACGATGATGTCCTCCAGCCTCAGTGTGAAGTTCTTGTGTAGCAAAGGGAAAAATATCCTCCTGAAATGAAACATCCCTACTGACAAAAAATTCCTTTATAGATGGATCATAAATCCTGTACCCCTTTTGCAAGGAGGGATATCCCATGAATATGCAACGGCGAGCACGAGGACTCATTTTATCTCTGGGTCCCACTATGGTAGTGTAGCACTGACAGCCAAGGATCTTAAGATGATTCATATTTGGCTTCCTTTCGAAGATCAATTCGAAGGGACTTCTACCGTCAAGAATCTTGGTTGGCATTCGATTGATCAAGTAAACTGCAGTCAAGACACAGTCTCCCCAAAAATTGTCAGGGATGGAAGCCTGAAATTTCAAAGCACGGGCAACTTCTAATATGTGACGATGTTTCCTCTCAACTACTCCATTCTGCTGTGGAGTATATGTGCAAGAGGTTTCATGCAAGATCCCTTGGGATGTCAACAGACGGCTACATTCGTTGTTAAGGAATTCCTTTCCATTATCCGTTCGTACTCGATGGATTGTCTTGCTAAACTGAGTTTTCACTAGGGAAAGAAAGGACTTTAAATGAGAAATGACTTGGCCCTTAGATTGCATCAGAAAAATCCACGTGGCCCGTGAATGGTCATCAACAATAGTGAGAAAAAAACAAGACCCATCATGGTTTAGTGTATGATAAGGACCCCGGACATCAATGTGAAGTAAGGAAAAAAGATCATTTGCACGATTTGTGCTTAATGGAAAAGGAACACGAGATTGTTTAGCAAGTGGACAGATATGGCACTACTGACAAGGAAATTGAGAGCTATGACCCATTCTTGAATGCAAAATGAATTGTTTATCATTGGTAGATAAATTACACAATGATTTTTTATTACACTGAAATTGATCAAGGTTTGCTGAATTTCGCTAGAAATATAGACCTTCAGACAGTTTACCCCAGCCCATCAGTTTCCCAGTCGAAAGGGCCTAAAAAAGAAAGCTATCAGCAATGAAGGAAACCTTACAAGAATTTTCCTCACAGGCTCTAGACACAGAGATAAGATTAAATTGCAATTCAGGAACATATAGGACTTTTGAGAGAGTAAGCTGGGAGCTAAGATTGACTGTTCATGTGATTGTCACACGTGCAACATTTCCATTGGGCAATTGCACAATAATAGGGCTATCCAGTTCTTGATTAACAGCACTAAATAGGTTCTTATTGCATGTAATATGATCACTAGCTCCAGAATCAATAACCCAAGTATTCCTTGATATGCAATTGATTAGACAATGAGAAATCCCTGTGAAGCTACTCCCCCTATTTGGGATTTCCAGTTTTTGTAGCGTCTGCATTAATTGCTGATACTCAGACTGTGTGATGGATTGATCATTTGAGCCCGTGATTTGATAGGCTGTTGCTGCTGTCTCTCTCCTTTTGTCTCCAGGTCAGCCGTGCAATTTCCAGTAGCTATCAATTGTGTGATGGGGCCTTTTGCAATAGTCACAGAAAAGTTTTCCTTTATTTTTGGAATTTTCTCCAAAATTTTGCCTATAATTCGGCCCAAAATTCGGCCCAAAACCCTTCGAAAAATGAGGGCCGTTGGATTTAATCAGCCCAGAGCCATCTCCACCGTCCAGATCATCCATGTGCCGTGCCGCTTTGTAGTCGTCAGATCGCGGCGTGCGATCTGGCCCGTCGGATCGCTGCGTGCAATCTGGCCCGTTAGATCGTTGGAAGCGATTTGGGCCGTCGAATGCAGAGCCTTTAAAAGGCCGCTGCTCATGTAACCCTAGCAGCTTCTGCTCGTGGAACCCTAGCAAGGGATTCCACCTCTGCTCTAGGGTTTTCGCTGCCCCTCTCTCGATTCGTGCTACCATGGCCAAGCCCTCTGTTGCCTTGGTCTCTGTTGAGGTGAGTCGTTGGCTTTCCTCCTGCACGACGAGTTGAAAAATACATCCAATTGGTGGCGGGGGGGTCCATGGCCAGAATCTGAGATCTAAAATGGAGGTATGATTCGTTGAGAATTAGCAGAAATTTGTTGCCATCTCTCGGTCTTTCATCCTCTTGTACTGTTGAATGGTTTCTTCGGGGCCGATGGTTTTTTCTTCGGTTGCTTCGAGCTCATTCCAGAGGGCTGAGAGCCTGTTGAAGCAGGCCGTCACGATCATGTTTCCTTGCCTTAGTTCGGAGAGGGCTTGATGCAACGTGAAAATCCTTGCCCGATCTAATTTGCCGTACATTTCCTTTATGTTATCCCAAAGGATTTTTGGGTCCTCCGTCGGAGGTAACCTCGCAGCGATTTCCGCACTTATACAGTTGCCTATCCATGTTCTGACGAGTTGGCTACATTTTTTCCATTGACGCCCTAATTTTTCTTCGGTTGGTACTGCAATTGTCCCATCGATAAACCCCTCTTTGTCTTTTGTGATGAGGGCTCGGCGAAACTCTCATGCCCAACTCGAATAATTGTCGGATCCTGTGAGATGGTTGCTAATGAGCTTCAACTCGGGTTCGTCGGCCGTGGATACGTACAGTGCGTCGTCGGGTTCTGGTCGACCCATGGCGGCCGCGAACAGAAAAGGGAGGAATCCTGTCGGAAACCCTGTGTTGTTGAAAGACCCCGCATTCGAATTTCCTGAGCCGCCCGTCTGCTCTAGGTCGATGGTGGAGTCTGCTCCAACATCGGCTGGTAGCCCTCTGTTGACTCGCACATTCTGGTAGCCCATCGATGATGCAACCGGATTCGATCCGTGCATCCAGGGATACGGCATCCACTGATAAGGATAGCTTGATAATCCAAACCCTGGATTGAACTGAGCTGGATGTTGCCAGGGCATGTGATGCACAAGGGCTTGGCTATGAATGGATGGATCGGATGAAGAAGGTATTTCTGTTGATCCTGGGTTGAGAGGAACGGGTGGTGGACCATTCCTCCCTGCTTGATCTTCAAGAGTTGAGGTAGGTATTTCTGGATTTGCCATGCTAACGAATTTTTGAGAAAAAATGCAGGGGTTTGATGGAAATCGAATTCCGCCGGAGGCTGCTTTGTTTTGCAATGTCGCAATAACAAGGTCAAAAAAGAAACCGGAGGCAATTCGAAGAAGAACTTGCAGAAGCAATCTCAGGAGCAAAACTGCTCTAATACCATGTAAGAAAGTGAATAGAGATTTTGGAGAAAAGGGAATTTTCTGTATTCCTTCTATCTGTATCGATGTACATTGTACAATGTGTTTATATTACATGATGTATGTAAAAGAAGCAAGAAAATATTTTACAATATCAACTCGATTGGATCCGATTAGATCTGATCTTTAATTGATCTTGATTGATGTTGTCAATCACGAGTATCTTCCAACATTCCATACCCCTGCTTCCTGTTCCACTTGCAATCCTAGATGCAGCAAATGGTTTGATACATGCGCCCAAATAGGCTGCATCATGGCATTATTGATGAGCTATTGCTAGACCTTACCCATTTACTAGAAGGCCTACTGAGGTTGTTGTGAGCTTCCTTGTTCATCGACAGTGGCTAATATGTGGATGTCAATTGAGGTTGATTTTCACTTGCCTGGAAGTCTAGTTCTTGTCATGTGGTTGCTTCTCGATGAGTTTAATTTAAGAGGAACATTTTGCCAATTAAGGTATACCGGTTGCAAGCAGTACTTTTTAATTAGCTGTTTTTTGGGTTGAGAATGATCTCTCTGCTCCAGAGATGACTAAAACTTACGTTGACCTTTATGATTGCAAGTGCTTATCTTTAGCAATTATAGATTTTCGCTTACTACGAGGTTGCTAAGGATTGATATGTTTTCATTCTCTGAAATATCTTTTCCTTCTATATCAGACATTCTATCCTTTTTCTAATCTACTGTAATCTGTCTCTTCGATACAAATTCTCATCCTTTTTAGATCATGTTACAAGCTTGGTGTCATTCCTGTTACAATCCTTGAAGGAAGGTGGAAAAGACTTACTTGCTTAAATTTGCGTGTTTAGGGTCGCTTTGAGATATTATGCTTGTCGGGATCTTATTTAGTTGCTGAAGATGGTGGTCCTCGCAACCGCACTGGTGGAATAAGTGTTTCACTTTCAAGTCCTAATGGGCATGTTGTTGGTGGCAGTGTTGCGATGCTTGTTGCGGCTACCCTGGTTCAGGTACTTAACATATATCACGGCTTTGTTTGTAGAACTTGTAAACTATGTAATTGCAGTTTTCTTTATCATAAAATGTTGTCCCATGGTGCCGAAAAAAGTATAATACTGCACTTTAGCTGCTGACAGCTATGTCTTTAGTAAGGTTTTTTGATATTTGAAATTTTTTTTTCTTGGATTTCATGTGAACTATCGATAACCTCTGCATTTTCTAGCTTCGCCTCGGCTCTTTTTTTTTTTTTTTTTTTTTTTGGAATATCGATCTGGATCGAGATTGAGAACCTTCGACGCCTCTCTTGATTCTTTCTAGGATCTGTTTTTAACAACTTTGGTGCACGTTAGCAACTTCTTAAAATGAATGTTTGATTGAAAGGTCTCCCCCTCTAATTTCTGGATAGCCGAGCAAAAGATCCACTTCTGTGGTGTAATGAATGGAAACAGTGTACCCCCATGCTGTTGAATTCTTCCATAATTTTCTTACAATTGATGAGAAGCTCTAGCTCTTAAGAATAAATTTTTCTATTTTTTGTGCCTCAAAATGACGAGAAGCTCTAGCTTTTGAATATAAAGGGTCAAAATCTTCTATTTTTTGTGCCCTGGTATGATCAGAAGTATATCTCTTGGATATAAAGAATATTCTTTGTGCTGGATTGTGGGCTGTGCTTATCTGGTAGTCACTGAAATTGAGTATTGCAATAAGTCGGGAAGCTAAGGGTGCGTTTGGTAACCATTTTGTACTCGGGAATTATTTCTGTTTATAAATGGTTTTTTTCTAATTCTGTATCTTGGACGATTTCCGGAATAGATATGCGTTTGGTAGAACTCTCAAATATTTTTGTGATTTAGAATTTCTTTTAATTCTTTAATAATTTTATTACATTTTTCTCTTGTTCTCTTTTTTTTTTTTTTTCCTTCCTTCTTCTTCTTTTTCTTTTATTTCTTTTTCTCTTCCTCTTCCTCTTCCTCTAGCCAGTCGTCGACCCTCAGCACGGCCCTCGACAAGGGTCAACCTCACCAAATCTAGGCGAGGCTCCCCCAAGGTCAACAATGTCACCGACCCTTGCCGTGGCAATTGCACGTCAAGCTCGGCCACGGCCACGTTCTTTTTAGAGTGGCAAATTGAGGAGAAATCTCTCCCACGTGGATGCCAAGTGCCATGTGTAAAAGGGAAGGAGGGGTGAGTTAACCATTATCTTTTTTATTTACTTTTTCCCCTTTTGAATATACCAAAATGTCACCTATGAAGACAATCGCAAATTGATCCAAACAAGATATAAATATCCTATTCATTAGATCCATAAAAGCAGCAGGCGCATTGTCATCTATGGAGACCTTTGGAACCCTTCGGCGCATTCTTACCAATCCACGCAAACAATTCACGAACTCCCTCTCTTCACCGTGGCTTCACAAACCCTCACAGCAACCAAAATCGCTACTTAGTGAGAATTTCCAATGCTACTACACTTACAAGGTCACGATTCAACATGCAAGACATATTTCAATTAGTGCAGAGGGATAGAACTTCAACTCGCTCACGTTCCAACCCCAATCCGAGCCATAGTTCTCAGATTTTTCTGCACCAAACCCCAAAATCCACCTCAATCTTCACATGCACAATAAATAAAGCCAACCCATGCACCCAAGACCCTAATCAATGCTCCACTTGCCTTGATTTTTGCTGGCGGAAGGGAGAGAAAGCTGTCGGCAAATTGGGTCTTTGCGAATGGCGACGAAAGCTCCAAATTGGGATGGGGCAGTGGCGAATCTACTACTGAACGGAGGTGAGGGGCGGAGATTAGGTCAATTTTTTTTTGTGGAACGGATCAAGAGCAGAGGAGAAGAGAAGTGGGCGTTTCTGTTGAGGGAGAGAAAACGCAGGTGAGGAGGAAAGAGAAGAATCGTTTCTTCGACTGAGGGGAAAAAGTAAATAAAAAAGATAATGGTTGACTCACCCCTCCTTCCTTTTTACACATGGCACTTGGCATCCACGTGGGGGAAATTTCTCCTCAATTTGCCACTCTAAAAAGAACGTGGCCGTGGCCGAGCTTGATGTGCAATTGCCATGGCGAGGGTCGGTGACATTGTCTGTAACACCCCACAACCCCTTTGAGGCTATTACAGTCATATTTGCCTGTTCTTTGAGAGCTATAAACACTTAGGCTCTCTTTTATCTTTCTTTTCTTTTCTTTTTTTTAACCAACGAACGAACGGTCCCAGCGCACATCAAATAACGAAAGCGGGATCACGACTCTCCCAAAACAACTAGGGTCAATGCACACAATTAAATAATATAAAATACTGGAAGACCGGTTCTCTTATTCATATAGCCATAGGATGGATGTTTCTTGCTCTTTTCAGGGTAGAATGTACATCAAAAGACTACATCAAAAAGAAACCTCAAAAACTCTACCCGTCCTCAAAGAAGCTCTATACAAACACTATCCATCCACCAAGATCCGGTCAAATCAAAATCCCTCCAACCTCCCCAGCTTCAGCTCACGGTCTAACTCCAGCCCGGCGCTCCAGGTGGTGACGGCGGTGGCATCATGCCCATCATAACTCCGTCTCGACAAGTGTAGACAGAGACAAACTCCTGGTATACTGGGCCACTCTCCAAGCCCACATCAAATCTGACCCGCACGTTCACCCGGAAATAAGACAATCCAGGAACAGTAGGGCTGTCCAGGTGCAGCACCCTCACGTCCACATCAGAGGGTATGCCATAGAACGCGCCAGGAGCAACCGGAGGCAGCGACATGACTAAGCTGAAATGTTAGTCCCCAAAGGGGGTGAGTACAACCACTCAGCAGAAATGTAATCTCTATGACTACCCATACAACACAACCAAGCATATCATAGCATCACAATAACAATAATTAAACATCATCTGGATGTTCACTAAGCAATTCAGCCATAGGCTCTCACATCATTCTCAAATCATGCATCCACCACACACGTGTATTTACAAGTCACGCATTACACATGTTCACATGTCTCACCATATGCACCTCCCATAAATCAGCCATTTCTCATGTATGTTCATATAAATCTCATCACGCATACTCTTTGCACATAAGTACCTCATATGAGCATAGCATATAATTCAGCAGATACAAATGTCAAAGTTTCACATCACGTGCACATTTTACATGATCAACCCGATTCATGCACACTTATCTCCATAATATAGTGTGCATCTTTCACATAATAACAATGCTCATGCAGGCATATCAAATTCATGCAAATTTCAAATGCAAATTCCGATACACACCACCCGGCTTCCGGCCACCCCACATTCCGGGCATCTCACATCCAAACCTGGCATCATGAGGAATTCACGGCACACACCATCTGTGCTTCCGGCATTTACACTCCCTGGCTGGGCATCTCACACCTTATCTAGCGTCACGAGGTATTCATGGCACGCATCATCCGTGCTTCCGGCACCCCCAACGCTCCGGGCATCTCAACTCCGAGGCCATCCAGATTTACGCTCACAGGGGTACTGGGCATCCGGTATTTTCACTCCCTAGCCGGGCATCCCGACACTCCCGGGGCATAATCAGCACATATCATACAATTATCTCTTTCATATGCATGATTCATGACGTGTTATATGATGTTCATAAGCATAACAGCAAGCAATACCATGTATCTCCACTCATATAGCATGAATTTCACTTAACATGCTTCATCCAACTAATTCCCAACAATTCAGCATGCACAAGTTTGAGAAATTATCTCAATTGAACCTCGATTGCTCTTTCCAAACATTTCAAGGCACGCACGCACAATGACCAAAGCAATACAACATATGATTCATGAAGATGGCAATGCTTTGAATGTCATGGCACAAAGAAGTATAATCGACTATATTAATTCAACAAGTTTCACTACAAAATTGTTTGTATGGTGATAGAAAATGATTCCGATGTACTACTCCATTGACTTTTAAAGACAATGACTCTTCACCACATTGCCAATAGGACATAGAAGTATCATTCTTGCTAAGAAACCATGCTCAAACAATGTTTACACAAGAAAACATAGATTCGGCCAAAACAGGTTTAAGTATTGAAAATTCCAGTTTACACCATTCACAAAATTCACTAGTTTAAAGTACCAAATCACCTTCAAAAATTACCAAATTTCAGTATGTCTTAGCCAAGAGCTTAAAGATCATTTCTCATGAAAGAATCATCATCAAATTCGTCCCACAAAATGCATTACAAAAATCACAATCCTTTATTCTAGTTCCCGAGCCGTACAGGATACACTATCGAAAAAAACCTCCTCAATTGAGCAACCTATACCCCTTCTTTTCCTCTGATTTTTGGATACGTTATTGTTGAACATGTTTCCTACCACTTCTCTTTAGGGGTTGAAGTAAAATTCTCAAGTAAAAGTCGACTTACAAGCTTAACAACCTACTGACCTTGCATCGATACACAACCAGAATCCAAGCCCGTAAAGAAACACACAATTCATTAGGTTATACCGAATGAAATCAACTCAATTTTCAGTATGTTATACATCAAGATGTCCTTTACAAATCACAAGAAGAAGTCGAGCAAAAATTCTAAAGAAAAATACATGATCAGAAGCTATCAAGCATCAAAGGTCAGCTAGCATCTTCGGTAGACACCCGGTTCCAAAGAAACTTCATTTCACCCCTCAAATCTCACTCAAATCACTTCAAATTCGACTATGTTGTAGTTTAGGATGTGTTCTACAACTTTCATGAAGGATTCAAGGTCAGATTTCAACCCTAAAGGCATCTATGGACGCATGCAAAACACTGGCGCACAAGAAAACTTCTTCACCCGATTGTACACACTTGAAGTTCCTCCCAAAATCTCCACAAACCGACCACCAAATCCACAAATCTGACCATCACACACCATCACAACATGCATAGGTAGGGAAGAGACTCATTCTTGCCTTTTGTTTGAGCAAATTTGATGGAGGAATGGTGGCAAGAAGGCTTGGAATTCTCGGCTCTCCTCCTTCCTCTTCTTCTTCTCTCCTTATTCGACTTCTCTCTCTCTCTCTCTCTCTCTCTCTCTCTCTTCAGTCGACCAAAGCCATTCAATGGACGGCAACCTCTCTTTTTATACCTCAACTCAACCATCATTAAGCCTACTAGCTAGCCTCCATGCATGGTGACACATGGCAGCAAGGTGGACAACTCGGCGCCACCTCATCAAGCCTCTCTTCTCCCTTTAGGCGTACGTGGACTTGTTTGGCGTGGGCTGGCTTGGCTGAATTAGTTGGCCAGTCCAAAAATCCCTTCATTAAGCCCAATTAAGTCCAATTCCAATTATGCCTTAATCTCCCAAAGTTTAGTCCTTAGCCATAGGTTATATGTACACTCATATACATTCAATTTCAAATGCGAACTTAGTCATATACTATAGTTACCATGTCCATCAAGATAGTCCAAATGTAGCTCAATAGTCAAATATCTAAAATTCCACAAATTAGATCGACCACAATCCCCACACCTTCAAGGATTATCGACAATTAAGGATGCCACATTGTCGACCTTGGGGGAACCTCGCCTAGATTTGGTGAGGTTGACCCTTGCCGAGGGCCATGCCGAGGGTCGACAAGCGGCTAGAGGAAGAGGAAGATGAAGAGAAAAAGAAATAAAAGAAAAAGAAGAAGAAGGAAGGAAAAGAGAGAGAGAGAGAGAGAGAGAGAGAGAGAACAAGAGAAAAATGTAATAAAATTATTAAAGAATTAAAAGAAATTCTAAATCACAAAAATATTTTAGAGTTATACCAAACGCATATCTATTCGGAAATCGTCCAAGATACAGAATTAGAAAAAAAAAACCATTTATGAACAGAAATAATTCCCGAGTACAAAATGGTTACCAAACACACCCTTAGCTACCCGACTTATTGCAATACTCAATTTCAATGACTGCCGGATAAGCACAACCCACAATCCAGCACAAAGAATATTCTTTATATCCAAGAGATATACTTCTGATCATACCGGGGCACAAAAAATAGAAGATTTTGACTCATTATATTCAAAAGCTAGAGCTTCTCGTCATTTTGAGGCACAAAAAATAGAAAAATTTATTCTTAAGAGCTAGAGCTTCTCATCAATTGTAAGAAAATTATGGAAGAATTCAACAGCGTGAGGGTACACTGTTTCCATTCATTACACCACAGAAGTGGATCTTTTGCCCGGCTATCCAGAAATTAGAGGGGGAGACCTTTCAATCAAACATTCATTTTAAGAAGTTGCTAACTGTGCACCAAAGTTGTTAAAAACAGGATCCTAGAAAGAATCAAGAGAGGCGTCGAAGGTTCGAATATCGATCCGAGATCGGTATTCCAAAAAAAAAAAAAAAAAAAAAAAAGAGCCGGGCGAAGCTAGAAAATGCGAGAGGTTATCGAGATAGTTCACATGAAATCCAGGAAAAAAATTTCAAATATAAAAAAACCTTACTAAAGACATAGCTTTCAGTAGCTAAAGTGCAGCATTATACTTTTTTCGGCACCATGGGACAACATTTTATGATAAAGAAAACTGCAATTACAGAGTTCACAAGTTCTCCTAAGTACAAACAAAGCTATGATATATGTTAAGTACCTAAACCAGGCTAGCCGCAACAAGCATCGCAACATTGCCACCAACAACATGCCCATCAGGACTTGAAAGTGAAACACTTATTCCACCAGTGCGGTTGCGAGGACCACCATCTTCAACAACTAAATAAGCTCCCGACAAGCATAATATCTCAAAGCGACCCTAAACAAGCAAATTTAAGCAAGTCTTTTCCACCTTCCTTCAAGGATTGTAACAGGAATGACACCAAGCTTCTAACATGATCTAGAAAGGATGAGAATTCGTATCGAAGAGACAGATTACAGTAGATTAGAAAAAGGATAGAATGCCTGATATAGAAGAAAAAGATATTTCAGAGAACGAAAACATATCAATCCTTAGCAACCTCGTAGTAAGCCAAAATGTATAATTGCTAAAGATAAGCACTTGCAATCATAAAGGTCAGCGTAAGTTTTAGTCATCTCCAGAGCAAAGAGATCATTCTCAACCCAAAAACAGCTAATTAAAAAGTACTGCTTGCAACCAGTATACCTTAATTGCAAAATGTTCCTCTTCAATTAAACTCATCAAGAAGCAACCACATGACAAGAACTAGACTTCCAGGCAAGTGAAAATCAACCTCAATTGACATCCACATATTAGCCACTGTCGATGAACAAGGAAGCTCACAACAACCTCAGTAGGCCTTCCAGTAAATGGGTAAGGTCTAGCAATAGCTCATCAATAATGCCGTGATGCAACCTATTTGGGCGCATGTATCAAACCATTTGCCGCATCTAGGATTGCAAGTGGAACACGAAGCAGAGGTATGGAAGGTAGCAAGCTCCATGAGAAAAGCAAAGCAAGCCCCTTACTCACCTCTTTCTAGAGACCCTATTAATGCATCGGCAGTAGAACTACACCATATCAACAAATATAATTTAAATTGCACCAACAAAGAACCAGTAACACTGCTCCTTATATATAAAAGCCCATCATTCCCCTATTATACTAAGGAATGTCCTCATGATTGCCAACAAGCTATAGCCTAACAATATCACTTGCACACCTCAGGAAAATTGTAAATCACTTTGATCCTCATGACATATCTCTTTGTCCATTGCTTTTTCCACTTCAACATGAACTGCATATTCATTGGTTTCGCTTCTATTGCACTTATAACAACCAGTCATATGCCATATTGAATTTTATATTTACACCAACTACAAGTCTTAACCATACTAATTTTTCCTTCTTAATGGAAATTCCCATTGAATCTTGCCAGCAAAATCTACTTGTCTTTCTTCACACCTACTAACATCACATCATTAGTTGTATTATAGCTTTTACTTAAAAAGCCAATAGTTTTATAGCGATATAATTGATGCCTAATGTTCATTGAACCCAAGAAAATACATACTGCACCACATATTTCTGTACGATTGGAAGCAACAAAGATAGCCGATAAAGAATCAAAGAAACAAATTGATGGACCAGTTTTTGCATCAAGTTTCAAGACAGTGAAGTCATAATTGAGTCTGGTTGAGTTTAAGACAAGCAACCCTTGGTATTCCCTTACGGCATAAGTAACTTTAAAAGTCCAAAAAAATGACATAGAAAAACTTGAAGAATGCTTCAACCTCAAATGTGATAGTTTCACTAGAAGACGCAGGCAGCCGTAGAGTTACAGCAGAAACTGTACCGCTCCCTGATAATATGCATACAGCTCTTGGCCTTTGCTGGGCGAAAGTTTATATCTTAGCAGCAACATCCTACATTATCATATACAACAATAACCATTATAATAGAAAACTACAAGCACAATATGCATTAGCAGGCCATAATAAGATCTGGCCCATCACCAGAAAGCTCCACCAATGATATACCCTTTTTAATAGGAAAAAGGACTGGATTTCCTATATGTGAACATGAAAAGACCCCTAGAAGTGCAACCAAGAGGTGAATAAGTATCCTTTCCCTACCAATGAGAGTAAAATGAAAACTGCAGACCACGCTATACATGGACAAGCATTAAGTTTATCGAACTAGTGCATTATCGTATGCATTTGAGTTTCTTCTTGCAAATAGACCACACAAGCACATGAAATTCTGAGAAAAACCGAAATGCTCATCCAACAACCTCAACTATTTCATCACAGCTGAAACAGATCTAACATTAATACTCAACCGGTTAATTTCAAAGCTCAAATAACTTAGCCACAAGAAAGTGATTCTCATCATTTAGTATGTTACGCTCTTCAATATCATTTAATTGTAATAGCTTTTGTGAATAGCCAAGCGAAAAAATGGCATGCATCTAAAACTCTAAAATTCTCACATAGTAAACTAATTTATTCATGTGCTTTTCACACCAAATTACCTCTCATGAATTAAGAAAAATGAAACATGCCTCCCCTGGTCCTACGGTGATCACATGTGAGGCAAAAGCAATTCCAGCTGAACTGTTCATCCATTCACCAGTTGCTGCTAAGCGTTGCTTTCGCCCACTTCCAGGCGGCCTTCCTCGGGCCCTTTTCTGAGAATCCGTATTTGACCCAGAAGAAGCATTTGAAGGCGTAGCAGACAGAGGCAAAAGCCCCAAAGGAACCTTCCCGTCAGGCCCGTATTTCCGAGGCCACCCTCTCTTTTTCTTCACCGGCTCACTCGTTGGCATTGCGGAGGACATCCCCATATTAATGCCATGAGAGAAATTGGCATTGGATTGTTCGGCTGAATATACCAGTCCGCCTAAGCAAGACCGGACATTGGACTGAGCCTGAACATGAGGATTCACCAATTGTCTAAAAACTGATGGGGCATTCAACTCACTGCCTTCTGCTCCACTTAATGCCACTCCTCTGTGTATGAAATATTGAGCTGACCCACCAGACATAGCCATGGCTTCTCTCCCATCCATGCATTTACAATGTCTAAAGCTAGTGTCTTCACCTCTTATCAACTTAAAAAGAAGCAAACTAGGAATGATGGCAGAATGCGTACAAATCGACACCTAATTTCACTAAGCTCGAGTCAAGATCACACGTTCAAGGGTTTTACAAGACAGTGAATCTCTGACCAGCAAAAGCTTAGAAAAAAAAATAAGTACAAGAACCTCACGGTGAAAAGAGAGAAATTGACAACTAGAGACCGAGAAAATCCAAACTCTATCAGCAATCTCCCAAAAACAAAACCCAGCAACACAAGGTCTAACGGCAGCCCTATTGGCCGTCTACCCGAGCGTGAAGGGCGACAAAGGGCATGTATGCTGGCCCATTTGGCGCCCCGGTATCCACCGTCAAACATGACGTGCACTTGACGAAGATTACTCTCGGGAAATGGCGGTCCTGGATGTCCTCCTAGTGCCACACGAAGTATGCGAGAGCGCCATACAAGATGGTAGTGGTTGCAGCAGGTGGTGCAGGTGGTGCCGAGGCCATCTTCTAGTTTGAAGAAAACAAAATTAATAAGTGTGAGTTTATAAATTAAAAACTCAACAAGTGGGTGGTTAATCCTAAGTTGGATTTGGCTAATAACATAACAAATAAGTAAACAGATCATAATTTGCTGAATCCACATAAATCTAGTCGCAACAATCACCGGGGGGAGACGACACTCCACCCTGAACCCCCTCGCACCCAACCTAGCATCAAACGGTCCCCTGAGAAGCTATTCAGCCCTTCTCAGACCTCTGGAGAGAATATTGCTACTCTTCATCACGTCTCTCCAGGCATCCCGACACCCGGGATCTCACATTGGCTTTTAGCCAACTTCACACATTCGCAATTCCCTTCTTGCAGCACCAATAATCTCAGCCAATTAAGAATCAAGTACAAGAGACAACAACTAATACATATTCTCGGATCAAGCAGTCTGTGGACTAAAAGTAGCAGTTTTGTTCACTGAAACAAAAAGTACATCAATCCTTATCAGAATATTACAAAATTTCAATATGTTATAGAAGGGATCTACATCAACATTTTTTGTGAAGAAACCTAAGCCTAAATCTCAATGTATAAAGAGCAGTAAATTCTGTTTTCTTCCACAAAAAAATCTGCAACAGATTACAGGTTAATTACCTACAGAAGAAAACCGTTTCACCAGCTAATACTTATCTGTTTCTTTTCAAATTTTAGTATGTTATTCCTCAAGATGTCATTAACAACTTTCATCAAGGACACAAGGTCAAATTTCGACTAGATAATTACAGAAAATTCACTGAATCATCAAAGGTCAAGCTATCCTTTACAAAACAGAGTACTGATTCTGGACAGCTCACAAACGGTATAAAATTAAGACTTTGTGTGCATCAATTTAACTCAGAAAAATCTCAATTAAATATATGTCTCAGATCAGGATATATTGCACAACTTTCATGAAAGAAGTTTGCTCGAGATCGAACCACAGCAAAAGCTATAAAATTGAAAAACAGAGAGGGTCCAGTAAGTCTAGTTCTAGAAATCTATACTGAATTGCAAACTAAATTGCAATACTCCAATCACGTGTAAATCCTAACTCAAGAACGAATCAAAATCACAAGTTCCAGGCCACATACAAGGCTCATCATCAATTAAACTCAATGAAATTAGTTATAGCAAAATCAAACACCCAAGATCACATGCAGGGGAGGTTGGCGTCAAATTCTCTACCCATGGCTAGATGAAATCAAACCAGCCTTTCTCCGAGCCAAGATGATATGAACCAACTCACCAAGCTTCAGCCTTACCGTCCCTCTATGAATCCTGAACTAATTTTCTCGGCTCATGGCCACGCCGAACCTCACGGGACTATCCTCAAGTGAGTAGTCTCACTCTTTCTCTCACCCACGGTCTCCCTCTTTCACACCAACAACACAGGCACCAAGTCAAATTCGACGTATATAAGGAGTAACAAATTGCACAACTCGGTTCCAGATTTTTCTATAATATAGGATAGTTCGTATTCAAAAGCTCCAAAATTCTGCAACACCAAAATCAGTACACTGATAGGTCCACAAGCCAAATCTAATCATAATAATGATCACGTATTTCACTCCCTTTTTAGACTTGTAGTCGATCCAAACAACTTCCAAATTTACCAAGTAATACAAGGGTCTTAGAACTAATAAAAATCTGTAGGATTCCGGAAGAACACATCTCACTGAAGCGCTTAGGGAACCCAAACTGAGGCACTGAGCTCACGGCCTCCTTTCAGCGCATTCTTACCAATCAACGCAAACAACTCACGAACTCCCTCTCTTCACCGTGGCTTCACACACCCTCACAGCAACCAAAATCGCTACTTAGTGAGAATTTCCAATGCTACTACACTTACAAGGTCACGGTTCAACATGCAAGACATATTTCAGTTAGTGCAGAGGGATAGAACTTCAACTCGCTCACGTTCCAGCCCCAATCCGAGCTGTAGTTCTTAGATTTTTCCACACCCAACCCCAAAATCCACCTCAATCTTCACATGCACAATAAAATAAAGCCAATCCATGCATCCAAGACCCTAATCACCGCTCCACTTGCCTTGATTTTTGCTAGCGGAAGGGAAAGAAAGCTGTCGACAAATCAGGTCTTCGCAAACGGCGACGGAAGCTCCGAATTGAGACGGGGCAGTGGCGGATCTATTGCTGAATAGAGGCGAGGGGCGGAGATTAGGTCGATTTTTTCTTGTGGAACGAATCAAGAGCAGAGGAGAAGAGAAGTGGGCGTTTCTGTTGAGGGAGAGAAAACGCAGGTGAGGAGGAAGGGAAGAATCGTTTCTTTGACTGAGGGGAAAAAGTTAATAAAAAAGATAATGGCTGACTCAACCCTCCTTCCCTTTTACACACGGCACTTGGCATCCACGTGGGGGAGATTTCTCCTCAATTTGCCACTCAAAAAAGAACGTGGCCGTGGCCGTGGCCGAGCTTGACATGCAATTCCCACCGCCCCTTTTTTTGTTTATTTATTTTTATTATTTTTATTTTTATTTTTTTTTATTATATATATTTTAAAGAAATGATATTAATCTCTAATATGCGTAACGGGTTGAGCAAGACCTCATCAGAGAACAGATGGAGGACAGGGAAAAGGCCAGAGCAGGGTCGCAAGGAGTCACAAGGGGTGTGCGTAGCGGCAAGAGACCTTTTCCGTCTCGGGATACACCTTGGAGTTCCAAGAAGAGGGCCGCATATGGAAGTCCTGGAGGGACGAAAAAGGGGCAATATGTCAATCGGGCTGCATTTCAAAATGACCTATGTCAACGATGTAACCGGCGACATGGGTCAGGGCCTTGCCCCGATCCCTTGAGATGTTTTAATTGTGGGCAAAAGGGTCATTTCAAAAGAGAATGCCCCCAATGGAGACAGCGAACTGACAAAAATCAACCGCCTCAAGCGCTGCCACAACCTAGGAAGACACAAAGACCGGCAGCAAAAGGAATAGTGTATGCAATGACTCAGGAGGAAGCGGAAGCTTCCAAGACCGGTTATTACAGGTATGATTTCCTTGAATAACCACAAAGCTTGCGCATTATTTGATCCAGGCGCGACCCATTCTTTTATTGCTAAAAGGTATAGACGATTACATAATATAGAAGTAGTACCTCTCATAATAATACCTCTCTATATTTCCACACCATTAAGGGATGAAGTATCATCCACCTTAGTTTGTCAAAATTGTGAAATCTCAATAGAAGGAAGGTCACATTCTATCGATTTGGTAGAAATAAGTATGTATGACTATGACACCATTATAGGCATGGATTAGCTCAGTAAGCAGCGAGCCAATGTGGATTGTTATAGAAAAAGGATTCAGTTTAACCCTTCTGATGAACCTAGTTATGAGTTCTGTGGGAACGAAATGACCTCCTCCACGACTCTTATATCGGCAATAGAAGCACATAGACTCTTAGGTGAAGGATGTCGAGGATATTTAGCGATGGTCAGGGATTAGAAGAAGAAAGAGGTGAAACTGGAGGAAATTAGTGTAGTACGCGAATTTCCTGATGTATTTCAAGAAGAACTCCCTGGATTACCCCCAGACCGAGAGGTTGAGTTTGCTATCGAAGTCCGAGAACATCTTCCTCCTTAACTTTTAATTGATGGTACCTAGACCTCAAGTCAATTTTTGAAAAGACTGAACTACCAGCCAGTTGATCAAATAGATCATCAATCCTTGGTAGAGGGTATTTATTCTTAACCGTAACTTGATTCAATTTTCTATAATCAATGCAAGGACGGAGTTATTAAATATCAGGGGCGTCTTTGTGTGCCAAAGAACAAGGAGCTTAGAAGGGAAATATTATCAGAAGCACATAAGAATGCTTATAGCATCCACCTCGGAGGTATGAAAATGTACCGAAATTTGCGGCAACATTACTGGTGGAATGGTATGAAAAATGACATCACTAGATTTGTCTCCCAGTACTTAACTTGCCAACAAGTGAAAGCTGAGCATCAAAAGTCTGCTAGGCTATTGAAACCTTTAGATATTCCAGAATGGAAGTGGGAGCATATTACTATGGACTTTGTGTAAGGACTTCCAAGGACCTCTAGTGGGCATGATTCGATATGGGTAGTAGTGGACCGTCTGACCAAATCTGCTCACTTTATGGCAATTTGAGCAGATTATTCGATGGATAAGTACGCAGAATTATATGTGAGACAAATCATCCATATACACGATGTTCCCGTGATTATTACTTCTGATAGAGACCCAAGATTTACCTCGAAATTTTGGCAGAGCTTACAGGTTGCTTTAGGGACTAAACTCTAGTTTAGTACAGCCTTTCATCCTCAAACTGACGGACAATCTGAAAGAGTAATCCAAATTTTAGAAGACATGCTCAAAGCCTGTGTGTTGGATTTTAAAGGAAACTGGGATGAAAAATTGCATTTGGCAGAATTTGCGTACAATAATAGTTTTCAACAAAGCATTGGAGTTGCCCCATTTGAGGCCTTGAATGGGAGAGCCTGTAGAACCCCAGTATGTTGGAATGAGGGGGTGAGCGAAGATTAACCGAACCTGAGTTAGTCCAAGTCATTATAGACACTGTGAAAACCATCAAGGAACGACTAAGGATTGCCAAAAGTCGACAGAGAAGTTATGCAGACAAACGTAGGAGACCTTTGGAATTTATTGTGGGAGATAAATGTTTTCTTAAAGTCTCACCAGTTAAAGGCGTGTCAAGATTTGGTAAGAAGGGCAAGTTGAGTTCACGATTTATTGGACCTTTTGAAATACTTGATAGAGTTGGGGAAGTAACCTATAGATTAGCGTTACCCCCAAGGTTAGCAGGCATGCATGATGTGTTTCACGTTTCTACATTAAGAAAATATCACCCCGACCCTACTCATGTGTTGGACTACAAGACTATCGAGGTGGATCAAAACATGAATTATACGGAAGAGCCCATACAGATTTTGAATTAAAGAGAGCAAGTGTTAAGGATAAAAGTGATCTCGTTAGTTAAGGTTTTATGGCGACATCATGGTTTTGAAGAAGCGACGTGGGAAAATGAAGAGGATATCCATTAACGATACCCTCATTTGTTTAATTAAAATCAAATTTCGAGGACGAAATTTTCCAAGAGGGGAAGAATTGTAACGCCCCAAATTATTCGTTTTGTTTCTTGCTATTTATGTTATGCATATTAGAGATTAATGTCATTTCTTAAAAAATATATATAAAAATAAAAATAAAAATAAATAAACAAAAAAAAAAAAAAGGGGCGGTGGGAATTGCACGTCAAGCTTGGCCACGGCCACGTTCTTTTTAGAGTGGCAAATTGAGGAGAAATCTCCCCCACATGGATGCCAAGTGCCGTGCGTAAAAGGGAAGAAGGGGTGAGTCAGCCATTATCTTTTTTATTTACTTTTTCCCCTCAGTCGAAGAAACGATTCTTCTCTTCCTCCTCACCTGCATTTTCTCTCCCTCAATAGAAACGCCCACTTCTCTTCTCCTCTACTCTTGATCCGTTCCACAAAAAAAAATCGACCTAATCTCCACCCCTCGCCTCCGTTCAGCAATAGATCCATCACTGCACCGTCCCAATTCGGAGCTTCCGTCGCCGTTCATGAAGACCCGATTTGCCGACAGCTTTCTCTCCCTTCCGCCAGCAAAAATCAAGGCAAGTGGAGCGGTGATTAAGGTCTTGGGTGCATGGGTTGGCTTTATTTTATTGTGCATGTGAAGATTGAGGTGGATTTTGGGGTTGGGTGCGGAAAAATCTGAGAACTACTGCTCGGATTGGGGCTGGAATGTGAGCGAGTTGAAGTTCTATCCCTCTGCACTAACTGAAATATGTCTTGCGTGTTGAATCGTGACCTTGTAAGTATAGTAGCATTGGAAATTCTCACTAAGTAGCGATTTTGGTTGCTGTGAGGGTCTGTGAAGCCACGGTGAAGAGAGGGAGTTCGTGAGTTGTTTGCGTGGATTGGTAAGATGCGCCGAAGGGAGACCGTGAGCTCAATGCCTCAGTTTGGGTTCCTTGAGCGCTTCAGTGAGACGTGTTCTTCCGGAATCCTACAGATTTTTATTAGTTGTAAGACCCTTGTATTACTTGGTAAATTTGGAAGTTGTTTGGATCGACCACAAGTCTGAAAAGGGAGTGAAATACGTGATCATTATTATGATTAGATTTGGCTTGTGGGCCTATCAGTGTACTGATTTTGGTGTTGCAGAATTTTGGAGCTTTTCAATACGAACTACCCTATATTATAGAAAAATCTGGAACCGAGTTGTGCAATTTGTTACTCCTTATATACGACAAATTTGACTTAGTGCCTGTGTTGTTGGTGTGAAAGAGGGAGACCGTGGGTGAGGGAAAGAGTGAGACTACTCACTTGAGGATAGTCTTGTGAGGTTCGGCGTGACCATGAGCCGAGATAATTAGTTCAGGATTCATAGAGAGACGGTAAGGCTGAAGCTTGGTGAGTTGGTTCATATCATCTTGGCTCGGAGAAAGGCTGGTTTGATTTCATCCAGCCATGGGTAGAGAATTTGACGCCAACCTCCCCTGCACGTGATCTTGGGTGTTTGATTTTGCTGTAACTGATTTCATTGAGTTTAATTGATGATGAGCCTTGTATGTGGCTTGGAACTTGTGATTTTGATTCGTTCTTGAGTTAGGATTTACACGTGGTTGGAGTATTGCAATTTAGTTTGCAATTCAGTATAGATTTCTAGAACTAGACTTACTGGACCCTCTCTGTTTTTCAATTTTATAACTTTTGCTGTGGTTTGATCTCGAGCAAACTTCTTTCATGAAAGTTGTGCAATATATCCCGATCTGGGACATATATTTAATTGAGATTTTTCTGAGTAAAATTGATTCACACGAAGACTTAATTTTATACCGTTTGTGAGCTGTCCAAAATCAGTACTCTATTTTGTAAAGGACAGCTTGACCTTTGATGATTTAGTGAATTTTTTGTAATTATCTAGCCGAAATTTGACCTTGTGTCCTTGATGAAAGTTGTTAACGACATCTTGAGAAATAACATACTAAAATTTGAGAAGAAATGGATAAGTATTAGCTGGTGAAATGATTTTCTTCTGTAGGTAATTAACTTGTAATCTGCTGCAAATTTTTTTTTTTGGAAGAAAACATAATTTACTGCTATTTATATATTGAGATTTAGACTTAGGTTTCTCCATGAAAAATGTTGATTTAGATCCCTTCTATAACATACTGAAATTTCATAATATTCTGATAAGGATTGATGTACTTTCTGTTTCAGTGAACAAAACTGCTCCTTTTAGTCCATAGACTGCTTGATCCGAGAATATGTATTAGTTGTTGTCTCTTATACTTGATTTTTAATTGGCTGAGATTATTGGTGCTGCAACAAGGGAATTGCGAATGTGTGAAGTTGGCTAAGAGCCAATGTGAGACCCCGGGTGTCGGGATGCCTGGAGAGGGGTGATGAAGAGTAGCAATATTCTCTCCAAAGGTCTGAGAATGGCTGAATAGCTTCTCAGGGGACCTCGTGATGCCAGGTTGGGTGCAAGGAGGTTCAGGGTGGAGTGTCGTCTCCCCGCGGTGATTGTTGCGGCTAGATTTATATGGATTCAGCAAATTATGATCTGTTTACTTATTTGTTGTGTTATTAGCCAAATCCAATTTAGGATTAACCGCTCACTTGTTGAGTTTTTAATTTATAAACTCACACTTATTAATTTTGTTTTCTTCAGACTAGAAGATGGCCTCGGCACCACCTGCACCACCTGCTGCAACCACTACCATCTTGTATGGTGCTCCTGCAGACTTCGTGTGGCGCCAAGAGGACATCCAGGACCGCCATTTCCCGGGAGTAATCTTCGTCAAGTGCACGTCATGCTTGACGGTGGATACCGGGGCACCAAACGGGCCAGCATACATGGCCTTTGTCGCCCTTTACGCTCGGGTAGACGGCCGACTGGTGGGGCCTTTAGCGCTATACGATGATGGGCCGGGGCAAGGTGGTAGTCCTGCTGGATAGGTGGTGGCAGAGGAGTGCCGAACATGTGGGCGAGTTTTGTTTTTGGCTATTTGATAGCGTGTAAATACACAATGAGAGGCGGGATGATTACTTTTTGTAGTTTATAGTGTTTTTTGTAGAAATCCCCCTCTTAATCTTACCTCCCCACATGTAAAGGAACCAAGTTTGTGATAAAAGGAGCCAAGTAGCTTAGTTTCTTATGATATTATTTGTTTGAGATTTATTTCACAACACTTAAAGTACAATCAAAGCAAGAGAAATTTTCAATGTGAGATCCAAGGCTGTTACATTGAGTGGTATCACAACTTTTTACCGGCTGTCTATTTAATGATTTCGTTGAGCCACGTTATAAATTTATCGAAATAATTTCACGCCAGGTTATCAGATAAGTAATGTCACTAAAATGGGGAGAATTACCAAAAAAGTCATAAACCTATTGCAATTATACTAATTCAATCCTGAAGTTTTTTCTTTTCTTTTTGGGCCAATTTAGTCCTAAACCTTTTAGAATTGTGCCAATTTAGTCCATCCGGCCAAAATTGGCCGGTCGGCGCTAACATGGGCGCTAGGTGGAGACAGCTAACTGGCGAACGCTAATGTGACAATTTTTAATATTTTTAATATATATATTTTTTTCGAAAATTTTATTTTTATTTTTAAATTTTTGAATTTTTTGAATTTTTTTCATATTCTCCTTCCTCTAGCTGTCCAGCTAGAGGCAAGGGCCGGCAAGGCTGACCTCGCCAGCCATTAGCGAGGCTCGCCTCGATCGACCATCGGCGAAGGTGAGCCTCGCTCAGTGACGGTGAGGCCACCGTTGCCAAATCTAGTGAGGCTCTGCCTCACCTAGCCAACGTGAGGAGCCTCGCCAGCCACCGGCAAGGTCAACTCTCACCTTGGCTAGGTGAGGCCCCGCCAGATCTGGCGAGGCTCGGCCTCGCCCATCCATGGTGGGGCTCCTCACCCTGCCGCCGTCGAAGCAAATTAAGCCTCAAACTCAAGGCCTCAACTCGCCACAAGACGGCGCCGCCATCGCCCTGAAGGTGGAGCGGCATGATGGACTGTGAGAGCTTCCACGATGGCAAGGACTGGAAGAGCGGGCCCTGCGGGGGCCGTGCGATCATCTATTTCAAGAGTGGGGAAAGGAACCGGTTGGGGAAGTTGGAGTGGAGGAAGGGGTTGACGAAGAGCGGCATGACCGACGACGGGACCGTGTAGTGAGAGTTGGCGACGACGGCGGAGGCGGAGGTTGGGGAGAAGGAGGCGGTGGCAGCAGCAATAGTGAGGAAGGGCCACGACTTACTGGGGTTTCCAGCGAGGAGGGATCGTAGGGAGCTGTAGATTGTCATCATGCGCATCGGCAGAGGCGAGTGGAGGGAGCCGACATGGATTTTGTCTCACGAAGGTTGGAGACGGCGGCCTCGCCGTCGCTAAGGGAGGCTCGCCTTCACCAGTGGCCAGCGGGGATAAGCCTCGCCGGCCAGAGGAAGAAGAAGATGAAAAAAAAAATTAAAAAATTCGAAAAAAAATAAAAATATTAAAAATTGCCACATTAGCGTTCGCCGATCAGTTGTCCCCACCCAGTGTCCACGTTAGCACCGATCAGCCAATTTTGGCCGAATGGACTGAATTGACACAATTGTAAAAGGTTTAAGACTGAATTGGCAAAAAAAAAAAAGTTTAAAATTGAATTGGCACAATTACAATAGATTTATGACTTTTTTAACCGGATGGACTGAATTGGCATAATCACCTGGCCATCGGCAAGTGAGCTTGCTAGACCGGTTGTCGGCAATTAGTGGCGGTGGGTGGTGGATAGCGGATAGTGGTGGACAACAATGGTAGCGGTGGCAGTAGGTGAAGAGGAAGAAAGAGGGAAGTAGAATAAGAAAAAAGAAAAGAAAATAGAGAAAATAGGGGCCTTGATTCTAGAATTGTTCCCAAGAACAAATAATCAATTGTTTTTTTTACTTCTCAATTCTGTTCCAAATCTACTTTCGGAAACAAAAAGATAGAAATTTTTTCCAAAGAACAAAGATTTTACGAAACTGATTTTTGTTCCAAATGTATTCTCGAGAATAAAATAACAGAAATTATCACTATTTGGCAAGTTGCCAAACAACCCCTCGAGTATCACATAAAGATAGCTTATTGCATTGAATAAAAGAATGCGATTAAGAAATATTATTTAATAAAATAAAAATATTTTTCCTAGTTTTCAAACCGCTTATATATATATATATATATATATATATATATATATATATTTGGTAAGATAAGTAATATATTGACTTTTAACCAAAAACTATACAGCAAGGGGTCTTGGCACAAAAAAACTTGCACTCATAATGACAAACATGTCATAACAAGTGGAAGAGTGTCGAGAAAAAGGGAAACGCAACCAGCCAAACAACGACAAAGAAAAAGCCAAAGCAACGGCAACAAGTAGCCAAACAGTGGCAACAAACAAGAAAGAAAGAGGAAAAGGAAACCAAGCAGCAAAACAAAAGCAACCTCACAACATCAAGCGACGGCAACGACTGAAGATCTAGATCTAGCCCCCAACTTCACTAAGCCTACTGCCTGCAACAACATCAAGAACCTCCAAAGAGAGAATAGCTAGAACTAGCCCCCAACTTCGCTAAGTCCTCCTATCTGCAACGGCATCAAGAACCTTTGAAGAGGAAATAGCTGGATCTAGCTCCTCACAGCATCAAAACGCTTAATATTAATTCACAGAGAAATCAATAAACATAAAAAATAGACAAGTTAACTAAATGTTATATGCTTACACTTGTTTTGCAATATGAATTGGCAAGAAACTATATTATGGTTATGAAATTTAACTTGCTGATGTTATCCATAATTTGTTAGGAAATTATACTGTAAATAATTATAGCTTTATGCCAATATTTAACACAATTTAATTATATTAATTAAAACTTAGAAAAATATTTGGTAAATTGACCAAATACAAGACATGCAAATTAATAAAGTTAATAGTAAATCCCAAATTAATTTTTTGACAATTATTCAATTTTATCCTGGCAATATAGGACATGTTTATTTACACTTAAACAAAAGTAAACAAAAAACTCACTAAAATTTCAAATACTACTCAAATTTCAGCAAATTTATGAAAAAATTATATGCGAATTTACATATCAACATCGAGTTATAATTGTTTCAAGAGTTCAGAACTTCAAAAAAGTTGACATGCGGAGTCACAAGATTTAGATCAATAAAAAAGCAAAAGCCATTTTAAACATGCCTCCTAACTTATCATCAAACAAAATCAATGGAACCTTTATATGTTTTTCTTTTGATCCTTTCTAGTCCAAAATCCCAAAATAACACAGAAATTTCAAAAGGATCAATAGATATAAAACAACACAAACCATTATAGTTGCTTAATTAATGAAAAG
Source organism: Eucalyptus erythrocorys (assembly GCA_014182555.1). Classification (NCBI taxonomy): domain Eukaryota; kingdom Viridiplantae; phylum Streptophyta; class Magnoliopsida; order Myrtales; family Myrtaceae; genus Eucalyptus; species Eucalyptus erythrocorys. The sequence continues at coordinate 14,181,351 of CM024598.1, read as the reverse complement.
TTCGAAAAAAATAAATATGAAATAAAAAAATGACATAAATTACTATTTTCACACTTAAACCCCTCAGACACTAAACCTGAACCACTTCCACACAAATTTTTTTCTTTTCCAAACTCCCACACTATTGAAGGAACTAAAATTGTACTACATTCCTTCATGTATTTTACCAGGCTAGACCTTAGTAGTAGAAGAGAGTATATACTTCCAAAGACACATGAAATTTTCATACAAAATCAAAATCCACAACCATCTCTATTGTTTTTTTTTCCCTTTATGCATAAGCTCGCCAAACCCAGCCTCGATAAAATTAATTACCATCGATTAGCAATGCTTCATTAACACGCAGGCTCAAGAAGTGACCAGTTGAGAAGATCTTATCATTTATTGGTCGTTCCTAGTACCTTTGAAAGCGAAAGGATGCTCCACTGGCTAAACCAAAAATTCCATCACAAACCAAAACAAGTAGCTCAATTTCTTTTCCACCTCAAAAATAAATCCACATCACAACCTCCTCTTTCTACGGTGAAAGAGACAATTTGCTTGTTGGACAAAGTAAATGCACGACCAAGTTCTTACCACACCGGTTAAAATCTATAAATCCCCAAAAGCCTAAGCATGATGACATTACAGGGGACAAAAGAAAGCCCGCCCCCACTGCCCTCCCTCCACGCGCTTCACTCAGCGCTTGTCCTTCACGCTCCTCATTTAGCCAAGAGAAGGAATCGCACTACGACGCACGAGCGCACGACCGAAAAACTTCCCCCCCAATGACCCCCCGACACGTAGCTGAAGACCGCCGTTGGGGACACGTGGCGGGATCACAAGGGCTGCGATCACCCGCGAGATCGAAGGTTGGGGTCGACTGCCGGGGGGACATCGGTGCACGTGCGCGCAGGGGAACATGCGAGCAGGTGAGAAAATAGCAACAAAAAGAAAAAAAGAAAAAAAAGGGAGGAAAATTAAGAAAAGGGGGAAATAGTAAAATCGCCCCCGATTCACATTTTTCGTATACGAGCGCGACAAGCCTTTGGCATTTTTAGAGGAAAATCGCCATCTCTCTCTCTCTCTCTCTCTCTCTCTCCGCGATTCTTGAATTTGCTCGCATGGGCTCGGCGGCAGCTGCGAGGAATTACTGATCCCGGGCGAGCGCATCCGGCGGGCACGCGGCGGCGAGGTAAGCGTCGGCCCGAAGTAATCCCGTGCTTGGTCGTCGTTCGAGGTTTCGGAGCTTCCGTGGCGGCGTGGGCTTCCAGATCTGTCGTTGCTTCGATTCTGTTTGTATGTTTTCTTGCTACTGTCCGGGAGAGGGAGAGGGAATTGAGGCTTCTCGTTGGTTTTGGGGTTCTGGGTGGTGATGGGTTTTGAAGTTTAGGGCTTCGGTTTGGTGGGTGGGACTGAGTGCTCGTCATGGAGGAGAGTAGCAGGAGATCTGTGGACCGGTCGGGGATAGTGCTGAAGAAGCGGAGCTCCTCGGGCTGCTTGATCGTGAGGAAGAAAAGGGATGGGGTTGGCGGGGCTGGCGGGGTTGGCGGGGTGGGTGCCTCGCAGAGGAAGAGGCCGAGGGCGGTCATGAGCGATTCGGGGTCAAGCGACGAGCTCTCCCTTGCGCGGCCTCGCAGGCTGCCGGTGGGTGCCGAGACGATTCGGGTGTGTAATGGATTGAGTGTCCCGAGGAAGGGCGTTCCGGAAGGGAGCGATGGGGTCAGTCGGAATGGGGAGGGGAAGAGAAGTAGGTTGGATGTGTTTGAGTTTGATGAGTATGATGGGATTGATGGGGAGGGGATGGGGGGCAGGCGATTTGATGACGGTGGGATGGAGTCGTCAGGAAGGAGATTCCTGGGCTCACCTCCCATGGCTCGGAGTGGTGGTAATAGGGACTTCGCCAGTAGTTCAAGTAGGCAGACAGTTGTTGAGAGGAGAAAGAATATTTATATTGATGAGACGAGTAGCTTTGGTAGGGAAGATGGCGGGGGTAAAAATAGGTATCAGATGAAGCGGGAAAGCGGTCGAATTCCTATACAGATGTTGAGAGAAAAATATGGTGGCCGTCCAGAGGAGGCCATCAGGGTTCAGGGTAAAAATGGTGTTCTGAAGGTGTTGGTTAACCCGAAGAAAAAAGTAGGTGGGCCTGTGAGAAATCTTGATCGGTGGGATGAACGTCGGAAAGTTTCTGTAGGGGAAGGCAGGAAAGTTTCTATCTCTGAAGATACTAGCCATAATGTCACATCCCGTCCTACAGCATATGCTGAGATTAGAAGGAATGAGATGCGGAATCCAACGATGAAGATGGAGAAAAGTAAGCTGAATGTGCAGAAAACTGTGTCTGCTAAGATCAAGAAGCCTGATGACTGGGAATCAGGGGACAGTGATATATCTCCAACACCGTCACGGAGGAATGCAGATATACGAGACTCAGTTACAAGAGTCACCCGCGAAAAAGAAAAATCCCCAGGGTCTAAAATAAGCCATGAAAGAGAGAAATCCCCGCAATTGAAAATCGGCCGTGGAAAGGGAAAACCCCGACAAGCTAAAATGAGCCGTGAAAAAGAAAAATCCCCACAGCCTAAAATTGTTGCACAGGCCAAGTCACCTGAAACACCTGTTCCGAGTGGTCCCAAAGAAGGAAAAGTGAAGCGTGGCAGTGGCACGGAGAAGCAAAAACTCAGAGAACGTATAAGAGAGATGCTTCTGAATGCAGGGTGGACAATTGATTATAGACCTAGAAGGAATAGAGACTATCTAGATGCTGTCTACATTAACCCCACAGGGACAGCTTACTGGTCTATTATTAAGGCATATGATGCACTTCAAAAGCAACTCGATGATGACAATGATGAAGGAAAGGCAGGTGGGGAGCGGACTGCTTTTCTTATATCAGATGAGACTCTCGGCCAACTTACAAGGAAAACCCAGAAGAAGATGGAGAAAGAAATGAAGATGAAAGAAAGAGAAGGCACTGGAAGTGCCAATGCCAGACAAGCTGCTATTAGGAGAAACTCCAAGCCAAAGCATGAAGAAGAGAGCATGGACAGTGATAGTGAGGAAGAAAAATTAAGCTCCTTCATAAAGCAGGGGGGTAAGTCATCAAAGAAAGGTCCTGTTCATAATATGCACAGCAGTATTGAGAAAGGCACATCTGACTCCAATGTTCACCAAGTACACGGAAGAAAAGGCAGAAAACTAGGCAGATGCACTTTACTGGTCCGCAGTTCTGAGAAGGGGATGAACTCAGAAAGTGATGGTTTCGTTCCCTATACTGGTAAAAGAACCCTGCTTTCATGGCTGATTGATTCTGGGGTTGTGGAGCTGAGCCAGAAAGTACAGTATATGAACCGTCGAAAAACACGAGTGCTATTGGAGGGATGGGTTACAAGAGATGGCATCCATTGTGGCTGCTGTAGCAAAATCCTCAGTTTGTCAAAGTTTGAGATCCATGCAGGCAGCAAACTCCGCCAGCCATTTCAGAACATACATCTGGATTCTGGTGTCTCCCTTTTGCAGTGCCAGATCGATGCATGGAATAAGCAAGTGGAGTCTGAACGTGGGGGATTCCATTCTGTGGATGCTGATGGGGATGATCCAAATGATGATACATGCGGCCTTTGTGGAGATGGTGGAGATTTGATATGTTGTGATGGTTGTCCATCCACCTTTCATCAGAGCTGCTTAAACATACAGGTTATCTTCACATGCATGGCTCATGCCTTGTGGTCCTTTTTGCCATTTCAACAGCTTATCTCTATCTCTACTGCTTTATCAAAATTCTGCTTCATTCTTGGAACTTTCTGCTGGCAATTGAGGCCTTTCCCTAGTTAGAATATTATGCTCCTTGAAGTGATTTTCAGTGAGGATATTCAATTGATTATAATACTGGAAATTGGAGGTAGTCTAATGGAAGAATTCATAACAGTCATCGTTCTCTTCTTCCCTGATAAATTTTTGGGGTCCTCTGATTTTGCGACTGTCCTGTGCAACCAAATTGAACCAATTGCACGAGAACTTTGTAAGATTAATAATAAATGTAGTTTGCATTTCCAAGGATTATTTGAACTGATTTATGAAATTACTGACATCTAATTAGTTTTTGTGGAGAAACTTGCAAAATTCAAATGGATTCTAGATTGTTCGACTGGCTGATTTGCATTGTCTTAGTGCAGCATGTTTTCATCTGTTGATTGCAGTGGCATGGTTTTCATCTGTCGGTTAGGGGCAAAGAAATTATCAGTGTCCTTTCTTGGATGTGCTTTCTTTAATAGTTGATAACCTTGCTTCCATATACAAATTTTTGTCATCTTACCGTTACTTATCACGATAGTATGTGAGACATAAATATGCATATGTATGTATATTATTTGTCTATATTCATAGATATGGACATCTGTGTTTGTCCATTCAATTCAGCTAACTGTTTCCCCCAGTTAATAGCCTTTTGACTGATTTTAGTTTTAATGTAATCTTGTTTGACTGCAGAAGCTTCCTCCTGGGGACTGGCATTGTCCTAACTGCACATGCAAATATTGTGGAGTAGCCAGTGAATGTACTTCACATGTTGATGATGGAGCTGTCAGTGAAATCTTTGCGTGCGACCTGTGTGAGAAAAAATGTAGGTCTTTTTATTTCTGGTAGAACTTGAAGTGTCATATGACATGGTCGGTACATGCTCTCTACATTCGCTCAGCATTTCGATTTTTTCATTGCAGATCACAAATCATGTCTTGAGGAAACAGATAATTTTCCTTTGGACTCTGATAGCACAGGTCATTCTTTTTGCGGTCAGAAATGTGGAGAGGTAATCTTCTTTTTGGGTTCTCTCTTTTCAACCAAAACAGCTCAGATAAGGTTGTACTGAATAGTGATCCACATCTTGGCAGCAAAGGATCTGAAATTGATTTTTTGCCCTGTCTAGGCGATTCTTTTGTAGTAGTAACTGGTTCATTATTTTGTTGTGGATTTCAACCCTCAAAAATTTGGTTTGAATAATTTTCCCTATTGGTGTTGTCAAGTTACCTTTCTTCAGCATTTTAACTTGCCAATCCAGATGTGGGGCATTTATATTTGATGCCTAGATCTGGATGCAATTTTAGTTCCAAACTATGCTTCCAATTGGCTTAGCAATTCATCATATGTAGACCTACTTGTAGTGCCTATTCTAGTTGGGCAATGTAAAGTCCCTATCATAATAAGTCAAGCAGTTGTTGATGTTTATCAAACTAAGTCATTGCCTTGAGGAGCATCTATCATGTGTTTAGCAATATGACCAGATGGCATTTGTTTCCATGCTTTCTAACGGATTGGATTTGGCATGGAGCATCTTAAATTGGCATGCAACATCCAAGCTTGGACCACACATTTCATGAGGCTGATAATGATATTTACTTCAGATATGTTGTGATGAGCATGAGATTTGGTTTAGGCAACTGGATTGTAAAATAGAGATGGTGAATAGATAACTGGTTTTCTTCCCCCCAAAGGAAAACTATGATCTCAGGTGTCAGCTAAGTAGTGCTGATTTGCTGATTTACTGGTCTTTTTTATTTCAACCTTCTTTCTGTTTATGTTTACTTTAACAAATTTGAAATTAGAAGAATTTTTTTTAAGGTTTATAACTAACGAGTTTTGCTTCTTAGTTGGCTTTCTTATATTGCGTTTAGTTAGCCATATCGTTCCTCCTCCTTTTTGGGTATGTTTACATTATCTATGCGGAGTTTGTATTGGTGACTCAAGTTTTTGTTAATTTTGCAGCTCTTTGAACATCTTCAGAAGTATCTCGGAGTCAAACAGGAACTAGAAGGTGGATTTTCATGGTCTCTCATTCGCAGGACGGATGCAGAGTCAGATATGTCTCTTCGAGGGCTTCCTCAGAGGGTGGAATGCAACTCCAAGCTAGCAGTGGCGCTTACAATAATGGATGAATGTTTTTTGCCTATTGTTGACCGGAGAAGTGGGATAAATATGATTCATAATGTTCTTTATAACTGTGGGTAAGCTCTAGTTGTGATTTTTTACATTTCAATAACTAATTGGTTATGTTGATGTACCTATATCGTGAAGAAATAATTATTTTGGAAAGTTCTTTGATTTGTTAGACTGGTACATTGAAAGATAATTTTTGCATGTTGATGCACCTAATTCATGAAGAAATGATTATTTTGAAGATTGCCTTGATTTGTTACACCGAAAGAAATGCACATACGTGATGGCTAATGCTAAAATTGCCTTGGGTTTCCATTGTGATAGATAAAGATATTCTGAGTATTTTTGTGATCTTATTTGGTAATTTATTGCCCCATAATGACAAGCAAGCAACTTTTGTCACTTGCTTGTTAATTTTATGACTGCTTTATTCTCTTTTCCAAGTATTGGAGTCATCTGGGACGAATATAAATGAGAATGAGGAGGGATTGTCTGATATAATTCTTAGCAAACATGATCAATTCTTAGTCATAAAGCTGTCAAGAATTCAGGCTCAAGTTTATTGCAATGCCATCTTGTGTTTGCGTGGTCTATTGTAGTATGTATCTCGTAAAGATACCTGCCTTGCATTTGTCTACTTTTCACAGAACTTTTGAAATCAATGTGGGACAGTGAGATGTATGCAAGAGTCTTCTAGTTGGCCCAGTAACCATCCTTGAGAATGAAAGATGCTTGACATGAGATTAATAGCTGTGGAAATATGCTTAGTAGCATTCTTTTCTAATTAAGCAGATTTCTTAGCTGTACTGGTTATGTTGTCTGGTTGTGAGTTAAGGCTATCTTTGCTCCACAACCAATCTGGTTCCTCAGGGTCTTGTTACTCATTTCTTTGATGTTTTACTGTTGTCTTCCCCCCTGACAGATAAAATTTTCTATTTATTCCTTTGCACAGATCAAACTTCAATAGGATTAACTATAGTGGGTTTTACACTGCTATATTGGAGAGGGGTGACGAAATTATCTCTGCAGCATCGCTCAGGTGTGTTTTCTCTTAGTTTCTGCTCCGCTATGTGTTATTGTAATTGTAGTTTGTTTGCTATGTGTTATTGTCATTGTAGTTTGTCCACCACAGAGATAGTAAAAGAAAAAATAAAAAACACTGAGAGAAGGACTAGAGGAGTGAGGAGAGGCTTGAAGAAATGAAGTCTGTTTGTCTGGTTGAAATTTGTGTTGTTTGTCAAGTTCTATAGTAGATTGACATGGTTCCCATGCCTTTCAAGAGCTTAATTAGGAAGATGTGAGGAAAGCACTGTGTTGCAGCTAAAATGGATATTACATGAGAAATTATGTTAGACATGCTTAAACCTTGAAAGGAGCATTATCTTTAGCTGCTTTGATGTTACTTTTGATAAACTTCCTGTCTGTGTTCTCTATTTTGTGTTTTTAAGTCAAAAAATACTTTGCAGCGCATTTCCTTTTTGATGGTATTCATCTCTGTCGAGAAGCCAATGTCCATCTTTTTCTGTCATTCTGTTACTTAAACTTGAATTATTTACTGTGTTTTTTAATCCATTTCTCTATCTTCTAGTTTACTGGGGGATTAAGTGATCTAAATAAATGCCATGTCAATATAGATTCATTTGCTTGCGTGTGAATGCAAGCAAGATGTCTGTCCTTTTCTTCCAGCTTACTAGGGACATGGCAGGCCATATTCATTGTTCAACCTCTCTTTCTTGCCTGTATAGGTTTCATGGGACCCAGCTAGCAGAGATGCCTTTCATTGGGACGCGGCATATTTATAGGCGTCAAGGGATGTGCCGTAGACTATTTTCTGCCATTGAGTCGGTAAGCAATGATAGTTGTGATAGTGACTCAAGCATTGTGTAGATGAGATTATCCATACAGGCATTTGTTAAACCACCTTGAATATTTTATTATGACAATTAACCAAATTACTATTATTCAATATTTGTTTGTTCCACTTCAGGCTCTGCGATCGCTCAAAGTTGAGATGCTGATTATCCCTGCTATATCTGAACTTATGCACACCTGGACTGTTGCCTTTGGTTTCTCTCCTCTTAGGGAGTCACTTAGGCAGGACATGAGGTCCTTGAATATGTTAGTATTCCCTGGTTTAGACATGTTGCAGAAACTGCTTCTTGAACAAGATGCTGTCGCGGGCGCAAAAGGTTCAGGCTCTGGTTTAAGTCTGCAAATTTTGTTAACATCTTCTGTCATTCTCAGTATCTGCATCTTACTGTTTATATGGTTTCTTACAGATCCCAAGGCCATGGAAATGGAAATGGAAATGGACAAGCAAGTTATTACCCCTGAACCTGATGATATTTGTCAGCATGATGATCCTGGTGAGCATTCTGGTGAGGAGGGTGATAAAGCAGATATCATGGACTGCGATCCAAAGTCTCAGGATGTTTCCCTGGATGATGCTTCAACAGGGAATGGCTCGTCTCATGATGCTTCAGATGAAAGGCTTAAAGATTCTGACCCTGATTTGGCTGACAAGTCTGCTGAATCTGATGTGGATCATATATGTTCTGCTCCATGTGATGCTGAAATAGAAGCTTGTAAGGTGGAAGACAAATCAATGCCAGCTTTGCCATTTCAAGTTGGTGTTCAATCCACTACCAAAGATGGTTATACCGATGATTCCCCAGAAGCTGAAGCTGGCGTTGCATGTAAGAAGTATGCTAGTAATTCAGAAGTGAAACCTGTGAAGATTCTTAAGGGGATTAATGGAACTTCAGATGCTGCTTCTAATTGTGGTTCTTGTGCCATAAATGGAAGTCAGGTGTGTCCCCTGCTTTCTGATGTCAGCCATAGCAAATCTGGGATGGATGACAAGTCATTGTCGGATTCCTGTGTCGTGGGTGATTTTCAGAATTCAGGTTGTCTAACGAATGTCAATGAGGAAAAAAGGGATATTTCAGCAGAGAATGTAACTGAGGGTGCAGATGGCAAATCAAGAGATGCTCCTAGTATTCACCAGTTCGAGGAAAATCTGATATCAGTTAATTCAAAAGCAGATGACCAAATCAGTTATGGAAAGGAAAACATGATTGAGTTCAATAATGATGAGTTACTTTCTCATGCAGACATGGAAGTAGAAAATAAATCATTGTTGAGTTTTCCATCTAAAGGTGAGTCCTTGGATGAGACTAACTGGGATGCTTGCAGCGGGAGCAGTCAGTATGACAATGCTGATGCAGATGTCAAGGATACACTAGTTGAGCCTTTTGCGACTTCAGAGGAAAAGCAGGATACTATCGAAATCTGGAAGGAGGAGAATGCAGAAGATGCTCCTGTCTCTACTGTGGTTTCATATCAATCATCAGAGGAAGCAGAGGACTTAAGGAAAGATATAACCATGGAGGAGAATTGTCAAGGTGCTTCTGTATCTGATGTGAATTCATTGCAGATTAAGTCTGAATCAAATTGTCCAACTACAGTGGGAGAGGAGAACAGATCAGTCGAAAAAATTTAGCACCAGATGCAGCATAGTCGAAGTTATTTTTCTGTGTGATTGAAGCGACAATGTTCTGCAGTTGGGAACTGAATCCTCTTTGATTTAATCTCAAATCTGATTCAGAGGCTGCTGTTCTTAAGATATTCGAGGGTCAATCATCACACTACATGCTGGATTTGCTTCTTTAGTTGAATATCCTTGGGACAAGTCTGAGCCAATCGTTATTTGATTCTGATACTGGATGTTATTGACAGTGGCTAACTGGCCTAGGGTGTTGGTGCAAATAGGAAATAGCACCCTGGATTTGGTGAGATTCATGGTGCTTGGAACGTGAGAACCTACTCCACCATCGCAAATTCTTGCTACTCTCTCCGTACATTTCTACATTTCTGTCACTGGTTCTGGATGTTCATCAATGAAGACGATTTTGTCTGGGATGATAATCTGACAAGGTAACTCTAAATGTTTGGTTTGCTTGGTCAATACAGCCATTCTATTGTTCATGCTGGTGACTGTTAAAGCAGAATTGTCTGCCAGAAGGGAATTAGCCATTGCAGTAAAATGATAATATTGATGGACTGGGATCGGAAAGGCACGGTGCTTTCAGTAGATATATAGGATATGTGGTCTTGCTTCCTCATGATGTATATATCCCAATCTTTTAGCTGCTTTTTTCCTGTGTTATTGTGTCTTACAAGTGATGATTCAATACAACCCTCGTTGCCCAGCATTTGCTACATAATTTTTGCAATCAGAACTGCTCCAGTCGCCTGCGCATTTGGTGCCATGGGTTTATCTCAGTCTAGCGTAATCATCATTCCTGATTTGGCAACAAAGACAGGTTTATGGTATTCATCTGTTCTGCGGAGTGCAGCTACATTGGATTCAAGTGATGTTAACTCCCACAGCAAAGGTCAAGCTTCTCTTTTCTATTTTTAAGTGCATATAGTTTTGACTCTTCAATCAGGGGTTCAGAATACACATTAGCGCAGGAGTCTAATTGTGAGGTTGCTCGATTGAATGATACGAGCGACCCATTTGTGTAGACTGTAAAACAGTTTATTTTTGCTCGTTGCGTGGGTTAGGTTTGTCTTCCACTTCAAATTTTCGGTAGTTGGTTTTGATTCTGATATGAGTGTACTCCTTGAAATGGTTCTTTGATTGTAGTTGACAGTCTCCTTTGTAGGCAATAATTGATGAGACTTGAAATCTCGCCATATGTGGTTCTGAGTAAAATGTTGCTTCTATGCTCTCAATGCGAATTGCCTATGTTGCTTCTTGGTTTTAACTTTGTGTGCCGTTTAGGAGATTTTTGAGATTGCAACTAATGTAATAATGATGTATATGTAACAGTCGAATATGCGCATCTCGTGAACTTTCTATCAAAAGAATAGGACCACAATGCAATGGAAAAGGCTTTCGACGGCAGTGTTGCCTCTCGACTCTCAAGAGATGAGAATGGAAACATTGGACTGTTCCTGGAGAAAGTCTTCAGGATTACTTACGTGCAAGTTTGGTAGGCAGCAATAAGTTTGATTCAAATTATAAATTAGGATCTAAAAGTGAATGATATTACATGTATGTGGAGCAATTTAATATCACGGAAACTATGGATGGTGAGATTTGGGCGACTTTGGAGTTTTTGTTTACGACTATGAAGAAGTCACGAAGGATTTAAGGCGAGGAAAATTGTAACTTCTGTAGTACAAGTTTGCAGGCTAGATCAATCCAAGAACGTGTCTACAAAATTTTATTGTGGTCCACACAAGCGATGTCCAATTTAAAACTAGTTGGATCGTCCACCATCATTGTGCTGTGCTTCGCGTGCCATTTCTTTATTTCAAGTCTTTTGCAGTGGTCGTCCATTGAGGTTGGCCGCTCTCCTTTGACGTGCATCCATGTCTTCTCTCTCCTCTCTCTCTCTACCTAGCTATTTGTACCCTCAAGGAGTTCCTGTTCATCACTAGCATGTACGCGAGAACTGCTACTGGTTCGCGAATAGCTCGTCTCTGCAATGCAGAGGGAGGCATTGGAGACGTACTCGGGGCTCGTCCCTCTCCTCTGCCGTGCGGTCTGCCGGGTCAAGCAAAGATGGGGGTTCCAGAGGCTCTCTGTTGATGAAGAAGCGGAGATGTTTGCTCCTGTCGATCAGAGGCGGTTCAGAATTATAGGCATCGCAATCGTCATGCTCAACAAGTGGAGGAACATTGTGCCCAGCAGACGTCGTCGGCCTGTTGTCACTTCGAATCAGACTAAAATCCGTAATTTCGAATTTTCTTGACTGCGAATTGCTTTATCTTTCTCCCTCATCTTTTCGTGTTCTTTAACAAACCCAATTGTTTGGTTCTTTCTTTGGTTGCAATCGCAACTCCTTTGAATTTACTCCAATGATATGTCAAACTCTCAGAATCTAGGCTAATGCAGTGATACAATAATTTTGCTTGCTTTTTTTTCGTCCAGTCATAGACAAAACCATGCTTGAGACCGACCTGGATTTTTTACCGGGAAAGTCGCAACACGGATCGACCAAAATAAGTTAGGTTGGGCGTAAAGCTTACAGTCTCATGTCAATCGTTGAGGCAGAATATTCAGTCCATGATCTAGGTATATTACCGTGAAGGAGAAGCAAATGTGCACAGCAGAAAAGGGAACCGCAAAAACAAAATGATCTCAATTCAAAAGACTTACAATCTCAAAATCATACCCCTGGCTTTCGCTCTTCAGTCCCTTCGAGCGAAATTCATACCTTGGAAAGTGGCAAAGGTAGCAACATATATTAGTGGAATCACGCTATACTTTTGCCATCGAGGAGGAAACAGTCGCCTCATGTTACTCTGTTCAAGAGAGGAGACCGTGTGATCTTCCCGGTCATCATAATAATTCTCGGTTACGTGTAGAAATTATTAAAAGAGTATCATATGCCGCATCACCAATAACAGATTATAACTTCTTTGATGTAATCACTCACTTCAACTTCACCCGCTTTCGCTTGCAGAAAAGTAGAGATTGGAATGTTCAATGACTAGACGATGAGCATTTCACTGAGAGATGGCCCTGAAACTCCAAATGAATTGTTTTGGCTTCGTCGATCTGAAACCACTCTCAATCAAAGCAAGCCTTAACACATACTACAGCGAAAAACAGTACTCGAGGCTTTCTGGGTAGCTATGCTCATATAAATATTGCCATTGGTGATCTAGATACATAAAAACTACTTGTTGAAGGCCCTGGCCTTTAGAGCTAGAACTGTCAATGCCGGTGAACTAATAACAATGATGGTTCTGAAGGTGAAAAAGGACTAATGTTTTTTTCACAAGAATTCATCAGCTTTACTCAGATCGGCCAATATTTCAGACTTAATCTCTTCTGGGAGTGGGGCAGATGGGCCTGCCTTCGAATAGAAACTCGCCAAAGACCGAATTGCCTTCTCGAGCATTACATAAGATTCCTGCAGAAGAGCCATGAAGAACAAAGTTAGGGGAGAAATTCACAGATATGCGACTTAAAAGCTTCAGCCATAAAACATTGAGAATGCAAACCTCGTTTGCAACTTTCAACTGTCCCTTCCAGTTGCTCAGATATTCTCGGATTGACTCCTTTGCTGAATCTGCTGTCCTTCTGAACTTTGCATTATCCTTAGGGTCTTCCTTCAATGATTCACGCAGGGTCTTCACGACCTCCCTCGCTGATTTCAAGTACGCCTTTGGCAATACTTTTCCCGATTTTGTCTTCTCATTAGGATCGAACAGAGATTGGATTGCCCCAATGACTCCTTTCTCTTCATCTTCCTCTGAAGCTGAATTCTCCTCGGCTAGTACTGGTAATGGAGCAAAGACATAGCTCACAGGTACAACAGAAGCCAGCGAAGAACCAATGCAAATAATGGCATTTCGACGACTGAATGTTGGTTCCTCAAGTGGTAGCACAACTTGATACCTAGATTGTAGTTTGTCTGTTACGAAATACAGTCATGAAAATGCACATAACAGTCTACTAAAACTCACCGGGATAAAGAATTCTTAACCTGGTCAAAGCAGGAAGACACAAAAAAAAAAAAAAAAAAAAAAAAAAAAAAAAAAAAAAATTCTGAATTTTAAGTAAATCAATCTTCCTGTTAGACAATCACTAGCGGGATATACAATTCTGCCACTTTCGATTCTGCTGCTTTCCTATCGAAAGCTGCAGTGTTGGTTCAAAAGATACAGAAGTAGTGGAGATACAGCAATGAAGTCTACAACAATTAGTAATCAGCGATGTGGCTGCAATAAGAACTTTTCAGAAAAATAAGAACATGATACTTCCATAACTTCCGACTCACATTCATGGACAAAGTTCAGGATTTTCTCTTGGATTCCGGAGATCGTAGAGGGACATAACTTTGCAGCAACAGTGACAATAGCCATCCTCAACGCGAAGTTAACAGCCCACATTCAAATCTGGAAGAAATTGGGAAAACAAAATGGTATCCACCCAATCAAACTCCAAAAGATATGCTCACACCGAATTAAATCAACCCAGCTGTATAAGCATAGCAGACCAGCCGTGCCAAAATATATTGAAAGAATTGCACTTCTTCAAAACTCACCTCCTCCAAAATCATAGGACGGGAAAAAAAGGGGTTGAGCACATTTGGGTTAACACCCTGAAGAATTAACAACTGCCCAGGTGATATTCACAGTCGAGTCATGTAACTCTTCAGAAAAGCCCAGCCAAAACCTAGTCTTCACTTGCCAAATCTATTAACCAAACCATGCTAATCGAGGAATGCACTAATCCCAAGACAAGGGCCCATATGGAGACACCCTTTTCATCTGAACTCCTCTTTTTTTTTCTTTTTTTATGTTAACCTATCTGGTTCTCGATTCAAGTTGCAGCACGACCTCAAGAATCAGTGTCAGCATACAGAAAAACGAACAAGTAACTGTCTGAAGTCACAAGCAACTAAACAGGCTCGGATGATACGAAATTGGTAAGAAGATGCCAAAACGAAATTTGGAACTACTTGACTCTTAGTTGTTCTTGAGATGAACGCATTACCTAGAAGCTCGCGGAGTAAGCGTGACAATGGCTCCATAAAAAGTTGCCGTCGCTGTGGTGTCGCTGGTTCCGTGAAAAAAATGAGGTTGCCTTAGCTTTGGGGAGATGATAAGGTATTTTCTGTCGAATGGCGAAGAACGGAAAACACAAAAATGGCATTTCTGTGTTTTTCTTTTTTGGCTATCTTTTCTTGGGAGGCTAAGGTTCTTTTCGTAAAATTTCTAAAATAGCTGTCGATTTAGTTATTTCCTTTCGTTTTATCATGATTTAATCGCGTTCTAAGAGGGGTACAACAACTGTGTCTGATCATCCGAACTCAATCTGAACTTCACTGTACAATTGATGCGACACTTAGTTCGGTGAGTTTTCGCCAGCAACGTATTCAAGCGAATTCTACTCCCGCAACAAGTCTAATTCAATGATGATGAGACACAAGGAATTGAAAATTGGGAGGAACCGTAGGGACGAACACCGAAAGCTAGCCCCTGTCAAGGTGCTTCATCGAAGGATACCTCCGAAAAATACCCTTAGCCATGTGCAATGCCGCCTTCGTGGAGAAGAATGTTTGGTCTCTAGAGGATATTCTAACTCCAGATGATGCTAGTGATGTCGAGAAGGCCATTTCCACAACATGTAGTGGTGAATTAAAAGGCAAATCGTCAAGTGGGAGGAGTAACTTGGGGAGACACCGGCTCTAAACGAGTCGTTGTTATTAGTAACGACCACTTACAATAATAATTTCTTGTATAAATTTCATGAATTATATGATGAGAAAGAAATTAGGGATGTTGCAGTAAAAATGAAAATATCAGTATATTCTATTCTTAGGTACGTAGATTCGTACAAGTAACATTATTTCCTTTAGAAGAGCACAGATATTCTAGTAAAATGGCTGCCGAGTCCAAGTCCCGAGTACTTGCAAGACAAATTTCAGACTCGTCTCAATTCTTATAGGTTTTGTAAATGAAATCACAAACACATCCCCCAGGCCCCGTCCACAATCCGTTCAATCGCTAGTAGGATTTGGCATGGAATGAGTTCGCTATTAAACGCTATCTACCACCATTATTGATTTCAAAATGGCACTACTCTTATGTTTATATAGGTGGAATTCCCGAGATATTTCGTTTGCTATGGAACAAAAAAAATATTTCTAGCAATTCTATTAGGAATTGTAGTTTGATCTTCTAGTTTGCTGCTAAATGTACTTATCGATTGTTCAATTTACAGTATGAGAGAATGAGACACGTCCCAACTAACAAATACACAACATGAACTTGATGTAAACCCATTAAATTTTCCCATACTTTCCATTTTTCTATTCCCTTTAGGCCTTTGGAGGGCCCCAAAGCCCTTCAGAGAATTGCCAAACAGTATTTGCATTTGTCCGATGAATTTTAGAGGCCGTGAACTAAATGCATTCAAATTTTGGATTATATTTGCCGTTGCTTAATTTCCAGGGTTTTAACAACACTCAGTTGCAGTTTTTAAACAAATCTCTTGGAAGAGGTTTGACAAGATGATATGATAGAACATGGTGGCTACTCTGGAAATTAGTAAATTGAACGTACTCATGTTTCAGACTAAGCTGTTCATCTTTTTTCCATCTGTTTTGCTCTTAGGTACAAGGTTATCAGCTTCTGAACAACAGAAATGCTGTACAGAGTCCAAAGGGCGTTTAACAAAAGCGGGTTAGTTTCAAAATTTAAGACATGAAACTTCAAACAAGAAACTACGTCACTATGGAAATTTAGGGCTTTGCAATATTTGCATGGCTGGCACCAATGGAAGAAGTTATTCATTCTACTACAGATACAGAAGCAGATCACGACTGTTTCTAATTTTTGCCCAAATCAAGTTCAGCAGTCTATTATGGTTCACCTCCAAATTATAACTGCAATTTGCTTCTCTTTTCATTCTACAAGTGAAAAGATACACGCCTTAACAATCCACGAGTCGCTCTGTTAAACTCAGCTGTCTAGGCATGTGGAGAAAGAACTAAAGAGTAATAACAGCAGAGTAATAATAGTCTTCTCATGATTTACTCATGCCATAAGTCTTCATCTACAATAGGTTAAGAACATGAAGGATTGATCTTGTCTACATTCAGCAGCTTTATCATTACTTCTACAAGACTTAGGATAAATACAAAAATGCTTGCCAGCCATGAATATATGCATTTGACTTTGTGAAATACGAGATGAGTACACTGTGCTGTGGAACATGAAAGCCTCACCCAACCAACATACTACTTGTTTCAATTCTTGAGCAGGTGAACAAAACACCTTAGCTTGTCCCATGAGGAAGGCTCCTCGGCCTCACAAACCCTTGCACTCTCTGTACCTTTTTCCCACTTCTAACCGAAGAAATCCTGGATTCCCTTGCCTGCAAAAACTTTATCCGACAGCTCTGCCAAAATGGCATTCAAGGTGAGCAAAGTGACGCTTGATCCAGCGATTACCCCCAAGACAACACCAGTAGTTCCCAACACCTTGCCAAATGCGGGCCATTCAATCTCCCCAATCTCCTCTGCCACACCACTCAACAAATTGTCATCTGCTTTCTCCTTCCTCTGCTCCAACACTTTCTTTATCTCAGCCCCCAGCTCAGTCAACTCAGCAGTCGACTCGTTTGGTTTTTGGTCAATTGATTCAGTCTCTTTGAAATTGTCACTGTTTTGAACATCTGATTCAGTGCTTTCCTGGCTCTCCTCTACGGCCCTAACAACGTGGGACTGCCTATGAGTATTGCTGTAAAGTAGAGAGCCTTCACTACCTATTGATGGTCTGGAATTAGCCAAAACACAGGTGGATGGCAACTTTGCTCTTTCCCAAAGAGTTGATGCAAAGGGAAATGGCAAAGGAGTAGAAATGGCCATTTGGCCAGTTTTTGTGGCTCTGGAAGAAACAGAAAGGCACATGTTTGCACCTACAGCAACAACAGCCATCCCTGATGTGGTATTATCCACTGCTTCAATGCCAAAACTGGTAATGGGAAAAAAACACCATCTATTATCAACTACCATCATAACTATCAGATCATCTTCAAGATGCAAATGCACAGAACAATGCCCACCCAACAAATGGAAAAGAGAATGGTACCAAAGAAGATCTCTCTCTCTCTCTCTCTCTCTCTCTCTCTCACCCGCGCGGACATGCCTGCCTGCACGCACACGCCCGCTCTCTCTCACACACACACACCTGCCCGCATGCACACATCCCCGCTCTCTCTCTCTCTCCCTTGCGCGCATGCATGTGCGCCTACCTGCACGCATGTGGATGCAGGCATGTTGCCATCATGCTGACCTTGATTACTTCCCTCAAGACGAGAAGATGACAAAGCCCACCACTTTCCTTTACACAAGAGGTTCGGTTTGATGTGCAAAGCTAAATATCACAGCCTAAACTAAAACAACCAAACTAGATTTAGTGCTTCAGTAAGCTTTAGTGTTCTCATGCTAACTCTATGCTGACCAATATCATTCTAACGTCATAGAATAGGCATTGTGATATAGCATGCAGTAAGAGCAGGAACCCTAAATAAAGTGCGTCCCCTTTTTTCCTTGAGCGGTGTGCTAGCATAGTCAGACACAAGTCATCAAGAGCAAAAATCATGTTATTTTTGTTAGACACGGTTCAAGTTCCCCGGTGAAGCAGCCCGCTAGAAACTTTCATGGCCTAGAATCTTCGCGTCAATGACTCCCAAGAGGGCAGAAACAAGTCGATGAGCAAAATCTAGCAACACCCACCACCCTCCTCTCCTCTGCCTCATCCTGTCATCCCGATTTAAAAAATGCCGGAACTTCCTTCAAGTGCCATGGCACATTTCAGACTCGCAAGCTCTATATTCTTTCCTTCTCATTTCAGTTCTAGAAGGCAGAAATACGCAACGAAAACTAGCATGGAAATTTGACCGAACACTTCGAGGGCATTCGGGATCAAAACAGAGCATCCCCGTCGACCATCGCCCGCTCGACCGCAATCGCGAGAGAGTCGCGTTTCGAGCAGAGGAACCGATCTACGACGCACCCAAGAGCCCGAACCGAGGACGGAGCAAGAGGGGAACCCGGCGCGCGCAGATGGGTACAGAGCCCGGTGCTGCGGTTCCTGGACTCGACCCAAGAGGCGGAGCCATTGGTGGAAAAAAAGCGAGAAACGGTGGAGAATTCAAGAAGCAAAAGCTGTGCGCAGAGACGAAGCATGAATGGCGTACCTCCACGGCCCGTACGCGGCGGAGCTGCGCCACCGGAGAGTCGGAACTTGAGAGGGAGAGAGGGAGAGGGAGAGAGCGATGGGTGAGGGGGAGGGGAGTTTTCTGGGGATAGAGTTGACCCTGGGCCTCGGTCTCGGCTCGTTCTGGGCCTGGGCCTGGGCCTGGGCCTTGGCCTTTTCACGGACGAGGGCACTAGTGATTAACGCAATTATAAATAGGGAAAAAGGCCAAAAAAATTTTTGCTAATTGTGACACTTATATGACATATTTACCCCAATTTTTTCTCTGTGACACGAAGAATGCAAACTTATATGTATATGATACAATTATCTTAAATTTTTTTGCAACACAAAAATTTCCAATTTTTTTTCTGTGACAATATAATTTGAAGGTAGACATATTGCACAGAGCATAAATTTGGGGTTTTTGGTATCGCAATAAATTTTTAGTAAATGTGTTACACTATAAAATTTTAGGATTTTGTTTCCACAAAAAGAAATTGGAGAAAATGTGTCATATGACATAGGTTAAGATTTTTTGTGGTTTTTACCGTTAAAAATAATAAAAGAGAAAGCTTTGCCCCGATGGTTTATCTCTAACCGCCCCGTACGGGGTTCTTTGTGTCATAAAAAATAATAAAAAAAGAGAAAGCCAACGCATTTTGAAATTTGAAAAATGACATTTCAAAACTAGCATGATTCAAAAAGAAATATTTATATTTCTAGAAAAACAAATGATCCTTTGGACACTTTCTAACATATTCATTTTGCTAGGGCTTATTTTGTGCACCAGACAGCTATCTAAAAAAGTAAAAAGAGGGTGCATAAAAGTAGCACTCTTACACAAGAAATTTGACCTCACTTGAAAAAAAAAAAAAAAAAAAAAAAAACCTTTTCTGATAATACGTATGGATGCTTTAACTTTTGTATGTATTTCACCTAATTTTATTTATGGAATTCAAATCCATCAAATATGTGACACAAGAATTTGATATTACCTCAATTTGAAAAGCTCAAATTAGAACTACCACTTCTCCAAATTCTTTGATGCATAGCTCTATTTCAATCATCGGAAATGGTGATGACTGATTATAGTGTTTATTAAGCAACGCATCACATTAGGCAACAAGACTCGAACTAGCAATCGAAGCTCAAATTCCAATGGGTTTTGTCAGAATTTCTCGACTCATGCTAGCTTGTTGATATAAAGACCCAATTAAACCTAATCCGTGGATTTTTTAATGGAGGGGCAACCTAAAAGTTAATAAATCAAATTAGGCAACTTGACTAGCACTACCTCATAAATTTGTGATATCCAAGCGGGTCGCAAAACTAACTGCATATTCGAATCGTTTGTACAAAAACCCACATAAATAATCGTAAAAGAAAGGACATTGATTTAACATTACTTTTGATATTTCATCTTACCTGAGATACTGACCAAAAAAAAAAAAAAATCTTGCGTGAGATGAAGCGTGCACTAAGCACAAGCTCGTATTACACAAGCAACCACCGTCACCCCAAAAAGGAAAAAGCAAAACGCACGCAGGAAACCTCTTGCTCTAAACAGAAACACCACCACCAGGAGGATAAGAGCTTCGCTACGTCCTTCACGGATTGGCGACGCCCTCGTTGAGCCTCACGGCCGCCGCCACCGACGCCGCCACCCCACCCGGGTGGGCCGCCTTCTTGTCCCCCGTCCTCAGCTCCGCATCCATCACCCACTCCGCATCCTGCCGGTTCGCCGCTCGGTCCGCCGGCAGCTTCAGCGTGGCACCCTGCGGAAGAACAACGCCGCGCGGAATGGATTTGAGAAACGGTCATTTCCGACATTTCAAGATTTTGCGTGCGTCTTTTGGCCGAAGAATTACCGTGAGAACTTCGGAGATCTTGATCTTGGCTTCGTCCCTGCGCGTTCCCTCGTTGTAAGCTGCCGCGGTCTGAGCGGAATCCGCCAACCCTCCGGGGATGACCACGTTGCTCCCCGTCACGCGCTGCTCGGCCACGAGAATGGCAGCCGCATCGCTCGGGTCCACGGGCTTGTCGCCGGCCGATTGAGCGGCCGCTTCCAGCGCCTCGCCAATGGTTATCGCACTCTGCCGGGTCACCTGCGACTCCGCCCCTCCCGTCGCCGACGCGCCCTCGACGAACTGGCCAATAACCTAATGAATTCGAACGGAAAATTTTTTTGGTGAAATCCGAACAGATGACGTCCTGGATTTCTATTCGATCATTTGTTTTGCCTTGAAAGAGGAAATAAAAGATGAACCTGTCCAGCTACTCTTTCGGTGATGGTGCGCTCGACCGTGAGCCCCTCTTTTCCGGCGATGTCGGTGTGGTCCCCACGGCCGACGAGCCCAGCCCTCTCGTTCCACGCTGCAGCAGCCCGCATGGTGTCCGCGGGGCCACCCCTCTGTGGCTGCCCGAGCACGGCGGCCTCGGCGGACTGCAGCATCGCCGCATCCTGCGGCGCGATGGGCTTCGAGGCGAGGTCGCCGGAGACGGAGAAGACGTCGCCGTACTTGATCGGCTCGACCCCAGGTTGCCGCTGCTGCTGCTGCTCCTCTCGCGGCCTCCTCGGCTGTTCCTGGCTCATCTTCGGTGGAAAGCAGGGATGGCACTCGGTTGCGAGTCGAATGATTTCTCCTCTCTTGCTTTCAGAATCGAGCTCAACCGGCGTCGGCTCTGGTAGATATACAAGTACGACAGAGGGCGTGACATGGCGGTGCAATAATACACGTGGCGGGCTCTGCAGACAGGCGTTCATGGAGCTTGGACACGTGGCGGAAACCCTCATAGGAATCTAGGCTGCGACAAGCGACTTGCTGGATTCTTTCGGTGGGCTTGTTATCCTCGTGCTAGAAACACGTTGAACCGCAAAACGTAGCAAGATCCACCGTTCATTTCCGTTCTGGAAGAAGGCAGGGAATATGCCACGACAACTTTGCACGGGAATTTCATCAAACACTCTAGGAGCGTTCATCGTTACACCATCGTTCGTCCCCTCTTGACCGCAAGCGATCGCGAAAGAATCGCGTTTCGAGCCGAAGAGCTGATCGGCGACGCATATGGACGCTAGGCCGAGAACCCGGAAATAGGAAGGACCAGGAGAGGAACCGGCACGCGGGAATGGGGGACGGAGGCGGCGCCATCTTGGAATCGTCTTTAGAGTCGGAGCCATTGGTGGTGCAAAGCAAGAAATGGAAGGTAGAACCAAGAAGCAGACATGAGGCACGAATGGCATTATCTAAATTAATCTTCATTAGAAAACTATAAAATTAATGCATCCATATTACATTTACCCCAAATGAAAATCACCGTTACTACATATATTTTGAGATTTTTTTCATCAATTTGAGTTATATATCGCATGGATGTATTACTTTAATAATTTTTATATAAAATGTGACACATATGTGTCAGTTTATAAATTTTTTAGATATTAATCATACTAATTTGATATTTGTTATATTAAATGTGTTATAAAAACATCAATGTAAGATTTTTTTTAGATATTAACCCTCTCATAAAAGAATATCAGCGAAAATTGAAAGATTCGAATAAAAATACTGATATTTTGGAAAGAACATAGGCCCCGTTTGGTTCAACTTTGGGGAAATGCAAAGCCATTTCCCCAAGTATCTTTAGAAGAATGGGCATTTGGTGAATGCTGAAGTGTTTGGCTACTCTTATTTTGGTATTTGCATTTTGCAAAGTAGCTTTTGAGGT
The DNA here is from genome assembly GCA_014182555.1 of Eucalyptus erythrocorys. NCBI lineage: Eukaryota > Viridiplantae > Streptophyta > Magnoliopsida > Myrtales > Myrtaceae > Eucalyptus > Eucalyptus erythrocorys. The sequence goes on along the minus strand of CM024598.1, from coordinate 14,158,977 downwards.
GAAAATGAAAAAGGAAAAAAAGAAAAGAAGGAAAAATGAGGAGGAGATGTTGAAGGAGAGGAGAACGATCGGGAGGTGTAGCCGGAGCTGGTGAGGGAGGCGGCTGGTGGCTATGGTGGGGGAGGCGGTGGGTCGCGACCCCGGGCGGTGTCGCTGCGCGGCGCGCGACCCACGCGACAGCGGCGTTGCGCGACTCGGGCGCCGGCGGGCGTGGGTCGCGCGGCCTCGGGTCGCCCGAGGCCGCGCGACCCACGCCCGCCGGCGCTTGAGTCGCGCGATCCCAGCGGCGTCGCTGCGGGCGTGTGACCCACACGGCCGCGGCCTCAGGCGACGCCGCCTAGGTCGTGGGGCGGTGCTTGGCGACGGCGGTGCTTGGGCGGCCAGATCTGGCTAACTGAGCACGGCTCAGCCCATTGCGTGTCGCGCGACCCACGCGACGGCGGTGCATGGCGACGGCAGTGCGTGGCGACGGCGATGCGTGGGCGACGGTGGATCTGGCTGGTTGAGCGTCGAGCTTCACTCTTGAAGCTTCAAGACCAAGAAGGAAGACGATGAACAGTGATTTTTTAGGGTAAAACAGGAAAATGAAATTATCGGTGAGGGCAATGTTGGAAGAAAAAAATTCATTAAACCCTCTCCTCAGCATTCCACAAGCATTTGGAATGCTAGCATTTGGCCAAGTATCCCCCAAATGCTGAATCAAACGCCTTCAAATTTTTCCCGAGGGGCTTTTGGGGCTGAAAGCCCCTTGGGAATGCTGAACCAAACGGGGCCATAGTAATCTCGGATAAGTGGCCTAAGGACACCTTTTGACATTTTCCTTTTAGTTTGTACAAACACATCGAATATGTCGAAAGCATTCTACTTGAAAAAGGCCAAAAAAAAATAAAAAATAAAAAAGGCGAAAGAGCCATGGAAAGGCCATTCTTACACCAGAAATTTGACCTCATGGAACAATAACCTTTTTTAGAGGCGTAAATTCTTAATTTTGTGTGCATTTCACCTCCTTTTATTTATGGAATTCTAAAAAAGATTAAACCACGTTGAGATGGCCGAGTTGGTCTAAGGCGCCAGATTAAGGTTCTGGTCCGAAAGGGCGTGGGTTCAAATCCCACTCTCAACACTCAGATTTTTTTCACCAAAAAAAATAAAAATAAAAAAAGCACTTTCCAAAATCCGTAGTGCATATGACAGTTTCAATTGATCGTAGTGCATATGACAGTTTCAATTGATTTGCCGGGGAATTAGACAAACAGTTACAAATTAGTAGAGATTTTTTTTTCTTGGTGGAAGAATTAGTACAAAGTTAAACTTCTCTTTTTATCGGAAAGAGAATTAAGACTTTTTTTTGGGGTCATATAGAATTAAGACTTGAGATATGTAATAAAGGCTCACAAATTGAGTCCAAAGTAACTAGGGATGAGCAGTAGTCTAGGGTCGACCTTGGACCGACTTTGGACAGGCCCAACTCCGGTTTTCAAGGGGATCGGGTCGGTCCTTGGTCCTAAGATTCCAGGATCAGTACTGTGCGGGTTGGTCTTCGGTCCTGGAAGTTTAGGGTCGGTCCAACCCGGACCAACCACGATAAAATATATTTATATATAATATATTTTAGATATTTAATATATCTTTTTTATATTTTTCTTAAAAATAGCAAACCCACCTAAAATTTTTCACTTGAACAGCTTGAATGAATAAAGGCATGAATGACGCCGTGAAAATGGTGTGAACGATCTTGTGAAAGTGTGAAATGGCTTAAAATGTTCTCAGCCTCTTATTTTATTCTTCCCTTTTTATCCTGTTCATTTTTCACTTATATATATTTCTTATGGTTTAATAGTTTAGTTGCACTTTGCTTTTGAGTTTGTGTCAAATGGAAGAAGTTTTCGAATAATAGTATTGCCGTTATTATGATGATATGCTTGTCAAGTGGTGCAAAGCTTCATTATTGGTTGATTAGACTTTACTTGATTAAATGTATGAATTGTTTTTGCATATGGTGTTACAAGTATTATTGATAGATGATTGCAGGAGAAGATGTCTAGAAAACATTTTTTGGCTTATAATTCTTTTCTCTTAAACTTCCCATCTCATCCCATTTTACCGAAGGGAAGAATGATTCAAAGACAAATCAAAAGCAAGAAATTATAGTATGCTTCAGCGATGGAAACACTTTATCTCTATTAGCAATCTTGGTCATTTATATAGTTTGTTGTTTTTAACTAGTGTGAAATTTTTATGATCACCTTATCTTAAATTCATGTTGAATATGTACTTATATTTATTGTTTGGTTGCTCAACATCATATTGTTGATTGATATATAATTTGAATTAATGAGTTTTACTTTTTAAGGAATAAAAAATTGAAATAAAAAAATTATCGATTGGTCCCGAGTTGACCCTGGGACCGGACCAAACTCATAGGGTCGGTTCGGTCCTCGGTCCGAGACTCCATCGGGTCGGTCCTCGGTCCCAAAAATTGGGGACCGACACTGTGCGGGTTGGTCCTAGGATTAGGTGTTGGACCGGCCCAACCCGGACCATGGTCACCCCTAAAAGTAACTGAGCCGATTTGCGCATGCCTCATTTTCTAAATTAATCTGTTGAACGCCTCGCATCGTTTGTATTGCATATACCAATATCCATAAAAAAAAAAAAAAACAAAAGAAAAATGAGTTTAATATACATTTTAACTTTTATTTTACATGAAAACCCGAGATGGAGCACCGCTTTCAAATAATTCATATTTTGTCTCATCTCGAAATTTTTGCTATTTTGGGAGGAATTGCTGCTACTTTAGGACGATATAGAGGTGGCAAATGGGTGGGTCGGGTTGGGTATGGGTCGGGTCGAAAATGGGTCGACCCATATTCGACCCATTTAACCCGTTTTGACCCATATTCTTGTAGTGCAAATATAATGACCCATATCCGACCCGACCGTATTAGACCCATACCGACCCGACCCATATTGCTAAAACCTACTAATATTCTAAAAAATATCTACGCTTACTTTAAGCTATATGCTAATTGGATAAAAACCTCAAATTAAATTAAAAAATAGTAAATAAAATAAAAATGGTTAAAAAACCTAAAAATTTAAATTAAAAAATAGTAAATAAAATAAAAATTGTTAAAAAACCTATAAATTTAAATTAAAAAATAGTAAATAAAATAAAAATTGTTAAAAAACCTAAAAATTTAAATTAAAAAATAGTAAATAAAATAAAAATTGTTAAAAACCTAAAAATTTAAATTAAAAAATAGTAAATAAAATAAAAATTGTTAAAAAACCTAAAATTTTAAATTAAAAAATAGTAAATAAAATAAAAATTGTTAAAAAACCTAAAAATTTAACATGATGGGGACAAAAATTCCTAAATGCTTAAGCTATCTTTTGCCCTAACAAGACATCTTGTGTGGCGCGTGGTTCAAATTTTAGACACACATCCCTTTGCCTTTTACTAGTGTTTGTTTTCATGCAGCCATCAAATAGAGCAGTAAAAGCCTTGCAGTGTCAACAAGAAATTATTTCCTTACTCAGAAAAAATCCTCATTCAAATCATCAAGAATTAACCACGAGAACTGAAAAATATTTTAGGAAGAACAAAGGAGTAACAGAACTTCAATAATCATCTCCATGAACATCACAATCATCAGAGAAAAGTAGTTGCCCTTGATAACAATGATGTCATCAAGCAGTGATACACAGCTTTGTACGGCTTCAAACCGATATGCTTCATCTCTTCAAAGCATTTCAAGGCCTTCTCTCGGGGTGAGATGCACGTGCCCACCCATGTATTAAGGTCGTGTAGGTTTTGACATTTGGTTTCACCCCAAAGCTTCCATTTCTTCCATTGTCTTTGATGCTTTCTGAGAAAGTATGTATGTATCTGCACTAGAATGTAGTATCTGCAATAGCGACTAGGCCAAAAGGACAAAATAGGGTAAGCAATAAATTATGTCAGACTAGAAGCAAATGAAAAAGCTGAGCTACTACTTACAAAGTGGAAGGGAGTTTGGGGGAAGAACATGAATATGCTGCTAAAGGGGATTGAAAGAACCATGAAAAAAATGATACTACTGCAACGATGAAGAAAAGCAGCTACACATTACAAGTCACTTCTAGTCCAAATCTCTAAGAATTCCCAAATAATTCGATGCGAAGAAACACTCAATTCAGCCAACACAAATTCCTCCTTTGGCATCTAAGAACAAGTTTCCCAAAGATCTGAAAATGAAGAGGCCTCTTAAAAAACTTAGTCCACATATAAATGATGCGTGACCAACATTCAACTCCCAACCAAACCGGCGGGAATTCGTACGGCTACAAAGATAAACAATCTATTTACAAAGTAGTATCTACATGTGTATATATGTGTATTAAAGGATTACCCAAAAGTGAAATTAAATGAATCATGTGGTACACCAAGGTCCCCGGGCTACAAACATTCCATCAAAATTTACCACGCAAGATACAATGCTACCTGGTTAAGAAATTCCAGCAAAGGAAAGAACATCCCTAGAGACCGCTGCTATGGCAATAAATCGAGGTCGGCACCCAATCTCAATTTCTTTTCTCCCCGGTTTCTTTGTTGTGTAAAAGGTATAGTAAGGCACCAAGGAAATACCTATCCATCTAAACCAAAAAGAATTCATCTCTATACAAGAGAACTCAAATCCTAAAACAAATCTATTAACCAGAATAAAAACAGAGTGGAGCACCGACAACTGACTTCACTAAACCCTGAAAAGATGATAAAACAAAATAAAAACTACTTAACTTAAACAATATGCCTTAATCTCCATCATCACGGACTAAGGATCAGCTGCACGATCTTGTCACCTACCTTTGCTTCAAAGTTGACGTCCGAGTAATTGAACAGGATCACCCCAACCGGGCCTTTGTAGTCCGCATCAATCACGCCCACGCCGACGTCGATCTAATGCTCCCACGCCAAACCCGACATCGGATGCTGAAGCAACAAATGCACAAGCAATTCGATTCAGCCCTCGTCGATCATCCAAAACAAGGTATTGAGACAATGTCTTGAGATGAGAAGTTGCACATTGGCTACTCCAAAGCACATGTTCCTTCGGGTATTGCGATGCTCGGATCGGTAGGGACGAGCGCTTTCCTCTCGCCGGTACTTCTCGTCTCGGCCGCGCTGTTTTTAATCCGCAAACGGAGAAACCCACGTTCAGAAACCATCGCGTAACCCACTCATAAACAGCTAGAGAGAAAAAAAAAAAAAAAAGAAAAAAGGTCCAAGGATCTAAATCGAACCACGATTGCCTCGTGTCCGAACAGAGTCAAACGACCGCTGCCGCTAGAGAGGCGCAATAAAAAAAAAAAAAAATGCAAACGACGAGTAATCCGACGCCGACATTTTGCAGTCCAATGCCGTCCCCGACGCCGCAATCGGCCGCGGACGAACCGCTCCCGCCCGATTATAAGAACCGCCCCACTTCCCCTCCCGTCCGGTCTGATCCATCGCCTCCCTCTCCAAATCTAACGAGACGTGAGCGGCGGCCGAATCGAAGCCCCGAAAGAAGAGAAGAAAAACAAAAGAATGGGTTCCTTCGACGGGGAGCAGATCCGGACGCAGGGAGGGAACGCGAAACTCGAAGGCAAGAGGAGAAGAGAAGGGAGTAGGAACAGAGGAGCGCATACAGAGCAAAGCAAAGCAGAAAGCGAGAGAGAGAGAGAGAGAGAGAGAGTACCAGTTATTGCTATCATCGAGGACGGAGAGAGAGAGAGAAGGGAGGAGAGATGGGGGGCTTTGAAAATGGCGTGAAATGGGTTTCCACTTTGGCTTTGGGCTTTGAAAATGGGTCGAAAATGGGTGCGAGTCCGACCCATTTTCACCCATATAAAATTAAAAAAGCGGGTCCAATATGGGTTAATAGTTGTGATGGACTATTAACCCATATTCGACCCATATGGTAGAAATATGGGCGCAAAATGGGTCCATGACCCATTTTGCCGCCTCTAGGACGATACTAAACAGCCAAAGGTTGTATACGGTATTTACTTTTATATTGTAAATTTTTTCAGATCACTTACATACCGCTTTTTAAAAGAAAATCGATTACTTCCACAAGAAATACCGCTTTTTAAAAGAAAAACGATCACTTCCACAAGAAATTTTAAAAGAAAATCGACCACTTCCACAATAAATACCGCTTTTTAAAAGAAAAACGATCACTTCCACAAGAAATCCTACGCATACCCAGTTAGGATATGACCCCTTAAATAAAATCCTATTTAGAATATAAAACCTGAACGAGACTGTGTAGACAAATTCACGAATGATTATTTAAGTATTAGAATCATTTAAATACTAAATATTATTAAATGTAATTACTTATATGTTAAGTCATTTATAAAAAAATATCCCTTCAATATCAGTAAAACTGATCATTATGCCACGTCTTCGTTTTGATGTCCACGTGAATTTTTGAATTTTTCTAAAAATTATGCAAGTCATATTTCAATTTTAATTATAAAAGTCACGTGAACGAAAAAATTAAGTAATTTTTTTTTCTTATTTGACATTTAATTGGACGGGCAAAAAATTTTTAACACTAAAATCAATACCACCTTACACAACTTTTAGTAACTTTTAGTATTTCTAGTGTCATTTATTTTGCTATTTCCGAGTGATTTTTATAGAATTCAAAGTGGAAAAAATCCAACATACATCACTCACGAAAAGCTGCACTAAGAAGAACACGTCCATTACACAAGCAAACCTCTTCATCCCCCAGGAGGAAAAGCCACGACAAAAAGAAAAAACCGTCTTTTAGAGAGACGCAGTTAAAAAACCTCTTTGCTTTTACTACACTCTTCACGGATTGGTAATGCTCTCGTTGATCCTCACGGCCGCCGCCACCGACGCCCCCACCCCGCCCGGGTGGGCGGCTGCCTTGTTCCCCGTTCTCAGCTCCGCATTCACCACCCACTCCGCGTCCTGCCGGCTCGCCACTCGGTCTGCCGGCAGCTTCGCCGTGGCGCCCTGCGAAAGAAAAACGCCGGTGTCATGTCGTGCGTCGGGTTAATCTACATTAGAAGATTTTACGTTCATCTTTATACCGAAAGGATTACCGTGAGCACGTCGGAGATCTTGATCTTGGCATCGTCCCTGAGCGTCCCCTCGTTGTAAGCCGCCGCCGTCTGAGCGGAAGCGGCCAGCCCTCCAGGGACGACCACGTTGCTCCCCGTCACGCATTGCTCGGCCACGAAGATGGCGGCCGCGTCGGCCCGGTCCACGGGCTTGTCCCCGGCAGATTGAGCGGTCGCTTCCAGCGCTTCACCGATGGTTATGGCGCTCTGCTGGGCCACCTGCGCCTGCGCCTCTGCCGGCGGGCCGCCCTCGACGTACTGGCCGACTACCTAATGAATTTAAGAGGAAATTTTTTTGATTAAATCAGACGGATGATGACCTAGAATTTCATTTATGTTTTCGTTACTTCCTCGAGTTAAAAAAAAGATGAACCTGTCCAGCGACTCTTTCGGTGATGATCCGCCCGCCGGGGAGTCCGGTCTCAGTGACCGTGATCCCTTCTTCTGTGGCGACGTCCGTGCGGTCCCCGCGGCCAACGAGCCCAGCCCTCTCGTTCCATGCCGCCGCAGCCCGCATGGCATCCGCAGGGCCACCCCTCTGCGGCTGCCCGAGCACGGCAGCCTCGGCAGACTGCATCATCGTGGCATCCTGAGGCGCGATCGGCTTCGAGGCGAGGTCGCCGGAGACGGAGAAGACGTCGCCGTACTTGATCGGGTCGACATCAGGTTGCCGCCTCTGCTGCCGCTGCTCCTCCTCCTCTCGCGGCCTCCTCGGCTGCTCTTGGCTCATCTTCAGCGAAAATAGCGATGGCACTTGTTTTTGAGTTGAAGGATCTCTCTCTCTCTGTGTCTCTCCCAGTGATTTCGGTTCCGGTAGATATAAGTGGTGCGGCGATACACGTGGCGGATGGACCCCGGCATACGTGGCGGAAGAATGGCTGACGTGGCGGCGGAGGAAGGGCATACGTGGCGCTGGTATATCGGCAACATCTTTTTCGGCATTTTTCGAGTCGGCGAACCGAGGAACTCGATTTCAGCCTTTTTTTTTTTTTTTTTTTTAATTTGTTCGGTCGGTGGGTCCTACGTGATTGAGTGGGTGAGATTAGATGAACTCGTGAAAACATGGCATGGACGTTTGTTTTTTGGTCAAATTAGGAGGTCATTATTAACCCACTCAATTTCGGCCTAAAGATCCGTTAAATAGATGAATCAGGTTGAATAAAAAATAATTCGACTCAAATAGATTAATTTAACTCATTTCATATACTGCAAATTTAGTGGCCCGTACTTAATCTAAACGAAATTGTTAAAATATTTTTATATTAAACACAATTAAAGAGGAAAACATGCCAAAAAAGTCCCAAATCAGTTACATTTATATCAATTCAATTTTAAACATTTTTTTGCCCAAAAAAAAAATTTAAACATTTTAATTTGATCAATATAATCTTATACATTAGTACCGATTTAATCCATTTGATTAATTTAAGCAAAAAATTACCAATATAGACATTTGCTGTCCAACATTGCATAATCAACACTAATGTGGACATTTTAAATAATATTTACCTATTTTAAATTTTTCTGATTTTTATCACTTTTTCTTTCTTTTTTTTTCCTTTCTATTTGTTTCCCCAATGGTGAGCCAATGAGGTGGACGTAGAAGCGCTCACAGCCTTCACCGGCCAACAAATGAGGTTGTCGGCCGAAATTTTAAGAAGGCAACCCTTCGGTTCTGATGACGAAGGTTAGAGCCCGCTAGTGAATTATGTCTTGTTCCGCTTCACCTGAAAATGATAGCCATTATAAATTTTCTAGAAGGTTTATAACGCAATCTGTACCATGAGCAAGTTCTTAACACGCGGATAAGTATCTAGTGTCGCGTGGGATTAGGTGTAGGGTTCACTAAGCGTACTTTCAATTTCACAGTGCTAATTTACACATTTCTGGAATGTTTATAGAATTGGCCCCTGAACTTTGCCTTCAATGTATAGTCGGTCTTGAACTTTATTCTGGTCCAATCGATTCCAAAACTATTTTATGGTGTTTAATTTACAGTTTACCTATTGAAAGCAGATGCACCAATGCAGATCCTGGTTTCTCCCTTTAATCTTCTCATATAACTTGTGAAGTTGTTCACGGATGCCCTCAAATTGTGGTTGCAGCAGGGTCATCGCGTACTCGATGAACCTCGATTCTTCTGTGAAATTAAAGGGTTGCCCAGTGAAAATAACATGACTCGCGAGCTCTCTTTAATTTGCCACCTCGTCGTCACGGAACGAGCTTGCTGTTTGCCCGGCCAGCACCCGAAGAGCCCTCATTGTCATCGACTCGGTGCCCCTGATTGGCCTGCTCGTGCTCATTCGTTCGGCGTTGGGTTCACTAGGGGAACGGTGCACTCTCCCCCGGAAGATTGACGGGGACGATCGAGATTGTCCATGATCAGTGGAGATGGATTGGTTTTTATAAGGAAAAAGAATACAACGGCCGGCTCAACACGGCCTGTCGATTGAACAGGTCGTATTAAGCACAGGCCGAGCCTAGCTAGGCCGTTGCGTGCCCTGACCGGCACGAGCCGATAGACACCCCTGGCCGGAACCCTTGATTCCGATGAAGGCCAGGCGCAATGGAGGCAATGTCACGGCCTCGCCTCTCTCTCTTCTCGTTACGGGAGTCTAGAGAAGGCCGACGAGCACGGCCCGCTATTGCCACGAGTGAACAGTCCGGTCACTTTCCCTCTTCTTATGCCCTTCCTTCTTTAATCTTCTTGACTTGGCACTATTGTTTTCATAGGTTTTTTATTTGGCGGAAGATAAATAATTGAAAAAACACCTTCCTTAAAAGTAATAATTTATATCACTTATATCGCTTACAAAAATCAATAGAATATATTTTTATTGTTAACGAAAATATTTAAATATAAATTATTTTCGATAATGAAAATATTTTTAATTGATTCATTGTTTCTAGTGATAAAAGCAATTCTTTTAAGAGAATGTTTTTCAAATTATATATTTTTCGTGAAATAAATGAAGTCTTAATACATTTCACTCTTTTCTTTTCTTAATTATAGAAGTCTATATAAGCATTTTGACACTGAGAAGTGCCAAGTTGTTAAAATGAACAGTGTTGCCTATCTTGGCATTTCGATGGCACTCTAATTGCAGCTAAAAGAAGGATTAAGTTTCATAAATTGAGATAGTTTAAGGACCCGGTGGCAAGGTTGAGGGCCCCTTGCGAATCGTGAGAAGTTTTATAGGCCACGGGTGGTCGGCGCTAATTGGTTTAATATCATTATTGACTTTAATTTAATGTGCAATATAGTTCTTGAACTTTTAATTTATTCAATGTGTTCCTTGAACTTTTAGTATATATTCAATCCTTGAATTATATAAAAATATCCAATGTTGTCCTTAAATCCAAATTAATAGAATGATGACATTAGATATTGTCATATAATTTAGAGACCAAATTGAACATTTATAAAAAGTTCAAGGATCACTTTGAGAGCCATTATGTAAATTGAAATAAATTTTATAAACTACATTGAATAAATTAAAAATTAGGAATTATATTACACATCTAACCAAAATTTAGAGACCCCTTATGTAGTTATCCCTGGGAACTTCATTCAGCAAAAGCAAAGGAGGTTACTAACTACTTATCCCTTGCTGAGAATCCGCAAAATCATTCCATATATGTACTAGATTAAATCTGAATCTTCGTGCGTGGATTTCATCATGTGTCCCGTCGTACTTGACCGTCCAGTTTCGATCTAACACATGGTCTGAAATCCATTTGCATCATCACGGCACGCTGCAGTTCGCACGCCATGCAAACGCTGCTCCATCCCGCCGCATCCTTCCCTCCTCCCTCCTCCGCCGCCACCGCAACCGCCGCAACCTCCACGACCACCACACTCCACACCGCCCTAACCACCGCCACCACCCCGGCACAGCTCAAACAAGTCCACGCCCAGATCCTCCGCCGCACCAACCTCAGCCACCCCTCCGCCGCGCCCCTGCTCGTCCACCTCCTCCTCTCCTCCCCGAGCCTCGGTTATGCCCTCTCCGTCTTCCGCCACGTCCCCAGCTCCTCGAAAACCCGAGTCCTCAACAAGTTCCTGCGGGAGTTGTCCCACGGCGACCGGCCTGGGGATGCCCTCATGGTGTTTGACGAAATGTGGAGGGAGGGTGTTGTTTTGGATAGGTTCAGCTTCCCTCCCCTGCTCAAGGCGGGCTCGAAAGAGGTGGGATTAGTTGAAGGGTCGGAGATTCATGGGTTGGTCGTTAAGTTGGGGTACGGCGGTGATCCTTTTGTGCAGACCGCTTTGGTCCGTATGTATGCCGCAGGTGGGCGGATTATGGATGCGCATTTGCTGTTCGATAAAATGTCGCAGCGAGATGTGGTTTCTTGGAACATTATGATTGATGGGTATGGTGATTTTCTTGCTGTTTCATGTACAGGTGCACCTGATTCTGTGTCCGTTTGTGATTATGGCCTGCAGTAATTGAAGGCGATTTTTACTGATTGTGGGCAATCGTTTTCGTAACATATTCCTTTAACAGTTGAGAAGCCGAATTGCAGTAGTCTCTTAAATGCATCACGCTATAGATTGCTCTTGCCCTGCCATTTTATTTCATGCGAATTATCTTTTGACATGGCAGATTCTGTCAGAATGGCCTCTTTGATGAAGCTATGTCTCTATTTGAAGAAATGCAGAGGTCTAACGTGGAACCAGACAAGATGATTCTTTCTAGCATACTTTCAGCTTGTGGTCGGGCCGGTAATTTAAGCTATGGAAAGAAGATCCATGATTACATCACTGAGAATAATGTCGTACTGGATCCCCACATATGGAGTGCCCTCATCAGCATGTATGCAAGTTCTGGTTGCATGGATTTGGCTCAAGAATTGTTTGACAGCATGTCTCCCAAGAATTTAGTTGTTTCAACTGCCATGATATCGTGGTATTCCAAAGTTGGAAAAATTGAGAATGCACGGCTCATTTTTGACCAGCTGGATGAAAAAGACTTGGTCTGTTGGAGTGCAATGATCTCTGGCTATGCTGAGAGTGATCAACCTCAGGAAGCTCTCACTTTGTTTAAGAAGATGCAGATGTGGGGAATAAAACCTGATCAGGTCACAATCCTTAGTGCTCTATCTGCATGTGCTCATCTTGGTGCATTAGATCAAGGCAGATGGATGCATAAGTATGTCGATGAAAATGGATTTGGAGAAGCTCTGCCTGTCAAGAATGCCCTTATCGATATGTATGCCAAATCTGGTAGCTTGGAGAGAGCGCAAAATGTTTTTGAGAAAACTTATAGCAAAAATGTGATCTCTTGGACCACTATGATCAATTCTTTTGCGATGCACGGGGATGCGAATAATGTCTTGAGGTTCTTTGATCAAATGAAAGAAGAAAATGTCGAGCCTAATGAGATAACATTTATTGGTGTGCTTTATGCTTGCAGCCATGCTGGGTTGGTCGAGAAGGGCCGGGAAATCTTCTCATCCATGGTTAGTGAACACAATCTCAAACCAAAACATGAGCATTATGGTTGTATGGTAGACCTCTTTGGGCGTGCTGGTCTATTGAGGGAAGCTCTGGAGGTTATAGAGACGATGCCTCTGGCTCCTAATGTTGTCATATGGGGTTCCTTGATGGCTGCTTGTCGGGTTCATGGTGAGGACGAACTAGGAGAATTTGCCGCCAAGCAGCTCCTCAAGCTGGAGCCAGATCATGATGGAGCTTACGTAGTCTTATCGAATATCTACGCGAAACACAGAAGATGGCAAGATGTCGGTGAGTTGAGGCAATTAATGAGACAGAGGGCCGTATTCAAAGCGAGGGGATGGAGTAGGATTGAATTAAACAATGAGGTACACCAGTTTGCTATGGCTGATCGGGATCACAATCAAGCAGATCAAATCTATGTGAAATTAGATGAGGTGGTTAGAGAGTTGAAGCTTGTCGGCTATGCTCCTAGTGCCCATTGTGTTTTGGTTGACGTAGAGGATGAAGATAAGAGTGAAGTGGTACTTTGGCATAGTGAGAAATTGGCAGTTTGCTATGGCTTGTTGACTGAAAGAACAGGATCATGCATCCGCATAATAAAGAACCTCAGGATATGTGAGGACTGTCATACATTTATGAAACTAATCTCGAAGGAATACAGAAGAGAAATCATTGTGAGAGATAGGACAAGGTTTCACCATTTTAAAAATGGCATTTGCTCTTGTAGAGACTATTGGTGATTGTAATTTGCTACCTTTTCCTTCCAATATTAAATCGAAATCCTAAATTCTACTGTACTTGTTTGTCTGTACAGAAAACATTCATGTGGAATGCTGTTCTGTAATTCCAAAACTCTGAGGTGCAAAAAGAGTCTGCATATATGCCGTGTCCCTGCCTACTAGGCTTCATGTTTGGTACGAATGCCACTCGAGCTTGACCACCTATCGGATATCATTAGATATCTTTAAAGCGGAAATGTCGGCAATTGCATGTTTAGCGAACTTTGATTTCTGTGGATGTTTATTAATGTAGAAGTTGTGCATCCTGGGCATTTCTGAAACTGACAGTCGACTGCATCAGCTATAATTCTGTCTGGTAACATGGCCATCGAAACTTAGTTCTTCAAAGCTACTAAAACTTTACAATTGCTGTGTTGCATAAGTACAGTCGTTATCTAAAACTTGTTCGGACTTATGCTGTTCAAAGCACAGGCTAGAAAACAAAAGAATAGTCAAAATCAAGAGCTATTAATTTCACCATGTGAATGCTGCGCAGAAAAACCAAAAGAGTTTCTCATAAGGGATGAGACTCTAGAACCGAAGCATTCTGCCGCACACAAGCTCCTCAAGTTGGGACTTTTGCTCTGATCTGCCCAGGATGGTCCTCGAAAGCAGGTAAATACCAAAGCCGTCGATTCATTCGTCCAATTGCTACCGTCATCTGGTACTTCAAGAACTCCAGTGCTTTCATTAGAAATCCCGACTCATCCAATGTCGAGCTCCTTTTGTACTCCAGAATCAAAGTCCCAGGATCAAGCTGAACAACAGACGCACTCCATTTTCCGTGCACCCAAGAACTAGTTACCTTTCGGATGATATAGCCCATGTTTCCATTGCTCCACTATTGAACAGAAGAAAATATACCCATGAGCGGATGGGACGACACAGACAGAATGGAAAATGAAGCTGAAATGCAAAATCTTTCTCAAGTTTTCAGCTCATCAGTAAGGCATGCAGTGAAAAGAAATAGGCCATTTGAAAGATTGCAGTTCAATTAGTTGCTACAACAAGATGAAAATTAAACTGCAAGGAATGCTTCTCACAATTGCACGGAACATGTAATGGCCCGTACACATTTTGAAGGTCATACAGATTTCTGACCCTCAATTACTTACATAAGGCCAAGTAACCTCAAAAGTTACAACCTCATCATGCTAACAAAACAACAATTTTCTCAACCGATTTTGTTGCAACTATAGCCATTTCGGATTGTTAGTAGCTTTTATTTTATGTGACAATAGACAAAAAGAAAATGGTGCTGAAATTTACCTCCGTGACTCTGCCTCTGATGACCGTGAATGATCTCGACGACGGGCCGGTTGTGAGAAGCCCAGCGGTCTGCAAAGGCCATCCCCATATGCTCACCTCTTCGGCCATCGATTTGTACAGTGTGCACCTAGAATTCATTAGCAGACCACCCTGCAATACAGTGCTTCATCACTTCTTGGATCAGAGTCAATTTTTAAGGAGCAGAGACCCTCAGTTGCATCACTTGAGAATTTCAATACCAAAGAAATTGGTTTGTAAAAGGGAAAAAAAAGAACTGAATTTTGTTCAAACCTGACTGATCTTCCACGCAGAATTCTGGTCACTGCAATTTAAAACCCTACCTTCAACCAAACCCCTCAACTCTCCCTGCAAAAACCTGATCTTCCAAGTCAAATCACTTACTCTCCGAGATTCCACACCAATCTGCCTCACCGCATCACTCGATAGCTTGGGCCTTACAGCAGCCGAGACCACCCACCGAAGCCCCAAATCTGCCATGAATATCATCATGAAACACAAAGCCCACCACAGAAACCTATTCTCCCGCCGCGACCCCGACTCCAGCTTCACCTTCTTCTTCCCCATCTCCTTCCCCTCACGCAACGCATCAGCTGATTTCGAGCTTGGCAGACTGTCCACCGTCTTCGAGACACTCGACCCCGGGGTGGACAGAACTGCCGAGTCGAAGGACACTGGGGCACGACGCTGCGCCGTCGCCTGCGACGAAGGGGAGAGCTTAGTGAAAGAGCTCTTCTGGACGCTGGCGGGCATGAGATCGAGGGTCGCGCTGATGCTGGCCAAGCACATCTCGCAGTCGCAGTTGGCGTCCTTCCGGCATCTGGGGAAGTAGCAGCTGTCCCCGGCCTTGGTGGCTCCGTCGTCCCGGATCGGCGTGGAGGACGCGTTGGCGGTGGTGGTCCCTGATTTCGGAGTGGCCGACGAAAATGACGACGACGACGACGAAGAATCTGAGAGAAGCGCTTTCATGGCTGCGTTGGATCAGTGCCTGTTGATTGTTTGATTCTCTCTTTCTGGGTGTGTCGTGTGTTTTCAGAGCGTGTCAGATTTAGTGAAGGGGTTTTGAAATTTTGAATTCTAACGGTCATCTGCGAGCCTTAATGGTCGGGTTGATGAGTCCGTGCGGGTCGGATCCGGGAAAATATCGGACCGACCCGAGTTCCACTTTAGGGTTTAAGAACTCTTGCTTAATTTTTTTTTTCGGGTACATAATTCCCAACTAAAATAAAAAAAGTTATTATATAATTATTTACAAGTGCGCCGGAACTGAGAACCTAAACTTGTTATGGAAATAAAATAATCCTAAAAGTTAATAAATTAATTATTTGGTGATTTTTGTCATCTTTGTCCAACTTGAGCAATGACAAATGATAAAATGAGATTTTTATGATTTTTTGAGGACATATAGTATAAAAATATATATTTTTAGAAAAATTAGATTACATTCTTTTTAATTAAAAGTTTTTTTAACAAAATTAAACTAATGTTTCTGATATTACAAATAATACAAAAAAAATTTAGTTAATGCCTTGGGAAGTCCATATCAGTTCACATGGGAAGCACGTGCTCTTATTTTGAAATGCAAAGAGCTGTTATTGTCCTTCTTAAGTACTCGGGTAGCCCATGCTTAAGATAGGTCAACTCCCATTTATCGATTCCCACTATCTTTTCTTAGTTTGTGAAATATTTCATTTTCCAACCTATATATACAAATGCACATGAATGAAGGACATTTAAATTTCCAAATAAATTGGAAGAAATAGTTACACATATAAATGCATTAATAACGATTACTCACAAATGATACCCAAGAGAATGTCTAAAAGATTTGGTGTGTTTGACGCTGGTTCCCTCTCCATGATGTGGATGGTATAATAGTTGTTGTCCTCTTCTTTATGTTGAGTACGTTCGGCTGGAGTCAAGTTTTGTAAAAACCAATCATGCCTTACCACTTTCATTTCTAAATTTACAAACTTGACACATTGTTTTCCATGATCTCTTGTCCAGCATTAAACATGGACTTCGATAGTGACATAGACGTGGGTGGAGTCACCATGTCACAAACCATGGTGGAAAGCATCGGAAAATTGCAGCCCTCTGCTCTTCCACTATTAGAATGTCAACATTATCTTTATCAAATCTTTTAATGTATTTAAAGTGATTTGTCACAAGTTACATCACCATTGAATTTTAATAGATGAAAACGAAGAGCTAGCGAAAAATACTGAAGTATTCCTCTTCTTACCAACTAGAGACTGTAAAAATTTCGAGACACTATTCGATGAGGGTGTCATCTCTGTCCATAGGGAAAAATTTATCTTATCAAATCAACCGAAAGATTCAACATAGATATTGCGAGGCCAATTCCTCACCATCGTCAATATGTTTACCATTTGGACCTCCTCACCTAGTGTAATTTTTTTTTTTTTTTTTTAAATATGGATCAATGAGAGTCTTGAATCCCTCTAATATAACCTTCATTTGAAGACAATAGACACTAAAAAAGCAAGCAGCATGTCTCTGTAATATTTGAGAAATTTCGCCTTCATAGCCCATATTGTTTTGCTGAAGAAGCAATCACCCTTCTTGTTCGCCAATTCAACAAACATAATGAATAACTGACCAAAAAAAAAAAAAAAAAAAAAAACATAATGAATAGAAATGGAACGATTGATTGTGTGATTGAAATTTGTTGGTGCTCGAAGCAGTCATTGCATCGCTGAAAACCTACAATAGCTCCCTAAAAACTATAACAACCACCTAAAGTGTTACTGGAGTGTTTTGCATATCTATTTTCTCGTATATCTTTTTAAATATCTTGTATGTTAAACTCTATCTCGTTCATACTTTCACCCAAAAAAAAAAAAAAAAGTTTGTCTTTCGTATGTAGTATACGGGACCGCCGATTCTTGATGTCTGAGTTGGTCGATTTATGGGGCCAACCCATGTATGATGGTTACAAAATTGTAAAATTGGACATGTAGTACATTTATCCCTTCAATTTTAAAATGAATAGAGGAAGGCATCCTATTGATCGTTGCGGCCGCGGTCTCTGGTGAGCAATGAGAAAGGTACTGAAAGCAATCAGCGGCGGCAGCGGCAACCTAGCTAAGCCAAGGTATAATTTTGGTTGCTTTATTGAGTTGAAAAGGAATTTTGAATTGCAACAGGGGTATTTTGCAGGAAAAAAGAGATGACTATTTCGCAAATAAAAAGATTTTAAACTCAGGTGCGAATTATTTTCTGACTGATATAAGAAACTCAAACACAAATTAGTGCTTCATAAAAGATTAAAATTTGTTTTGGAATTATCCTATATAATTAAATTCAAATAGTTAGTGGAAGACTCATGCTCTAAAAATTATTTTTGTGCTTTTGAGTTTGGGAAATATTCACCCGAATAAATACATCTACTCCTTTGTAAAAATTATTTTCGTGCTTCAAAAAGTAGTTTTTTTTTTCCTTTAATATATATGAACTGCTCTCCATATGTGCATTTTCTCACTTGCATATTTTTAGACAATATAGAAAGTAATAGAATACTAATAAAGGTATGTTCGAATTTCATTAAATACTCAATTCAAGAAAAAGAATTACATGATATTTGTAAGTTAATGGGTTAATACCTTGAAAAATCCCAAACTGGTACACTTGTGACAAATTTACCCCAAACTATTTTTTTGACCATGAAAAACCCAAAACTGGTACACCTGTGACAAATTTACCCCGACTAACTATAAAAAACCCTAGACTGGTATATTTATGACAAATTTACCCCAAACTAATTTATTCGACCAAAAAAAACCCCAAACTGGTAAATTTGTGACTAATATACCCCCCGCTAAATTAGATTAATACCACAAAAAATCACAAAAATTGTAAACTGTGACAAATAGAGTGTAAAATCCCAAATTGGTATATCGGTCAATTGTCACGTGTCATTTAACTTTATAATTTAATAAGAAAATTTAACTAAAACTAACAGAGGGTAAATTTGTCACAAGTGTACTAGTTTAGGGTAAATTTGTCAAAGATATACGAGTTTGAGGTTTTTGGTGGTCAAAAAAATAGTTTGGGGTAGATTTGTCACAAGTGTACCAGTTTGGGATTTTTCAGGGTATTAACCCTAAGTTAATGTAGAAAGCATAGGCATTGAAAAAGCATTGACATCGCGCATGTCACTGAAAATTCGAAATACGATTAATGTAGTTCAAGATTATTTCCGCGGATACTGACCTTAAGAACTAGAGGCACCACAAAGCTCGAGCGTCATGTAGGACTCGATCTCCCCAGGGGCACTCCTAAAAGAATGACGACCGATCTATTTAAATAAGGATTGAGCCATTCAGGACTCTCCTCACAACGCGTATTTTGTATGTCAAGATTCGGATACGATCACAAGAAAATACAGAATAAAAGTGAAAAAAGGCATCGAGACACAAGATTTTTATCTTCATTCACCCTTAACTAGGGATCTATCTAGTAAATGATTTCATTATAATTAGTATCTCGCACTGCTCATTACATCATTCAATTACAAGAAAAAGAGATTATCTATATCTAGTAATTATTAATGGTTTTAGGCCTAAATTACCAATAAAATATGGGTTTAAACTATAAAAGCCCTCTAGCGGCTTATGTGTGCTGCCCCCGTGACCCCCATCGAAGTGGTCTCCCCAAACCCCCACCTGCTCACTAGGGCTGTGCAAAAAAATTGGGAATTCCTCGAAATTGGATTGGACTGACCTAGACTTGACGATACCTATGGGGATCGGTTTAGTTCCAGTTCCAATAAACCAGAACTGATGAGTACTAGTCCAATTCCCAATTCAAAATGTGGAGCCGCCTGTTCGGACCAAAGCGGTACATATATATACAATTTTTTAAATAAAAAAAGTTTGACTTTTCAAATCAAAATCTTAGTTTCCTCTTTGTTTCTCTCCATTCATTGCCTCACTCATCTCGCAATCTTACTTTCCTATCTCATTCTCACTCTCAATGGGCTCCGACCTTGTCGATCCCTTTTTCACTCTTTCTCTAGATCACCTCTAGCCTCATTGCTCTTTCCATCATTCTTTTTCTTGGTTGTTTCTGACCTCCAACCTTGTTCACTCTCAAGTCTCATGTCTCTTTCGAAGTGAGGACATTTCGATAAGTTCCATGGACCCATTGAAGAACTGGATTGGATTAGAGATCAGGTTCTCACTTATGGAATCAACAAGTGGTTCCTAATTTCAATTTTTTTTAGAGTCAGTCCTTAGTAGGGAGTGCTTGATTCCAAGGTGAGAACCACCCACTCTAAAATGGATCACCCCTACTCTTCATCAGAAAGTGGAATGTCCGTGCCATCCTATTAATGAACTACACCCTAACATCGTGACACGGAAAAGTTCTTGTAGTCATATATATGAAGGATCATTATTGGAAAGGCAAATATATTGGAAAGGCAGCTGTGATTTGCTTTTATTTAGGCTGTTTACTTAGGAAGTTTTTGAAAAAGGCTAGTAAATACACCTAGAGGGGGTGAATAGGCGTCTAAAAATTTTCTTTTAAAGACTTTGAAGAAATTCAATCGACTTTGAAATATAATTCAGAATGTAAAAGACTTGAAGTAAAATAATTAAACAATTGAATCAAGTAGCAATAAAAATAAGGAGATTAAGGTAAGAGCAATTGAACACAAAGGTTTATAGTGGTTCGGCTTAATCTAAGCCTACATACACTCTCTCGCGCTGACAGCCTACCGGCTGGATTTTACTATGAATCAAAAGAGATTGGTACAGCTTGTAGTCTAGAATTCTTCAGTGGAGAGTCTCAGCTAATTCACACAAATCTTCACTGTATGCATCTCTCTTTTGTACACAATTATAGCTCAAAGAATGAGAAGACAAGGAACTTCAGAGATTCAGACTTTGAAATTTTTTTATCAGCCCACACACCAAACAATGAAGAATCCACCTTTAAATACTCCCTCGTGCCTTCATAACCGTTGGCACCTTCCAAAGGAGTTCATCCAATCTATCTGTTGGAATGAATCAATTAAGGTAATCTTGAGCTGTCGATTAAATGTAGAAGATAGCTCATTAATCCTGCTCGCCCATACAATTAGGATCTTGAGTTTCCATAAGTAGAATCTTCCAAGTTTGTTTGTACTTCAAAAGGATATTCAAATCGGAATGAATCCCTACGAGAATAGCCAAATAATTTGAAGCTATATCCAACCAAGAGATCTTCCATGACCAAATAGAATGAATCATTAAAGATATAATCCCATCTGCAAGAGTCGTAATCCTTCGGTTTGGAAACTGTCAACTTGGGTAGATTTTGAAATTTGAGTCTAGCTGTCTTCAGACTTTGATGATAGAGTCTGGAGATCTTCAGACTTAAACATTTGGATCTTGAAGTCTTCAGACCAGATTGACGGAGATGTTTTGTCAACTTTAAAATAGCAAAGGAGTTTTCTCCAACAGTTTTGTGCGCATATCTTTTTTTTATTGTGTGGTCCTCGTATTTTTGGTAGTTTAGCCTAATTAGGAGTTTGTTTGATACTTGTATCTTCTTGTATATATGTTGTGTATCTGTAGCAATGAATGACATAATTCTCATTTCAAAATTTCTCAGTTCTTTTACATGGTATCAGAGCCCATGGTTGATGGAAAAAAAGGTGAGGAGAGTTCTGGAACAAACAAAAAAACCTCTAGCTCTTACACACTAAATTCAAATGACGACCTGGGTAACCTAATTACCCAAGTTCAGTTGAAGGGCGAGAATTATGAAGAATTGGCGCGAGCTATGTGGACTGCATTATGAGCCAAGAAGAAATATGGTTTTATTGACGAATCTGTCAAGTAACTAGCAGATGATTCGCTGGAAATTAAAGATTGGTGGATGGTTAATTCCATGTTGGTTTCCTGGGTGTTTAATACCGTTGAACCAACACTTCGCTCGACTATCTCTCACATGGAGAACATGAAAGATCTGTGGGAGGATATCAAACAGAGATTCTCAATTGGGAATGGTCCATGGATGCAGCAACTGAGATCGGATTTAGTCAATTGTTGGCAGGATGGTCAACCCATCGTGTCCTATTTCAGTAAACTCAAATCTTGTGGGATGAAATAAGTAACTATGATCAGATACCATACTGTGTTTGTACCGGTTGCAAATGCAAAAATTGCATTGAATTGGAAAGAATGCGTGAAGAAGAGAGAATTCATCAATTTTTGATGAGCTTAGATGAAGAAGGATATGGAACAATGCGAGCTAATATTTTGAGCATTGAACCTTTGCCTAATCTGAATCGTGTCTATGCTATGGTTGTTCAGTAAGAGCGAGTGTGAACTATAACGCGAACCAAGGATGAAAAAGACAATCCCATGAGTTTTGCAATTTGAGTAGGTGGTCAAAATTCAAGGGGGGATAAATATAAAATCTTGTTTTGTTATAATTGCAACCGAGAGGGACATGATGCTGAAAACTGTTTCCAGCTGATAGGATATCCAGAATGGTGGGGTAATAGACCGCGTGGAACATCTACTGGACAAGGTAGTCGTCAAAAGTGTAGTAATAGAGGTGGACGTAACAAGGGAGGAGGTGCTCGTGCCAACGTCTCACAAGCAACTGGAGTTGATGGTGGCCGAGGAGTTGTGACAGATTCAGATCGAAAAGGTTTTAGTGGATTGAATGATGAGTAGTGGACAACTTACTTGGAATGTTAAGTTCTCATAAGAATGGTGCCCATGAGAGACTGACAGGTAAATAGAGTATTTTTCCTTGGATTATTGACATAGGAACTTCCCACCATATGACAGGAACGTTGGCATTTTTGAGAGAATTGCCTGAATTGTGCCATGCTCAATCGAGTTACCTGATGGAGAAAAGAGCATGGCAGTGAAAAAAGGAACCGTGTTGCTTGGAGGAGACTTGAAATTGCGATGAGTTCTTTTTGTGCCCTATTTGAAATGCAATCTGATTTTTGTATCACAACTTCTTAATGATTCAAATTTGGTTATCCAACTCACTAACAAAATATGTGCTATACAAGACCTAAATGTGAGGAACTTGATTAGAGTGGGTAAGCAAGGAGAGGGGCTTTACTTGCACGGTGCCTGATATGGAATCATTTGAGCTTGGCATAAAAGAAAGGGCCATCCTTCTTCTAAGGTGGTGGAGTTAATTCCAAAAACTGGCAAAATGGTTAGGAAAACCAATAAAACTTGTGAGGTTTGTTTTAGAGCAAAACAAACAAGAGATATCTTCTTTTCTAGTGACAATAAAGCTAAAGATTGTTTTGAATTGATACATTGTGATTTGTGGGGACCTTATAGAGTTCCAGCTTCATGTGGAGCAATTTATTTATTGACAATTGTTGATGATTACTCTCGTGCTATGTGGATATATTTGCTGAATGAAAAAAAATGAAGTGGCTTGTGTTCTTAGGAAGTTTATTGCGAAGGTTAGATGCCAATTTGAGAAAAATGTGAAAATCATTAGAAGCGATGATGGAAGTGAATTTTTGTGTTTGAAAGAATATTTTGATGAACATGGGATATTGCATCAGACTTCTTGTGCTAGAACACCTCAACAAAATGGCCGAGTGGAAAGAAAGCATCGCCATATCCTTAATGTTGCATGAGTTTTGCGTTCCAAGCAAATTTACCCATAGAATTTTGGGGAGAATGTGTACTCTCAGGTGGGTATTTGATTAATAAGACTCCATCTATATTGTTGAATGGTAAAACCCCATATGAGATTATCTTTGGCCAACTCCTTCTTATAAACATATTTGGATTTTTGGTTGTTTGTGCTATGCGTATAATCAGAATCGAGATAAAGATAAATTTGCTAGTAGAAGTCATCAGTGTGTTTTTGTTGGTTATCCGTTGGGAAAGAAGGGGTGGAGATTGTATGATTTAGAAGCTGGTGAATACTTTGTATCAAGAGATTTAGTGTTTGTTGAAACAAAATTTCCATATGCTGATGAGAAAACAGTAAGTGATGAACTCATTAAAAATAGAGTTATGGAGTTGGGTGATGAAGTTGATGATTTAAAAAATGATTGAGAGAGGAGCACACTGAAAGTGTAGATAGAGAAAATGAGGTGAAATATGAAATGAAGGAATTGATTTGCACAAATAATGAGGACGTGGAAAGAAGTGAAGTCGTCGAAGAGTGGCTAGGCAGGGGACAAAGGGTCAAGCAACCATCTGTTCGTTTGAAAGATTATGTGACGAACGCCATCAGAATAAGCCCCTCGACATGCTCATTTGCCCAATCCAATTCCTTAGGTACGCCTTATTCTATAGCACGTTATGTGAGTCATGAAAAATTTTCTCACAACATTGGTGTTTCTTGGCAGCAATTACTACAAGACATGAACCAAACTCTTATGTGGAAGCAATTAAAGATGAACGGTGAACAGAGGCCATGAGTAAAGAAATACAGGCTTTCGAAGATAATGGCACATGGCCGCCTAGGAAGAAAGCTATTGGGAGCTAGTGGGTGTATAAAATTAAGTACAATTCTGATGGAAGCGTTGAACGATACAAGGAGCAGTTGGTAATACTAGGAAAATAATCAAGTTGAAGGCATAGATTATCAGGAGACTTTTGCTCCTATGGTAAAAATGTGCACTATACGCACCTTTCTTACCGTTGTAGCTACAACGAATTGGGAACTTCATCAGATGGATGTTCAAAATGCTTTCTTACATGGCGATTTAGAGGAAAAGATTTACGTGAAGATGCCGCTTGGATTTGCCTCTCAATCATCTGGGAAGGTATGTAGACTTCAGAAATCTCTATATGATTTGCAGCAAGCACCTAGATGTTGGTTTGCGAAATTGACTGCATCTTTGAAAGCTTATGGATTTCAGCAATCATATTCAAATTCCTCCTTATTCACTTTTTGAGTTGGGATTGCTCAATTGAATGTGCTTATTTATATTGATGATCTCATTATCTTCAGTAATGATATTTCCGCTGTGCAAAAGTTCAAGAATTATTTGAGTCGTTGTTTTTATTTAAAAGACTTGGGGAAGCTAAAATTTTTCTTGGGGATTGACGTGGTGAGAAACTCAGATGGTATTTTCTTGTGTCAACATAAGTATGCGTTGGATATGATTTCTGAGGTCGGATTGCTGGGTTCCAAGCCGGCTAAAACTCCTTTCAAACAAAATCACAAGCTTGCCCTTACTAAGAGTGATGATGTAGACAACCCTGCTTAATATAGGTGCTTAGTGGATCGACTTATTTATCTCACAATAACTTGACTTGAATTGTCTTACTGTGTGCATTTTCTTGCACAGTTTATGCAGCGGCCAAAGAAAGTTGATTGGGAGGCAGCTATGAGAGTTCTACATTATTTGAAAGGAAATCCAAGTCAAGGTATTATGTTGTGTGCCAATTGTGACCTCAAATTGTCTGTTTACTGCGATTTTGACTGGGCTAGTTATCCTTTATGAGACGATCTTTGACTGGTTACTTTGTTCTTTTGGGAGAATCACCTATCTCGTGGAAAACTAAGAAGCAACAGACAGTGTCTCGCTCATCCACTAAAGCTAAATACAAGTCTATGAGTACTACAGTTTGTGAACTTAAGTGGTTGAAAGGATTATTGGATTCTCTTGGTGTGGCACATTCTCAACCTATGCACTAGGGGTGAGCACGGTTCTCGGGTAGAACCAGGAACCGGAGAACCGTACCAGAGGGTTCGGTTCGGTTCCCAGTTCTTAAGAGACCGGTTCCGGTTCTCGGTTCCTTTTTTCTAGGAACTAGCGTTCCTAGTTCCGATTCCGGTTCCCATGAGAACCGGAACCCGAACCGGTCAGAATTTAAAAAAAAAAAAAACCCCTACGTCACTTCCCCCACCCCAACGTGATTTCCCCCCTCTTTCGCTGATTCTTCCCCCTTCCCTTCTCTCTCTCTCTCTCTCTCTCTCTCTCTCTCTCTCTCTCTCTTTCTTTTCTCCCCTTTTTCCTCCTCATGTCACTTCCCGCAACCCCCCAACTTTTTCTTTTCCTCTCTCTCTCTTCTCTTTCCCCCTCTCTCGGCCGAAACCCCCTTCTTCTTCTTCTTCTTCTTCTTCTTCTTCTTCTTGCCGGGTGCTGGTTCACCCACCACCACATCGCCGCCCCATGCCCTACTCGCCACCACCTCTTGGTCACCGAACCACCACCACCCACCACTCGTCCGATGAGCCGTCTCGCCGTTGAGCTCGACGAGCTGTCGTGCCGTCTGTGCCGCCCCTCGTTGCCGTGAGCCACCGCCGTCGTCCCCAAGCCACCGTCACCACCTCTTGCCGCCGCTCGCTCAACCATCTGGGCCGTCATTGCTCCGAATCGCCACCACCTTCACTGGAATCGAGCTCTTCCCTCCTTGGTCATGGGTTGAGTTGCGACTGTCGCCGTCTTCGCCGCGCCATCTGTGCCATATATTAGTCAGGTATCCACCATACATCTGTGGTTGATACAGTTACGAGTCTGGAAAAGTGAGAGTGTCCTTCGTTACAGATGTCTCGTTGCTCCTATTGTGACATCTGCTCCATCTGGGCTCGACAAACTACCGACGACATCTTTTCACTTGTTTTTATTTTCGTTTTCTGGACCACTTTATTAAGTGATTGCACATAATCTGTGACACTTTAAAGAATTATTACACGGAGATCCTCTGGAACTTCCAGGACCTGTGGAGGACGACAACATTTCGATATAAGCAACAAAAGACCTGCTCTATGTTTCCACTGCACTCAGTGACCATTGATTTTGTATCTCCAATGTTGTCCTCTACTAAAACATGTTCACAGTGTAGACCAGAACTGGGCCTGTAAATGCATTTGTTATGTTGCATCATATTTATAGATTTCTTGTGTGCTGGTAGTATATTTTGTTTTCTGACTCTGTAAGTAATTACATATGTAGATAATGCCGGGGTCATTGTGAACCCAAAAGGAGAAATGAAAGGTATAGTTCTCTTCACAACGTGCAAAGGTTTTCATGAATTTACATGCTTTGATTCAATGAACTGAAGTGGAGAGTTATTAAGCGGTATTGACATATCCATAAAAAAGAAAGCAGTGATACTTTCACAGGACTAGGCTTCCTGATACAAATAGTGTGGTTTTAGAGGCAAGACGTGTTGAAGAAAAATCCCTTATAAATTTTGAAGTTAACAAAACATCCTTGTCAGTTAAGTCTGAAGATTCCAAGACTCAGTCACTTAAGTTCGAAGAGTTCAAGACCCAAGCATTTCCGTCTGAAGGTCACCAGACCCAGAATTTATGGTCTGACGATCTCCAGACCCTATCAAAGTCTAAAGTCAGTCAGACTCAGTTTTTGCAATTTTTGCCAGGCTGTCAGTCGTTTATTCCTTACGGGTTAAGGAAATCAAGATTTGGATATTATCTTCCTTAATTTATCCATAAAAGATTTCTAGCTGTGAATCTAAGGTCGAAAGATTTTTGGAATTAATTCGTTGAAGATCAAGCAAGTTTTGGAAGAATCCACTTTTGGAAACTCAAGATCCTGATTGTATGGGTGAGCAGGATTGACGAGCTATCTTCCACTTTTATTCGACAACGATAAGATCACCTAATTGATTCATTCCAACAGGTAGATTGGATGAACTCTTGGAAAGTGCTAACGGCTATGGAGGCATGAAGGGATATTTAAGGCGTGTCATAGTTGTTCGAATGAGAGTATGAGTCGATAGAAAATTTCAAAGTTTAATCCTCTGAAACTTCTTGTTCTCAAAATCTCTTGAGCTCAAATTGTGTACTAAGGAGAGATACTTACAGTGTGATATTGCGAGAAGGTGTAGAATAGACCTTCAACAAAAGAAGTCTAGATCGTATACTGTAAAGCTCTCGATTGTTACATAGTGATTACAGCCAATTAGCTGCCAGCGTGGAGAGTGGACGTAGGCTTACACTAAGCCGAACCACTATAATCTTTGTGTCAAAATTCTCTTTCCCTACTCTATTTATTTTAATAGCTGCGTGATTCATTTATTTCTGATTTTATTTCAAGCCAAAGGATTTTGGTTAAAGGTTTGAAAAAGAATTTCATAAACATCTATTCACCCCCTCTAGGTGTATTTACTAGCCTTTATCAATTG
The DNA here is from genome assembly GCA_014182555.1 of Eucalyptus erythrocorys. NCBI lineage: Eukaryota > Viridiplantae > Streptophyta > Magnoliopsida > Myrtales > Myrtaceae > Eucalyptus > Eucalyptus erythrocorys. The sequence goes on along the minus strand of CM024598.1, from coordinate 14,131,213 downwards.
GTATCAGAGCAGGTTGCTTATTTATTAGAAGTGTTTATACTTTCTAAAGCTAAAGATTTATGGCTAGTATTTTGGCTCCAGGTTTGATTGAAGGCCAAAACAACACCCGACCTCCTTACTTCGATGGAAAGGAATACAACGTATGGAAAAACAAGATGAAGGCATTCCTAAGATCCAAAGATCCTCAGGAATGGGATGTAGTAGAGAAAGGAATTGTTCCTGAAGTTGCATCAACCACAGGGAAAGAAATAGCTGATGGAATGGGATTGTCACAAGCCGAAATTTCAAAGAGACAAGCCCTTGATGCAAAAGCTATCTACTCTCTATATTGTGCCTTATCTCTTACTGAGTATAACAAAATTTCATCTTGTGAAATAGCTAAAGAAGTTTGGGATAGATTGCACGTCACTTATGAAGGAATAGATTGGGTCAAAGAAACCAAGATCAATATCCTTCTTGGACAATATGAAGCCTTCAAAATGAAGCCAGGAGAATCCATCACGGATATGTTAAGTCGATTTATAGAAATTGTAAATGGCTTGGCATACCAAGGACAACTAATCTCAGGGCCTATGAATGTCAATAAGCTGTTGAGAGGACTCTCCAAAGATTGGAATCACGTAAAGACTACCATAAGAGAAACACAAAGGATCATGCATCTTTCTGTAGATGAGTTGGTTGGCACACTTCAATCATATGAAGTCGAGCAATTCAATAAGGACTTTGACACCAAAGGTAAGAAGTCGATTGCTTTAAAATCTAATGATGATTCTGATGTTATAGATTCAGAAGAAGACTTGGATGACGAAGAGCAGGCACTTCTGATTAGAAAGTTCAAAAAGTTAAATAGAAATGGTAGAAAGTTCAATGGAAAGAGACAAAACAATCAAAGATTTCAAAAGAAGTCAAATGAAGAAGACGATACCAACAAGGATGCTATTTGCTTTGAATGCAAGAAAAAGGGACACATTAGACCCAACTGCCCCTTAATAAAGAAAAAGAAAGGAAAACCAAAAAAATTCAAGAAGACACTCAAAGTTGAAACATGCAGTGACACAGAATGTGAAGAGAGTGATGAAGAGTATGCCAATATCTGTCTTATGGCAGACTCAGACTCAGACTCAGACTCAAACAACGATGTCAAGGTTAGAAATTTAAAAATTCCTACCAAAGTGTCAAATTACATTAATAAACTTTGTCTCAGTCTTAAAGACTCTCTTAAAAGGATTTCTGAACTAAAAAGGGAGAGTTCCAAATTGAAACAACAAGAAAAAACCTTGGTTGAAAAAGTTGAAAATCTAGATAAGTGTCTTGTTGTTTCAAAAGAAAATGAAATTGTCCTTTCAAAAGAAAATGCCTACTTGAAAGAAGATCTTTTGAAAGTCAAAAAGAAAATTTCAATGGGATTCGAAAAATTGGACAAAATTCTTTCAATTCAAAGACCCTATTTCAATAAATCTGGTCTAGGAATGACACATGAAACCATTCCTTTGATTAATTTTCCGAGGGTAAAAGAAAGAATCAAGAATAGGCTTACAAAATCTTTTTACAAAAATCATTTTCAAAAGGTTTTTGTAAAGCATGTTGGAAGAAATGCTCTTAAATGCTTAAAGTGTAAAAGCCTAGAACATTTTGAAAAGGATTGTCCCAAAGTTTGAAAACCTGTTAAGAAGAGTTGGGCAAAGACTGTTTACGGTACTAACAATGTTGGACCCAAGAAAGTTTGGGTACCAAAGAAAACTTGAGTTCTTCATTTAAATGCAGGTCACTATCAAGAAGAAAATCAAGTGGTATTTGGATAGTGGCTGTTCAAGACACATGACGGGAGATTCAACTTGCTTCACAAAACTTTCTCAAGTAAAAGGTGGAGATGTTTCCTTTGGTGGCAATAACAAAGGAAACATTGTTGGTCGAGGAATCGTGAAAATAGGAAACCTCACAATCAACAATGTTTCTCTAGTTGAAGGGTTAAACTATAATTTTTTGAGTATTAGTCAGCTGTGCGACACTAGATATAAGATCAACTTTCAAGAATGATACATGTTCTGGAACAAGCAAAGATCTCTTACAATCATTTATTGGACGAAGACATGGAAACATCTATTTGCTGGACATAAAGTCTTATAGTTCTCAATGCTTGATATCGATTCAAGATGAAGCCATACTCTGGCACAGAAAGCTTGGACATATCAACTTAAAGCAAATTGCAAAAGTCTTATCCAAAAAGCTTGTTCGAGCACTTCCTAACCTGAAATATCAAAAGCATGAATTGTGCACACCTTGCGTACTTGGAAAACAGGTTAGAAATTCTTATAAATCAATAAATCAGGTATCTACTAAACGTGTTTTGCAGCTATTACACCTGGATTTGTTCGGTCTAACAAGAACTCAAAAGATTGGAGGTAAAAGATATTGTTTGGTAATTGTAGATGATTATTCTCATTTTACTTGGGTATTCTTTCTCTCAAATAAATCTGAAACTTTATTTTATTTTATTAAGTTTGCTAAGAAATTCAAATTGAGAAAGGGTATACAATTTCAAGTATTCGAACCGATCATTGTGGTGAATTTGAGAATCAAGAGTTTGCTAAATTTTGTGATGACTTTGGCATTCAGCATAATTTTTCATCCCCATACACTCCACAACAAAATGGAGTTGTAGAGAGGAAAAATCGTTCTTTGCAAGAAATGGCAAGAACTCTTTTGATTGAAAGTAATATTTCACTTCATTTTTGGGCTGAAGCAACTTCTACTGCATGCTACATTATAAATAGAATTTTCCTAAGACCTATTTTAGAGAAAACACCTTATGAATTGTTCAAAGGTAAGAAACCTATAGCCTCTTATTTTCATGTATTTGGTTGTAAATGCTTTATCTTAAATAATTCAAGTGATCGAATTGGTAAGTTTGAAGAAAAATCAGATGAAGGAATTTTCCTTGGCTATTCAATGACAAGTAAAGCCTTCAGAGTTTTTAACAAAAGGACTTAGACTGTGGAAGAATCCATGAATGTGAAATTCGAAGACTCAGTTCAAAATCAGACTCAACCTGAAGATTATGAATCTGGCCAAGTGTCTACGAATTTTCTTGAAGAAAATTAAATCTCAGATGTTCAACCGCAAATCAAATCAGTTGCTCCAACTGAAACAGTGACTCAGCAAAATGAAAAATCAATTACAAATTGGAAGCATAAATCCAATCACCCTGCAGATCTCATCATTGGAAATATAGATGAAGGAGTTCGTACAAGATCCAAAAGGCGTGAAGAGTCTAGTGCTCTAGCACTTGTTTCTGAGATTAAACCCAAAACTATAGAAGATGCATTGAAAGATGAAAGCTGGATTGAAGTCATGCAAGAAGAATTGAATCAATTCAAAATCAACAATGTTTGGGAACTCGTTCCTAAGCCAAAAGGTAAGTCAATTATTGGTACTAAATGGGTTTTCAGGAACAAACTGGATCAACAAGGAAAGATGGTGAGGAACAAAGCAAGACTTGTGGAAAAAGGTTATACACAAGAAGAAGGAATTGACTATGATGAAACCTATACTTCGGTAGCAAGGTTAGAAGCTATAAGATTACTTCTTGCTTTTACTTGCTTTAAAAATTTCATATTATTCCAAATGGATGTGAAGAGTGCATTTCTAAATGGAATTATCCAAAAAGAAGTCTATGTGGAACAACCGCCAGGATTTGAAGATCCAAGAAAACCAAATCTTGTCTTCAAGCTGAAGAAAGTCTTATATGGTTTAAAACAGGCACTTCGAGCTTGGTATGAAATGTTAAGTAATTTTTTTAATTCAAAGTGGTTTTTCCAAAGGTAAAATAGATACTACTTTATTTATCAAAAGAGAAGGGAAGGATTTCATAATTGTTCAAATTTATGTTGATGACATAATATTTGGTTCTTCTAATGAAAATCTTTGCAAGAATTTTTCGAGATGTATGCAGAATGAATTTGAAATGAGCATGATGGGTGAATTGAACTTCTTTTTGGGACTTCAAGTTAAACAATCAAAAGAAGGAACTTTTATTCACCAAGAAAAGTATGCAAAAGACCTCATCAAGAAGTTTGGAATGGAGAATTGCAAGAAGATTGAAACTCCAATGTCAAGCTCATTAAAGCTGGACAAAGATAAAGAAGGAAAGAGTGTAAACCAAAAACTATACAGGAGCATAATTGGTTCACTTATTTACCTTACTGCATCTAGATCTGATATTTTATTTAGTGTTTATATTTGTGCTAGATTTCAATCTAATCCTAAAGAATCTCACATGACTACTGTGAAGCGTATTATCAAATATGTCGCAACCACATCTAAGCTAGGTCTCTGGTATTCCAAAGAAGGAGATTTTACTTTTCTTGGATATTCTGATGCTGACTTGACTGGCTGTAAAGTGGATAGGAAAGCACTATAGGTACATGTCAACTATTGGGAAACAGGTTAGTATCTTGATTTTCAAGAAAACAAGGTACCGTAGCTCTTTCAACTGCTGAATCATAATATACAGCTCTTGGGAGTTGCTGTTCTCAAATACTATGGATGCAACAATAATTAAAAGATTTTGGAGTTGAAGAATCTTGCATAGAAATCAAGTGTGACAACAGCAGCGCGATCAACCTTACAAAGAATCCAATACTTCATTCAAGAGCAAAGCACATCGAGATCAAGCATCATTTCATTAGAGACCATGTTCAAAATTGTGAACTGATGATTCAGTTCATTGATTCAAAGAATCAATTGGCGGACATATTCACAAAGCCCCTTGAGAAAGCTCACTTTGAATCAATTCGCTCAAGACTGAATATCGTAAGATTTGAAGAGGTCTAGACTCAAAACTAGAGTCTTAAAAAGTTCAGACTCAAAGGTAAGGTCTGAACGTGTTCAAACTCAAAGGTAAGGTCTGAAAGAGTTCAAATTCTGAGATAAAGTTTGGAAACTCTCAGACTACGATGTAAAGTACGATTGTGTGTTTTGTTATTCTTTATCTTTTTATTAATAATTATTTTTGAAATATCGAAATCTGATTTTTATTCGATTTCTGACACAATTATGGCATTTTTCTTTTTCAAAATTTGCAGTTTACTTTTTCAAAATTGGCAGTTTTTCTTTTTTCCTTCTAGTGACGGTTCAGTATCTTTTTTTTTTTTTTTAATCTTTTCTTGCTATTTATACTTCCGAATCGTCATCTTCATCTGTCACAACGTTCAAAAGTCATCTCGTTTTCTTCCTCTTAAAACCCTAAAAGCTTAAAGATTTCTCCACTAGCATCCCTGTTTGATTTCTTTCCTCAGCAAAAATCAAATCTTTTTGCAAACAAGTTGAGTATTTGCTCATGATTCAAGCATGTCTTCAAAAAAGTCATCAAGACTTGCTGGAAAGGGACCACAGATGCGACAAGAGGGTCTTACTAGAGTGGACCTAACAGGGGAAGAAGATTCTCCACAAAGGGAGACTCCGAGTCAACAGTTTGAAGAAGAAGAAATTACCGAAGCTGCACCGGTAAGAACCTTAAGACCCAAGCTTGCTTATTCTCTGTACAAAAAGTTGAAAGATGGGGGTACAGAGTTAAGGATGATAGATGATTTTTTGAAGGAGAGATGATATAAGAATGAATATATTTTCTTGAAAGAAATGGAAGATTTAGGTATTGTTGACAAAGGGCTCGCATAGAGCACACGTGAAAATATACTTAGTGATCCGCGGTATGGAACCGCCAATCAGCCAATGGATGATGATGAGAGGCTGTTCTCTCAATTCCAACCATGGATGGGTGTGGCAGTGAACACCATCGATCCCCAAGGAAGTTTATTTCGCTCAAGAGAATATGAGCGAATCTATACTAAGTTGCTGAAGAGAGGAGTAATGAATCCTAGAAGTGTCGATTTTGATTTCCTTGATTCAATCAAGATAAACTTCAAGGAAAAATTCTCCAAGTTGAAGCTTGAAAGGTTCTGTACGGATGAGACAAGTGGACATCCTGAACTGACAGCATATTTTTATTCGAACCTGTCATTTTTAGATGCAAACAGGTTGTCCTTCACTTTTATGGACAAAGAATTTGTTGTTAATGTTGACACTATTGCTGATATAATTGGGGTGGAAAGAGGTTGTTTCCAACCAATGGGAGTATCCATTGCATATGCTACTCTTGAGATTGTGCGAGATAGGAGTTTGGAAGGCAAAATATCCTACACTAGGATGAATGCCTCTAATGTTCTACTGCACAAAATCATCATCAATTGTCTCCGACCGAAGGCTACCTCTAAAACTGATGTCTCAAAAATAGAGGCCAAGCTTATGTTCACTCTAAATGAAGGCAGGCCCTTTTCACTTCCCCATGTTATCCTATTCCACATGTACAGAATAGTGGTGAAGGATAAAGACCAATTGCCCTACTCATCTCTTGTTACCAGGTTGTTCAGGCACTTTAAGATACAAATTCCTGCACCTTTATGCCTGACCAATTTAAGTCTAATACTTGTGGGTTACAAGATGGTAATGAAGATGAAGCTTCAAGAGTTGAACAAGGCACTGGAAGAACTGAAGGAGAAGACACCTTCAAAAGAGTTGGCCACTGCTGCTACTAAAAGAAAGGGCAAAGAGCCCATGGCTGTTCCCGAGAAAAATAGAAGAAAAGTCATCTTACAGGATGAGGATGATGAAGAAGATTTTGATGATGCCATGACTCTTTCTGCTCTAACAAGGTTAAGGAGCACAGTTAGTTTGAGAGCTGATAATCAAGAGAAAGCAAGGAGAGAAGCAGAAGCAAAAGAAGAAGCAGAGAGAATGAGAAGAAGAGAGGAAGAACAGAGAAAGAAAGAAGAGGAAAGGAAGGAAAAAGAAGAAGAAGAAGAAGAAGAGAAATAGAGGAGAGAAGAAGAGAAACAGAGGAAAGAAGAGGAGAGACAGAAAAGAGAAGAAGAAGAGTAAAGAAGAGAAGAAGAAGAAGTCAGAAGAGAAGAGGAAGAGAGAAAAAGGAGAGATGAAGAGGAGAGCAAGGCTCTTGAAGATTTTAATGAAGAATTTAAGCCATTCTCTACTCAAGAACACTCTGGAAAGGAGACTAACCTACATCACACTGATGGAGCTGAGATGGAATACGACGAAGATTACTTGACTCCACCCATTGGCAACACGACAGGGGGAGCTGCTGCTGATCAAGGTACTTTATCGTCATTACATTACAGTGATGTTAGTAGGTCTAGTGCTGATGCAGAAGACATTTATGCATCACACTTTCCTGAGATTGAGGAATCCTCTCCATTAGAAAGGTAAAGGGCTGAAAAGGAAGCATCTAGCTTTCAGACTCAAAGAATAGAGTCTGCTGGTCCTAGTTCAGGTAACGCTAATTCAACAGCATTTTCACAACTGTTGGATATCATGCTGGACCTTAAAAAGTAGGTTTTTGGGATGGATTATGAGCTGAGAGACCTCAAGAAGGAAATGCTGGCTACTTCCTCGTCGATGCAAGACCAAATCAATGCTCTCAAACTTCAAGTGGAATCGAATATAAAGGGCAATGAGTTGGATTCAGTAAAGGAAGCTCTCACCAGCCTTGAGAAGACAGTACAATTGCTCAGTGAATACCATCTTGTTCGCATTCCAAAGGAGCCTTGACTTTTATTAGACCCGTTAAATGGGTGGGTCGGGTCGGGTTTGGGTCGGGTCATAAATGGTCTGACCCAAATTGACCCATTTAACCCGTTTATGACCCGTTTATTGTAATGCAAAAATTTTGACCCATACCCAACCCAACCCATACCCGACCCATACCCAACCCATTTAACTAAACTTAATTTATTATTATATATAAATATATATATTTAAAAAATGGTATTGCTAAAATAATTTTATACAACACAAATTTAATGGACAATTTTTATAATTTTTAAAATAACTATTTTAAAAAATCGAATTTTAATTATTTCTTATTTTTTAAAAATTAATTATTATTATTATTATTTTTAAATATAATTATTATTTTTATTTGTTTAAAAATTAAACCAGGGCCAAATCCAAAATTATTCAAATGGGTGATCGAGGTTCCACTCATTATTGGATCACAAAGATCACCGTCCCAGGATAAAGCAAGAGAATGGCTGCTTACCATCTATTTCTATACGATTATAGATATATAAATGTTGACATATTTTGCTAAGCCCTCCAAAAATAGGAGAGAGAACAACAAATGAAACGTCTTGGTATAAAGCAAGTGTTCAACAAAAGAGGAAATCAAAACTATTAAACGTGTAGTTAGAAGCTTAGGACCAACTCTTCAAATGGACGAAGCCAATATCCTGTGAAATGTCATTGAGAAGTTGAAAGGGCGCTTATTGTCAGCAGAGGCCGTGCCTCAACTAATTTGCCTTTTATTGCCTCCCTTTGTATTGTTGCGTCAAATCAAAGGGTGACCCACAGCTTTGGCCGAGCATGTTTCCGCTATCATGACGCTATCGTCGTCGTCCGATTCCATTTGGGATTCCACGGAAATGGAAAGGGTGCAAAGCGTCCAAGAACGCGACCGGAAATATGAATAGCACGAATCAACACCCCGCCCCGCAGCTTGTTGATTCGTGCGATTCATATTTCCGCCGAAATCCCCTGGGGGGGAGGATCTTTACCAGGTGGCGCCGAGGACGGAGACGCCGATGAAGACGGCGGCGACGGCGGCGGCTGACGGCGCAAGGAGAAGGAGTGCTCGGAAAAAGACAGAGGAATTCGCCGGCGAGCTCTCGGCCTCTCGGCGCACGGAGGAGTGCTCGTATGATGGAGGGTAAGCGAGAAAACGAAGACGTCAAAGAGGAAGAGTAAATGGGTTCACTTTAGTGGATTGATAAGTGGGTCATAAATGGGTCTGTTCTCAGACCTATTTAAGACCCATTTATTTCAGCCTTTTAACTTTTAAAACCCATTATGGGTGAAAGCTTGACCCATTAACGACCCATTTAGCTATAAATGGGTCTATAAATGGGTTAATGACCCATTTTGACACCCATAACTTTTATCAACCCAATTCTTGATTCCTCTACCTCCTTTTGATGGGACAAAAAGGGGGAGAGCTTTGTAGATTTGAGATTTGAACTTATTTGAAATTTTATCTATTTCGTTTGTTTTAGACTGTTTATGACTTGACTTTAAACATTTTGTTTGGATTGTTGAACTTATATGACTTTATGCACTGGTTTGATTATTGGATCTGTAAATTTGTGAACTTGCAGGATTATGATATTTGTGAGGATAATTGTTTTTGGACTAACATCTTTCTGTGTTTGCAGAAGTATTCCTCAAAATATGTATGAGTTTTCTTTGCAGGTTATGAGCTTACAAATTTGCCAAGATGTTTTATCACCATCAAAAAGGGGGAGATTGTTGAAGAAAAATCCCTTATAAGTTTTGAAGTTAATAAAACATCCTCTTCAGTTAAGTTTGAAGATTCCAAGACTCAGTCGCTTAAGTCTGAAGAGTTCAAGACCCAAGCGTTTCCGTCTGAAGGTCACCAGACCCAGAATTTACGGTCTGACGATCTCCAGACCCTATCAAAGTCTAAAGTCAGTCAGACTCAGTTTTTGCGATTTTTGCCATGCTGTCAGCAGTTTATTCTTACGAGTTAAGGAAATCAAGATTTGGATATTGTCTTCCTTAATTTATCCATAAAAGATTTCTGGCTGTGAATCTAAGCTCGAAAGATTTTTGGAATTAATCCGTTGAAGATCAAGCAAGTTTTGGAAGGATCCACTTTTGGAAACTCAAGATCCTGATTGTATGAGCGAGCAGGATTGACGAGCTATCTTCCACTTTTATTCGACAACGATAAGATCACCTAATTGATTCATTCCAACGGGTAGATTAGATAAACTCTTGGAAAGTGCTAATGGCTATGGAGGCACGAAAGGATATTTAAGGTGTGTCGTAGTTGTTCGAATGAGAGTATGAGCCGATAGAAAATTTCGAAGTTTAATCCTCTGAAACTTCTTGTTCTCAAAATCTCTTGAGCTCAAATTGTGTACTAAGGAGAGATACTTACAGTGTGATATTGCGAGAAGGTGTAGAATAGACTTTCAACGAAAGAAGTCTAGATCGTATACTGTAAAGCTCTCGATTGCTACATAGTGATTACAGCCAGTTGGCTGCCAGCGTGGAGAGTGGACGTAGGCTTACAATAAGTCGAACCACTATAATCTTTATGTCAAAATTCTCTTTTCCTACTCTATTTATTTTAATAGCTGCGTAATTCATTTATTTTTGATTTTATTTCAAGCCAAAGGATTTTGGTTAAAGGTTTGAAAAAGAATTTCATAAACACCTATTCACCCCCCTCTAGGTGTATTTACTAGCCTTTATCAAGACGGATTTGATTGATGAAAGCTTTTGGCCCAACTTTTAAATTAGAGTCGTAATTGTGGACGGTGTTTCTATATGATCCTTGTATCTCATCCTCTTCTAATAATTTTCAGGTTCTGCCATTATTGGTTCGATCGGGAAAGAGTGTGCAAACCTGTGGTCAAGAATTGCCTGTGCAACCAACGCCATCGTCTGTGAGTTGCACTTATCTTTTTGTTTCATGTTATTTGTTTTCATACTATGGTTTGACATTGCCAGTGAAAGTAAACCTCATATTGTCTCTTTTTGAAGTGTTGTCATGGTTTTAGAAGATTTAAGTATATCCATTTTAGACCTTGGGTTCTTTTCTCGGAGTCTTTCGGCTTGCAGCCCTGTTTATTTCCCTCATGGCTAAAGATTGATTGGTTTCCGGTCGAGTACAAACGATTGGTTTTCGATTGAGTACAAAAGGTTGATTAAGTATTCTGATGCAATTGATGTAGATGGTGACCATGGTCTTGATCTCAATCTAGGGATATCAGCTTCTTCTGAGGGAATGGTGGAAACCTTAGAGCCCTCAGGCGACATGCGTCACGGAAGTAGTTTGAGGGTAATACTAGGGAACATTATCTTGATTTCCTTTTTCTTTTGTTTATACTCTTTAGCTCCATATATTTAATGAGGAGGCTCAGATTATTACTACTTTGTGACTTCCAATGGTATACGTATCCACTAAAAATGCTTCTCGGGTAGGAAACTCGCCGCATCCCGGGGTGATCCATCTGTTCAAGGTTTATCAATGACATCTGGACAACCTCCTCCTTGGATTGGTGCTTGAACTGATGTTTCTGGGATTTTATGCATCAATCTAAATTTTTGGTTATGATATGGAGATATTCATGTACAAATATGCCAAGACTTTGTGCATGCTATTCCCTGTTTTATGTGCTGCTTCATGGATGGAGCTTCAATTAATTCATTACCTTGTGGGTGTCAATCTAGAGTTTTCTAAATAGTGCTTGATGATGCATGTTGTCGCGCTGTTCTAATCCTATGAGCCTAACTGTCAATTGTTTGAAAAGAGTTTTTCAAATCTGAAAATGGAAAAAAAAAAAAAAAAAAAAAAAAAGAACCTGTTGGAACCTGGAACCGACCTTGAAACCTATAACAGGGTAGGTTCTAAGTTCTTGATTTTGACGGGTAGGTTCCAAGTTCTAAAAAATGAGGAACCTGTACCTGAGGGTAGGTTTTAGGTTCCAGATGGAACCGAACTGGAACCGGGAACCCCTCACCCCCGATAGTCAGGCAACTTTACATATAGCCAACAATCCTGTTTATCATGAGTGTATTAAGTATATTGAAGTGGATTGTCATTTTATTCATAATGAGATACTTAATGGTAACATTCAAACAGATTACGTACGTAGTTCAATGCAGCTAGCTGATATCTTCACGAAGGCGTCAAGAAAGGGTTAATTTAACTTTCTTCTTCGCAAGTTGGGCATTCGAGATCTCCATGCTCTGACTTGAGGGGGCATTGGAAAAGTAAACATATTGGAAAGGCAGCTGTGGTATGCTTTTATTTAGGTCGTTTACTTAGAAAGTTTTGTGTGCATATCTTTTTTATTGTGTGGTCCTTGTATTTTTGGTAGTTTAGTCTAATTAGGAGTTTGTTTGATAGTTATATCTTCTTATATACATGTTGCGTTTATGTAGCAATGAACAACATAATTCTCATTCCAAAATTACTAAGTTCTTTTACAATCATTGCCATCAATTGGTCACCTTGCACTTGGCTGCCCCGTGGCCACGTGGAGGCGAAAAAAGGAAAACAAGAACTGAAAATTCGGACAGACACGAGTCCCCCGAAGAGATGAAATTCCCCCTTTTATGGTGATTGCGTTTCAGTCTCAAACTCAAAATAGGAATCCAATTCGAGATGCCGCGGCTTTATCGAACGGTGCAAAGCCGGACACAGCCGTGGCCAAATGGCCACGCAATCGAATCATGTCCTGCCCACACAAATGTTGCTGTCTCACCGGTTTCTGCCTTGTCTGAATTGACCCCTCATGAACAAGAGGATCTCAAAACTAGATCACATGGGGAACCACATCCTAATAATTTTGTCTACTGACGTCGTACTCCATGTTGGCTTTTCGGATGGGATTGAAAGTTGACATACATAAATAGCGAGGAATCCATTGTATTGAAACAACTGGAAGTTTCAACTCATCGCCCCGTGATTTTCTTTCGAGGTTGACCGCCCCAAAGGATTTGATGAACCGGTGCCGAAGTTCATAGACACATCTAGAGATGATCGGACATGACATTAGAAATAAATTTACCGACAAATTAGAGGCTAGGCTTTCAAGGGTTTGAATTTATATTGGCTAGAACGTGTTAAAGCTTGATGTGTTATTGCACGTGCAAGTGTTACTTCATATCTCGTTTCTTGCACGCATGATGATAATCTACCTTTGAAGGAAATATATAAAGGCTTGAATGTAACAAATGACAAAAGTCAAAATCAACAAATAAATTACAATTCAAACTTCAATCATGAATCGATTATATCCCTATTAATGTTATTTACTTCTCCAATTAAGCACTCTTTACATAATTGTAAATTGTGAATAGGTAGACTAACTTCATCATATTATTTTTATTTATGGATTCCAACTAAAACGAGATACTGTGTGCTACAGAATCTTTGATGGGTCCACTTATCAGGGTGAGAATTAAGAATAATTCTTAAATTGTTTTAATAAATTTATATTATTATTATTTACTGGATTTAAACCCCTTAGGGGTAGAATGATTTTTCACCAGGATTTTTCTAGGGAGGGTCATTGCGCCATGACTCAATTGTGATTGGCACAATGTTATAGTTCACATTCTTTGACTTCGTAGGATAAAATATTATTTTCCTGTCGAAATTATTGAGTTTCGGTCTACCAATAATGGATTTAGCATGTGTAGCATATGATGGTGGTCTATCTCGATAGGTGAGATCCATGATTGAAACCAGGACCCTGATGGGTTAAAACTCGTGCTAAAGACAAAACGAATTATTGCAACATATAACATAATAACCTAGTGGGGGGAAAAATAAACATTTTCAGCTTTAATAATTGAAGCCCATGTCATGATGTTGAATCAGTCCTTGCTTTAGTGAAACGACATTTGACTTATGTTATTGTAAGCTCCTAGATTTATCCTAGATATTTTCAACCTTGCCATAGAAGAAAACGCAAATAGTGAATTCTTACCAAGTAGTAGAAAGAAATGTCAAGAAATAGAGATATAGAATGATTTCTTGCTTTACTAACTCCGTTATGCATCATCAGTGCCAATGATCGCAAATCTTTTTTGGTATGATATGATGCAGACTAAAATGTCAGTGGAAAATCTGAAGAAAATATTGAGCTAGAAAATTTGGAAAAAAATTAGAAAAAGAAAAGAGGGTTTTGGAAATTATTTGGAAAAAAGAAAAAAGAAAATGAGAGATAGAACTAGAAACGATCACATCCCAGGAACACTTGGGTACAGAAGCAGCCAAAATTCCAGGGCTCAGAAGAAGCCTCCACTGAATTCAACATCCCCTGTACAAGACAAAAGATGATAACTTTCTCCATTTTTTTTTTTTTTTTTGCCTCTCTTTTTTTTTTTTTTTTTAATCCCTTTTTGGTTGGGTTTTCAAGAAAGCCAAACCAAGATCAGGAATAGCTAGGTTTTTCTCTGCTTTCTGTTACCATCAATCAGTACAGTGAGTATGGTGATTCATCACCAAATTTGTGAGGTGCTGGTTGATCTTGAGTACTTCTTAGAAGACGAAGAAGAAGAGGAAGACAATGAAGAAGAAGAAGAAGATGATGAAGACGACAGATCGCCAGACCTCCTCCTCAGCATCTGCCTCATCCCATCAGCGACCCTGAATGCAGGGCTGGACTTGTACTTTCTGCAGAAGGACATGTGAGCTCCCACGGCGTCTTCAACCCCGAATGGCTTCTTGTTGTTGCTGTTGGCTCTGTTTACTTCGTCCCGCACGGCCTCCGAGCACAAGCCGCAGAGCCATTTGCCTTCAAATTTGGACTTCACTTGGGATATGTAGTCTTGTGTGCAGTCCTCCTTCAGCCCGCAACACTCGCACTTCACCATTTCAATCTCCATACTCTGTTCTCGTTCCTCTCTCTCTCTCTCTCTCTCTCTCTTTCTCTCTCTCTCCTCACCTTCCGGGTCTTCTTTTTTTCTAGGGTTTGTGTTTGGGCGGTCTGAGGACTTTTTTTCCCAGAGTCTCGAGTCAGGAGCTAAAAAGTGATCAATTTGGTAGACTCTGCCGTAAATTGAGGATGCCTTTTTATAGTTGGGCTTGACTTATGCAAATATGAGAGAGAGAGAGAGAGAGAGAGAGAGAGAGAGAGAGAGTGGGCATGGGGGAGAGCAATGAATGATTTCTTTACAATTTCTTTTTTGTTTCATTTTTCACTGACCCATTAGAGTTGGTGCCTCATCACATGAGATAGTTTCTGGTGTATTGAAAGTGGTGCAAGGCTCTGAGTCTCTTGAAGAGGAGGAGAACGTTTCTATAGCATTTTTTTTTTTCTTTTGGTTCATAACATTTTTAGAGCATATGCGTAGAGGTAAATTGAAAAAGTTGGTCTAGGGCAGTGTAAAATAGGGATAAAGTCACTCTCAATTTCTGTACTTACAATTTAGAATTGCCCTTCTACCTTTTTTCCCTATTCAAAATGGCCGTCATTCTTTTATAAACAATTCATAGTCATATACTTGTTTAATTTGATTGGTGTTAAGGCTTATGATTTGCTCAAATTTCTCACAT
This sequence comes from Eucalyptus erythrocorys, assembly GCA_014182555.1. Taxonomy (NCBI): domain Eukaryota; kingdom Viridiplantae; phylum Streptophyta; class Magnoliopsida; order Myrtales; family Myrtaceae; genus Eucalyptus; species Eucalyptus erythrocorys. The sequence continues at coordinate 14,116,047 of CM024598.1, read as the reverse complement.
GATGCCAAATAAGCGCCCCATCACCAACAATCATCAAAGAGGCGGGCGCCACCTCAAGGTGGTGGTGATCGTTGTCACCTTGGGGGAGGGAGTTTTCGGGTTAGAAAAATTTAACATCATTAAAATCATATTAGCAAATCAATCATCAAATTCCTCTAAGGATGTAAATATAAGAACTGATAAGATTTTTAACTGCTAGCAATTCCACCGTCTTATGTGAATCATCATAGATTTTTCATCTCTTGGCACAATTGTCCGAATCATGTGCTCTCTCTTAATCTTGAATACAACTATTTGAAATATTTGTTGTTGTAGAGAGCGAAGATGGTTTTTTTCAAATTAAATGAAGTGGTTTGCGCCCATTAACCTCCTTCGACACCCATCCTAAACCATGAACAAGGTATTTTTTGCAGATTATATGGAATAAGATGGTTTTGTACTCATTTATCTTGTCCAGACCATTTATACCTAGACTCAATTACCCTTTCATTATAGTCTTGTTTAACTAACACCTCCCGTCTGTCTCCTTTTACAATGCAAAATTCAAATATTTGATATTGATAATTTGTCTTCAAACTTTGAAAATTTATACCATTATAGGTAGTTTACAAATTACAATGTCAAAATTTCAGCAGCACAGTCTTTCGATGTCAAATTGTTCACCAGGCAATGGTGTTTACTATTTACCAAAGTGAAATCATAAGCAATTCGATAATTCGCTCGGTTAACCATCTCATAAGAATTTGAAAAGTCACGCAATAAATCAAAATGAATTAATTCAATAACAAGTTCTTAATAGTCCTCACGTCATTTTCCTATTGAATGCTTTTTACATTTGTTGCTTTCCAAGGCGAAAGCAAAAGGCTCTAAATTTCCCCAAAGCTTAAAATAATTAGAGAATTGGTGTAATATCCGATTTCAATAAGCATAATTGTCTTCCTCGCTTAACACCTTTTTTCAAACCGCATGTTTTGCATTCCATTATTTTTTTTTCATCGACCAACAGTATACATGGAACATCTATTAGAGATTATTCGGATGCTCAAAACATTAGGAGAAACATTTTTGATGTATTGCCTGCAACATATTAGACAATAATTGAGAGAGAGAGAGAGAGAGAGAGAGAGAGAGAGAGAGAAGTCCAGTGGAGAAGGCAGCCATAATTTACTCCATGTTCTCAGGGACATGGGCAGTGGAAAATGAGACAATGTGGTCAGGGGGGCCTCATGAGTGGCCTTTTCTAAGCATTTTATAGAGCGACACAGTTCATCGGGCAATAGAAAATTCATTAGGTTACATGTTCTTCTCCTCTCTCCTTTGTCATTTTGCAAATGCATTGGTAGTTGGAAACTCCATATAGTTATTCTATTCTCACCTTTTCTTTCGCCCCCTTTGACGGTTACTTTCAGTTGAACCGATCGTTGAATGGCTTTTTCCTTGGCTTCGCTCCACCAAGCCATGGCTCGAGCTTCTGGCTCAGACATATGTCTCTATTTTCTTGCTCTTTCTTCGGGTTTAATGAGCTTAATTTCTGTTTTGTCCCTCGTGCAAATATTAAGTTGTTTATAACGCCAGATTTTATGCGCATATCAGGTTATCAAGAGTAATGGTTAGGCGAAAAAATCATTGACGATGGACCTAATGAAAATTTTTATTGGATACCGGTTCTTACTTTTCGACCGATATTGAACCACCCTTATTATACCTCGAGGTTGTTCAAAGGATGCATTATGTGGGGACAAGAACAATTCATAGGTGACATTTTTCTTTCTTTTTAAGTACAAGGATGAGAAAGTCTGTAGCCAATAACCTTCCTCGGGCTTGAAATATCACATATGTCGTAAACAATTTTCTAAGTGATAGGCTCCTAAAGGGACTCAAGGATGGGCAAGCCCTCCTCGAGTAAATGCAATACTTTTTATTCCCCAAAAGTTTTATGGAATCATTATTAACTTTTTAAAAAACTCAAACATTTTAAATAAATGCGTGATTTATTATTTAAATATTTTATCACTCCCCTTTATACTTAGTCTTTTTTTTTTTTTACTTAGTACTAAATGTGAAAATATCTCATTGGGGAGATCAATAGGAACTTGAAAGATTCGACTCAAAATATCTTGTTCTAATATCATCTGAGGTGGTATGACATCACTTCGCACTGTTTTAAAAACTTAAATTTTTCAGATGCATAAATGAATTTATTACTTAAATTTCTACCACTTTATATCTACATCCTGATTTCTCAAAGGGGAAAGAGAAGTAACAAGGTTGCGGTACACTTCGGACGGTTGAATGTAATTCTAAAATGGGAATCGATTCTACAATAATTGATGACCCTTTCCTTCACCTGCTTTCTGTCTTGTATTGGGCAAATGATTGTTTTTCAATGTAGAAGGTATATATTTTATCATGTGACTTTTGGTTTGTAGTCAGAATCGTTTGGTCCTTTTGCATATAAGGGCATTTTCATACCCATTTCCCCAACCCCCCCGATTTGTTCACATCCCACCCTTCGCCATTTTCTCTTGTCCTCTCCATTGACTTGCACATGTAAAACCCTTCTTCCTTCATTAAACCTTTTCTATCACAAATTGAAAATTCATGTGTTTGGTCATGTTGGACCATCTCGCATCACTTTCTTGTTAATGCGATTCTTTCTTTCTTTTGGCATCACCATTGAAAAGGAAATATATCGGTTGCTCAAAATAGATGACACAATGCCTGAAATTTCCACACCATGTTGAGTTGCTTAACGAGTAGGGTATTGAGCGTGCTTAACCCCCACATACGACTTGGGGTTGCTTTCTCCATCGCTTTAGTTCTCCATCACGTCATCTTTTGCTCGACAATTTTGTCAAAAAGAGTGTGCTTGAACTTGGGATATGGCTCTTCATCATTGGCTGGGTTTCATCCGTCCAAATTTGTACTCGTACCTTTCCCTTAGGGCTCCATACCCATTCGATTTGACCAATGACTATTGTCCGAGTAAGCTTGCTTGGTACTTCAGTCTGTGGTATTGACAACGTGGAATAAGGCAAACCAGAATCCACATTTGAAATGAACTATTAACTACATAGAGTGCAAACAATTGAAACTTGGCTCTGATACCTTGTATGAAAGTTTTATCAATATATTCATGTCGTTATTTGGATTAATAAGTGATTTATGACACGTGCCTCTGTAAATTATCTTTGCACAGTCAGTAGACCTAACATGAGTCTACATACGGATTACAATATCAGGATTTTTATTCCAGCTGAGTTCTTCAATTGCCAATGAATTTTGTTAAGGCATGCTTCCTTATTGGTCGTTGGAATTGCATCATTCTTAATTCACAAATCACACACACACACATCTATATATAAATAGATGGTAAGAGGTATTCTGACAATAATAATAAAAATTCAAGGTGCTAAAGGACTCTTGATGGACCAAATTTTTTATTACATGTATAGCTGCGGCCTTTTGCCTTCCTTGTAACCCTAGTATCTATTAGAAGAGAACCACCCTGAAGAGATATATGTGCATGGTCCACTTAAAGAGTGGAGATTTTGATTGAATCCCCAGTACATGGATCGTAATCATTCCATGAATGTCAAAACCACGCATGATCCCACCACAATCTAATCATCAAGATTGATTTCAACGTAAGCAACAATTGAAAAAGACTCATCAATGATCAGGCGCAGTCATGATCTATCATATGGACTGTGCATTGCCTTGCACTTTCAGAAAAAGGAAGAAAGAAAGAGAAATTATTTTGCTCTTGACTTTCTCATGCTTTAGCTCGACCTTATCCAAGAGACCCACATGATGGAGGTTAAGGGGAAAGGACTCCTATGATTGCATAATTGCAAATTTTGAAAGAATGGAGTCAAGTAATTAAAGAGATTCCAGTGAAGATCTCAAAGTTATCTTTGTATTGACTTGCAAGAAAGCAACGACATGTACACGAAAAAAACAAAACAAAAATTATTACTTTTATCACTTGAAGAAGGTAGTACAGAAATACACGTAGGTGCTCATGGAATCATGCATTCACATTGAAAAAGCTGAAACTATCATATCTAAGGATGGTCCCACCTTTACTATTGGTGTGCATGCAATGTGCCTATTATTTGGTTCAGCACTTGCAGTTTGCAAGTTGCATTTACCAACTAGAACCAATCATTTCTCCCTCCATTTTCATCCTTACCCAAAATCATTAGAAAAAGTAAAAAAGCCAATAGAAAGGTCACGTTTTGAGTTCAAATTGGTCCTCTTAAGCTTTTCAGATTATTATCTGCATTTCAAGGAACATCTGAACATACTTGTATATGACCTAGTCTCCATATATATATATGTATCTATGTATACTGGGTGACTTTGTCTCGACAAGTGAACACTATAAACACAGAAGCAGCCAATGACATATCCCTTCTAGAGAGCCGCAACTACGTCCTGGCCTGCTCTATATTTCTCTTCTTTTTTCAAATTTGAGCTTGTCTCCACATGCCCTCATGCTGTCATCTCTTCTAGTTTAATGTAAATCAAAATGAATTCTCATTTTCCTGTGTTAATTCTCTTTGATAAGGGGGCTTCAATTCAAGTAGATGGGAGGCCTACAAATCCAAGGCCTAGGCCTTGTTATGCAATAGAATCTCTCATAATTAGATCATCGGATTCATGTCATAGCACCTGACATTTGCATATTATTAGATTCTAGGGTTTCGGGTAAGAATAGTGAGAAGATCTAAAATTCTGTTTCAACCTCTTGTTTGCCAGTAAATATAGCCCAACTTGAGCGATTTAGATTGATTAGACTCAACTTCGTCCCTATTCTCCCGACAGATGAGACTTTAATTAAAAGGTCCAAGAAGAAAGAAGAGCATCACTACCTCTTGTTTGATGCATAAACAAATAGATTATCTGGGATTTTCTCCCTTTTGGGGTTAGTGCTTCGTTTAAAAATAAAGGTTAATAAAAAACGGCTTCAATGCTTGAAATCTTAGTTACTATCCGAGCAACTTGATCATCTGAACCTTCTATGTGGTATCAAGTCTTTTGACTCATTAATTTACGCAATTGAATCCTTCTGTGACTTGTCTGCGACAACTTCATCAATTCGCTCTTGGAGCACCGCCAAAGTCAGGAGCTGAAGAAAGAGAAGGAGCCTCTCCATGGCAAAAAGTTTCTACATGTATTCAATGCACGAGAGTTCACTGCATTTCAATTGTTAAATTGTGTAGATTCCTCATGGAACTGAGACTTTTTAATAATTAAGATGAAGTGAGTTCATGTACATCGAGCATATACAAAACTTGCTTCTCCATAATTAATAAGAGTTGGCTAATTAAACTTTGAACTAGTGCATGCGCATCAGTTGGCCCTCACAAGTAGTGGCTAGGGGATGATCACAACCTTCACATTAGCCCAGGGTGATCAACTCTACGATGAACTCCCTTCTCCCAAAACTAAAACCTTTTAAGTCTAGGAAACCACATGCCATGTCAACATGGAATGGTATTTTTTTTTAATGTTTTTTAAAATTAAAAATTTATCATAGTTACGAAAAGTAGATAATGGAAGAAACTAATGCTACAAGTTTAACAAAAAGACTCAATTGCAATAAAGGAGAAAAAAGAGACTTAAGAGAATCAAATTCCATGTTAATTGAGAATCAACTATGACTATGGCTATTGGGGCTCCCCTTTTCTTTCACTATGGCCCTTTTTAGGACAAAATTGTGAGCACATGGGTCGAATTGGACAATACCTTATGATGGGACCTAAAGTTCTTCTTTTCTAGTCTTATTTGACTTCATTACATGCACCTCCTCACCTCCTCATGCACAATGATAGAAGTCGAAATTGGAATTCCCCCCCTCCCTTCACTCCTCTCTCTCCTCTATTTCTCCAAACCAAACAAGCAGCTACAATCTCTCCAAACTATTGATTGGCCATCAAATGGGTCCACGAAAACCAAGAAGTGCCCTAGCATGTGGGTTCTTTCGTGTGTTCAACTTGAAGAAACCCCACAAACACGCATCCATGTTTTCTTATAAAAGAGTAATTGTCATCATCAAGAGGCAATTTTCCTACATGTGATGCTTGCGATTGTCCGGTAGATCTCCCACATTTCCAGTGGCCACAGGAGCATTTCATGTCTCTTTCTTTCTGGTCTCCAACAGCAAACCCTGTCCCTCTTGAGACTCAAACTCATACAAAAGCCTAAGCTGCACCATCAATTTGGATTCAGATCTTCTCCACCAGCAATTTTCTTTATCATTATTCTTTTTCTTAAAGTAGGGCAAAGTCTTGTCTCGGCTTGATAATTAGAACATGACCATTTACTCCACTAAATTTTGTATGATAAATTAAGGATATCTACCTTTCTTAGTTAGCAAAGGATAAATTCACTAATCGTTGCAATATAAAAACATGATATAAGAATATATATACCTTATATTCCCAAAAAGATCTTATCTTCCCAAAAAGCAAATAAGTAGTGACGTGTCACAATCTCAAAAGAGAGTTAATTGATAGGATCCAAACTCATAAAGAGGACGACCTATTATAAGTAGTTTGTTCAATTTTGTAAAGTACTGCAAGAGCTAAGTTTACAATGTCATTACATTCATGAGTTGCTTGTGGAAGTATGTATTATATAATTGGCAAGTCGACGTTGTAACATTATCCTAATGTGATGTTTTTCTTTATCCCTGATTGGAGGAAGTTTTGATTGGTTGAAGCAAGCACAGGCCGAAGTTTTGCATGTGGAAAATGTTGACATTTATAACCCATTAATCAAACGCTTGGTTGGAGGACGACATAATATAGTCCTTTCTCCCATTGTTCCATTGTTATTAGAAAAAGAATCACTAATAATCTAATAAAAATTGTCAAATTCGTGGAGAGAGCACGATTTTACACATTAAGAAACTTGAATTCCTTATTTCATTCTTAATTACCAAACAAAACGTTCTGAAATTAAAATGTGGAAGTGAAAATTTGAAAATGAAGATCTCAACCAGATCTTGAGTAATGAGAGTTATCAATAGAAATATTGCGCTCAAACTGGCCAGTCGCTCTTACTAGCTCCAATAGACACATCAACACGAATTGACCAAATTCGGAATCGAAGGATTTTATTTACAAAACTCATGCAAGTTGAAAAAAATTAATTAGATAAATCAAAAGTTCAAGGACTTGATTCACAAACATGTGCAAAGTAATGGACCAAAGGTAGAATGTTACCTCTAAGATAGATGCACACTTGGGTTGAGGGTATATTTTGTGGTTTCTAGCCAGAAGGGCGCTTGGCTTAGCAGTCTCAGCCAAGCCATTGGGATCAAATAATTTATTACATACTTCGCATGTATCTCAATAGTTTTTCCATATGAGTTTGGTCAGCCGCACGTATATATATGCACATATAATGCGAATATATCCAAATAAATTTGCTATATAATATATACTTTTTCTTCAGCTATCATATCACACCCTCAATAGGATTGGCTCCACGCCCTGATCGTGCACAGGGTCAATGATTTCTCACATGGGGCCTTGTCTGTTTCTCCCGTCATCATATGAACTAATGTAATGAAAAAAAGAACATAAAATATTAATAAATGAATTAGCAAAAGGAAAAAGAAAAAAAAAATTGGAGGTGTCATCTTAAAAAAAACCCTTCACATGGTTTCCCACATGCATCCGCTTTAACTCTTGACTCTCATTTAAGGATCTTCCTCTGTACTCATCTAACTGCCTCTTCCCCTCCTCCATATCTTCTCTTGCTTGCAATAAATCATTCGTCAATTTGCCGATTGAAAATGTGTTGTGTTCATGGGAATGAGGAACGCTCTAGATGTTTATAGCCACACCGAATTGAATAGGGGAAGCTCGCCTTAACCATCCTAAGGGTTGGATCGAGTGATTTAACATTTCGTTTGGACATGAAAATTTTTATTTTCGAATCGTGGTATTCTCCACTCAGAGTGATTTTAGAAATGATGGTCACCCTTGTGCAGGAAGTCTTACACAATGCATGCGAGTGAGGTGATTTACATACATTTATAAAGATTAGTCGAGTCGAAAGACTCAGATATCCCACATAAAGAAAAAATGAAAGCTTTTCTTCAACTATTATCTATGTCCACTTTGCCTCCTATAGGATATGAACATCATCCCCAGAAAAAAAAAATAACAATAACTGAATTTAGAAATAGAGATTGTCCTTAACCTAAGAAATTTTTAGCATCATGAATGCTCAAGCATGACCGGAAATCCTACTTTAGGTAGAATGGGTAGTTGAAACAGGAAAGTGATGCCTCAATTGACATTGAAGCCTGTCCCATTAACCATGTCAACTGAACCTTGACTTTAAAGTCACTCAAAAACTTTAAAGATCTAAAAAGTACAAATTGCAAAAAAAAATAAGGTTATACTAACAATTCATCTATTGTTAAGTCAAATTGGATACTTGTAATGGTAACTACAACATATAAATATCGCCTCTGCGTTCGGAAGCCGAAGCGATATCAATAACTATAGACCCATAGTCAGAATTCGATTATCTTGGGGAATCCGATTAGTCTAACATGTTATCATTCCAATTTATTTTGACTCCATTTATTTTGCGAAAAATGAAAAATTTGAAAAATAGTTTCCCAAGACTGACTGCTTGTATCGTTTAAAATAATTAGTCGATGAAAAATATTTTTTTATTAACGATTATTTATGTGTAATTTTTTAACAATGAAAATACTTTTCGTTTAATTTCTTAAGCGATACTAACGGTTATTTTTATTTTTTTAGATTATTTATTTTTTACGAATAAATTCACCATTTTATTTGAAAAGGTTCTTAAACAAATATTATTAGTAACTTCTATTTTCCATTGGGAGAATCGTCACCAATCTTCTCTAGCTTTGACTACTTTTTGCTTGAACCTTAAGTCCGATCCATGTGCTACCATATCAGTCTAAACCTAAACACATGGAATGGGTATTCCAATTGTTCTCTTTTTCCAAACTGGCCGCCCACCAATTTCTTAAATGTTTTCTTGGCCAAACCCTACTTCCTTTGGCCACCATTGGGACAGCGGTTTATGGAATCCACTTTTGTGATTCTGTGGACCGCTTTGGAAGTTATTGAATTCTCTAGTGCTTGAACTTTATGTTTTAAAAATTGGCTCAATCATTTGAAACTCAACCACCCATTTCAACTTCCAACTCCCACCATATTAAATCTTCTTGGAAGGGTGATATTTTGGCCTCGACCCATGAAACCCTAAGTACGAAATAATGTGCTACATACATATTTGGGTACACTATCTATATATCATGATTGAATATTGAATTGTTTTGGATAAACGTTGCGAACTCCATTAAAGGGCCCATGCTGGAAGGAGTTGAATGCACTGCGAAAATCGGAAACGAAAAGGAGAGAGGAGAGATCAGAGAATCTGAAATGCCAAAAGACGATGAGTGTATATTCATACATGATTATGATGTAATATGCTTAGAACGCATTTGTTTTAGAAAAAAATAAATGATTTAGAAAATATTATCGCTTGTATTACTTATAAAATAAATCAATAAAAAATTTTCATAATTCACCAAAAATTTTACATATAAATTGTTATCAATGATGAAAATATATTTTAATAACTAGTTATTTATAATGAGATTGTGACATAATACACTTAGGCTCTGTTCATTTTACGGAAAATATAATGTTTCTAAAAAATGTTTTTTAAGAAGTCGTTTTCCAAGAAAATAATCATATTTTTCACTATTTGGTCAAGAAAAATTTCCACCATGCACTCCTTTTAATAATTCATTATTATTATATTTTTTAAATTGTCTTTTTTCTTTTGCTTTTTCTTTCTTTTTCTTTTCCTTTTTTTTTTTTTCCCTTTTTTGTCCATCAACTGGCCAAGGCCAAGGAAGAGGAAGAAAAGGAAAGAAAAATTAAAATTAAAAATGAAAAATTTTAAAGAAAAAGAAAAAGATAACATAAAAAAAAATGAAAATTAGTTTGGTGAAAGAAAATGAGTTGGAAATAGTTATGGAAAATGTTTTATACTTTTGAGAAGTGAAAAATATTTTCCTCACTTTTGAAAGTGTTTTTTTCAATAACAGAAAACGTTTTCTTTCGCTAATTTATTTTCCATTAAACAACATTAGAAAAGTTAGAAAATGTTTTCCAAGAAATTATTTTCTATAAAACGAATAAAGCCTCAGAGGCAAGTAAGAGCATTGCATGTGAACTTTGGAGGATCTTACCTTTGTGAAATCTTTTAAGATAGCTCTAACAAATATTACATGAAATAATCGTAAAAATATTTGGAGATTTCCTGGAAGTCTAGGTCTGATCTATATATGGAAAACAAAGAAAAGTTTCTGCAGTGGTCAGTATCTCTGTAGTCTTCTCCATGCAAAACCAATCTATACTGGCCTATCATGTGTGTGCATGAATGCATGTCTTTCTCATGAGCAAAATTTATTCAAGTACTAAGAACAATGCTGGAGATATTAAGACCGACACATTGAATTGGATTATTAAATGATACGACAAATCACCGTCAGATGCTTAGATGACACTTGAAAATTGGTTAGAAAGATGATGATGAAGCATAAGATGAAACCACCTAACTATTTATTGTCCGACAAGTTTTATAGTTACCCAACATTTATGTGAGCAGGTCTTCCATAAACAAAACAAAGATAAGAAAATTGAAGACAGATAGGACAAATAACCAAAGCACGAACCTGTGAACTGACCAGGAACCTCAAAAGCTCATTGGCACATGAAATATGTAAGGAAGCTTGAACATGCCATCATAGGAAGTTTGGCCTTTAGTGAGGCCAGAGCGGATCAAATGTCGAAGTTTTTGAAGTCATGTTCAGTTCGGTCCCTAAAAAAATTAAATTTGGTATGCAGAGAAGAAGTTGGGTCGGGCAGAATGGACTAGACAATGGATAAGTCGGAGGACCCACCACGTGGTGCTGTCCAATGAATCGTCCACGGGAGACAGATGTCCTGAAAAATTGGGCTATTGAGAATGACTCATGAGTTTGTGAACACCATGGACTTGGCTTTGCCCATTTATGGACTTGTCAAGTGGGCAAAATGTGGATTGTTCTTTGGATATATTATTATTAATTGTGTTGCTCATCAACAACTGTAGAAAGAGACCTTGTAGGTGCCCATTTTGTTCCAATTTGCAATCAAACCAATTCAAATCTCAATTTATCTTGATATTTATTTGGAGTATCGCTGACTGATTTTCACTCAAATTTACTAACGCAATTAAATCATTTGTCCAGCATCGAGAGTACATTAGTTTTGCCACATATTATTAAGCAGAATCATCCAAAATTGTATTATCTAGAATATAGTTTATTCTTTGTGGATAAATTTTTCTAATTTAGATTAATCATATCATTCTTTCCATTCTTAGTTAGATAAATTCCATTGAGTTATATAAACTAGTTCCTTAAAATTAAATTTGAGATACTTTTCGTTCATCCTTTTTGAAAATATAAGTATAACAAGAGATGGAGCTTGTGGACTACAAATCAACATCAATTATTGTTAGCTCTGGCTTTAACATGAGGGAGAAAAAAAAAAAAAATACACTATTTTTAGAGTGGGTTATTGGGCTTGGGTTCACTTTTTCGAGGTCTAGTGTTCATGTCCCTAAATTAATAATAAAAATAGAAAGGAGGCAAAACCGACATTCCTACTAAACTCGGTAGAAATTTAAAAAGTACAACATGTTCATATCAGCCTCATGCGGCGTTCCTAAATGCGGACTGAACCCAGTTGCATGGTGCCTTAGAAGAAAAACGAAATGAAGGCCCCAATATGTTGTAGAAATGGGATTTTACATGAACTAAAAATATTGTTTATTTTGTGAAAAATGAATAATTCGGAGAACACATTTCTTAAAATAATTACTTATACCGTTTACAAAAATATATAAATAAAAAGTATTTTCATTGGCCACGATAATATTTAAATATAAATGTTGAGTACTTCAAATATATAAATAATCTTTTAAAAAAATGATCTTCAAATTATTTATTCTTCGCGAAACAAATGAAGACCTAATTATGTATTTTTATTAGGAAGACCCATTCTTAATTTTTTAACTTCTCAATTGGGGCCCATTTCTTCTTCTGGCTGTTGGTATCACCCACCATGATCCGTAGGATGAAGTTCCTCGGTCTATTTATCGAATAATATATTTTAGCTGTTTGACAACAACATTATTATTGAGATTAGTGACAAATTATGATGCACACCCACATGAACTTCTTTAGACCACGAATATATAAATAATTACATTTATATCCATACTTATATTCATGTAAAACTTAAATTATAGCTAATGCGAATGAGCTTGTCTCACTTTTTGTTGGAAAAAACAAATATCAAAATTTTATAAGATTCCTTCATCAGTTTTCAAAGGAATTTTCCATGAGATAATACGTTACAAGTTCTCTCCTCGATCTCCCGTTATTCCTCTCTATAATCAGTTATAATAGAAGTATTTTTGGGCTTGATTTACGTGAGATTCTTCCTATTACCTCCCCATCAGTCCTTTCCATAACGACTGGTAGCAATTATAAGCTCTGCAAAAGTCATTGATTGTGTGATTGAGGAGACACTAAAGAGACATTAAACTCCTCGAAGGAAAATGTCAACCCGTTTCTTTTTTGACTTCAGGTTTCCTTGGATCGTTAGACCACAACCTCGTCCTCCATGCGTTTCTCAGATTGAGGTTGAGAAGATGATGAATACGTTGCTCGCTCGGATTACATACGCATGAGGTCCGACTTCGGCACGAGGTTATACGACACGTCCGTGCGACTTCAGTCGATAGAGACGAGAATGGACCGGGGTTCTTCCCATTGCCCGTTTCAAGGGAACAACATCGGATCACTATTTCCAGCTTGACAGCGAGTTTATGCAATTCACGGTGAGCTGCCAGGTAGATAGTTTCAGTATCGAATCCCATTTTCGGCTTGTAATGTGGTTGTTGATTAGTTGGGCCTATGTTTACACAGATCCTACGTCTCACTGAAGAGAACAAATTTCTCCAGCTCTGCTATGCACTGTTATGCTTTCGCTGTTGTATGAAGGTAAAAAGCATTCAAATTGAGTAGACTCCCTTCCTATTTCCTCACTAGTTTAAGCAATAAGTTTGTGCTAAATCCAAGATTGTCTCATCGACTTCGTAAGAGATTAGAAGCAATTATAACGCTCATATGTCTGAGAAATTCGACGAAGTACTCTACATCCTTAGAGAACCAACGGTGGGTAGTGAGAAATGACGAGGGTTATTAGGAGAATTGGAAATGGAAAAGGAAAAACCGATGCCTCCTTTCATATTCAAATTGACTCTGGCTCTGAATCTCATGTGACTGAAATCAAGAGAGATTTTTACCACTCTCGGACCGCTCAATTTGGCTGGCAACTTTATTTCATAGAGAAGTATGACTGTTTGAAGTCTAAACCATGATTTTCCAGGAGCTAAAAGCTTCTGTTCGCACTATTTCCCCAGCTACCAATGGTTTCCACGTTCTCTCTATTCCTAAGAAAAATGACTGATATTTTACCTGTTCTATCTGTTAAGCATACATTTGAGGACTCAGCAGTTCAAAGCATATGCAATGAGACAATATCATACTGCAATGAGACAAATTGACTGCGAACCTAATTGTTCCAAAATCTGAAACTTTCCTATTATAGAAGAATATGCACTGTGAACGGCATATATTGCAAGTTGAAAATCTGAAAGCTGCATCAATTTAGCGCACACAATTCTGTAGTGAAAAGTGTCATGCTTTCTTACTGCATGAGGTGAACTCGCCCAGTATTTTACTTCAAGCAACTGCTGCCGAGACGTGGAATATATGAGAGTTTGGGCCTAATAGAACCTTGCAATCCACTTACTACAGTTAGACTCAGATTTTGAAAAAGTCAGATGCATTTGGAGGAAGAGTGGCTTCACAACTACAGATTGGAATGAGCGGTAGCTCTAGTTCCAGCCAACTTGCCCTTGAATGCGGATACTTGTGATCCTCTCTCTCTCTCTCTCTCTCTCTCTCTGTGCATATTCTACAGTAAGGTGAATAATCTAAGAGGGGCTGTGCTGAAACTAGGAAAACTTAATGGCACAAACCACTCAGTTGGACTTCATCTCAATATCTTCATCGTCGCTCAAGGTCGTGTCAAAATCATCCTGCGGAAGGAGGCCAAGGAGAGGCAAGGGCAACAACGAGCTGAGATTGCACAGCACTATCAAAAAGACCAAATTGTCAAACCTGTCTTTGGTGATACCAAAGAGCTGTGTCAGTCCAGCACCAATAAGCCCACCTAACACGCTCCCCGCATTGGATATGGACATGAGAGTAGCAAACAATGTAGCTTCCATTCCCTCTGGGCATAGTCTTGCCGCCAGGACAAGGACAGGCATGAAAGAAGCCTACAATGCAAAAATAAGGGGTTAAATGATCTCTCCAATCTCTATATATTAAAGCAAACCCAAAAGGAACCTTAAACCTCAAACTTTTTCCTAAAAATTCCACAATATACCCATGCATTCTAAGAAAACAAACACTGATTACGTATTATCAAACAACGGACAAAATAGTAATTTAAAATGTAAACATCATAATCATGTTATATGAGAGATCTCTTTTAATTTGAGCAATCTTCCTCATACAACAATTTCAAATTATTCCTGAAATAACTCAAACAACATGTTCCCTAGCCGCTAGCACAGAGACTAAGAGTGCAATGGGAACATCCGTTCGCAAAAGGAACACCAATTTTTCCCTTGATACATCTATTCAAGTAGCTATACCTGTAATAGGATCCCCTTTTAGTAGAGTTAGCGAAAGAAATCATTTTATCTACTAATACACTTGTCATCCCCCCCCCCAAAAAAAAAAAAAAAAAAATTTCCACCTAATAGTAATTCCTTTTCCCGTTTTCCATATTTAAAGTGTGTACTCTTATCTAGTGACTCAGTAGGATAAATCACTAGTTCGTTAAGTCAGCAGTCAGCACCAGAGGATTAGAATAATGCACTGGTGTGAAAGCAATTAAATTAACACATATTCCTTCGATTGTAGCATGACAGCTGATGCTGTCACATGGAAGTCTCACATTGGAAGATTCATACTAGAAGGTTGTACAATATTCTAACAAAGAAAACAAAGCTCAGAAGCAGCACAAGATACAAGGGGCAACAGTATTTGTGCCCCATATTAGGACATTTTAGTCACAAAATCTGGTTGCCCTGCACAAATATGTACAAATAAGTGGTCTTACGACCCAAGTCTTCTATTGGAGGCACTTCCAATATCGAAATGACATAATATGGATTTGAGAGATATGTTAGAATGCTACATATTGGCCCTAGAAATCTCAAGAAATGTATTTGGCCCTATAATTCAACAACTTTCATAATAAAAATTTGAAAAAGTAATGAATGAATTCCATTTTTCACTGAAAAGAGAATATCCCAAAACTGCAAATTCTCTGACCAGCATCATGATAATTTCTTATGTTCATGTCCATGGACCTTCATATAAAACATTATACTAATTAGCCTATATCATAGTCCCCATTTTAGAGCAATAGACCAGCACCAAGGACAACATATGTGGTTGACACCTGTATTTCTAGTCTGACTGACCTAGCACACAATTATTTATGGGCTAAGTGCACTGGGTTGTGCGGAAATGGTGCATGATTAAGATACACCAGCATAATTGAATATATTAGAAACTAATTACCTGGCCCAGAACGGTCAATATTAAGGAGTCGCCAATTGCAAACCATTCATCGCTTATACCAAATTGACGGTTTAAGCCGGTCACAAGGAAAACCTAACAAAGAAGGAAAGCAAGTGATGCAACAAGCCTGGGAATCAGGGCAGCTTAATCTTAACTAAAAACAAGCATGACACCTGCCTGTGTCATTCCCAGCACCGATCCAAATACTGTTGTCACAACAAAGATCTTCCGTAGTGGAACCTTTTTCAGAAATCCATTATAGAGTCCGACACCAAGAAGTGATGCAACAGAAGTGACAAGTTTGACTCGTCCAAGAAACTCCGGAGTGAAACCAAGTTTGTTTGTGCTGAATTCCCAAAAATGTTATCAAAATTGCCATTACGTAAGGAGATGAGAATCCTCCTTCATCTAGAAAGAAGTGTCGGAATCAAAAAAACCAATCACTTCTGAACTTACGTGAAGTAAAACATAGCAGAATCTGATTGTGGTGTAGCCTGCCAAAGAAAGATGAATAATGTGGGGAGAAGTACATTGGGTTGCTTCACCGCACTCCAAAGCTTTATAATATCCTCTTTTGACTTTTCCAGAAAGCCAGCGTCAGCAAGAGGAAGATTTTGTTTCAGTCCTCTTACTGAACCAACCACCGGCTGCTCTTTAACAAGAACAGCTACTGCAGATGTTATCAGGGGAAGCAGGGCTGTAAGACCAAATACAAACCTGGGACACGAGATTGACATGGGTTAATTCAGTTTTTTAGAAGTTGCGGAGGTTGCTTGAAGTGCAACCAGAACAAAGATCAATATTAGTTTGCCAACAAATGAAAAATTCACAACGAGCACCTTACTCCATATGCGTCCACAAGGGACCCACTAAAGTAAGAGCTCACAATTCCACCAAAAGCTGAGGATCCCCAGCATAAGGACTGAAGGGATCCAGCCATGCTTTGTGATTCACCACGGGCCCTCTCCACAACCATGGAATCCACAACCTACAGCATACTTCAATATTTGGCATGATTTGTATGTATCCAGAGGAAACAACACTGGCAAATATTCAGCTTAAAGCTAATTATCTCCTTAAGATAGATTCAATTGTGAATATTCAGGTGGAAAACCCAAATAGTAAGAGTGACAAGAAAGTGGAAACAAATCTGACAGATTATGCTATGAGAAAGCTGGTCAAGACATGACCTTTTTTACGAACAAGCAGGTTCAATTTAAGCTCAGCATACTTGCTCATTCCATTACAACTAAACTCTACTACAGTTTCGCATGAAAAGGAGGTTAAGTACATGCTAGCAATGTGCGTTGTCTAATCTCAAAGCAGTGTAATTTCCCTTTGTGCAAGTAGCTAAGAAAAGAGATTCTTGGATTAGCCGTGTAGCCCTTTCATGCTCAGAAAAAGGAAAAAATATTAAGGCATCCTGCAACCAATCACTAGATTCTCATAAAATCATATGAATTTCAACCACCAATTTCCGGAGATACCCAGTTTCCAGAGTCCTGCGTCTGGCATTAAACCGTTTCTTTTGCTAATTTGTCATTTTCAGCCGTCATAGAAAATCATAGGCATCTACACAGAAAGTTATTTTTGGAGGCCAAAAAACATCACATCTATGGAAGTATGGAATTAAGGGTGGATACATACAACATCAGAGAAGGCAACAGAGAGAGATCCAAGCAGTATGCAAAATGCTGCACCGTATTTGCTATCAACAAAGGTGGCCATTAAACTCCATGAAAGTGCTCCGAGAAGCCCTGATAAAACCAAGTATGATCTTCTTCGGTAACCAAAAAGTGGGACAGAGTCACTGCAACAACAATCCAGTTTGTGAACAATTTTCCTAGAATTAAAAATAGATGCAATTCTTATGAGAGACAAATGTGGTCCATTAAAACGAGATTAAATGAGAAGATGTACCTAATAAACCCATATAGAGGTTTTACGAGCCATGGCAATGAAGAAAAACCGGATATCACAGCTGTCTAGTCAACCACAAACAGAGTATTAGTCCTCATGAGTATCAGGACAAATGGAAGCTGATTAGCTGCTTAAAAAGGTGTTCCTTGCTATTAAGAAGCATAAACCGGAAGTATATATTTGCTAATGATTTGGCCAAGTCAAGACTAACAGAGCCCATAACAGACAAGAAAATCATCCTAAGCCTTAACAGACAAGAAAATCTTCCTAAGCACAGGGGTATAGACTATCAGAGGAAACTCACAACTTTCTCTCTTCATACTGCTGGAACATACGAATTGAATGTTCTCAAAGGAAATCTAATTTTTCGTTAAGACTCCTAAAAGAACAATGACATACCTCTGCAGGATCTAGATGCAAATCATCTTTCAAATAAAAACTGACAGCAAGTCTTGCAAGCCCCAAGACACCTTGAACAAAATAAACCATCGCAACTGCAATATTGTCTGGGGACAAGTCGACCCCAAAAAACTTTATAGAACTTGTATAGCTCTTTTTCTTGCGAAGAACATTTCTACTGGAAGTGCTTGTTTCTTTGTCATCGTTCACTGTCAACATATCCCCATTTCCTGCCCCTGGATTACCGACGGAAACAGATAAGGAAAAAACAGCATCAGAGCAGTAGTGGCATTAGGAAAGCAGCATCACACTTTTATGGATAATGTTTGAGAAATGGTTGCAACAAGCTAAATCATGTTCCTGACTGGAATTCGACATGCCAAAATGAATAACAAGGAAAAAAGCCACTTCAGGTCAGTGACCCTCCACAGAGGAGTCCACTTCAGACGTAAGTTGTGAAACTCCATCACTTCACGGGTTGACACATTTTTCATGTTTGAAAAGATTGAGCAGTGGAGATGATGCACTTGCATTTACTCCACACAACCAAGAAGCAGCACATATTTGCCCATAAAATCGATATTTCAGCAGGTTTCACTTCACTCGAACAGTATTTTACAATCTGGAAGAACACTCTCATCTCTACTTGTGCAACTTCAACTAGACCGGAGAGGTGACAGATCAGCTCAACTTAAATCAGAGATGAGCACGAGCAAAGACGATCGGCCAAGAGGACCAATCTACCGCGGGATGAATTGAATTATACCCATCACCACTTAACCAGTTAAACCCACAACAACTTCATCGCCACCGTCACGTCAAGCAGACTCACAAGTCCTTCAGACCAACATAAACCCAAATAAGCAAAACCCATTATTGGTTACCAAACAAACATCCGAAATTCAAGCATCATCCGCTCAATCAAACACCATAAATTCCTCAAAGATAAAACAAATGCGTCCACGATTGGGGTAAATTGGCGAAAATAATCATTGGTTAAAAAAAATCGACGCAATGAAATTTACCCATAGAATTCAGCAACCGGTCATGATCTTCGTCCCACCGGCGAGGGGCCGCCGGCATCTGGACGGCGGTGGACATGTCGTAACCCGGCGGCGGCCGCGGCTGCTCCGGCGGGTTCTTCCGGCGAGCTCGTCTCCGGTGCCGGGCGACGAGGTTCGACGAGTTCCTGCGAATGCGGGACGAGATGAGGAGAGCAGGGGAGTGGGAGACGGAGGAGAAAGGTGGGATCTTTGGGGAGGGCAGTTCGGAGACGGAGAGGGTTGTAAGGATTGCCATTAAAATAGAGATAAAAGGTTTCGACTTTAATTTCCTCGAAAATTCCGATGGCTTCTGTTTTTATTTTATTTTGCTGTCTCCCAGTTTCGTGGGGCTTTGGTTGGTTGGAATTGGAGTGAACTGTCCTCCTCCTCTTCTTGTGATATTATGCACAGATCTTACCACAAAATTAATTTGCTTCAGTACACTTTGTAATTCCTTAGGAATGTAATACTTAATTGATTGTGCGAAAAGCTAGTCTTGGATACTTTTCATGAAGGAGACCTACTTTGTACATTAAAATTATTTCCCATTTATAAAATCCACTCAAATCAGAAGGCTTAGTTGGATTGGATTTCTTTTTTGAGGTCAAATTCAAGATATAATCTTAGCATTTATGATTTTGAATCCATGCAAATCCAGTCAAAAAATAAAAAAAGGAAAGTATAATTTATCTTTTACCGATACTAGTTTAATTTCTGTGTCTCAACTGTCCACAAACAAAAAAGGATATATATCTTCTCTTCTTTGTAGATGCTCAAAACCTGTGGTGAAATTATTTAGAATAAAAAAAAAAACTTTTAGTTTTCTTTTTAGATTTTTTGGCTTACTTAATTGAAAATCCATTTTACCATCCATTTTCAATGAGGTAGTATAGGGTAGCTTGAAACTTATGAAACCGACATACTTTAAGTAAGTTCAAAATGTTAGTAAGATGAGTTTTAGATTTCAAAAACTTAAAATTGATACCTACATGATAGATTAAGATAGAGGTCTATAAGTTGAGAAGCAATTACGAGAGGATGGCTCCCCTACCTCCCCCATTAAGTATTCCACATAATCCAATGTAAGATTCTAAAATCTCAATATTTGAAAAATGACCGGCAATTATCGATATCTCATCCAAGAAATCACACTCATTAAAAATGATTGAGTTCGGATCTCATGATAAAATTTCTCTCCATTGTTTGATTATTTACATCGAGTAACAATTCAGACTTCAATTTTTCTGCCACATCTCAATGCAAAAAAAGTTAATGTTTTTCCATGGCCATGCTCCACATTAATTTCCACGAACCGGCTACTGAAGGTCCAAGGTTGACATTTGGTGGTAACGTGCTCTAATTAAGATTAATCTGTATGATGGTGTCGATTATCGAGGCCTACATTCAAAGCCAATCTGAGAACCTCTCTTACCTCTAATAACAGCAGCTATTTATTATTATTATTTTTATTAAACAGCAGCTACTTTAAAGATGCGAAAACGAGGGTTCTCGAGTTGGCGAATCTAACAGCTAAATTCGAAATAAGCCTGAAGATCATAATCCATTTAAATATGACTTCTTTCTAAATTTCAAAGCCCATCTTTCTTCTATTTAAATTTCCACATAATCTCATACCGACGGTTTTATCGGTCCCAGTCCCGCATTTTCTTTTTGTTTGTTGTAAAGGGAGGGTGGAGAGTAGCATTCAAGGTGACCATGCTTTATTTCCCTGCTTTTTATTTTTATTTCTAATGCTTTATTGCTCTATTGAGTTATCATAAAAAAAGCTCACGCCTGCTATAAGGTATTCCGACATAAAATTGTGAGAAGGTTGTCATCCAATACCACTTGCAACCGATTTATCTTGCATAGACAAGTCCAGTTACAAGAAGCACACCAAATCACTTGAGGTCTTGTTGCGGGTAAGATAAGATACACGTCACTACCCTCGTTAGTGGGTTATCTTTGGGACCCTGCATTTATGAAATCATCATTAGGTCACCATTATCGGGGATCTATAGTCTCCCATAATTCTACATGAATATAATCAAAAGGGCCATTCAAGAAAAAAAAATGATCGAAAGGGTCGCTCATTTATGAGACTCGGAATAGGAAGTACTCTGATATGTCTTGTTCGTAGGTTTTTGGTTGCTTTCGTGTGTGTATGAATACAATTTGTTTGTCTAGTTACTCTTATAATTGTTTATTTACATGACAAAATAATTTTTAATGGGGACGACTTGATTTTCTCATCATAGATTCTTTATTTATTCTCATTTCCTCTCACTAACAAGCTTTAGGTGGAACTTGAAGAGTCCAAAATGATTGTGATTGATATGAAATTTTTGTATTGATGATCGTAATTGGCGAAAAGAGGGAATTAAAAAAAAATTCTAGGGCCTAATTATTATTTCGAGTGGTACAAAGTGGTCTTTAGTTTATTTTTCATATATACACCTTTAAGGATCCGTTCGTTTCGCGGAAAATAATTTCTAGGAAAATGTTTTTCGGATTCTTCGGCGTTCGTTTAACGGAAAATGAATTCCTTGGGAAAAATATTTTCCATCAAAGGAAAAAAGTTTTCTAAAGTAAGGAAAAATGTTTTTCATTTTTGAAAAGTGGAAAACATTTTTCTCATTTGATCTCTCTTATCTCACACTTTTGCAAATCTCCACTTCTTTCTCCCATTTCTTATCCTTCTTTTCTTTTATTATTCAATTTATTTTTTTAATTCAAATTATAATTTCATTTTCATTTTTTTCTTTTTCTTTCTTTGTTTCCCATCTTTTTATTTCTTGACTAGTCGTTAGATTAGGTGAACCTCAAACTTATCAATCTTGAACTCATGCTCGTCGATCTGGCGAGCCTCGAGCTTGACGCTTGAGCTCGCCGATTCAGTGAGCAGAAAATATTTTCCTTACTGAATACCGGAAAATATTTTCCGAAACATTTTTATATTTTTGCCAAACACCAGAAAATATTGTTATTTTCCTGGAAAATGACTTTTGAGAAAATATTTTCCGGAAATGACTTATTTTCCGCAAAATGAACGGACCCTAAGTATAACATTAGTATTACTTGAAGAAAGTAATTATCAACTATCTAGGGCTTTGCTTGATAAACAGAAAATTTAGTATTTTCAACTGGTTTCTTAGAATTAATTTTCGAGTAAATGATTTTTTTTTTTGGCGTTTGGTAGAAATTTGAAAAAGAAAAATAATTATTTTATGCTGTTTGGATAGAAAATTAAATATCATTCTCTAATATGGTTGTGGGCAGGCAAAGTGGCTTGGGCCAAGTATTTCTTAACTTTTCTGGTCAAACTTATTCCTGTTCTTCTTCTTACCACTTTCGGTTGTCCGTTCTTCTCCGCCGGGCACCGTGAAAGGCTAAACGCCGTTCATTCTTAACGCAGCCATGGTAGTCACTGAATACAAAGTCAAATGGTAGCGACGAGTTGGCGGAAGTGCTCGAGAAGCCCCTTCGACCCACATTTTTCGATTACTTGGCCATCCGATTGGTGAAATTTCCTCCGCCCTGGCTTTTTTACCCCCCTGAATTTTTTCTAGCTGTGAACGGTGGCGGTGGTGGTCATGGTGATCGAGTCAGTGGTGGTGCTTGTTACTGCGGTTGGGAATGGTTTTGAAGAAGGATGGTTCAGTGGGGTTGGCGATTTGGGTCTGTTTGGTGATCGATGGCGGCGGTGGATGATGATGGTGTGAAAATGGGAGGGTGGCATTTGCGCGTGTTTGCAGAGAAGAGGAGACGGATGATGATGACATTGGTCTACGATAGTGAGAGGGGTAAGCAGCAATTTTTGATTTTATGATCTGAAATTATTCTCCTCAATTTTGAGGCATGGCTTTTCTTCTCAGTGGAAATTATTTTCCCGGACTGACTAAATTTCTAGCATCAAACAGTAGAAAAGAAGAAGAAGAAGATATTCACATGGGGACGGAAAAGGAGGGATGTGAAAAGCAAAGCAACAAACCCAATTGGCGTACTGCAAAGTCCTGGTCTTCCTAGATTTCATTGAAGTTTCGTTCCCACATAGGGATTGAACACGACTTTCCTGTTCATTAATGTGATGCTTAGAGAGTTATTATTCAATTGGTTATATGTTATTCATTGGTGATTTTTTTAACTCATTTAATGTTTCCAGATTAAAATAAACCAAGCTGCTTAATGGATTAGTTGGTGTGCCTGACTTGTAGATTTGTAGTGCAAAGAGCGTGCTTCTCTTTTCCTTATGGAATCGACCAAGTTAGCTGCCTCTGATAACTCGTAGATGTGTAACAAAAAGTCTGTCTTCAAATATGATATCTGGGGATAAACTCTAAACATTAAGAGAGGAGCACTTTTGGGCTAAAAGTATTTTATCTTGATTTCTCTAACAAAAGTATTTTATCTTGATTTCTCTAACCATTGATGTATATCCTTGGAAGTCTTGGTCTTTGTTTAATGTTTTTGGGAGGTGAAAGTCTTGCTCGCCATCACTTCGCTTCACCATAACCCTTGCTGTTATATACAGTGACTCATTCACCCATTTTCTCTCTTCATTAGCACAAGAAAGGCTTTTTGGACCAAAGCACTAGATTAACAATCTCTTAAGTCGTCAATTCATTGGAATCAATTGTACAGAAAAAATTATGAGAGAGAAAAAAGGAAAATGAAAACAAAAGAGATTGCTAAGAGCAGCAGCAGTAGCAGAAGCAGCCTAGAATATCAAGAAAAGCCAACCTCAGCCTATTTTTTGCAATAGAAAGTTCATTCTCTCTCTCTCTCTCTCTCTCTCTCTCTCTCTCTCTCTGCCTCTAAGGATTCATGTTAAGAATGATTAATATATCCCTGTGAAGCTGGTTTCTTCGAGGCTCTCTTTTGAAGCAAAGTGATGACTATCTGTCTTCAAGAAAAGCCATATTCATCTGGTTCTGATTTCCCCATGCTCTCATTCAAGCGAGTCCCCAGGAACAGGTGCCATCCACAGCAAAATGCTTTCTCTCTGAAAATCGTGGAAATGCAAACTTGTGGGATTCAAAGCTGAAGGATTCAGAAATAAATGGTGCAAAAAATTGATGTGTCTTTCTATGGCTTATTGAATCACTCCACACAGATAATTGTGATTAGAATGTGTAACAGAGCAAGTGATATGAAATCCTGGGTATTGACTAAAGCCATCTTATCTTAGAAATACATGACATAAAAGAGAGCCAAAATCACAACATGAACTTGTAGAAATTGATACATCTTTCTACCGGAGGTGAATTTAATAGAACTGCAGTGATCAATGCATTTAAACTTGCAATTGAAAGTCTCAGTTTCTTCTTATATGACAGGATTAGGGAAGATTCAAATTCATGTGGCAGGAAACTTTATTTTAATTTTAAAAAGGTTTCAGAGTCACAAAGTTGGTCAATCCGGCAGCCACATAAAGTAAAGTTAATTACCAGTTTTGGAAAAGGGCCTCAATTCCACATGCTCTCTTGCCACAGTCAAAAAGTGCTCAAATTTCAATAGATCATACTCAAAGATCCTCAAAAGTTGCAACTGTATCTGGGCTATATATTAGGATATCAGGGGCACAAAAATGTGGCTACCCTGCAAAATTGTGTACAAGTAAGCAATGTCAAAAAATTTCAGAATTCATTTCATAAACCAGTTTTACAAATTAACATATGTATCCTTTCACAATTCCTCTATCAAGAAGGATACATTTCACGTAGTATTTCCCAAATCAATTCACAAAAAACCAACTCCCAAACTACTTCAAGAAGTCTCTTCAGAGACATCCGATAAAAAAACTATTTCAAGAGACACTCTGCTATGCCATTTCAACTACTAAAAGAATAGTCAATGTCCGATCCACCTTCGTGCTACAAATATGCTCTAAACAATATGCAATACATGTTCCATAACTTATAACATATCTAATTTACGTTATTATCAAGACATGTGTTCAAAAATCTTAGAAGAAACAAGCACCATTCACTTGAAAGTACGAACCAAACTACAAAACTTACCTCAAATGAAGGAACGTGAAATCCAATCAATTAAGTGAGAAACGGATATCAAAATCAAGTAGATAAATATCTTAACTAAGACTTGACTAAACTAGGCTTATTTGGTAACTGTCACGGCCTAATTTTTCAGTGCACCACCTAAAACTAGGTTAATGGATTACTAAGTCTCTAACTTAGCTCGGGCTCTCCCAGGCCCACCAATTCGTGACTTACGTTCAAATATTTGACATGCAGATGATTTTTATTTAGGAGTCGCCACTAATCATTTTTTGGTAGGTTGATTAGACACCTAAGTAAAATAACGGGAGAATTATTTTACCCCTACGAACCAGAGACTAAGGGTATGGGGACTTCATTACATTAGACTTCCCTAATGCCCTTTCGGTACCATTTTTGAAAAATGTTTTGCAGGCAGCTTGAATTGATTTTAATTCACTTTCCTAACATGTGAGGTGATCATGCGGGTGCACAGACCACCAATTTAACACCCAAGAAAAACAATAAATAAATTGCAAAACTTACCTCAAAGCAGCAAAAGCATCTGCAATTTAAATTAAAATCCACATCGTCAATCCTAGACATGGTTTCTAATTAACACACAATTTTCTGATTTTTGTTTTCACTTTGTTTAACGGAATTTAATCTAAATGCAATGCATGCTAACAACCTAATATGACATGGCAAAATGATCTAATTAAATGACATGAACAAAGTAGGTCCTAAAGAAGTGCAGTAATTTAAATAGCAACCTAAATGTCTTAATATGCAAATTTTAATTAAATGGCCCTAAAATGCAAATTACTTAACATGCACCTAATTTTTTTGGATTTTCTTTATTTGGAATTTTGAACTAATAAAAAGTCCTAATTGAACTACCCTAAATGAATAATTTTCTAATTCATGTTTGGGATTAATTTGAATTAACCCTATTATGACTTAGAAAACCATTTCTTTCTTTCTTTATTTATTTTTTTAAAAAAGTGCCAAGTTTCCTAAGAATGAAATTATCTAAATCTAATCCTAACCTATAAAAAAAAATTTCTAAAAATATGATCCTAAAGATGTGATTATAAAAAAACCTAATTTACTAGCCTAAATGTTTTATTTACTAAATCTATATTCCTAATTCTACATGCTCATGCAAGATTTTTGATTTTTTTTTCTTTTTGATTTTTATGATTTTTTTTTTTTTAAAAATTGCGATTTATCCTAAAAAGGTGAGGCTAATCTATCCTAAGATATTCGAATGAAATTCCTAACTAAATTAAAATTCTATCCTATTTAAACTAGGAATTAGGTCATCCTAATTTAAATTAAGACATTGTTTTAATTTAGTAATTTCTAGCCTAAGATGCAATCTATCTAAAACAATGATCTAAGCTTAAAATCAAACATGCAATTCTATCTAAAATTCATGATGATTTTTGTTTGCTTTTCTCTTTTTTTAATTAAAATTTAACATGCAATTGAACTAGCATCCTAAATGAATTTTGCTTTTCTTTTTTTTTTTTATGATCTAAATAAAATCCCTAATCTAAATATGCAAGAAAAAAACTAATCCTAATCTAAGATTTTTTTGAGTTTTTTCACTTTTTTTGTATTTTGAAATTAACAATTCCTAAACATGCAGCCTAAACCAGTTAATTTGATTTTTTTTGATTTTTTTGATTTTTTTATTTAAAAAAAATGAAATTTCTATCCTAATCATGCAAACCCTAAAAAGCTACATTTTTTTTTTTGATTTTTTTGATTTTTTTAAAAGAAAATTAGTTAAACAACCCTAGCAAATCCAGCAAAATTGATTCCCTAAATTGACGAATCGTATCTCGCGTATGAGATCGGGTTGGCCAATTTCGCGAAAAATCACAAATCGGATCTCGGGCTGGAGATCGGATTGGCAATTTTTTAAGTAATTGCGAGTCGGATTTCGGGCTTGAAAATCGAACTGACAATTACTAATTTCAATGCAATTTCATATAAGGCAATCTCAATTTTACATTAAGGGATAATTAAACTACAAAAGAACAAATAAAGTAAAAACAATAAAATAACAAAAGTAATCGAATAAGGCAAATAAATAAATAAATAAATAACTACCTAAAAAAAGATTTTTCTTCTTTTTTTCCTTCACCCACAACTTCAGTGGGTCGTCGCCGGTGAGGAAGGAGGATCTCCGGCAAGGGTTCCGGCGAGGGGAATCCTGCGGTGAGGCAGGGCGAGTTGGCGCGGCGGGACGGCAGATCTCGGCCTCTAGTGTCTGCAAAGACGAGCCCCAGCGTCTGGATCGGGCTGTTAGGTGCGGCGCCCAGCGAGAGGATTCGGATCGGGGCGCGGGCGTCACGGCGCGAAGCACGGGCGGCGCGATCCGGGTCTTCAACGAGGCTCGGCACCGGCGAAATCGGAGGGAGTGGCGACGGCGTCGGAGAAGGGCAACGGGCGAGGCGGATCGAGGGCGGCACGAGGGCTCCGGCGTCTGGATCGTTGATGCGTCCGGGTCGCGGATTTGCAGGCGGGGCTCGGCGGGCTCAAAGTGGTCGTGCGAGCACCAGGGTGGGGGGAGCGCTGCGCGTCGTGAACAGATCTGGTGGGTGGCTGATGCGATAGAGACAAAGGAGCGCAGGATCTGGGGTCGCGGCGTGCAGGGTCGGCGACGGATGCGGACAGTTGGGCTGGCACGGCGGCCGGCGACGATGTGGTGTAGGTGCGGCGGCCGGCGACGTGGACAGGCAGTGGGCGTCGGGAGGAAGATGAATGGGCGAGGGGCCCACCGAGTCTGCCCTTACGTCACCCCCTAAAACCCTCACCTCACTTTCTCTCTTTTTCGACGAAGCAAAAGCTTTCACTTTTTCTTCTTTTGTGCTTTTTTAACCTGAAGCCAAAACCAAAAAACCCCTCCTTTGGCTCGAAGCTGTACCCCCTTTTATATAAAAAAAAGCGAATCAATCTGTTCCGCCAATATATCGACCCAACTGTTAAAGATAAACTAGAATTTCTTATGAAGATTTTTTGAGATTTAACCATTAAAGATGAAGCTCCATTAACCAACTTTAAAATCTTTCAAAATCCCACTCTGCAGCCAAAATATTCTATCTTATCCCTTATCCCTTTTATTTTCATTTTTCATTTTCATCTTTTCAAAATCTTAAGGATAAATTGAAAAAATGAAATGCCTTATAAAAATAATCAAAATTTTAGGTGTCAACAGCTGCCCCTCTTTGAAGGTGAGCTCGTAGAGATTGTCTTCAAAGATAAATTGAAACCTAAATTTTGACCATGCACATGCATTGAATTTTTTTTTTTTTTATGAACTCTATTTAAAAAATGCAATTTTCATGATGCATGGAAATGCCAATGCAAATGCGTGATGCAAAAGGAAAGAACGTACGCACAATTACTTACCAATCAGTGCGGTAAAGCATGTTGAGGTACATGATAAATCTTCCCTTACTAAGAAGAACACTCACATCCAGAGTGAAATAAAGAAATAAGACATCCAGATTCAGACTGAAATGCCAGGAGGGATCTACCTGGAATAACTTACCTTCAATGAGGGTAAAGTAACTCAAGATAGACTAGTGTTACAAGCCCAAGACCCGTACCATTCTACGGTCGCCCAAAATAGTAACATGACTTTACAAGAGAACGCTTTCCCAGGACCTGTACCATTCTACGGTCGCCCAGTATAGCATTGTTTGGTTGTGTTTAGGACCCGTACCATTCTACGGTCGCCTAAATGGGGATTCACCTTCTAGGACCCGTACCATTCTACGGTCACCTAAACTAAGATTTTGCTTGGCCAGGACCCGTACCATTCTACGGTCGCCCAACCTTGCAATAGAGATCAGCTGACTAGGACTCGAACCATTCTTCGGTCGCCTTAATCAAACTAAACCTGGAGAACTGAAATGGTGTCTAGGACCCGTACCATTCTACGGTCACTTGAATGAGGAAATAGGTGTTGTCTAGGACCCGTACCATTCTACGGTCGCCTAAACTGGGATTTTGCTTGGCCAGGACTCGAACCATTCTTCGGTCGCCTAGCCTTGCGACAGAAATCATCCGACCAGGACCCGAACCATTCTTCGGTCGCCTTAATCAGATTGAATCTGGAGGAAAATTTTTGGGGGACAACTCAATTGAGTGTCTGTTGACACCTAATTTTGGGGGCTTATTTTTTGCAAAAAATAAAAAATAAAAAATGCATGGCATATAGTTTAGGTAGATTTTGATTTTTTTTTTTATATTTTTTTATTAAAATTTTTATAGATTTAGGAAATATATACTGAGATATGCATTTTGTGCAAGAAGGGGAATTTTTGGATAGGATATGCAAAAATATTTCAGTGATATATTTAGGGGGTATCGTGCTTAAGTAAAATTAGAAATAAAATATACACCAAGGATTTGATTTTTTTGGCTTATAAAAGGGCTCGTGTACAGTTAATGGGGGAGGACTCCTTTTCGAAAAAAAAAAAGAGAAAAAGAAAGTCAAAAGAAGGGAAAGGAGAGAGGGAGAGAGCTGTCGGAGGGTGAGCTGAGAGAGAGAGAGAGAGAGAGAGAGAGAGAGAGAAAGAAAAAGAAAAAGAAAAAGAAGAAAAGAAAAACAGGCCAAAGCCCCTCCTCGCGCGTCCGTTCGCCTTCCCGAGGGGGATCCTCGCCGGCCGCAGTCGTCGCCGTTGACACCATCGCCGCCCTCCACGCCGCTGAGCCAGCACCGCCCTTGCAGCCGCCGGTCCAGGTCCGCCGCCTTGAGCCCCTCGACGCCGCCAGTCGCCGTCGCCGAGCCAAAACCCAAGCGCCGCGACCCCCACTCCGGCCCGAAGCTCTCCGCGACGCCCCGCTCCAGATCCGAGGCCTCTGTCCGCGCGCCGCCTTTGCTCCGCTTGTGCCTCTCCCCTCTGTCCAGATCCAGGTGCCACGATCTCCCCCCGCAGCCGCGACGCCCTTCGCCGGCCCAGGTTCGCCGGCCCCGAAGCCCCGCTCCGCCCGCGAAGCTCCCGTTGCTGCCTTCCTCGCCCCGCGACGCCCGGCCTCACCGTCGAGCCGCCGCGCGCGCCCCGTCGCCGATCCTCCATCCCCCGAGTCCCCCTGGTGCTGCGCCGCCATTGCGCCGTTCCCGAAGGCCTCGCCGGAACCCTAGCCGCCGCCCTCGGAAGCTTCGCCGGCCGGCCTCCCTTTTTCCTTTCTTTTTCTTTTCTAAAAAATGAAAAGAAAAGAAAAAGCAAAAAAAGGCAAAAAACAATTAGGTAGATTTCTTTTCTTTTATTTACCTTTTTTTATTTTTATTATTTTATTGTTATTTTATTGTTATTGTTTTATTGTTATTTATTTTTGTTAACAACATTAGGCCTTGATAAGTAATTGGAAATTCCAATTTATCCCCTAATTCGCAACCGCGCCAATTTTTTATTTTCGTCTATAAGGCTTTAGACGAAATAATTAATCATGTGGGAATAAAATTGATATTTTGATCTTTAAGGCTTAAGATCAATTTATCGATTTTACCAATAAATATTGTCCCCGAGTTTGAATGATGTGTGATATTTTCTGGATAATTTTGGATGGTCTTGATTGCTTTATTTATATTGAAATATGTGCAAGTTGTGATGTTGCTTGTTTAGGGTAATTTGCATGTTTAGGCTGTTTAGGCTACCTAATTTAGGTATCATGAATTTTCAAAAAAAAAAAAAAAAAATCAATTAGCTTAGATTGCATGTTTAATTATTAGAAATTGTTAATTTCAAAACAAAATAAAAAAAAAAAAAAAAAAAATCTTAAACTAGGGTTAGTTTTTATTGTCTTGCATATTTAGATTAGGGATTTTAATTAGGTCATGAGAAAACAAAATTCACTTAGAATGCTAGTTGAATTGCATATCAAATTTTGATTAACAAAAAAAATATAAAAAAATGAAAATCATTAGGCATATTAGAGTAGAATTGCATGTTTGATTTTAAATTTAGATCAATATTTTAGATAGGTTGCATCTTAGGCTAGAAATCGCTGAATTAAAATAATGTCTTAGTTTAAATTAGGATTCAGGATGACCTAATTCCTAGTTTAAATAGGATAGAATTTTAATTTAGTTAGGAATTTCATTCAAATATCCTAGGATAGATTATTTCCACTTTTTAGGGTAAATGGCATTTTTTTTTAGAAAAAATAAAAAAACTAGAAAATCAAAAAATCAAAATCAAAATCTTGCATGAGCATGTAGAATTAGAAATATAGATTTAGTACATAAAGCATTCAGGCTAGTAAATTAGACATTTTTTTTAGAATCACATTTTTAGATTATATTTTTAGAAATCCCTTTTAAATAGGTTAGGATTAGATTTAGAAAATTTAATTCTTAGAAAACTTGGCATCATTTCCTTAAAAAAAAAAAAAAAAAAATACGAAATGATTTTCTAAGTCAAAATAGGGTTAATTTAAGTTAATCCTAAATATGAATTAGAAAATTATTCGTCTTAGGTAGTTTAATTAGGACTTTTATTAATTCAAAATTACAAATAAAAAAATCCAAAAATAGGTGCATGTTAACTAATTTGCATTCTAGGACCATTTAGTTTAAATTTGCATATTAGGTCATTTAAGTTGCAATTATTGCATTTCATGTCATATAATTTAGATCATTTTGCCATGTCATATTAGGTTATTAGCATGCATTGCATTTGGATTAAATTCCATTAAATAAAGTGAAAACAAAAAAAGAGAAATTTGCGTGTTAATTAGAGACCATATCTAGGATTGTTGATGTGGAATTTAATCTAACGATGCAGATGCTTTCGTTGCTACAAGGTAAGTCCCTTAACCTTATTCATCATTTTATTAGGTGTTAAATTGGTGGATTGCGCACCCGCATAATCACCTCACATGTTAGGGAGATAAATTAAAATCGATTCAAGGCGACCTAGTCTTAGAACCAGGGAAGACGAAGTCAATTTTCTGCAGGTATGCATCCCACAGTGGGCGAACACTCCCGTTCAAGCCCTTCGGGGACAGCCTTTTAGCGAGTAAAACCACTCGATCCTTTAGTTCGAGCCTAGAGACACTCAGAGATGCTAGGATGGAAACGTTTCTAACATACTCGAGCTGCATTTCTTGGAGGATCCTACCAGGCGAGAGAAGAAGAGAGGAGTTTAGAAAGCCATGAGAAGTTTTTCACAAAAACACTCACTTCATTCAAGGGACTCCCGTGAGTTGAACCTGTACTTTCATAAAAGAAAGTAACTGTGGATCTGAAAGAGCAATATTAAAGTTTGGATATAAAGTGACAAACACTGTGCCAACATTCAGAGTGGTTTGAACTGTGCCAATACAAGCATGTTGGTACTCTAGAAAGCGAGTATCCAATAATGCTATCCTAGCAACAACAGGTAACCCTTTGCGACCATGAAAGGTAAGAGCAAGACGAACAGCCCCATAATGGATATGAGTGTAACCCTGCTGGGTCCACTGTCTGGGAAATTCTGGAGGTATCTGGAGAGTAACAAAGTACTCTTTTTCAGTAGCAGGAATAGGGTGCTGGTCAAACTTGGAAGACTGGACGTACTC
The DNA here is from genome assembly GCA_014182555.1 of Eucalyptus erythrocorys. Taxonomy (NCBI): domain Eukaryota; kingdom Viridiplantae; phylum Streptophyta; class Magnoliopsida; order Myrtales; family Myrtaceae; genus Eucalyptus; species Eucalyptus erythrocorys. The sequence continues at coordinate 14,083,312 of CM024598.1, read as the reverse complement.
TTTTACTTGCTTTGGGGTTTGATGGATGAGTTGACGAATGGAGCGGATGGGTGAAAAGGATGAACTGGGTTTAGCAAAGGCGGAGTATGGGTTCATGAGAGGGAGTTGGGTTTCAGAGATCCTGGTTTCATCACTAAGAGAGACTTCATAAAGATAATCTATCTTAGAAGCATTAGAGACACGGAAGTCGGGAGGGGTGGATGATGAAGGAGCAAGAGAAACAGGAGCTTCGAGAATTTCGGTTCGTAGACATAGTGGGAGAAGGATCTTCTCTGCACTGGATTCACCTACCAAGCGCATGGAACGAATACTGTTACAAACAAATCCATGGCTCTGATACCAATGAGGGGACCTAGACTTAGAACCAGGGAAGACGAAATCAATTTTCTGCAGGTATGCATCCCACAGTGGGCGAACACTCCCGTTCAAGCCCTTCAGGGACAGCCTTTTAGCAGAAAACTACTCAGTCCTTTAGTTCAGAGCCTAGAGACACTCAGAGATGCCAGGATGGAAACGTTTCTAACATACTCGAGCTGCATTTCTTGGAGGATCCTACCAGGCGAGAGAAGAAGAGAGGAGTTTAGAAAGCCATGAGAAGTTTTTCACAAAAACACTCACTTCATTCAAGGGACTCTCCCCAACACAATACAGACTCCTTGCCTTATATAGGCAAATGGGAGACACAAACAGACAAAGACCAACTAACGGGTCCAGGAATAGAACAAAGGCTCCGGAACGAAATTTCCGGGAGGGAATTATTCGCACACTATAAACAGTACCTGTACTGTGAACAGTAAACTGCTACAGTACTTTCCCTAGCCTAGTGAACAGTAATTTTGCTACAGTGACTTTGTAGGACAACGGCATTTTCAGCGGTCTCGTCCGTCACGGGCATTGTAGCTGTTGTGGGAGTCATCTGAGCTATAATTTGATGCAAAGAGGCGTTCTTCGTACTTTTGTTCAAGAGCTTCAAGATCTGCAGGTGAGAGAATTTGTCTTGACGAGGATGCTTCATGTGCCCAATGTGAGGCTTCTTCTTGTGCCCAGTCGGTGTTGTCATCAGGGTCGGGGATGCTTGGCTGAGGCCAGTTGACTGGATCCTTGTAGAAGGATACATTCATGTTTTGAGATAAGGACGAGGATCCTGGAGCATAGGGGTCCTGGGACAGAGGACCTCCCCATCTAGCATAGGGGTCTTGAGTGGATTGGACAATGTCAACCGCATCTGTCATTTCATGCTCCCGGGATGACGCCGCTTGTCCGAAATCATCGAGTGCTTCCTTGGCTTCGGTGCGAGTTCATAATGATCCCAAGAGGCGGGGGCATTATAATTCCGACTTCATGCGGAACAGTTTTGTTTTCTTGACATAGGATTCTTTGAAGTTCTCATCGATGTTCGAATATCCGACGAGCCCGGATACGATCTGTGAATTCGGGCTTCTCTACTGTTCAGATATGGTTTATAGGATGTGGTTCCTATTTCTTATGGTTCATTAATAATGCTACCATTATTTCTAAAAAAGTGCCATGGACGCTTAAAAAACAAAATGGTATGGACTTCAGGGTTTGGTGTCGCGGTTCTTAGTTCTTTCTCTAAAAGATGTTTCCAATGAGTTGGAGGATAAAACCAATTGAGAAAGTCTAAAAGATTTTTGTCACTTTCCCTTTCAACATTACCTTTTCCGAGCATGAAAATCCTTGTGAGGTTGGCAATGAATCTTCTGGTTGGACTCTCCATAGCTATTAGGTACTTGTTGGTTAAGTACCATAATAACTTTTGAGTTGATCGGGAAAATCATCTTCCTTCCAGGTAAGAGGGTGAATGAATGGATAATCTGCATTCAACCCAAAAGGATAGAGAATGGAACCTCCGTTGAATCGGAATAGTTCAATATGGCATTGCCACATGAGACTATCGATGTTTTCACTGAGACGGTCGTGCTGGATTTCTTCAATGATTTCCGGGGATATTTCCAGTGGGAGATCTTTGATCTTCTCGATCTTGTATTTCTGTCCATAATTGAGCATATGGAAGGTAGGTCTCTTGATGTACATGTTGATTTCTGCGGGTGCTTTTGGCCTTGACAAGAAGTCAGCGAGTACATTCTTCCTTCCAGGAATGTGTTTGGTCTCGAAAGAGCATTTTGAAAACCATTCAGCCCATCGAAGCAACTGGGAATTCGGAATTTGCTTATGCTTGAATTTGGTCATTTGTGGAAAAGATGCCATATCTAGTTCTACTAGAAAATGGTGACCAATGAGATGGAACTCAAATTTTTTGATCCCGTTTTTGACTGCTAAGATTTCTTTGAAAGTGGAAGGGTAATGCATTTCAGCTTGAGAGAATTTTCCACTTTTATAAGCACAGAGGTGCCTCTTACCATCAATTTCTTCGAACGTAAGGGCTGCCCGGTATTCATCACTAGCGCGCCCGAAGGATTCTTTTCCCGTTAATGGTATTTGTAGAGGTGGGAGATTTTGCATAATCTCCTTAAGCTCAGCAACGGCTTTGGTTTGGGTCTTTCCCCAAGATGGGGGATTCTTCTTCAACATTGACTGGAGTGGGATTAGCAGTTTTGCGATGTTTGGAACAAAATCCCTGAGATAATTAATTATCCCAAGAAATTGCTGAACTTCCTTTTTGGAAAGGTTTTCTTCAGAAACTTCAATAATTCTTGTGCAATGTGTGGCCCTGGGTAGTACGTACCTTTATTGAGGTGCATACCAAGAAATTCAATTTCTGTCTGGGCAATATTCATTTTCCTTTGAGAAAGCATAATGCCATGCTTCCTGACAATTTCCGAAAATTGTTCAAGGAGCTGGCAGTGCGACTGCTCATCAGGACTGTAGAGCAGAATATCATCAATATAGACTGCAGCACTTGACAAGATTGGCTGGAAAATTCGGCACATGGCCTTTTGGAAGAGGGATGGGGCAACTTTCAAACCAAAAGGAAGGACTTTCCACTGGAAGTGCTGGTTTGGGATACAGAACCCTGTTTTGAGTCTATCATCAGGATGAATGCCCAATTGCCAAAATCCAGCTTTGAGGTCAAACTTGGAATAGATATGGGCTTTGGTTAGGCCAGTAAAGAGAGAATCTCTTGAAGGTAAAGGGAACTTATCATCTTGGAGAAAAAGGTTGAGAGGTTGATAGTTGATCACCAATCTCATTTTTCCCCGGTTTGCTCAAAGACGCTTATTGACATAAAAGGCTTCACAAGCCCATTGAGAATTGGAAAGTTCAATAAGTCCTTCTTTGGAGAAGTTCGAGCATTCCCTTTGTGCTAAAGTTAAATGTTCTGGATTCATTCCTGAGTGACTCGCCTTGGTTGGATTTATGTCTTCATTCTTTTTGAACGGAAGGCGAACAAAGAATTCTAGATTTTCCCATAAGGAATGAGAACATTTTTGAGCGAACTCAGCATGGGATTCTGAGCATGATTGAAGCAATTTTTGCATGATTGGGTCTAATAGACTCATGTGAATGGAAAAGAGTCTTTGGATATTGACGAACTCAGAGAATTGGTCCCTATACTTAAGACCTTTTCCAGGAATGATTCGAAGTTGAGCGATTTGAGTCATAATATCCCACCCAATTATCGATCTTTATTGGGGAGACCGGATCCAAAGATTTTGGTTGTGATAGAACACGGGGAAAGAATTGGACAGTTATAGGAGTGGTTTCGACATTTGTGGAGAAAGTATCTCCGACGCAGAATTGAAGTATCGGACATGAGAAGTCCAATATTCTTCGGCAGAATTTTGGTGTCTAAGATGGAACAACTTGCTCCCGTGTCAATAAGAGCAATGACATTGATTGGTTTTGCAAACTTGGAAGTGAAGATTTTTACAGAAAATGGGGACACCGGGTTTGGCTTGAAAATATGTCGAGGTTGTTCCGAGGATGCAAGAGATATATGAAAAATCTCTTCGATTCTCGTGTCGACTCGTTTCACTAGAAGTTTGATAGGAAGGGATAATACAAAGAGTATGTTCTGATGGCTCTTCATCAGCGGAGAATAAGGATTCGATATCATCATTTTCAAGAGAAATTCCAGTTTCATTCTCAATATGATGAATTAAACGATTCGACCTTTTTTCGCCACGGGGACAATTTTTGGCAAAATGTCCTTTCGGTTGCGAGATGAAACATCTCGTTTGATTTCTTGTGGCCTGCGCGATCTTTTCTTTTTCGGAGATATCGCCATTTCTTCTTTCTCCGGTAGTGCTTAGAGCCATATTTGTGTTTTTTGATACTGAATTTCTTGAAGTGTTTTTTCTTCCGGCAATACTTTCCGCAATCGCCGTCGCAATCATTTTTGGAACACTTGATCTTCAGCTTTTGGCGGGAACAGGCTGCTTCAAGGGTTCTGTCTTCTATAATGTAAGAGCGAATCATTTGTCTTTTTAAACAAAGCTCTTCAAGACACAGATGAATTTCTTGCTGTATTTCTCCCAAAGGAATGTCTTGTACCCTTTTTTGTTTTCCAAAAAAGGACCTTTCAACCACCTGGGTCAATTCTTTGGGAATAGAAGTCAGGAAGACATGCTTCAAATTTGAATCAGCTCTAAGCTGATAAAAGAGTTTAAGCATCTCCCTGTAGTGTTTATCAAGGTGCTTCTTCTGGAGAGAACAGCATTTTCTTTCAAAGAATTCTCTTCTTTTCAGTTCGACAAGGTCAGTGGGTTTCCCTATAAAGAAATGATATAAGATGGTGATGGCATGGTCAAAATCTGGTGACATCAGAAAATGAATCTGGTCCTGTTCGGATACCGATTTCCACCGTTTTTGAGGCTTCCAAGAAACCTGGTGACAAAGTTGTAGAGGACATCATTCATATCATGGTTGGTAAGGGATTAAGTATTCAACCAAGTATGAAATTCTTCAAATCTTTCTGGCCATTTGTGATAAGGGATATCATCAATGGTGAAGAACTGTTTTGATGCCATGGACACATGTTGTCCAGTACTATGTTGGACAACTTCTGGATTAGAGTAATTAGATTCCATTTCAATATCTAGAGCTGGAGGATCGGCCATATATATGGATGAAGTGATTTTTTACTTCAGGAGGGGAATGAATAGCAGGAATCGAAAAGGATGAGGAAGATGCAAGAGATACCAAATCTGATTCAGAATCAAAGATGTCAGGGAAAGTTTGTTCTCATTTGGAAAGAGAATCGGTCTTTTTGGATAGCAGAATCAACAGGATTAGATTGTTCCTGAGTACCCAAATCCTTTAGAAAGGATTCTAGAGGGTTCGAAAGCATCATCTGATCTGGCCTTTCTCTGATGACCACAGAAGAGGTTGGCCTAGTTGGCCCAGAGAGAGAGGTTGGCCTGGTTGGCCCTTCTGGTCTTTCTTTTTCTTTTCCTTTCTCCTTTTGTTTTCGAGTGAGCTCTTTAAGACGATCTCTCATGCTTGCCATATCTGGTTCTTTCCTGGAAGGATCTTCTGGAATGGCAGCAAATATAGACGTATGAGGCGAGGGAGGCACATAACCGGTTCTCACAGTAGGTGCTAGCGGATCGAAAGGTCGAAACCTTCCTTCTTCAAGGATTTGAATCTGCCTTTTGAGCTTCTCTATTTCAGGCTGCGGGCTTTCAAAAGAATGATACCCGAGGCGTTGTCCTGATTCCAAGGCCTCAAGTCTTTTGTGGAATTCGAAAAGCAATTTTTTGGTAGACTCATCGTGTCTTTGAAGATGTTGTTGGACATTCCCGATTTTGTAATCAATGACTTTGAAAGCATTGTTTTGTGCCATCAAAGTCTCTGATTGCCAATTCAAAATAAAAGAATGGTACCGAAAGGGCATTAGAGAAATCTAGTGTAACCAAGTCCCCGTAGCCATAATCTCTGGTTCGTAGGAGTAAAGTAATCTCCCATTACTTTACTTGGGTTTCTAATCGACCCACCAAAAACTGATTAGTGGCGACTCCTTAATAAAAATCATTTGCATGTTAAGAATTCAAACCTAAGTCGCGAATTGGTATGGGCTTGGGAGAGCCCGAGTTAAGTCTAGGCTTAACAATCCATTAGCCAAACCCTAGGTGGTTCACACTCGAAAAATTGATCGCGACAGCTTGGCGACTCCGCTAGGGACTTGAGTTAAAACTCTTAGTGGACTTAGGCCAATTTTTCTTTTCTTTTGAAAAATATTTTTGCTTGGCAGCAAGGATCCCAGGTACGTCCCTAACATTTAAGGTGTTAAATGTTTTTGCAGATTGGGAGGTATAAGGGGAAGTGTTTGCTGACCTTTGTTTTGCAAGGAGGTGTAGGAATGAATGGTTTATTTTTATGTATGAAGTGTTGCTTGATATAAACTGTTGTGCATTCTTGCATTTAACACTACACTTTTGCACACACAACCTGCCGCCGGACCTGGGCCGCACTAGGATATTTAGGATGGTATTGAGTTGGATACGACTTCGACCGCGAGGCCGCGTAGTAGAGGTTGCCCAACTCAATCCCGAAAGTTTCTTTCTTGGTGTCAAGAATGTTTATCTCTGCCCGCGAGGTTGCGTCGCATCGGGATATCATTCTTGACTGAGCCGGAGTTAGAAGGGCTTGACTTAGTATGCGAGGCTGCAACTAAGTCATCCCACCCTTTTAGGTCCACCTTGTTTAGCCTTCCTAGTTAGAAATCGAACCTCACGTTTCATGTGCTTGTCTATGTGGTTGCTTTAATCGCCATGTGAAGCAAGTTTTCTACCCCTTACTCTTGCAATTTACTTATTGTATTTCGTCTTTCTTTTGTCGGTCCATGACATTAGGTTGGTCGAATCCCGATTTATAAACAATGGGAAAATTCGACATTCGATTCGTGCCTCGCACCAAAGGTTGAACTTAAATCATGGTGGGATCGTCGGGCCATGATGGCCAAAGCTATGTTAAAGGAAAACTAGGTCGCCTTACTCCCCTTCTCGACATCGATGTTCAAAGTGGCGTCATGCAAGCACTCGCTCATTTCTGGTGTCCCCAAACATCAACATTTATATTCGGTAAGCATGAGCTCACCTCGACCTTGGAGGAATATGGCATCACCATAGGAAAACCTTTGGAATTGGATTTAATAAACCCACCTCTTGGAATAAAACCTGCATCAATTTTGTCTGATTTTCTTAGGATGGATGAGGATCGAATTAAAAGAGTGCTGAAAGATAATTGTCTTGCATGTCCTTTTTCCTTCCTAGATCAAAGTTTTGCTGATGCGGACACTCTTTTGAAAAGCAAAATCTTCATCTTAGCCTTTTTTCGGGTTTATTATTTTTCCTCTCCGCAAAGGAGCTATTAATCCCTGCTATTATATGGGTTGTCAAACAAGTGTGTGCTGGGGTTGGTTTTGTCAATACCATTTTAGCTGAAACATGTTTGTCACTTACTCGATTCAAGGAAGACGAGGATAAAACTTTTCATGCACCAATTGAACTCTTACAAATCCGGTTCTTTTCTCACATGAGAAAGATCGACATTCACATGCATATTATTAATGTTACTGATTCTCACCATCCCATTGAGGTATTCAAAACGTATCAGGATCGAACTCCAAATCTTTCTTACTCAAAATGGATCAAATTGTTGAAAAATTCCAATACCGAGAGTTTCCTATGGCATGCTAAATGGTTCCAAGTCTCCGAGGCACGCCTCACTCATGGCGATGATGAGCCAATTCCATTGTTGGGGATCACCGGTGCCACTTCTTACTATCCACTCCGAGTGGCCCGTCAATATCGAGTTGTGCGGGACCCGCCACCCCTCTCAAGCTTGGTTTGTTTCAAATTCAATTCACTACCAAGGATGGTGATCACAAGAGATGGCTCCACCGCATCGAACAAGCCCGGCTCGCATGTCGCGAACAAAAGTTGAACTTGCCCAAGGATGAGCTTGAAGGAAAGGAAAAGGTTTACCATGCCACTACTCGATACATCTGTCGACACAAAATTCCAATCGAGTATCTCCCGAAGGTGCCAGATGTGATTGAGAGGCCCACTCGCAAGCGGAGCTTAATCGTCACAAGAGGAAGATTGAGCAACTTGAGAAGCAAGCCAAGAAGGATGCCAAAGAGAAGAGGCAATTACGTCGAGCGTTGGCTTCCCATTTGTTTATGGATCAGGCTAAATAAAGTGGCTTGAGTCAATTTAGTCTTTCTACTTTAGTTTAATGTCTAGGAAGTTGAGTCATTTACTTTATTTGTCGAGAACTTTTCCAAATGTCATTTTCAATCAATTTTATTAATAAAAGTGGTTAGATTTTCGTCATGGGCCGGCACATTTCATATCAAAGTGCTTATGTATGTTCATTCATGTTAAAATTTAGGTGACAATGGACCCTCCTCGCTCACCCATTATCACGCGATCAAAGGCCAAAATGGCGGAACAAAATGAGATGCATGATCGTATGTCCAATATAGAAGATCAGCTCCGTCGTTAGCTGCCTCCATGGAGGTTATGATGACTCGTTCGAGATCATTCCAAGTCAATCCGACTCCTCCACCCGTTCTTCCTCAGCTGTTATCCCGAAGATAGCGAGACAAGCCCCGATCAAGTAATAATGGCATACCCGATTCGAAGAAGACTTAATCCCTATCAATGTGGAAAAGGGAAAGTTCGTTGACCTCCCCAAGACGAGCCGGATGAACGCTTCGCGAAACTTGAAGAAAAGGTGAAGCAATTGCGGGAGTCACAAAACTCACTCCCTTTGACTTGTTGGTCTACGAGAAGGTCAAGATGCCGAAGAAGTTCGGGATGCCGGAATTTGAGAAGTACGATGGTACATCTTGCCCAAAGTCTCATTTGCGGATGTATCATGTACGCATGGCCCAAAGCATGTAAAAAATGAGCCCTCGTGATCCAATCATTCCATGCCGTTTGACCGGACTCGCATTGAGCGGTATGTGATGAAAAATATCAATCTTCTTGATACCTAGAATGAAGTGGCTGATGCATTCCTCAAGCAGTACAAGTTCAACATGGACATTGCACCTTCCCGAGAAGATCTTGAGAGGATGGAGAAAAAGAGAAGCGAGTCGTTCAAGGAGTATGCCGTGAGATGGCGAAATCTGGCTGCTCAAATCACTCCTGAGCCTACCGACAAGGAGTTGATGAAGCTCTTTATAAAGACCCTCCCATCCGAATTTCGCAATCGGATGGCAAGCACTTATGTTGAGAGTTTCAACCAGCTGATTCCAGTGGGAGAACAAATTGAAATGGGAATAAGGGAAGGATGGTTCACTGAGTCATCAAGTAAGAGATTCTCCGCCAAGAAGGAGAAAGAAGCCGTCGTGAATGTGAATGTAGCCTATAGCCAAGAAAGTTCCGTTCGTGCCCCGATGAATGTAAGGCAACAACAAGCTCTTGGCCGTCAGTCATTTGCCCAAGCAAGAAGACAGTTCACTCCACTCCCTGGATCTCCATCCCAGGTTTTAGCAATTCTCCAGAAGAAAGGTTTGCTTTCCATTGAGCCAAAGCGCCCTAACCGCGAAAGCATGCGTAATTACGACTCGACAAAGAAGTGTGATTACCATAGTGGGGAATTGGGGCATTCAACCGACGAGTGTTTTACCCTCAAACACAAGATTCAAAACCTTTTGGACACGAAGGCCTTTTCGTTCCAAACCGCTCGACCAAATGTTCAAAAGAATCCGCTACCGGAGCATGAGGGTACAAAGTGAACGCTATTCGGAATCGAAGTTGGTCGCATCAAGAATTCGAAGGTACATGTGGCGGATGCTTACAATGGCCTAGTAAGAGCTGGGTATTATCCGGACCATGAAGATATTCCCCTATCATTGATGAAGGAAAGAGTCGCCAAAATGGTGGATGATGGCATCATTGTGTATGCTGATCGTAATCGCACAGTTTCCTTGTTTCCCACATCATCATCGATTGGGAAGAGGAGCAGGTGTGCTTAAGGAAGAGGTTGATTCTTCACTCGCGGACATGCCCGGTTAGAGGACGCGTCCGATGATGAGATTATGATTGAAGTGCCACAGCCATATATGAGTATGTCAGCAACAAGTCCGTCCCTTGGTCCTATGACTTGGATGTTGGCGTTGTCACAAGGTCCGGCCGGACTTATGCTCAAGCAAATGTTCAGCCTGCAAAGCCTGTCACTGATGAAGAGGCCAAGAAATTTCTGGCTGTAATAAAAGCAAGTGAGTATAACGTGGTCGATCAATTGAGGAAAATGCCCTCCCAAGTCTCTTTGCTTGAGCTCCCGAGACATCACTGTGCATCAAAAGGCACTAATGAAGGTGCTAAGTGAAATTCATGTGCCAGAGACGATCGAGGCAGACAATTTAGAAGAGTTTGTAGGATCAGTCCTTCTCAAGGATTTGATCGCCTTTTCCGATAAGGAATTCCCTCTTGAGGGTAGAGGGCACAACAATGCACTTTACATATCCGTCAAGCACAAGACTACCCATGTGTCCCGAGTGCTCATTGATAATGGGTCCGCTCTAAATATATGCCCGTTGGCTACTCTTCACCGCCTCAAAGTTGACCCATCCGGGATACATGGTGCAACGACCTCTGTGCGAGCTTTCGATGGCACGAAGAAGGACGTGATCAGGCAAATCCACCTTGATGTACAAATAGGGCCGGTCGTCTTCAACATTCCCTTTCAAGTGTTGGACATCCCTACCGCATTTAACTTCTTACTTGGGACGTCCCCTGGATACACCTTTGCGGGAGCGGTACCTTCAAGTTTGCATCAGCTGTAAAGTTCGTGATTGAAAGGAAGTTGGTCACCATATATGGTGAGGAGGATCACCGGATCTATTAGGAGACGGCCATCCCCTATGTGGAGCCGGACTACGGGTCGAAGCGAGCTACCACTCGTTCGAGTTAGTATCCACCATACATGCTGCTCCTAACTTGACGCCCCCTACTCCCGAAGTTTCAAATGCTGCCCTTATGGTGGGAAGAGTGATGGTCGGGAATGGTTTCGTTCCTGGTGGTGGTCTTGGAAGAAATGGCCAAGGCATTCGAGACCCCATTGAAGCCCCTCAGAGGTCCCATTTTGCTGGATTAGGGTACCATGGAAGAGGTGGACAAAATTCTGGAGGAAGAAGACAAGAAGGACCAAACCCGACGCCTAACCAAAGGCGGGGAGGCAAAACCCGTTGCCCCCAAGTATTCATGAAACATTCCCCGGTCCTCGGTAATGATGCGGGATGAGGTGGAAGTGATGACACCACGGGGCAGCCGAGCGGCAAGTTTGACTACCTGGTGAAATATTCGGCCCCTCCAAGCTTCTACATAGATCCCGGAGCATTGTCCCGGATGGATGGGGTGGCATGGATGATCCGACACCCTCGAAGGCGAGGATCTTGAAGACATGCTTTGGAAGGAGTAACAAGCTTGTTCGATGACATCGTCATAGGAGCCATTGGCGAAGGATCCCCGAAGAGATGGGCCCTAGCCCACAAGAGTAACTCGTTTATTGATTTCTCGCATTCCCCGCGTGGGAATTTTTATTTGCTTTCTAGGAATAATTATCGCTATCTAGCGATTATCTTCGTTTTCTTTTCTTTTTTGGATTTGCATTTTCCATTCAATAAATGTAATTGATTGATGAATATCAATAAAATTACAAGTTTTATTTTGAGGGCATGATGAGGTACACCAAACCAGCCCGGTGATGATATCCAGCCGATAAAAAAAAGAGAAAAATCCAAGGAGAATTCTGAGGCCTGGGCTTCATCATGCTTCCTCATGTCAAAATGTTTATAAAAATCCTTTTCAAAAGTCTTTCAAAAAAATCTTTAAAAATACAGATTACTGTTTGTTTTTCTAATTTATCTACTTCTGTTTCGGGGTAATCTTATAACATGCAAAGGCATAGAAGTGGACCAATCCAATGCCACAAGCGCTGATAACGAAGACCTTGGAGACTCAACTGAAGACTCCATTGAAGTGCAGCGTAGTTGGGAACAAACATGAAAAAACCAAGGCTCTTACATCCGAGCAAACCTGTCACTATCAATTTAAGTGACACTTGAAGAAGCCAAGGAGGTCAAGATTGGGGCAAATCTCCCAAAAGACGAGACCGAACGCCTAATCCAGTTACTAAAAGAATATCAGGAAGTCTTCGCATGGGCCTATGCTGACATGCCCGATTTAGACCCAGCAATCGTGGAGCATGCCTTGCCTACTAATCCGGACATGCCACCTAAAAAGCAGAGGCTACGGAGGACCAAACCTGAGCTCTCAAAGAAGATTGAGGAAGAGGTGATGAAGCTTTTGAAAGTGGGATTTATTGAAGTCTCACAATATCCCGAATGAGTAGCTAACATTGTGCCGTAATGAAGAAAGATGGTCGAGTTCGAGTACGTGTCGACTATCGGGACTTGAATAAGGCTAGTCCGAAGGATGATTTCCCGCTACCCCACATAGACGTCCTTGTGGATAGCACCACTTTGGATTTGAGTTATTCTCGTTCATGGATGGTTTCTCCGGGTACAATCGATAAGGATGAAGGAAGAAGATAAGGAGAAGACTGCATTTATTACCCCGTGGGGGACCTTCCATTATAAGGTCATGCCTTTCGGACTAAAGAATGCAGGGGCAACTTACCAGCGAGCCATGGTTGCATTGTTTCATGATATGATGCATCAAGAGATCGAGGTTTATATCGACGATATGATTGCGAAGACCCGACCTGGAAGAAGCCATGTTGAAACCCTGAAGAAGTTGTTTGATCGTCTTCGTGAATTCAAGCTTCGATTAAACCTTGCTAAATGCGTGTTTGGAGCAACATCCGGTAAATTACTCGGATTCATTGTGAGTAGTAAAGGAATTGAGATCGACCCATCTAAGGTTAAGGCCATATGTGAGTTACTGGCCTCCATCGACGGTCAAAGAAGTCCGAAGCCTTTTGGGGAGGTTGAATTACATTGCCCGATTCATTTCCCAACTTTTCAAACTGTCAAGCCATTCTTCAAGCTCCTAAAGAAGAATGCACGAGTCAACTGGGATGTGGAGTGTCATGAAGCATTTGACAGGATAAAGCAGTATTTGATGAATCCACCAGTTCTAGTCCCACCCTCACCGGGGCATCCTTTGATTCTCTATCTCACTATCCATAGTGAGTCATTGGGAGCGATGTTGGCCCAAGAAAGCCCTGTTGACAGAAGAGAACGGGCCATTTATTACTTGAGCAAGAAATTCACTATATCAGAGTTGAAATATTCTAATACTGAAAAAACTTGTGCTGCATTAGTATGGGTGTTGCAGAGATTGCGGCGGTACACATTGCACTACCAGACGTTCCTCATGATCGAGAATAATCCTATCAAGTATTTGCTTGATTGGCCAGCTTTGGTGGGTAAGTTGGCTAAGTGGCAAATTTTAATCTCGAATTTGATGTGCGGTTCATACCGCAAAAGTCAGTTAAAGGTCGAGTGATCGCTGATATCTTGGTTGAGAATCCAGGAGTCTCAAGTAATGATGACGGTTCCCCGGATGACCGTGTTTTGAGTATAGATGAAGGCTCATGGACAATGTTCTTTGATAGAGCCGTGAACTTGTTCGGCTTTGGTACTGGGGCAGTCCTAATATCACCAGACGGACAACATCATCCGGTAGCTGCAAAGTTGGTGTTCCCATGCACTAATAATATAGCTGAGTATGAAGCTTGCATCCTCGGACTCCAAGCCCCCATCGAGATGGATGTGACCAAATTGAAAGTATTCGGGGATTTTGCACTGATCATACTACAGACCGTAGGAGAATGGGAAACCAAGAACCCCAAACTGCTCCCATACCACAAGTATCTAGAAGGCCTGGTAAAGGAGTTCAAGGAAATTTCGTTTAAATACTTGCCAAGATGTCATAATCAATTTGCGGATGCACTCACAACTTTGTCTTCTATGTTGCAAGTCACCAATGGGTTGGAAGTCGAGCCATTGAAAATAGAAGTTTTGCCGAGACCAGCTTATTGCATGATCATAAGCGAAGAATCGATGGAAAGCCATGTTATTACGATATCATGAACTACATTAAAAAGCAAGAATTTCTGAAGGAAGCACTCGGCGAGATAGGAAATACATCACGAAGATGGCATCAAAATTCTTCGTTAGTGGCGAAAATTTGTACGGGAGGTCTCATGATTCGGTCCTATTGCGGTGTGTGGACGCAGCCGAAGCTACTCAAATCATGCAAGAAGTGCACGAGGGAGTATGTGGCCCTCATATGAATGGGCACATGTTGGCTAAGAAAATTATGAGATTGGGCTATTGCGGCTCACACTAGAGAGTGATTGCATCAAACACGTACGAAGTTGTCACCGTTGTCAAATCTATGGTGATAAGATAAACGTTCCTCCAACCGAGCTGCATCAGTTTTCTGAGCCATGGCCCTTCTCGATGTGGGGCATTGATGTGATTGGCCCGATAAATCCCAAGGCTTCAAATGGGCATCGGTTCATTTTGGTGGCAATAGACTATTTCTTCAAGTGGATTGAAGCTACATCCTTTGCAAATGTCACCGCACGCAGTGTTGCAAAATTCATCAAACGTGACATAATTGCTCGCTACGGCGTCCCCGAATCAATCATCACCGATAACGGGACAAATCTGAACAACAAAATTGTTGATGAGCTGTTCAACGAGTTTAAGATTAGACATCTGAATTTGTCCCCTTACCGCCCTCAAATGAATGGGGCTGTGGAGGCCGCCAATAAGAACATTAAGAAGATCTTGGCCAAGACAGCCGAGAATTATCGAGATTGGCATGAGAGGTTACCTTTCGCATTGATGGCATATCGAACGTCTATCCGCACTTCTCGGGGCAACTCCTTTTGCTCGGTGTATGGCATGGAGGCTGTTCTACCCGTGAAGGTGGAAATTCCGTCCCTAAGAATTTTATCCCAAGCGAGAATTGTTCGAGGCTGAATGGATACAACAAAGACATGAGCAGTTGAACTTGATTGATGAAAGGAGACTGAAGGCTCTTTGCTATGGCCAGACTTATCAGCAGAGAGTGGCCAGATCCTTCAACCGGAAGGTACGACCGAGACACTTCGAGGTAAATGATCTTGTTCTAAGGAAGCTGTTGCCAATTTTTCCAAATCCCGGGGGAAAGTTTGCCCCAAATTACAGCGGTCCATATGTGGTGAAGAAGGTACTTCCAGGAGGTGCTCTGATTCTGGCTGAAATGGATGGTCGTCAGTTTTCCACTTCGGTTAATTCTGATGCTGTTAAGAAGTATTATCCATGATTGAATTTGCTGTGTCGTGTTTTGAATTGCAAGCACTTTTATGATGAATAAATTCCTCAATGAGTTGCAAATTCAATTATTCAAATTTGTTGCAAATTTTTGCATGTTCTCCATAATGAATTGTGTGAGATGAATTGAGTGTGTCAAATGGGATATCTTGGAATGATGAAAGGAAAACCTTATTCCATACACTATTTCATACACTAATCCCCAGTGAGTTGTGTGAAAAAATTCCATGCCCGCAAGGAAAAAGGGCGGTCTCGCAAAGGGTACGTCATCCAAAGTGATGAGGGGCAGTTTCTTCCTCTACACAAAACACTACAGGTATATCCATTGTTTAGCCCCTTGAGCCCACACACATGAAGAGTTTGTTTAAAATTACCCTTGTCAAGGATTATCCCACATTGGGACAAATTTGAAATCAAGGGTAGGAATTTTCTTACTTACACTTGCGTCAATCTTCGGGTATTGCTTTCGTAGTGTAATTTGTACGATAATTGAAGTGCCTTAAGATGATGAAGAGCAGTCATTTCTCTATCCTATACACTTTTATCCATTGCATAGCCCACTTGAGCTTATGAATTCATTTCATATTAAACCCAGTTGGTGATCATCCCCCACACTGGGGCAAGACAAATTCAAGTGGCATGAACTAGGATGCCCACAAAAAATGAAGGTTTTGATCAAAGAAAAAAAAGTGCAAAAATGGGGCATAAAAAAGCAGTGTGCCTGGTAAAAGCAAGGCCGATGCCCAAAAGAAAAGGAAAATAAAAAAATGCCTGATATGCTTAGTCACACCCTGAACAAGGCGGTACAAAAAAGAAAAGCTCAAATGATGTTCCAATTAATGAGTGCAAAAGAAAAACTTCGACATTGAAGAAGAAAATTGGTAGAAATGTCATGATGATCACTAACTTTACCCTTTAAACACTTTTTGAGCCTAATCATCCTTTCGTTTCTTAACCCATGACCAAGCCCACGTTACGTCCCTTGCAAAGTCTCTTCAGATTAGGGCACTTAAATTAACGTAAAGGTTCATATGTTCGAAAGCATTGCTCGAAGGAGAGTGAGTAAGATAATTTCTGCCTCATTTCTTATGTTTCTTGACTTGTAAACCCCAAGATGATTGCAGAATATTTTTCAAATAAGCCTGACTCAAAGAGTCCCATTTGTTAAGCCATTGACCAAGCCCGCATTATGGTCCCTCTTAAAAGACCTCTTAGATTGGTAAGATCGTACCACTTGCGAGATTGCTTGGACCCTTGTCTGGCATGATGAAGGTAAGATAGAGTGATTGATAGAATCCTGCATTAAAAATCAGGATAAAATAGCCATTTTAATGAGGATGAGAGAAAAGTCCTTTCAGACCAAAGGATCTCTCATTTGACACATTCATGACACTCATGTATTCAGAATGGAAATTAGATGATGCGAGATTGATGGAAATCATCGTGAACATCCATTAAATTGATACTTGTTTATGATTGCAAACACATGTTGCCACTCCTATAACCATGTTTTGTAGGAGACATATCCCTGAAGGTCAGAGATTGTACCAGGTAAGTATATCTCTATTCATACCTTGAATATTTGTCATTGCACAAGTATTCCCTTTTAAGTATATTTGACACTCAATTGAGTTGTCCCCCAAAGATTTTCCTCCGATTCAATCGATTAAGGCGACCGAAGAATGGTTCGGGTCTTGGTCGGATGATTTGTCGCAAGGCTAGGCGACCGAAGAATGGTTCGGGTCCTAACCAAGCAAAACCTCGTCTAGGTGACCGTAGCATAGAACGGGTCCTAGACAGCATTTATTGCTTTAACAGGGTGACCGTAGCATAGAACGGATCGGGAAAGCAATTCCTTTCGCCGTCTTGGGCGACCGTAGAACGGTACGGGTCTTAGGAAAGCGGAATCTTCACAAAGCCGTGTTACTATTCTGGGCGACCGTAGAATGGTACTAGTCCTGGACATGTAACACCCTCTACCTCGGACGACTTCATCCTCCTCGAAGGTAAGTTATTCCAGGTAGGTTCATTTGCATTAGCATTTGCATGCATCACATAAGTTGCATTTAAAAATGGAATCCAATTTCCAACAAAAAGTCATTCATTGCTTAAGCATGGCCAAAATTAGGTCTCAATTTGTCTTTGAAGGCAACCTCTACAAGCTCACCTTCAAAGAGGGGCAAATTTGTTGACACCTAATTTTGGGGGCTTATTTTTTGCAAAAAATAAAAAAATAAAAAATGCATGGCATATAGTTTAGGTAGATTTTGATTTTTTTTTTTTATATTTTGTTTTATTAAAATTTTTATAGATTTAGGAAATATATACTTGAGATATGCATTTTGCGCAAGAAGGGGAATTTTTGGATAGGATATGCAAAAATATTTCAGTGATATATTTAGGGGTATCATGCTTAAGTAAAATTAAAAATAAAATATACCCCAAGGATTTGATTTTTTTGGCTTATAAAAGGGCTCGTGTACGAGTTAATGGGGGAGGACTCCTTTTCGAAAAAAAAAAAAAAAAAAAGACAAAAAGAAAGTCAAAAGAAGGGAAAGGAGAGAGGAAGAGAGCTGTCGGAGGGTGAGCGAGAGAGAGAGAGAGAGAGAGAGAGAGAGAGAGAGAGAGAGAGGGAGAGAGAGAGAGAGAAAGAAAAAAGAAAAAAAGAAGAAAAGAAAACACGGGCCGAAGCCCCTCCTCGCGCGTCCGTTCGCCTTCCCGAGGGGGATCCTTGCCGGCCGCAGTCGTCGCCGTTGACACCATCACCGCCCTCCACGCCGCTGAGCTAGCGCCGCCCTCGCAGCCGCCGGTCCAGGTCCGCCGCCTTGAGCCCCTCGACGCCGCCAGTCGCCGTCGCCGAGCCAAAACCCAAGTGCCGCGACCCCCGCTCCGGCCCGAAGCTCTCCGCAACGCCTCGCTCCAGATCCGAGGCCCCTGTCCGCGCGCCGCCTCTACTCCGCTCGTGCCTCTCCCCTCTGTCCAGATCCAGGTGCCACGATCTCCCCCTGCAGTCGCGACGCCCTTCGCCAGCCCAGGTCCGCCGCCCCCGAAGCCCTGCTCCGCCTGCGAAGCTCCGTCGTTGCCTTCCTCAGCCCGCGACGCCCCAGCCTCACCGTCGAGCCGCCCGCACGCGCCCCGTTGCCGATCCGCCATCCCCCGAGTCCCCCTGGTGCTGCGCCACCGTCGCGCCGTTCCGAAGGCCTCGCCAGGAACCCTAGCCGCCGCCCTCGGAAGCTTCGCGGCCGGCCTCCTTTTTCCTTTCTTTTTCTTTTCTAAAAATTGAAAAGAAAAGAAAAAGCAAAAAAAGGCAAAAAACAATTAGGTAGATTTCTTTTCTTTTATTTACCTTATTTTATTTTTATTATTTTATTGTTATTTTATTGTTATTGTTTTATTGTTATTTATTTTTGTTAACAACATTAGGCCTTGATAAGTAATTGGAAATTCCAATTTATCCCCTAATTCGCAACCGCGCCGATTTTTTATTTTCGTCTATAAGGCTTTAGACGAAATAATTAATCATGTGGGAATAAAATTGATATTTTGATCTTTAAGGCTTAAGATCAATTTATCGATTTTACCGTGCGAAATATTGTCCCCTGGGTTTGAATGATGTGTGATATTTTCTGGATAATTTTGGATGGTCTTGATTGCTTTATTTATATTGAAATATGTACAAGTTGTGATGTTGCTTGTTTAGGGTAATTTGCATGTTTAGGCTACCTAATTTAGGTATCATGAATTTTCAAAAAAAAAAAAAAATCAATTAGCTTAGATTGCATGTTTAATTATTAGAAATTGTTAATTTCAAAACAAAATAAAAAAACAAAAAAAAATCTTAAACTAGGGTTAGTTTTTATTGTCTTGCATATTTAGATTAGGGATTTTAATTAGGTCATGAGAAAAAAAAATTCACTAAGAATGCTAGTTGAATTGCATGTCAAATTTTGATTAACAAAAAAATATAAAAAAAATGAAAATCATTAGGCATATTAGAGTAGGATTGCATGTTTGATTTTAAATTTAGATCAATATTTTAGATAGGTTGCATCTTAGGCTAGAAATCGCTGAATTAAAATAATGTCTTAGTTTAAATTAGGATTCGGGATGACCTAATTCCTAGTTTAAATATGATAGAATTTTAATTTAGTTAGGAATTTCATTCAAATATCCTAGGATAGATTATTTCCACTTTTTAGGGTAAATGGCATTTTTTAGAAAAAAATAAAAAAAATTAGAAAATCAAAAAAATCAAAATCAAAATCTTGCATGAGCATGTAGAATTAGAAATATAGATTTAGTATATAAAGCATTCAGGCTAGTAAATTAGACCTTTTTTTTTAGGATCATATTTTTAGATTATATTTTTAGAAATCCCTTTTAAATAGGTTAGGATTAGATTTAGACAATTTAATTCTTAGAAAACTTGGCATCATTTCCTTAAAAAAAAAAAAAAACAAAAAATACGAAATGATTTTCTAAGTCAAAATAGGGTTAATTTAAGTTAATCCTAAATATGAATTAGAAAATTATTCGTCTTAGGTAGTTTAATTAGGACTTTTATTAATTCAAAATTACAAATAAAAAAATCCAAAAATAGGGGCATGTTAACTAATTTGCATTCTAGGACCATTTAGTTTAAATTTGCATATTAGGTCATTTAAGTTGCAATTATTGCATTTCATGTCATATAATTTAGATCATTCTGCCATGTCATATTAGGTTATTAGCATGCATTGCATTTGGATTAATTCCATTAAATAAAGTGAAAACAAAAAAAGAGAAATTTGCGTGTTAATTAGAGACCATATCTAGGATTGTTGATGTGGAATTTAATCTAACGATACAGATGCTTTCGTTGCTACAAGGTAAGTCCCTTAACCTTATTCATCGTTTTATTGGATGTTAAATTGGTGGATTGCGCACCCGCATAATCACCTCACATGTTAGGGAGATAAATTAAAATCGATTCAAGCTGCCTGCTAAACATTTTTTCAAAATAAAAGAATGGTACCGAAAGGGCATTAGAGAAATCTAGTGTAACCAAGTCCCCGTACCCATAATCTCGGTTCGTAGGAGTAAGGTAATCTCCCATTACTTTACTTGGGTTTCTAATCGACCCACCAAAAGCGATTAGTGGCGACTCCTTAATAAAAATCATTTGCATATTAAGAATTCAAACCTAAGTCGCGAATTGGTATGGGCTTGGGAGAGCCCGAGTTAAGTCTAGGCTTAACAATCCATTAGCCAAACCCTAGGTGGTTCACACTCGAAAAATTGGTCGCGACAGTGTCAAATATACTTAAAAGGGAATACCTGCACAGTGACAACTATTCAAGGTATGGATAAAGATATACTTACCTGGTAAAATCTCTGATTTTCAGGGATACGTCTCCTGCAAAACATGGTTATAGGAGAGGCAACATGCGTTTGCAATCATAAACATGCATGAATTTAATGGATGTTCATGATAATTTCCATTCCATTATGAACACATGAGTGTCATGAGTGTGTCAAATGAGAGATCCTTCGGTCTGAAAGGACTTTTCTCTCATCCTTATTAAAATGGCTATTTCATCCTGACCTTTGATACAGGATTTTTAACAGATCACCCTATCTCACTTTGTCATCATGCCGAACAAGGGTCCGAGCAATCTCGCAAATTGTACGACTTTACCAATCGAGAGGTCTTTTGCGAGGGATCGTAATGTGGCTTGGTTAATGGCTTAACAAATGGGACTCTTTGAGTCAAGCTTTTTTAATGAGAGATATTCTGCAATCATCCTGGGGTTTACAAGTCAAGACACACAAGAAATGAGGCAGAAATTATCTTAATCACACTTCTTCGAGCAATGCTTTCGAACATATGAACCTTTACGTTAATTTAAGTGCCATAATCTGAAGAGACTTTGCAAGGGACGTAACGTAGGCTTGGTTCATGGGTTAAGAAACGAAAGGATCATTAGGCTCAAAAAGTGTTTAGAGGGTAAAGGTTGGTGATCATCTTGACACTTTCATTGATTTTCTTCCTCAATGTCGAAGATTTTCTCTTGCACTCATTGATTGCAACATCGTTTGAGCTTTTTTCTTTTCTTTTATATCGCCTTGTTCAGGGTATGACTAACCATATCAGGCATTTTTTTCTTTTTTTTCTTTGGGCATCAGCCTTGCTTTTACTAGGCACACTGCTCTTTCATGCCCCATTTTGCACTTTTTTTCTTTGACCAAAATCTTCATTTTTTGTGGGCATCCTAGTTCATGCCACTTGAATATTTTTGTCTTGCCCCAGTGTGGGGGATGATCACCAACCGGGTTTAATATGAAATGAAATTGTAGGCTCAAGTGGGCTATGCAATGGATAAAAGTGTATGGGATAGAGAAATGACTGCTCTTCCTCATCCTAAGGCACTTCAATTATCGTACAAGTTACACCACGAAAGCAATACCCGAAGATTGATGCAAGTGTAAGTAAGAAAATTCCTATCCTTGATTTCAAATTTGCCCCAATGTGGGATGGTTCTTGACAGGGGTAATTTAAACAAACTCTTCATGTGTATGGGCTTAAAGGGCTAAACAATGGATATACCTGTAGTGTTTTGGGTAGAGGAAGAAACTGCCCTTCATCACTTTGGATAACGTACCCTTTGCGAGACCGCCCTTTTCCTTGCGGGCATGGAATTTTTCACACAGCTCACTAGGGATTAGTGTATGAAATAGGCTTGCCTTTCGTCATTCCAAAGTATCTCATTTGACACATTCAATTAATTCACATAATTCATCAAGGAAAACATGCAAGATTTATAACACATTTCAACCATTGAATTTGCAGCTTAATGAGGCAATTTATTCATCATAAAATGCTTACAATTCAAAACATGACATAGCAAATTCAATCATGGGTAATACTTTTTTTGACTCGCATCGAATTCACGGAACGGAAAATTCCCGACCATCCATTTCTGCCAAGATCAAAGCACCACCAGGGAGCACCTTCTTTACCACATACGGGCCACTATAATTTGGGGCAAACTTGCCATCAGGATCCGGGAAAATTGGCAACAGCTTCCTCAGGACAAGATCATTTACCTCAAAATGCCTCGGCCGTACCTTGCGATTAAAGGATTTGGCCACTCTCTCGCCGATATGTCGACCATGGCAAAGAGCCTTCAACCTTTTCTCATCGATCAAGTTCAGCTGCTCAAGTCTTTGTTGCGCCCATTCAGCCTCAGATAACTCTACTTGGGATAAAACTTGCAGAGAAGGAATCATAACTTCCACAGTAAACCGCCTCCATGCCATATACCGAGCAAAAGGGGTTGCCCCAAGTAGAAGTACGAATTGATGTCCGGTACGCCATTAGCGCAAAAGGTAACCTATCATGCCAATCTCTATAATTCTCAGCTGTCGTAGCCAAGATCCTCTTAATGTTCTTATTAGCTGCCTCCACTGCCCCGTTCATCTGAGGGCGGTAAGGGGACGAATTTAGATGCTTGATCTTGAGCTCTCTAAACAAATCATCAATCAATTTGTTGTTCAAATTTGTCCCGTTGTCGGTGATGATTGTTTCAGGGACACCATAACGAGCGATTATGTCACGTTTGATGAACTTCACCACATTGCGGCAAAGTGACACTAACAAATGACATAGCTTCAATCCATTTGGTGAAATAGTCTATTGCCACCAAAATGAATCGATGCCCATTTGAAGCCTTAGGATTTATTGGGCCGATCACATCAATGCCCCACATTGAGAAAGGCCATGGCTCGAAAAGCGGGTGCGGCTACGTTGGGGGAACATTTATCTTATCACTGTGGATCTGACAACGGTGACAACTTCGAACATACCGAATACAATCTCCTTCTAATGTGAGCCAAAAGTAATCTAATCTCATGATCTTCTTGGCTAACATGTGCCCGTTCATATGAGGGCCACATACTCCTTCGTGCACTTCTTGCATGATTTGAGTGGCCTGTTTGCATCAACACACCGCAAGAGAGGACAGAATCATAAGACCTCTTGTACAAATTTTCGCCACTAACGAAGAATTTTGAAGCCATCTTAGTGATGTATTTCCTTTCAGCCGGAGTGCTTCCCTCGGGAAATTCCTGTTTTTTAATGTAGTTCATGATATCGTAATACCATGGCTTTCCATCTGGTTCCTCAGTCACAATCATACAATAGGCCGGCCTTGGTAAAACCTCTATTTTCAATGGCTCAACTTCTAATCCGTCAGTGACTTGCAACATAGATGACAAAGTCGCGAGTGCATCTGCAAATTGATTATGGCATCTTGGTAAGTATTCAAACGAAACTTCCTTGAATTCCTTTACCAGACCTTCTAGATATTTGTGGTATGGGAGCAACTTGGCGTTTTTGGTTTTCCATTCTCCTACGGTTTGCAGTATGATCAGTGTAGAATCTCCGAACACTTTTAATTTGGCCACACCCATCTCGATTGCAGCTTGAAGCCCAAGAATGCAAGCTTCATACTCAGCCACGTTGTTAGTGCACGGGAATACCAATTTTGCAGCTACTGGATGGTGTTGCCCATCTGGGGATATCAAGATTGCCCCGGTACCAGAACCAGACAAATTCACAGCTCCATCAAAGAACATTGTCCACGAGTCTTCGTCTACACTTAGAACCCGATCATCTGGGAAACCGTCCTCAGTATTTGAGACTCCTGGGTTCTCAGCCAATATATCGCCGATCACTCGACCTTTAACCGACACGTGGCATGAATTGTACATCAAATTCCGAAATCAAAGTTTGCCATTTAGCCAATTTACCCACCAAAGCTGGCTGCTCAAGTAAGTATTTGATAGGATTGCTTTCGGTCACAAGGAACGTTTGGTGATGAAGTGTGTACTGTCGCAGTCTATGCAATACCCACACCAATGCAGCGCAAGTCTTTTCCACTTTAGAATATTTCAATTCCGACACAGTGAACTTTTTACTCAGATAATAAATGGTGCGTTCTTTTTTATCAGCAGGACCTTCCTGAGCCAACATTGCACCCAATGACTCACTATGAATGGTGAGGTAGAGAATCAAGGGATGCCGTGGTGATGGCGGGACAAGAACTGGAGGATTCATCAGGTATTGCTTCAACCTGTCGAATGCTTCTCGACACTCATTATCCCAGTTAACCCGCGCATTCTTCTTCAAGAGCTTGAAGAATGGCTTGGCAGTTTCAGAAAGTTGGGAAATGAATCGAGCAATATAATTCAACCTTCCCAAAAGGCTCCGGACTTCTTTCACCGTTGACGGAGGTCGCAGCTCACATATGGCCTTAGCTTTAGCTGGGTCGATCTCGATCCCTTTGCTGCTCACAATAAATCCAAGTAATTTACCGGATGTTGCTCCAAACACACACTTAGCGGGATTTAGTCGAAGCTTGAACTCACTGAGTCGTTCAAACAGCTTCTTCAAGGTTTTGACGTGGCTTTCCCAGTGCCGAGTCTTTGCAATCATATCATCAACATAAACCTCGATCTCTTGATGCATCATATCATGAAACAATGCTACCATGGCTCGCTGGTAAGTTGCCCCTGCATTCTTGAGTCCGAAGGGCATGACCTTATAATGAAAGGTCCCCCACGGGGTAATAAATGCAGTCTTCTCCTTATCTTCCTCCTTCATCTTTATTTGATTATACCCGGAAAACCCATCCATAAACGAGAATAGTTCAAATCCGGCAGTACTATCCACAAGGACATCTATATGAGGCAACGGGAAATCATCTTTGGGGCTAGCCTTGTTCAAATCTCGATAATCGACACAAACTCGAACTCGACCATCCTTCTTCATCAACGGCACGATGTTAGCTACCCAATCGGGGTATTGTGAGACTTCAATAAATCCCACTTTCAGAAGTTTCATCACCTCTTCCTCTATCTTCTTGGAAAGTTCGGGTTTAGTTCTTCGTAACCTCTGCTTCTTAGGTGGGACGTCGGGATTAGTAGGCAAACAGTGCTCCACAATTGACGAGTCTAAACCTGGCATATCAGCATAGGTCCATGCAAAGATGTCTTGATATTCTTTTAGCAACTGAATTAGGTGTTCGGCCTCATCTCTTGGGAGGTTCGCTCCAATTCTCACCTCTTTAGCTTCTTCAGCGTCACCTAAATTAATAGTGACGGTATGTTCGGTTGTAAGAGACTTGGCCTTTTCATGCTGCTCCCAGCTACGTTGTACCTCGATGAAATCCTCGATCGAGCCTTCGAGATCCTCATTATCAACACTTCTTGAACCAGATTGGACCATTCCTTCATCTTTGCATGTTATATGATTACCCCTGAAACAGGAAGTAGGTGAATCAAAAAGACAAACAGGGTAAAGCATATTGTCTATCTTTTCGAAAGATTTTAAAAAGCATTTGAAGAAAGATTTTTGAATCATTTTGACACAAGAAAGCATGATGAAGCCCAGGCCTCAGAATTCTCCTTGGATTTGTCATTTGTTTTATCGGTTGGATATCATCACCGGGCTGGTTTGGTGTACCTCATCATGCCCTCAAAATAAAAACTGTAATTTTATTGATATTCATCAATCAATTACATTTATTGAATGGAAAATGCAAGTCCAAATTCTAAAAAGAAAACAAAGACAATCGCTAGATAGCGATAAGTAATCCTAGAAAGCAATAAAAATTCCCACTTGGGGAATGTGAGAAAGCGATAAATGAGTTACTCTTGTGGGCTGGGCCCATTTCTTCGGAGATCCTTCATTGATGGCTCCTATGACGACGTCATCGAACAAGTTGGTGATTCCCTCCAAGGCGTCATCAGCATTCTCCATCTTCGGAGACGTTGGATCATCCATGTCATCCCATCTAGTTGGAACTATTTTGCGGGAGTCAAAGTAAAAACTGGGGGGAGCCGAATATTTCACCATATAATCAAACTTCCCACTTGGCTGCCCCAAAGTATCCATCACCTCTGTTTCATTTTGCATCATGACGGGGGACCGGGAATGTCTCGTGAATATGTGGAGGTGGTAAGTTTTGCCTTCCCCTCTCCCGCTCAGGTGACGAGTTCCGCCTTCCTTGCCTTTGCCCTCCAGAGCTTCCTCCACCTTGACCATGGTACCCTAATCCAGCAGATCGGGGCCTTTGAGAGACTTCAATGGGATTTTGAATACCTTGACCGCTTCTTCCAAGACCAGAACCGGGGACAAAATTATTTCCAACCATCACCCTTCCTACCATAAGGGTAGCATTCGAAACTTCGGGAGGGGGTGGTGATGAATCCCGAGAAGCATGTATGGTAGATACCAGCTCAAATGAGTGATAGCTTGATTCAAATTCAACATCAGGCTCCACATAAGGGATGGCCGTCTCATGGTAAATTCGATGATCCTCCTCGCCATAGATAGTGACCAGCTTCCCTTTTATCACAAACTTCACGGCTTGATGCAGACTTGAAGGCACTGCTCCAGCTGTATGAATCCAGGGGCGACCCAACAAGAAACTAAATGTAGTGGGAACATCTACCACTTGAAAGGGAATGTTGAAAACAACTGGCCCTATTTGAACATCGAGGTGAATCTCCCCCAACACCTCCTTCCTTGTACCACTGAAAGCTCGCACAGAAGTCTTCGCAGCATGCATCCTGGATAGGTCTACCTTGAGACGGTGAAGAGTGCCAAGCGGGCATATGTTCAAGGCAGACCCGTTATCAATGAGCACTCGAGACACATGAGAAGCCTTGTGTTTAACAGATATGTAGAGTGCTTTGTTATGCCCCCTACCCTCAAGAGGAAATTCTTCATCAGAAAAAGCAATCATGTCCTTAAGAAGGATTGATCCCACAAAATCTTCCAGCTTATCTACCTCAACCGTTTCCGGTACACGAATTTCACTTAACACCTTCATCAGTGACTTCTGATGCACAGGGGATGTTAGCAGGAGTTCTAGCAAAGAGATCTGGGCGAGCATCTTTCGCAGCTGATCAACTACATTATATTCACTCGCCTTAATCACAGCCAAAAATTCCTTAGCCTCTTCATCAGTGACATGCTTTGTAGGTTCAGCATTAGCTTGAGCATAGGCTCGGCCAGACTTAGTAACAAGGTCAACATCTAGGTCATAACACCAAGGCATCGCCGTATTATTGACGTACTCATACGGTTGAGGCATCTCAATCACAATCTCCTCATCAGGCGCATCTTTTAGTGGGGGCAAATCGGCGAGTGACGGATCTACTTCTTCCTTACCATCATTGAGAGCAGCCTGCTCCTCTTCCCAATCGATAATAATATGAGAAATAGTAGAAACTATGCAGTTATGGTCAGCATAGACGATAATACCGTCTTCCACCATCTTGGCAACCCTTTCTCTCATTAGTGAGAGGGGAATGTCTTCATGATCCGGATAATATCCAGCTCTCGGCAGATCCATTGTAGGCATCTACCACGTGCACCTTCGAGTTCTTGATTCGGCCGATTTCGGGTTCCAAGATAACATTCACCGCACCCTCGTGCTCCGGTAGTGGATTTTTTCTGGACATTCGGCCGAACAGTTTGAAATGAAAAGGCCTTCGTGTCCAAAAGGTTCTGAATCTTGTGCTTGAGGGTGAAACACTCGTCGGTTGAATGCCCCAATTCTCCGCTATGATAGTCACACTTCTTTGTCGAGTTATAGCCACGCATGCTTTCGCGATTAGGGCGCTTTGGTTCAGTAGAAAGCAGACCTTTCTTCCGGAGAATCACCAATACCTGAGACGGAGATCCAGGGAGGGGAGTGAATTGCCTTCTGTTATTTGCTTGAGCAAATGATTGACGGCCAGTAGTTTGTTGTTGCCTTGCATTCATTTGGATGGCCGGGGCACGGTTGGCACTTTCTTGGCTGTAAGCTACATTCACATCCACAGCCGCTTCTTTCTCCTTCTTGGCGGAGAATCTCTTATTTGATGAATCAGCAAACCATCCTTCTCTTATCCCCATCTCGATTTGTTCTCCGACAGAATAAGCGATTGAAACTCTCGACATATGTGCTTGCCATCCGATTGCGGAACTCAGACGGGAGGGTCTTCACAAACAACTTCATTAACTCCTTGTTAGTAGGCTCATGAGTGATTTGGGCCGCCAGGTTTCTCCATCTCATAGCGTATTCTTTAAATGACTCGCTCCTTTTCTTTTCCATCCGCTCAAGATCCTCCCGGGAGGGTGCAATATCCATGTTGAACTTATATTGCGTTAGGAACGCGTTAGCTACTTCACTCCAAGTGTCGAGAAGATTTATATTCTTCATTACGTACCAGTTGAGGGCGGGCCCAGTCAAGCTTGCATGAAACGACTGGATCATGAGAGGCTCGTTCTTGACATATTGGGCCATGCGTACGTGGTACATCTGCAAATGAGCTTTTGGACAGGAAGTACCGTCATACTTCTCGAACTCCGGCATCTTAAACTTCTTTGGCATTTTGACCTTCTCATAAACTGACAAGTCAAATGGGAGCGAATTCTGCGACTCTTGCAATTGTTTCAATTTCTCCTCAAGTTTGGTGAAGCGTTCATCCCGCTCCGCTTTAGGGCGTTATTAGCGAGGCTTAGTCTTTTCGTCGGTAACAATCACCGGGTCGTCCTCCAAATCGGGCATGTTGACATCACCCACTTGGGCCTTGTTCGCCCTGGTTTGGTGTTACTATCTCAGCAAGGGCCGGTGCAAGAGTTTGACTCACTTGGAGGGATTTTACTTGATCCGTCATAGAGGCGCATCGAGGTAAGCAACTGCGCAAGTTGACTTTCCACGGCGGACATGCGATCCTGCATTTCACTCTGATCAGCCATTTTTGCTCTTGATCGTGTAATGATGGGTGACCGTGGAGGATCCGTTATCACCTAATAGGTAAAAGAGATGATATAAGAACCAATTATGAGATTGGAAAAATGGCCCATGACAATGGTCTAAACACCTCATTTTATTGAAAATCTGAAATAAATTCCTAACAACGAACTAAGAATTGAAAATTCATGTTCCTAAACATTGCACTAAAAATTAAAAATACCGAATTCGAAATCCCTAAACATTGAACTAGGAAAGTAAAAGACTCGACTCCCTAAACATCAATCTAGAAATGAGAATGACGAGATTGATTCAAGCACTTCATTTAGCTTGATCAATATACCCTCGGGACACCATCCGGCGCAATCGCTTATTCTCCTCTCGAGCTTTCTCGGCAACCCTCTTGAGGCGTTTATTTTCAGCACGGTTGGTGATCTTTAGTGGCGCCTCAGGTATCTTCGGAAGTAACTCCTCTGGAATCTTGTGTCATCGAATATAGTTGGTTGATGCATAATACTTCCTTTCCTTACCCTCCAACTCCTCCTCGGGCCACTTGAGTTTTCGTGGACGGCACATATCCCACATTGATTTGATTGTGAGAATGGAATCTTCATGGTCTTGGCTTCCATCTATGAAGTTGACTTGGAGTGGATCTACTTGCAAAGCCGGGGGAAGCTCTTGCACGACTTGGTATTGACGAGTCACTCTAGTCGGATAGTACTCCAAAGCTCCAAAGAAATCCCAATAGAGGAATTGGGCCAACGCCTCCACACGTGAGTCTCGCCGCAAGGACTTGAAACCACATAGCATGCCATAGAAAACCCTTGGAAGTTGGTTTTTTTATGAAAGCTACCCACTCAGAATAGTGGTAATCTGGTGCATGTTTTTGCTTATCTTCGAATTTCATAATGGGGTGATTAGAGTCATTGACATCATGTATAGTCATTAGACCACCAAATCCCTTCAAATGAGAAAGAAACCAAATTTGTAAAAGCTCTGGAGAGGAATGGGAAGTCTTATCACCACCACCTTTAAATCGAGTGAGGGAAAGGAAAGTTTCAGTTAAAACAGTGTTTACAAAATTCTTTCCTTCCAACACTTGTTTGACTAAGTGAGCCATCAAAGGGTTAATAGCATTCTTGTAATAAGGAAAAACTATAAACCCAAAGAAGGCTAAAAGAAAAACCCTTCGCATTTGAGATGAAGAGCCAATTTCAAAATGTTCTTTTAGAAAAGATAGGGGACATGTGTTGCGATGAGCCTTTAAAATCTTTCTCACATCATCCCCTTTAATTCTCAAAAAATCAGATAAAGCCATAACGGGATCTATCCCGATAGGCGGACCAATTAACTCAGCTTTCAAAGGCCTTCCTATGGCAATGCTATATTCTTCCAAGGTGGGCGTGAGCTCATGCTTACCGCCAAGAATGAAGGTGGAAGTCTTGGGGCACCAAGAGTGGGTGAGTGCTTGGATAAGGCCGCCATGGATGTTGATACGCAGCAATGGAAGCAATCGGCCAATGTATGACTCCACAAATCGACGGCCATCTTGGTCTAACTTGTCCCACCATGTGTCAAGCTCTTGCTTCGGAGGGAGAATAATTCGAAGGTCCGGTATCCCCATTGTATATTGACCAAGACTCAATAAAATCCTAATGCCATGGACCGACAAAATAATATGACAAGGTAAGTAAATTTCAAGGGTGAAAGTTTAGAGAACTTACTTTACCAATGAGAGGCAATCACATAGACATGCGCATGATAAGTGGTTCGATTTCTACTCTAGAAGGCTTAACAAAGTGGAGCCACAAGGATGATCAGACTAGCCACGGGCGCGTGGGCTATGTCGGGTCCTCATAACTCCGGCTTGGTCAAAGAGCCGACCCAGGTCGCGGGCATGCGGACCGAGGTGGGTACTCTTGACACCATGAATGAAATTTCGGGATTGAAATGGGCGACTCGTACCACGAGCTTGCGGTCGGAGTAGTATCCATCTCAATACCATCCTAGATGATCCTATGCGGCCCAGGTCCGGCGGCAGGTTGTGTGTGCAATAGTGTAGTGCTAAATGCAAAGCATGCACAATAGCTTAAATCACACAACACTTCAAAAACTTGAATTTAAAACATTCATTTCCAACTCCAACTTGCAAGACAAGGGTTAGCAAAGACTACTCCCTTTATATCTCCCAATCTACAAAAACATTTAACATCTTAAATGTTAGGGACGTACCTGGGATCCTCGCTGCCAAACAAAAACATTTTTCAAAAGAAAAGAAAAATTGGCCTAAGTCCACTAAGAGTTTTAACTCAAGTCCCCAGCGGAGTCGCCAAGCTGTCACGACCTAATTTTTCAGTGCACCACCTAAAACTAGGTTAATGGATTACTAAGTCTCTAACTTAGCTCGGGCTCTCTCAGACCTACCAATTCGTGACTTATGTTCAAATATTTGACATGCAGATGATTTTTATTTAGGAGTCACAACTAATCATTTTTTGGTAGGTTGATTAGACACCTAAGTAAAATAACGGGAGAATTATTTTACCCCTACGAACCAGAGACTAAGGGTATGGGGACTTCATTACATTAGACTTCCCTAATGCCCTTTCGGTACCATTTTTGAAAAAATGTTTTGCAGGCAGCTTGAATTGATTTTAATTCACTTTCCTAACATGTGAGGTGATCATGCGGGTGCACAGACCACCAATTTAACACCCAAGAAAAACAATAAATAAATTGCAAAACTTACCTCAAAGCAGCAAAAGCATCTGCAATGTTAAATTAAAATCCACATCGTCAATCCTAGACATGGTTTCTAATTAACACACAATTTTCTGATTTTTGTTTTCACTTTATTTAACGGAATTTAATTTAAATGCAATGCATGCTAACAACCTAATATGACATGGCAAAATGATCTAATTAAATGACATGAACAAAATAGGTCCTAAAGAAGTGCAGTAATTTAAATAGCAACCTAAATGTCTTAATATGCAAATTTTAATTAAATGGCCCTAAAATGCAAATTACTTAACATGCACCTAATTTTTTTGGATTTTCTTTATTTGGAATTTTGAACTAATAAAAAGTCCTAATTGAACTACCCTAAATGAATAATTTTCTAATTCATGTTTGGGATTAATTTGAATTAACCCTATTATAACTTAGAAAACCATTTATTTATTTATTTATTTTTTTAAAAAGTACCAAGTTTCCTAAGAATGAAATTATCTAAATCTAATCCTAACCTATAAAAAAAAAAATTTCTAAAAATATGATCCTAAAGATGTGATTTAAAAAAAAACCTAATTTACTAGCCTAAATGTTTTATTTACTAAATCTATATTCCTAATTCTACATGCTCATGCAAGATTTTTGATTTTTTTCTTTTTGATTTTTATGATTTTTATTTTTTAAAAATTGCAATTTATCCTAAAAAGGTGAGGCTAATCTATCCTAAGATATTCGAATGAAATTCCTAACTAAATTAAAATTTTATCCTATTTAAACTAGGAATTAGGTCATCCTAATTTAAATTAAGACATTGTTTTAATTTAGTAATTTCTAGCCTAAGATGCAATCTATCTAAAACAATGATCTAAGCTTAAAATCAAACATGCAATTCTATCTAAAATTCATGATGATTTTTGTTTGCTTTTTTCTTTTTTTTTTTTAATTAAAATTTAACATG
The DNA here is from genome assembly GCA_014182555.1 of Eucalyptus erythrocorys. Classification (NCBI taxonomy): domain Eukaryota; kingdom Viridiplantae; phylum Streptophyta; class Magnoliopsida; order Myrtales; family Myrtaceae; genus Eucalyptus; species Eucalyptus erythrocorys. The sequence continues at coordinate 14,050,605 of CM024598.1, read as the reverse complement.
CAATTGAACTAGCATCCTAAATGAATTTTGTTTTTTTTTTTTTATGATCTAAATAAAATCCCTAATCTAAATATGCAAGAAAAAACTAATCCTAATCTAAGATTTTTTTGAGTTTTTCACTTTTTTTGTGTTTTGAAATTAACAATTCCTAAACATGCAGCCTAAACCATTAATTTGATTTTTTTTGATTTTTTTTATTTAAAAAAAAAATGAAATTTCTATCCTAATCATGCAAACCCTAAAAAGCTACATTTTTTTTTTTTTTTTTTTGATTTTTTTGAAAGAAAATTAGTTAAACAACCCTAGCAAATCCAGCAAAATTGATTCCCTAAATTGACGAATCGTATCTCGCGCATGAGATCGAGTTGGCCAATTTCGCGAAAAATCACAAATCGGATCTCGGGCTGGAGATCGGATTAGCAATTTTTAAGTAATTGCGAGTCGGATTTCGGGCTCGAAAATCGAACCGACAATTACTAATTTCAATGCAATTTCATATAAGGCAATCTCAATTTTACATTAAGGGATAATTAAACTACAAAAGAACAAATAAAGTAAAAACAATAAAATAACAAAAGTAATAGAATAAGGCAAATAAATAAATAAATAAATAACTACCTAAAAAAAGATTTTTCTTCTTTTTTTTTTGTTTTTTTTTTTTTCCTTCACCCACAACTTCGGTGGGTCGTCGCCGGTGAGGAAGGAGGATCTCCGGCAAGGGTCCGGCGAGGGGAAACCCTGCGGTGAGGCGGGCGAGTTGGCGCGGCGGGACGGCGGATCTCGGCCTCTGGTGTCTGCAAAGACGAGCCCCGGCGTCTGGATCGGGCTGTTAGGTGCGGCGCCCAGCGAGAGGATCGGATCGGGGCGCGGGCGTCACGGCACGAAGCAAGGGCGGCGTCAGATCTGGGTCTTCAACGAGGCTCGGCACCGGTGAAATCGGAGGGAGTGGCGACGGCGTCGGAGAAGGGCAACGGGCAGAGGCGGATCGAGGGCGGCACGAGGGCTCCGGCGTCTAGATCGTTGATGCGTCTGGGTCGCGGATTTGCAGGCGGGGCTCGGCGGTCTCAAAGCGGTCGTGCGAGCATCGGGGTGGGGGGAGCGCTGCGTGTCGTGAACAGATCTGGTGGGCGGTTGATGCGACGAGAGACAAAGGAGCGCCAGATCGGGGTCACGGCGTGCGGGCGGCGACGGATGCGGGCGGCTGGCTGGCACGGCGGCCGGCGACGATGTGGCGTTGGTGCGGCGGTCGCGACGTGGACGGGCGGTGGGCGTCGGGAGGAAGATGAATGGGCGAGGGGCCCACCGAGTCTGCCCTTACGTCACCCCCTAAAACCCTCACCTCACTTTCTCTCTTTTACTGACAGAAGCAAAAGCTTTCACTTTTTCTTCTTTTGTGCTTTTTTTAACCCGAAGCCAAAACCAAAAAACCCCTCCTTTGGCTCGAAGCTGTACCCCCTTTTATATAAAAAAAAAACGAATCAATGTGTTCCGCCAATATATCGACCCAACTGTGAAAGATAAACTAGAATTTCTTATGAAGATTTTTCGAGATTTAACCATTAAAGATGAAGCTCCATTAACCAACTTTAAAATCTTTCAAAATCCCACTCTGCAGCCAAAATATTCTATCTTATCCCTTATCCCTTTTATTTTCATTTTTCATTTTCATCTTTTCAAAATCTTAAGGATAAATTGAAAAAATGAAATGCCTTATAAAAATAATCAAAATTTTAGGTGTTAACAGTAACAAATAACTCTAATGCACCAACAAAAGGCTTGCCGAAAGTAGACAATTATTGTTGTCCGTTGTACTGCGGCAACTCATGTGTAAAATTTAAAAAGAACTCTACTGACATATGTTTCAAGCAGGTCCAAAGTCATTGGAAAACTAAGGCCTTGTTTGGTTCAGCTTGGGAACTCTAAAGTCCCTTGACCAAATGCAAATACGTTCGGTTTGATTTTTTGGGTGACTTTGGCAAAATGTAATTGCATCTCAAAAGGACCCTAAAGGCCCTTAGTCCAAAGAAGGTCTAGAGGTCCTTTGAAAACTCGCATTTTCGGAATGTAAGTTCTGGTTACTGTTCATCACTATTCATCTTCTCCGGTGGAGAAGCCGATCGGAGGCCGACGGTGGTCATGCGCGCCGGCAACGCACCGGCGACCGCCACTTGAGGGTCTTCGAACCCCTGCAATTGTCGTCAGACCTCAGGCGACGCTGAGGCCACGCGACCCAGGCGATTGACAGCTTGAATCGCGTGACCCAGGCGGCCATCGCTTGGGGTCACCCGACCCCAAGCGGCCATCGCCTGGCATCACCTGACCCCGGTGACCGTCTGGGGGTCAGATCCAGCCATCCAGTCGCCAAATTCGGCGGTTTGGTGGATGGACTTCAAAAAAAAAAATACAAATATATATATTTTTTAATTTAATAAAAGTCATTTACAAATACAAATTTTGTTAAACGGTATTTTGGCCAAAGTTGTTTCTCAATGTAAATCTTACCAAATGTTATTTGCATTTCGAAAAACCCATTCACCCAAAGGTATTTGTATTTTCGCAAATACATTCCCCAAAAGTCGAACGCAACGGGCCCTAACTCAACATGCTTAAAAGGAGAACTCACCTTTGACCCAAAAGAGGTCCATAAATTGGCAAAAAACCAGTGCCAAACACAATGGCCTGAATATGGTTCCGACAGTGCGCAATAAATTTCAAAATTTCACCCCAATCAAACCATAATCCTAAGTTGACTTCCATAAAATCCCATGGTTTCATGACACACCAAAGTTTAATTACTACATGATTTCATAGCTCAATAACCTCTATAATCAACCTAGCAAACTAAGACAAAAATGGAATTGAAATTACAGCTTAATCTAGAAAAATTTCATCAATTAGGTGAATTAAGTCTTTGAATTCTTATCAAGCGCTGCTAGTACGACATTAATCCAACGTGTTAAGATGTTCCCAGAGAGAAAGGATTCGGTTCAAGTTCGTTGGGAACATCTTAACACGTTGAAGGAGTTTAGTCTGATGGGCTGAGCTGAACGAATTTAGTCTGATGGGCTTCAAAGCTGCGACCTCATGGGCGTAATAATTGAGAATTGGGTTTCTTGAGACTAAGCCTTTTTTTTTCAATAAAGACTCCTTCGTTTTGGTAGCAACTCTTGTTAAAGTCTTCGACACGGGATGGGGGAAAATTTTTGAATGAACCCAGCGCATGTAAGCCCAGCTCACATCCACTATTGAATGAAGTGAGCTTCACGTTGAATCTAATTTTTCATGGCGCATGTAAGAAATTGTAAATTTTAGAATTCATATTTTCAATTGTGAATATATCAATAGATTAAGTCAGTTTAGTCATTAGGTAATTTAAGGTGACTAGTTGTGATGGTTAGTCTAGTTAGTAGTGCCAACTGCAACGTTGGCGATAGGGTTGGAATGAATCATCCTACGGAGGTGCTGACAATAGCGGCATGCCAATGGCCGTTGGATGGGTGGCACTCTCTATGTCGCCCTATTCCTTTTTTTTTTTTTCTTGTTCTCTCTCTCTCTCTCTCTCTCTCTCTCTCTTTTTTTTTTTTTTTTTTTTTTTTTTTTGCCTTTTTTCTTTTATCAAACTTAAACTTGTAAACATGAATGAACACCTAGAAATAATTCTTAATAGACAAGTACAATAGAGATTAATGAATGAAAAACCCCAATATAATTAAACATGAAACTAATTAACTGAAATTATAGTATTGTTAATTTTACATGTAACACTTTGGAAATTTCACTAGCAAAGGAAAAATAGACATTCACATAGTGATGAAAGAGAAATGGGAAAAGTGAAGGAACAAAGCCAATTTGCATCCGGCAAAGTCTTGGTCTTCCTGGAAATTATTAAAGTTTCTCCTAATCATTACTTTTTTTTTTTTCACATAGTCTTGGTCTTTGTGGAATTGATTAAAGTTTCTCTCCCATCATCACTTTTTTTCCCATCATTACTTTTTTTAGCAAAGTCTTGGTCTATTTGGAATTGATTAAAGCTTCTCTCCCGTTATTGCTTTTTCTTAAAGTGCTTCACTATTACTTCACATGCAATATGTGGAAATTATCTACTTTTGCTTCACTTTTCAGACAAAAAGGCAAAAAATATCCAGCAAAGTCCATGGGGATATTCTCTAAATATTGCAAACAAGCACTTGTGGACAAAAAAAATATTTTATATTAATTTTTCTAACCTTTTATTAGCATCTTTGAAAGTCTTGGTCTTTGTTTAATGTTTTTGATAGGTAAAAGTCTTGGTCTTCCTAAAATTCATAGTTTTCTCTCTCCATCAGCTCACTATCACTTAGCTTCACCACAACCCTTATTGTTCTCTTCAATGATTGGTAAACCCATGACTATTGGAGAGATCTTTTTGGGGCCCTTCTTGGCTCCGTTCTTGTACTAATTTCTGGTATTGCTAATTTTAAGCAAGATATGTAGCATGTGGAAATTCTACTAGTAATGGAAAAAAAAAAAAAAAAAAAACACTCACGTAGCAATGGAAGAGGGGAGATGTCAAAAGTGGAGCAACAAAGCCAATTGACATCCTACAAAATCTCGATCTTCCTGAAATTGATTAAAGTTTCTTTCCCATTATCACTTTTTCCCTTTTACTTCACTTTACACAAAAAAAGTTGATGAGTCCTAGTAAAGTCTTGGTCTTCCTAATACGCCAAGAAGTTTGAGTTAGACCAGAGAGCGTATGTTTTGATGTACATTATGTCCTCAAGTAAGATTGTTCTCCTTTTTCTCCAGATCAAGACTTTTGGATATCGTTTGAAACATAGGACCATTTCTTTTACCAAAGCACGTGATTTTGTTTTCCTTATCAAACCGACAAACCTTGTAGTCTTTGATGACTTGTGGATGCATAACAGAAAATAAAATGCCATTGTCAGCTGTATCCTCAATTATTTAGGTTCCAATTACATTGACAAAGCGGCAATCCCTTGATGTGATTTTGGCCCCATGATGCATGAGGTGCTGCTGGGGAGGCATAAGTTGGCACGAGATGGCTAGATGCAGAATCCTTGCGACGAATACCATATCATGATGGAGATTGACATAATTTTTTAGCCTTCGGATATGGATGTCAAGCTTCAAATTCATTATATGGTCTAAATTCAAGTCTCACATTGTTTGTGTACGGGCTTATGATAGTGCATGAGTGTGAATTCTCCAGAATCACTATAATTAGCATGTTAACCGAGGCATAATACTAGTTCGCTTCAAGTAAATATTAGAGGAAATGCATAATACTAATTTGTGCCCTCACTCAAAATAAGTAGGTTAAGTCATTCTCAAAATTCGAAAATTGTAGATAATATAGATCCATTGTGTAGAAATTTTCCTTGCCAATTGATGTGGTCTCGCCACTCAAAAAGGAAGAAGAATTTTGCTTTGCAAGATCATGCAGGATATGATAGACCCCAACTTGACGTAATACAATGGCTCTCTCTCTCTCTCTCTAGTTGGTTAAAACCCTCGAGTAGTTCTATGTCCACACGCATCATATGTTCCGCTCGTGCCTATTTACATTAGATTCTCGATTTTTGTTAATTATTAGAAACTGCAATATCTAAAATATTATTGATAAAAGTATTTGAAATAGTATGGACTGATTTTATGATAACAATCGTAATACCATACGAGTCTTAAATACTCTTCTTTTCGAATGAAAAATGGTCAACATTTTGATTTTCAGCGTTCAATAATTGGCGGATGAAATACAAATTAATGCATTAGGTGCCCCCGGGGGGTAGTCCTCGGATGGTCGAGTCCTTCATGCTGTGTTTGATTAAATATGGCGACCAAAAAGGCTAACGCAAGGCCCTCCCAGTTCCATCATTTTTTTTTTTTTTTTTTTTTATCAGGCCTCCCAGTTCCATCATTTGTTTTAGCACATATGGGACTGATCTTTGGTCACTATGGGTGAACATGATCTAATGATTGTTTTAGCACATACAAAGCCTCTATGATTCCCCACATCCTTGAGTAAACTGAAGTAATGCGACGGATGAATAAGAGAAACTATCAAATCTATTAGGACATGAAATGTGGTTGGAACCTTAAAAAATCTCTCCATGACTCTTCAAGTTGAGCTGTGACGGGTTTCTATTCTTTACAAAGTAAAATGCAAGAACATAAAACCTCTGAATAGTTAAACTATTTGATGGAGAACAAGAGGAATTGGCTTAGTTCAATCTGAAAGACGTAATGGAAAATATGGATAGGATTAGAAGTCTGATACAGATCCCAATGTACAAACAAGGGAGGAGCGGTTTCAGGTTCTTTAGAGGTTCTACCTTAAATTTAGAATCTACTCGTTGGGATAGGTTCCTAATTTTTAAGAACCTAAAACCTACTTGATATGCGCCGGAACCTAAAACCCCCGTTGTTCTATTGATGATTGGTAAACCCATGACCATTGGAGAGATCTTTTTGGGTCCCTTCTTAGCTTCTTTCTTATAATAATTTTAAGAAAGACATGTAACATGTGGAAAATCTACTATTAATGGAAAGGGGGATATTCACGTAGGGATGGAAGAGGAGGGATGTGAAAAGTGAAATAACAAAGCCAATTTACGTCCTGCAAAATCTTGATCTACCTGGAATTGATTAACGTTTCTTTCCGGGATAATTACCCAAAAAGTCCTAAACCTATTGTCCATATGCCAATTCAGTCCTAAACCTTTTTTTTTTTTTTTTTGGCCGGCCAGAGGAAGGAGAAGACCAAAAAAAAAAAAAAAAAATAATAATTAAGAAATTTAAAAAAATTTAAAAATTCGAAAAAATGTAAAAAAATATTAAAAAATTACCTCGCCGGCCGATGACACGTCAGCGCCAGCCGGCCAATTTTGGCCGGATGGACTGAATTGGCACAATCATAAAAGGTTTAGGACTAAATTGGTCAAAAAAAAGGTTTATGACTGAATTGGCATATGGGCAATAGGTTTAGGACTTTTTGGGTAATTATCCCTTTCTTTCCCATTATCACTTTCCCGATTGCTTCACTTTTTACACAAAAAAGTTGATGAGTCCCAATAAAGTCTTGTTCTTCCTAATATGTCAAGAAGTTTGATTTAGACTAAAGAGCGTTGATTTGATGCACAATATGTCCTTGAGTTAGATTGTTCTCCTTTATCTTCATATCAAGACTTTGAATGTCATTTGACATAAAGGACCTTTTTTTTTTTTTTTTTTTTTTTTTTTTACCAATGCACGTGATTTTGTTTTCCTTATCAAACAGACAAACCAAGCAGTCTTTGATGACTTGTGGATGCATAACAGAAAATAAGATGCCATTGTTAGGTGTATCCTCAATAATTTAGGTTTCTATTACATTGACAAAGCGGCAATCCTTTCATACGATTTTGGCCTCTGATGCACGAGGAGCTGCTAGGAAGGCATATGTTGGCACGAGATGGCTAGATGCAAAATCTTTGCGATGAGTACCATGTCATGATGGAGATTGACATAACTTCGAGCCTTCGGTTATACCAGCTTCAAATTCATTATATGGTCTAAATTCAAGTCTCAAATTGTTTATGTACGGGCTTTTAATAGTGCATGATTGTGAATTCTTCAAAATCACTACAATTACCATATACACTAAGGCATAATACTAATTCATGCACTACTCAGAATAAGTAGGTTGAATTGTTCTCAAAATTCTAAAATTGTAGGTAATCCAGACCCATTGCGTAGAAAATTTTCCATACCAATTGATTTGGTCTCTCCACTCAAGAAAGAAAAACGAATTTTGCTTTAAGAAAGCAAGATCACGCAAGACATGCTAGACTCCAACTTGATGTAATACGATGGCTCTCTCTCTCTCTCTCTCTCTCTCTCTCTCTCTGTGGTTAAACCCTCGCGTCGTTCCCTATCCACAAGCATTGCATGTTCCTCTCTTGCATATTTAGATTCTCGACTTTTGTTAGTTCTTAGAACCTATGATATTTAAAACATGATTGATAAAAGTATTTGAAATACCGTGGACTAATTTTATGATAACAATCAGTAACACCATATGAGTCGTAAGTGCTCTTCTTTTCAAATGAAAAATGGTGAACATTTTCATTTTCAGCCTTTAATAATTGGCGGATGAAATTAAAATTAGTGCTTTTTTTTGGGGGGTTTGGTGGTGTCCTCGGAGGATCAAGTCCTTAATGCTATGCTTGATTGGATATCGTGACAAAAAAGGCTAACGCAGGGCCCTCCCAGTTCCATCATTATGTTTTAGCATATGGGACCGATCTTTGGTCACTATCAGTGAACATGGTCCAATAATTGTTTTAGCATATACATAGTCTCCATGATTACTCTCATCCTTGGGTAATGGCAAGCATGGATAACAAAAACCATCGAATCTATTGAATCACGAAATGTGTTTGCACCCTTGTAAAATCTCTCCGTGACTCTTTTAAGTCGAACTGACTTGATTTCTATTCTTTACTTTGTATAATACGAGCATAAAAACTCTAAATAATTAAAATGTATTTGTTTCATTGAAAACTCGAGATTTAAAAAATATTTTCGAAAAAAAATGATGGATTTATTGCTCACAAAAATGAATGAATCAAAAAAAAAAAAAATCATCGTTTAACAAAATAGTTAGGTATAAATTAATGTTGACAACGAAAAATATTTTTCGTTGGTCAATTTTTCTAAATGATATAACTAATCATTTTTCGAAAAATATTTTCCAAACCTTAAGTTTTTCCTTTTTTTTTTTTTTTGGAATAAATGCACCCTTAAACTATTCAATTAGATCAAACAAGAGGAATTGGCTCAATTCGATCCGAAAGAGGAACATGATGGAAAATCTGAAAAGGAGCAGTAGTCAGATACAAATCCTAGTGTCTGAACCTCTACAACCATTACCGACCAAAAAAAAAAAAAAAAAAAGAAAAAAACCTCCACAACCATTCCTCTGCAAAGAAAGGCGAAACGTGAGCAATAAGCAGACCGTTACGGCCAGACCTAGGAAGGACCATCTGACCATTCCACACCTCCAAAAATTAAGAAACCTCGACTTACCAAAGTAAGTATAAATAACTTAGAAATAACCATTTGATTGATAAAACTTGTTGATACCTAACTTTTGCCCAAAAGTGGTTTTCATATATTTTTGGAAAACGGGAACAGATTTTCCTCCCAAAGAAGAAGTTTATTGGAATTAAAGCACTTTATAAGCATATACCAGAATTTCGACAAATAGGATTAGGTTCTTTCAAATTTATTCCCCAAATAAAAAAGAAAAAGAAAAGAAAAGGATTGATAAGATGAGAACCTCCGAGAGAAAAAACACACACGGCAATATCCATCTTGGTTATCCTGCTCCTTTCCTTAAAGCCACACCGCCTCACTTTTTCTTCATCCCCCAACACCACCATCACCATCATCATCATCATCAAACTCACGCCCACAGACTCCACTCATTCAATTCATTTATCGCATGCATATCGATTGTCGCCAATCACCACCATCTCTAGGCGTCGCTCAATCAATACCATCGTTCATCGTTACAGCAGCGACCACGCATTGCCGTAGCTGAGTACGCACGCGTACACAGTGAACTGCCAAACCTAGCGCTCGTGCTTGCTGGATTGCTGTTGTGGATCTTATCCCATTCGCCTAGTTAGCTCCAGGAAGTCTAATTGGAATAGGTAAAAGACATATTTCTACTTTGGAATCTCCACCTTCTCAAGAGGTTGGGGTGGGGATGATTTAGTTTCAAGTATGGGTTCGGACTCCCACGCTCTGCAAGGAGGCAGGACAAAAGTCTAAGAGTGAAGGTTAGAGTAGGAGTAGAGTAGGACCGACCAAAAAAAAAAAAAAAAAAAAAAATTACAACAATTATAATTAAACTGAAGGAAGTTTAGTCCGTTGGGCTTCAAAGATGCAGCTTCATGGGCGTAATAAATAAGAATTGGGTCTCTTGAGCCTAAGTCCTTTTTATTTTTATTTTTAAAAGGAAAGACTCTCGTTGGGGTAGCAACTCTTGTTAATGTCTTAGACAGAGGATGGGGGGAAATTTTTGAATGACCCCAAAGCATGTGAGCCAGCTCACATCCACTATTGAATGATGCGAGCTCCACGTTGAACTCAACTTTTCACGGTGCATGTGAGAAACTGTAAATCCTAGAATTTAGTCTTTCCATTGTGAATATATCTATAGATTAAGTTAGTTAAGTCATTAGGTAATTTAAGGTAATTGGTTGTGATGGTTGGTCCGGCTAGTAGTGCCAACTGCAATGGTGACGGTGGAATGAGTTATCCTACGGAGGTGCTGACGACAGCGGCATGCCATTGGCCGTTGGATGGGTGGCGCTCTCTATGTCGACCCATTCCTTATTTTTTTTCATTTTCAGTTTTTTGCTTTTTTTTTTTTCTTGCTCGCTTTTCTTTTTGCCATATTTCTTTTATCAAACTTGAACTTGTAAACATAAAGGAAAGCCTAGAGATAATTCTAATGGACAAGTACAATAAAGATTAATATAATGGAAAACCCCCAATATGATTAAACATGAGAATAGTAAAACGAAAATTGTAGTACTATTAATTTTGCACATAACACGTGGAAATTTCACTAATAATGGAGAAAAGAAAAAAGACATTCACATTGCAATGAATGAGAGATGTGAAAAGTGAAGGAACAAAGTCAATTTGCATCCTGCAAAGTCTTTGTCTTCATTTAAGTTTTTCTCCCGTTATCACTCTTTTTTCACAAAGTCTAGATCTTCCTGGTTGATTAAAGTTTGTTCCCATTATCACTTTTTTCGCCTAGAAATGATTAAGGTTTTTCTCCCATTATCACTTTTTCTTTCCGTGAAGTCTTGGTCTTCGTGGAATTGATTAAAGTTTCTCTCTCATCGTCACTTTTTTTTTTTGCAAAGTCTTGGTCCATTTTGAATTTATTAAAATTTCTCTCTCACCATCACAAATGTTTATCAAAGTGCTTCACCTTTGCTTCTCATGTAATGTGTGGAAATTATCTAATTTTGCTTCACCTTTCCGGGCGCATGATATCCAGCAAAATCTCTGGGAATATTCTCTAAATATTGCAAAACAAGTACTTGTGGACAGAAAGTATGTTATATCTATTTCTCTAACCTCTATGTGCACTTTTGGAAGTCTTGATCTTCCTGAAGTTTGTTGTTTTTTCTCTCCATTAACTTATTATCACTCAATCCATGTTTTTCTCTTTGAAGACTAATTCACCCATGACCATTGCAGAGGTCTTTTTGGGTTCCTTCTTAACTTCCTTCTTGTACTAATTTCTAGTATTGTTAACTTTAAGCAAGACATTTAGTGTGAGGAAATTCTACTAGCAATGGAAAAAAAGACATTGGCATATGGATGGAAGAGGGGATGTGAAAAGTGAAGCAACAAAGCCAATTTGTGTCCTGCAAAGTCCTGGTCTTCTTGGCACTGATTAAAGTTTCTTTCCCATTACCACTTTCCCCTTTTGCTTCACTTTTTACACAGAAAAGTTGATGAGTTCCAATAAAATCTTGGTCTTCCTAATACGCCAAGAAGTTTGAGCCAAACAGAAGAGCATGTGTTTTGATGCACATTCTATCCTCAAGTTAGATTATTCTCCTTTTCTTTTCCTTTGACCAAAGCACGTGATTTTGTTTTCCTTATCAAACAGACAAACCTAGCGGTTTTTGATGACTTGTAGATGAATAACAGAAGATAAGATGCCATTCTTGACTATATCCTCAATAATTTAGGTTTCAATTACATCGAAAAAGCGGGGATCCTTTGATGTGATTTTGGCCCCATGATGCACAAGGAGTTGTCGGGGAGGCATGTGCTGGCACGAGATGGCTAGCCGTAGAGTCCCTTCGACAGTACCATGTCATGATGGAGTTTGACAAAATTTTGAGCCTTCGGATGTAGATGTCCAGCTTCAAATTCATTATATGGTCTAAATTCAAGTCTCAAATTGTTTGTGTATGGTTTCTGATATTGCATGATTATGAATTCTCTAGAATCATTATAATTAGCCTATACACCAATGCATAATACTAATTCAGTTCAAGTAATATTAGAGGAAAGGCATAATACTAATTTGTGCGCTCACTCAAAATAAGTTGTTTGAATCGCTCTCAAAATTCTTAAATCATAGATAATCTAGATCCATTGTCTAGAAAATATTCCGTATCAATTGGTTTGTTCTCCCTATTGAAAAAAGAAAAACAAATCTTGCTTTAAGAAAGCAAAATTCATGCAAGACATACTAGACTCCAACTTGACGTAATTCAATGGCTCTCTCTCTCTCTCTCTCTCTCTCTCTCTCTCTCTCTCTCTCAAATTGGTTAAAACCCTCGAGTCGTTCCATATCCACAAACATTACATGTTCCGTTCATGCATATTTAGATTCTCGACTTTTGTTAATTCTTAGAACCTACAATATCTAAAACATGATTAATAAAAGTATTCCAAAAAGTATGGATTAATTTTATGATAACAATCAGTAATACCATATGAGTCTTGAATGCTCTTCTTTTCGAATGAAAAATGGTGAACATTTTCATTTTCAGCCTTTAATTATCGGCGGATGAAATACAAATTAGTGGGGCTCAAGTCCTTAGTGCTATGCTTGATTGGATATGGTGACAAAAAAGGCTAAGGCAGGGCCCTCCCAGTTCCATCATTTTGTTTTAGCATAAATGAGACCGATCTTTGGTCACTATTGGTGAACATGATCCAAATAATTGTTTTAGCATATACATAGCCTCCATGATTACTCATCCTTGGTTAACTGAAGTCATGGCAAGCATGAATAACAAAAATCATCGAATCTATTGAATCGTGAAATTTGTTTGGACTCTTGTAAAATCTCTCCATGACTCTTTAAGTCGAACTGACTTGATTTTTACTCTTTATCTTGTATAATGCAAGAACATTAAAACTTCAAAAAATTAAAATATATTTGTTTAATTGAAAACTTAAGATTTAAAAATATTTTCGAAAAATTAATTGATTTGTTGCTCACAAAAATGAATGAATCAAATTTTTTCATCATTTATCAAAATAGGTAGGTATAAATTGATGTTGGTAATGAAGAATATTTTGTGTTGGTCAATTTTTTTTTAAATGATATAACTAATCATTTTTCGGAAAATGTTACCCAAACCTTAAGTTTTTTTGAAACAAAGACACCCTTAAACTACTTTGATGGAGCAAAGCAAGAGGAATTGACTAAGTTCGATCCAAAAGAGGAACATAACGGAAAATCTGAAAAGGAGCAGAAGTCAGGTACAAATCCTAGTGTCTGAACCTCCACAGCCATTCCTCTGCAAAGAGAGGCGAAACGTGAGCAATAAGTAGGCGGTTACAGCCACACCTAGAAAAGATTATCCGACAGTTCCACACATCGAAAATTAAGAAATCTGGAGTTACCAAAATAAGTATAAATAGCTTAGTAATAATCATATAATTGTTAAAACTTGTCAATACCTAACTTCTGCCCAAAAGTGGTTTTCATATATTTTTGGAAAACTGGAACAGATTTTCCTCCCAAAGAAGTTTATTGGAATTAAAGCATTTTATAAGCATATACCAGAATTTCGACAAATAGGATTAGGTTCTTTCGAATTTATTCCCCAAATAAAAAAATAAAAAGAAAAGCAAAGCAAAGATAAAATGGGAACCTCCGAGAGAAACACACACGGCAGAATTCATCTTGGTTCTCCTGCTCCTTTCTTTAAAACCACACCGCCTGACTTTTTCTTCATCCACCACCACCACCACCACCATCATCATCAAACTCACGCCCACAGACTCCACTCTCATTCAATTCGTTTCTTGCATGCATATCGATTGTCGTCAATCACCACCATCTCTAGGCGTCGCTCAATCAATACCATCGTTCGTCGTTGCAAGCAGCGACCACGCATCGCCGCAGCTGAATAGGCACGCATACACAGTGAACTGCCGAACCCAGTTCTCGTGCTTGCTGGATTGCTGTTGTGGATCTTATCCCGTTCGCCTGGTCGGCTCTAGGAAGTCTACTTGGAATAGGTAAAAGACATCTTTCTACTTGCTCTCTTTTTCCCTTGAACTGATGCAGCAAGTTTAATAGCAAAATTGGGGAAAGTTGATGCCATATACCTGCTGGCCAGGTTAAAGTTGCAGCTTGATTGCATGATTCATGGTGATTTGTTAATTTTGTTTTAATCAGGTGATACATCTGCACGCATAATTGTTTGAGCCAAAACTCAGACCTTTATTTTTGATTTTTCATTACATATTAGCATAGAATTGCATTATATCTGTATCAGGACAGTTATATTAGAAAACTTAGAATTTTCATGGGTAAGCATTATCATGCGCATCTAGGCTTTTTGGAGTGCATTATTATTAATTCTCTTTTTTTGCAAGTTTCCTTTGATAAATCACATGCTATAACTTGGGAAATCTAGGAAAATCATACCTTGCATATTAATAAATTTAGATTGCATCTTCATGAAAAAACAAAACAAAACAAAACAAAAATGTGAAGTGGAACTCTCCACGAGTCACGAAGAGTATTATCGCCCCATTCCTGCATTTTTTTTCTTCATCAGTTTTTTGCCTTTTTTCTTATTTAGTTTTTCTTCTTGCTCTTTTTCCATTTATTAGACTTATATTTGAAAATATAAATGGAAATCTATGCATAATTCCAATAGACAAGTACAACAGAGATTAATGAATGATTAATCACGATATGATTAAAAATGACAAAAGTTGGACTAAAATGATAGTTTTGTCAATTTGAGCAAGCGAACAATAATCATTGCTAATTGTCAATCACACACACATAAAAAAAAATAATAAAAATTGGCATCCATGTAACGCGTGGAAAACTACTAGTAATGTAAAAAAGACATTCACATGGGAACGGAAGAGGAGGGATTTGAAAAGTGAAGCGACAAATCCAAGTTGCATCTCCGTAAGTCTTAGTCTTCTTCGATTTTATTAAATTTTCTTTCCCATAAGCTCTTTATCAATTATACTTCACTTTCACGACAAAAAAGTTCATGATACCCAGTGAAGTTTTGGTCTTCCCGAGTTTATGATTTTTTTATATGAACAAGTATATGATCGTGGAAACTACATATGTATGGGAATAATCTCTAAATATTACATAACAAGCACTTGTGGGAAAAAAAAAAAAAAAAAAAGACAGAAGAAAAAGTTGCAGCAAGATGAGCGGCAATATCTGCTGAAAGGTGATGGGTTAGTAGTTGATGTGGGAAATTGCTTGAAGCGAGAACCATGGTCCTTTGAACTCAATTTTCCTGTTCATTGGTGTGATTGTAGAGTATAATTTTCAGTAGATTATACATTGCCGTTTGGTGATTTCTGACTTGTTCACTATTTGCAAAGTAAAATAAAGCAAATTGCTTAATGAATTAGTAGGTGTGCTTGACCCTTTACCTTATTTAACCCAAAGCACGTGTTTCTGTTCTCCTTAGTGGACATACAAAGTTAATTTTCTTTGATAACATGTATATGTATAACAGAAAATAAGATGCCATTATTGGGCAAATCCTCAATATGTTATGTTTCAAAAGCATTTACTTGGCTAAGTTGCAAAAATATGTTTATTTGCCAATCCTATTAATTTGGTCAACTTCATTTATTGCTAAACAAGAAAAAAAAAAAAGGAATAAGCACACTGACTAATCCATCAAGCAAGTTGCTTTCTCTCACTCTGGAAATGGTAAACAAGTCCAGTATTAACAACATATAATCCACTGGATGTCACACTTTACCCATTACACTAATGAACTTGATAATCGTGTATAAAGGATTGCGATTCTCCTATCAAGGTGATTCCCGATTATCAACCACTACCTCAGCACCCTTCAACAAATCATCATCACCCACCTTGCTATGAATCTTTAGCACAGAAACTCCCATGTAAAAGACTTCATTAATCTCACATTCACCAATAAAGCAGAAAACAAAGACATTGAAATCATGAGGTTACTAAAAATATACAAATGCTAAAAAAGCCAACAAAACACTCGTGAGGCATAACACTTATAATGAAGATATGCAAACACTCTAAGTTGGTCATCTTAAGACTCTGTTTTGGATGGGCAAAAGTAAAGGTCCGACAGTAAAAAAGTATTGATCTGAAGAATAAGGAGAGCAATTATGTAACTAGCCCTTGTGGACAAATAGTATTTCATTTTGATTTGTCTAACCTTTGATGTGCATCCCTAAAAAGTCTTAGTCTTTTTTCTAATCTTTTTCCTAGGTCATCATCTTGGTCTTCCTAGGACTTCATAGTTTTCTCTCTCCATTAGTTCATTTTCACTTTGCCTCGCCATAACACCTTTGTTGTTCATTACAGTGACTAATTCACCTATGGACATTGGAGGGATCGTGTTGGGTTCCTTTTTGGCTTCATTCTTTCAGGTCCTGTTCGAAAAGTTGGCTTCTCCTGCATTGGGTTATGCACAACGTAAAGGAATCAACACCGCCCTGCCTAAGGAGTGGAAGGAGAAGCTAGTCATAATCAATGCAGTGTTGGCCGATGCAGAGGACAAGGAACTTAGTGGTAACCACCAAGTGAAGCTGTGGCTAGACAAGGTTAAGGACTTGGCCTATGACATGGAAGACTTGCTCAATGAGTTTGAGACCAAAGCTGCTCAAGTTGAGTCAGAGGTAGAATCCAGCACAAACAAAGGTTTGGGGAAATTGAAGTTCTTTGCCTTTAGCCGACCACCCTCGCTCATGTGTAAAACCAAGGTACAAGAGATCAGAGGTACAAGATATCAATGGTTGGAAGCAATTGTCACTACAAAGGTTCATCTAAACTTGAGAGAGAATGTTGTGGACAAATCAAACTACACCAGCAAAAGGATAACCACTTCTTTGTCGGAGCCTCAGTTTTTGGGTAGGGAGAAGGAAGTAGAACAAATACTCAAACTATTGATCAATGAGGTCAAAAATTCTAATGCCACGTTGAGCATAGTCCCCATAGTTGGGATGGGCAGTATTGGAAAGACTGCCTTGGCTCAACAACTATATAATGATGCTAGAGTGAATAGATGTTTTAAGTTGAGAGCATGGGTTTGTGTTTCAGATGTTTTTGATGTTCTCGACATAACAAAGACTATTTTGCGGTCAATCACTGGGTTTCCCTATGAGGGAAAAGATCTAAATGAGTTTCAAGTTAAGCTAAGGGACAATCTTTTGGGAAAGAAGTTTCTTGTGGTTTTAGACGATATCTGGAATGAGAAGTACGAAAAATGGACTGACCTCTTAAAGCCATTTGTTGTGGGTGCTAGGGGAAGCAAGATTATTGTTACGACTCGCAACCATGCTGTTGTTTCAGTAACAAAAGCACTGCCAATTCCTTTGAAGGAATTGTCCCTCGATGATTGTACAAGCTTATTAGCCTTTCATGCTCTTGGAGCAACAAATTTTAAGAGCCACTCGGAATTTGAAACAATAGGCAAGAAAATAGCTGAAAAATGTAAAGGTTTACCTTTGGCAGCAAAGATGTTTGGCGGTGCCCTACGTAATAAAATGGATCCCGATGAATGGGAAGATACCTTAAATAACATAATATGGGATCTTCCATCGTCAAAGAACAATGAGGTTCTCCCTATTTTGAAATTGAGCTACGTCCATCTTCCTTCCTATTTGAAGAGATGTTTTTCTTATTGTGTGGTATTTCCTAAGGATTACAAAATTGAGAGGGATGAGCTAGTACTCTTATGGATAGCAGAGGGATTTTTAGATGGACAAAAAACGAAGAAAAATAAGTTAGAATTAGGATGGAATTACTTTGATGAGTTAGTATCTAGATCATTTCTTCAAAAATCAAGTGTTGACAAATCTAAGTTTTCAATGCATGATCTTTTGAATGATCTAGCAAAGTCAATTGAGGGTGCAATGTGCTTTAGCTCTAGGGAGTCTCAGGTGGTAGCAATTAATGAAGATGATGCATCTCTTGGAGAGCTCGTTATGCATCATTCATCTCATCATGGCTTGTTACATCAAAATGCTTAAAGGCATATCATGATATGAAGGTATTAAGAAGTTTAATTCTAGTGCGTATTGGATCTTGTGGGAACTCTCTCGTTATATCCAACAAGGTGCTGCATGACTTGCTGACAAACTTGAAGTTTCTGAGGGTGTTTTCATTATGTCATTGTAACATCGTAGAGGTACCAAATTGTGTTGGTGAATTAAAACATCTCCGATATCTCAATTTCTCGAACACTTATATCAAAAGGCTACCTGAGACAATTGGCGGCTTGTGGAAATTACAAGCTTTGATCTTAAGAGATTGTCATAAACTTTTAAAGTTGCCTCATGGTATCACAAAGTTGGTTAGCTTACAGTTTCTTGATATTAGAGATACAAAAAGTCTAAAAGAGATGCCATTGGGTATTGGTAATTTGAAGAATCTTATTATATTGTCCAAGTTTGTGGTAGGAACAGAAAAAGGGCTACAGTTAAAGGAGTTAAAGACCCTGTCGCATCTTCAAGGAGAATTATTCATATCAAAATTACAAAAGGTGGAAGATGTTAGAGATGCTGTTGATGCTAATTTGTTAGGAAAGCAAGGCCTAAGAAAATTATTCTTGCATTGGGATAACGATTTTGGAATTCTTCGGAATGATAAGCGCGAATCACGGGTGCTTGAATCTTTGCGACCTCCCATGAATATTGAAAATCTCACTATTTTGAACTATGGTGGTGCAATATTCCCGTTATGGTTAGATGGTTCATCATATTCTCGAATGGTGTCTTTGAGCTTGTGGGATTGTCCTTTTGTCACATCGTTGCCTTCACTTGGACAACTACCTTCATTGAGAGGATTATCTCTTAAAGGTCTAAATGCGGTAAGAACAATAGGCTCTAATTTTTACGGAGGTGATAGGCCTTTTTCGTCCTTAATTACTTTGCAGTTCGAAGAGATGTTGGCATGGAAGGATTGGTCTCCTTATTCAGGGGGCCCAAAAGAAGAATTCCCATTCTCCCGTCTTGAGCATCTAGTTGTCCGAAGTTGTCCTTCATTGGTTGAGACATTGCCTTGTCAACTTAATCGTCTTATAAAGCTTGAAATTCATTCATGCCAACAATTAAACTCAACCAATGAGTTATGTCTTCCATCTCTTGATGAGTTATACCTTCAGGATTGTAGTAAGGAGATCTTAAAGAGCTTGTTCAAGCTAACTTCTTTGACAATCCTCAAAATTAACAAACTCACAGAGCTTGTTTCCTTTGATCATCGGTTTATGAGTTGCTTGGGCAAGCTAAAGAAGCTTTCTATAGGACTATGTGACAAGTTAACATGCTTGTGGCAAGATGGAAATGAAACACAAAATCTCACTTGCCTCCAGGAATTAGTAATAAAAAATTGTCCTAAATTCATATCTTTTGTGGCAAGAGAAGGAGAGATAGAGCTACCCTGTAATCTTGAAAGGATAAAATTGGTGAATTGCACAAGTTTAGAAAAGCTTCCAAGCAAGATGCACACACTCAATTATTTGGTGATTAAAAATTGTCCAAAAATCATGGCTTTAAACATTCCTCAAGGTGACCCTAGCAGCAATAATTTGATTTCTCAACTTGAATCTCTTAAGATACATCACTATGATTCTTTGATATCATTTTCATTTGCCAGTGGTAGACTCGCTCCTCTGAAGGCACTTGATATAGACAAATGTAAGGGAGTGGAGTCGTTGGAAGGGATTGTAGTAGAATCGCTTGAAACAATGACAATTAACGATTGTCAAAATATGGGAAGCTTACCACAGTGCCTTCACACGCTCTCCCATCTCACTCAATTGCATATTTATAATTGTCCAGCATTGGAGATAGAGGACTTCCCTCCCCTTCCCATTACCCTCTCGAGTCTTGATCTTAGCCATTGTTATAAGATAAAGTCCATTGCCAACTGTAACATTGCCAATTGTAAAAATCTCACTGAATTGACCATAAATCAGTGTCCGATATTGGAGATAGAGGACTTCCCGCCCCTTTCTATCACCTTGCAGAGGCTTACACTTTGGGGATGTCCGATGATAAAGTCCCTACCAAATCAGTGGCATCATCTTCCATCCCTCCAAAAGCTGGAAATTATCTATTGCCAAAATATCAAATGCTTCCCCAAAGGAGGTCTACCTCCCTATTTGCGAGACTTTGCTACTTTGGGGCTCGTGAATCTAAAGCAGCCAGTGAGAGAGTGGGGCTTAAACCTGCTCACATCTCTCAATTTGTTGAGAGTTGGGCTCAACATGGGAGAGGAGGGAGAGAAGGAGTGGTTTCCTATGGAGGAAGACGAAGAGAATGCTTGGAGTCTCCTCTTTCCTTCCTCTCTAACCCGTCTTGCTATATGTGACTTGAGAAATGCAAAAAGACTATCGAACGGTCTCTGCAGCCATCTCTCCTCTCTCCAGTGGTTATTGATTGGAGGTTGCCCCAAGTTGAGGTACTTGCCAATGGATGGCCTCCCTCCCTCCCTCCAACAATTCCGCATATTTTCATGCAAGATTCTGAAAGAGCGATGCGCAAAACTTACTGGCGACTATTGGCCCCTCATCGAAGAGATCCCTGAGATCATCTACATCCGTATTCGTGCATCTAAACTATAGTCTATTTTCTTAGGGTTTGGGTAAGTTATTTTTGGTTTTGAAGGCATCATTTTTCATTCTACTTTTTCAATTCGATGCTCAATACGCATTGATGTTTGGGTGGTTGATCTCATTGGGTTGGATTGGCTCTATTTCGTTGGACAATGAACTGTAGGATGAAATGCTCACAATGCTGCCTCTTGCTATGTTGATGACATATCCTCATTGCTGCTTGATGCCCAAACCAATTGTGAATGAAATCGCACCATCACGAAGAATCGTAGCATTCCACAATCATAGTCCTTTGCATTTTCAACGTCTATTGTCTGTTCTCTTCCCAACATCTTTTTTTTTTGGGCCCTTAAGCTCATTAACTTTGGTTGTTTTGCAGATACCATTGTGATCTTGTGTTGGCAAAATCTCTTGGAAGGATCACTTGCAAACGCTGCTAAGGTAACACTAATGCTGTTGGTGTCATTGTCTTGCTTCATTTTTTTTTTTTTGCAATTTATCAAAAAAGGAAGAAGCATTTAAATATATTTGTTGCACTGCTATTTTCTGAATTTTCCTTCTAGTGAATATGATCTAAATAAGAACCAAATATTTTTCAAAATCTAAAAGGATGATTAGTTTTGTTGAAGCTGTGATGTGATTGTAAAGAAAGGGGATGCAGCTTTTTTTTTTCTTTTTATGGTTTTCTTTAGAATTGGGAACCTTCTTTTTTTTATTTATGATGATTCTTCATAGTATTAAGTAGTTAGTTAGGGATAAAATTCTAAGTCAGCTCATGGTTCCAAGCTTTTGCATGACAACATTGATATTCCATAAATTGCTTTCTAGTTGGGTCTTGAACTCTGGTGGTTTAGGAACTATTGCTCACAGCTTGCTAGAAATTTTTAGCAAATATACTTATGCTTTGTTTGGAGGGCCTACCTCTAGGTTTGCATTATCAGCGGTGACCTTTGGCATTTGGCATTTCGAATATGATTTCATCATACAACTGCCGAATCAAAATTTCTCATGTGGCATTCTTCCCAAAGGAGTTCTGGAACAAAATGTTCGAGCTGACATGGGCTCCTTTGGAGTAACTGGAAATTTTGCGATTCAACCAATTTGTATCTTGCCTGGTATATCTCCTCTCTCTGTGCTAGCATTGCATGTATAAATTTTTTGTTGAAGCAATGTTCTTATGACATTATGAAGCTCTATTAAAAGTTAGATAATTTGTAATTTGAATTGTGGTTCACTGTGTACTTTCTCCAAGGCTTTTTGGATGTTATTGCACATATAACATGGTGCTTTGACCATATAAATAGGTGGTTAGAAAAGCAAAGTTGCATTTGCCAAGATAACTTTCAAGCAACCTCACATAGTTTTGCTTGATGACCCATCCTATCATTTGGTAAGTTCTACTCATATTTCTCCATTTTATGACTTTGATTACTTTTTCAGTTAGCATGTTATTGTTCTTGCACTAATTGAACTTGTCGGAATCTGGTTTTTACATTAAAAATATAGAACCAAATGGTGGTCACAGCTGCTGGTAGCCCTTGTCATCATACATCTAGCAAATAATGGAACAAAAACCAATCTAATTGTTCCAATGTGGAAAATATTCGGAATAGAGCAATCTATAATACCAAATGGTACTGATTTTGTGCCTATAGGCAGGTATTGGGCTTTACATACAAATATGTGGACCCCTTTTTGTTTGTAAACCCAGTCTTTAAGTTTTGCTTTAATGAACCAGTGACTAAAGAATTATCTTTGTAAATTGTTAGTTCTTGTCTAATGATTAGTGTTTTTGTTTTTTTGCCTATCCACACCTGTAGGATTTGGATGTGGCTGAGGTACTCATTCAAGGTCTGGTCTTGTTCCAAGGATTAATTCTAATGGTGAGATTGATTTTCTTGTCAAAATACTTCAATTTGACCAATGATGGATCATTTCACAGCTAATAGCCCTCTTTTCACCTTGATTTGCAGGTTGGTCACAATGAGCTAATAGCTAGAAGCTTGGATGAGGTCTGGGTGGTTTCACAAGGCAAGGTGGAACCTCTCCATGGAATTTCTAGGACTATAGGAATGTACTTCTATTTTTATTGAATTAGATGAATCTAGTTATTGCCATTGTCTAAGAGTGATTCAGTGGGTTCACATTACCTCACAAAACAAAAAATGAGGCTTAGCTACATAGATAAAGCAAAAAAGGATGAAGAGAGGATTGCTGCTAATATACAGGACGGACTCACAGTTACACCAGCCCTCATTTGTCATTTATACTTGACAAGGGCTTGTGGAACAATGAGTCCTAAGTTTTGACATCGAGCATATAGTATCATTTGCAATAGCTTAAGAACTATGTTGTGATTGCAGTCTTGGTATAATTTATTATTCTTTGCATATTTTGTTCTAGCAATAGGTTCATTTGTTGTGCCCCTGGAAGTTTGATACTCTATTGCCGCCGAAGTCAGTTTTCTCATGCACACTAAAATGATTTAATCATTTGCAAAAGAATATTTTAGCACAGTAAATTATTTTGTAAGACAAATCTATTTTGTGAGAAATCTATATTAATATATTTTCCCCATTTTGACTATTTGGCACTATTTTGGAGAATTAATTATGAAAATTTCATCATGGTCAACAAAACCCATTCTTAGGAAGTAGGCAAGCTCTACCACTGAAAGTCAAAGACTGACATTTGAGCGGGATTTCTTGTTGGGTTGGATCGGCTCTGTTTCGTTGGACAATAAACTGTAGGTCGAAATTCACTCAGTACTGCCTCTTGCTATATTGATGGCATATCTTCAAATCTGCTTGATGCTTAAACAAACTGTTAAGAAAAATGCACTATCACGAAGAATTATAGCGTTCCACAATCATATGTCTTTGCATTCTCAGCATTTCTTGTATGTTCTCTTCCCACCATGTTTTTCTTGTGTCATAGCTCATTCATTTTTTTTTTTATTTTTTTAGAATCAAGAACCTTTTTTTTTTTTTTTTTTTTTTTTTTATTTTTAATAATTGATGATGATCCTTTGTAGTATTAAGCAATCTATTTGGGACACAATTCTGGGGTAGCTTATTGCTCCAAGCTTTTAATACAACTCCATCATGATAGCATTGATATTCCATAGATCACCATTCTGTTTGTGTTTACAGCTTGCTAGAAATTTTTAGCCTATATACTTGTGTTTATTTGGTTGAGATTGTAACAATATGCTGCCTGCCTTGTGTTTGCATTATCAGCAGTGACATTGGGGAAAATCTATTCAGGTCTTTAAAGTATTGGTTGTTTGCATTTACTCCACTGCAGAATATGATTTTGTTATACATCATGTCGTTTTATCTACAAATACCTTCTTATGTGGCATTCTTCTTGCAGGGATTTTCGAATGAAAAGCTTCGAGCTCACTTGTGTTCCTTTGGTGTAATTGGAAATCTTGCACTTCAACCAATGTATACCTTTTATGATACATTGCCTCCCTCTCCGTTATCGTTGCATATGTAAATTTTTTTGAAGCAATTGTTGTATGACATTGTGAAGCCCTAATAGAGGTTAGTCAATTTGCAATCTCAAGTGTAGTTCACTGTGTACTACTCTGAGGCTTTTTGGATTTATTGCACATGTAACATGGTGCTTTGACCATATAAATAGGTGCTCAGAAAGGCAAAGTTGCATTTGCCAAGATAACTTTGAAAAAGCTTCACATAGCTTTGTTTGATGAGCCATCCAAATATCTGGTAAGTCTGCTCTTTTTGTCCACCTTATGACTTCAAATACTTTTTAGTTAGCCTGTTGTTGTTCTTGCACTAATTGAACTTATCAGAATCTGATGTTACATTGAAAATACAGGAGAATCAACCAGTGATAACAACTATAGAGAGCCTCTGTTCTGTCATTATATATCTAAGTTATAATGGAACAGAAACCAATCTAATCATTTCAACCTGGAAAATATTTGGAATAGAATAGTTAGCCTGATCAGTTTTTTTTCATATTGGAGTAATCTGTAATACAAAAGAGTTATTATATCTGTGCCTGTAGGTAGTATTGGGCTTTATTTATAAATGTGGTCTTTAAGCTCTGCTTTAATGAGTAGTGACTGCTGAAGAATTATCTTTGTAAATTGTTAGTTTCTTGTCCCAGGATGAGTGAGTGCGACTCTGTTGTTTTGCCTATCCACAACTGGAGGATTTGGATGTGGCTGAGGTGTTCATTCAAGGTCTGGTCTTGTTCTAAGGAGCAATCGAGATGGTGAGATTGATTTTGTTGTCAAAATACTTCATTTTGACCAACCATGGATCATTTTCACAACTAATAGCCCTCTTTCACCTTGATTTGCAGCTTAGTCACAATAAGCATCTAATAGCTGGAACCCCAGATGAGGTCTAGGTGATTTCACAAGGCAAGGTGGCGCCTATCCATGGGAATTTTCAGGACTATAGGAAGGTACTCTAGTTTTTATTATATCAGGTGAATCTAGTTATTACCATCAACTGAGAGTGGTTCATTGGGTTCCATTACCTTACAAAACTGAAAATGAGGCTTAGCTACATAGAGAAAGCCCAAAAAAGATGGAAGAGAGGATTGCTGCTAATGTATAGGATAGACTCACTATTACCCTGACCCTCGTTTGTCATACATAGTTGATAAGGACTCGTGGAAGGATGAATCGAAGTTTTGACATTGAGTGTGCAGTATCATTTGCAATAGCTTAAGAACTTAGTTGGGATTATATTCCTGGTATAATTTATGCTTTCTTGCACATTTTGTTCTAGCAATAGGTTCATTTGTTGTGCCCCTAGAAGTTTGATACTCTGTCGCCATGGAAGTCAGCTTTCCCATACATAGTAAAATGATTTAATCATTCGCAAAAGAATCTTTTTAGCATAGTAAATTATTTTGTAGGACAATCTATTTTTATATGAATATATTTTCCCTATGTTCATTCTTTGCACTGTTCAGGAGAATTAATTATGAAAAATGCGTAGCCAAAAAATACTATAATGAAATTCCATATAAATACCTGGATTTGTTAGATAATATCCTTTTAACATGTTCAGGTCATCATTGAAAATGAGAAGCTTTCTTTCTCCCAACTGCTACGGTGCAGATGGACAAACGGAACTGATAGCAGAGGTTTGAGTAAGCGAATGTGACAGCTAAATTCTGAAAGAGTCCTGCAAGTCAAAACATGTTAGTAAAACTAGTTGCCCGGTCAAAGATTGAATTTCATTTTCCTTTTATTCAAATACCCGCTCCACTCCATCTCTTGACAACAAATTTTAGCGGTCCTACATATTATATTTCCTGTGCAGGACGGGGAACGGGAGGGAGGATCAATAGCCGTGGCTACCCTCTGGATGTTTCTTTGAGGACTTGCGTTTGCTATGAGATATTCTGATTCCGAGAAGATCGTCACTTAGCATCACTCATGATTAACTCCTTGAAGTGGGCAAGCCCCACCACATTTACCTCCAACGAGGCGCTGAAGGTCCAGAACCATTCAGACGTGACAAGATACACGCACTACCATTGCAAATGGTTTCAATCTCATGAGCTCACATGTTGAAGATGTACCTTGAATTCAGGAAAATGAAGGGAATTTGATCCAAAAAGGAAATGTGCTACTATGGCTTCCATGATATACAATTTAGAGGAATACTGTTACATGAGTTCTATTAGTGGACACCTCTGTTACATTATAAAGTTATTGCCTGCTATATGAGGTTTTTGCCATAACAATCATTTCCATGTTAAGGAGCGAAACTGTTTTTCTACTTCTTCATCGTCAGACCCTGCTTGAGACAGTCTCACGAACTACTTTTAGCTGAGACTTTTGATCTGGAGCTGCTGCGAATTGAGCTTGATGTTGACATTTGTGGAGGAAAAATTGAGGTTCTCCTGGTAGTCTGTGGCTTTGACCGAGTAGGATCTGCAGCGAACCATAACCGCTTCTTCATTTGCGAATTGAGGGGTAAATTTTGCCCACCATTTAATTTTTTAGTTGTTTTTCGGGAATAGGACACTCACAGTCTACTGGACAGGATATAACATGCGAACAATTATTTTCAGGTCTGAAAATATCTGACATGTGAAGATGAAGAGGTTCTTGAAGAGGCTTAATTGTTACAGAAAATCATTTCTCCGTGTATGGAGCTTGATTCTCTTAATCGTTACAGAAAATCTTTTCTCCGTGTATGGAGCTTGTTTCTTCTTGTTTGGAGACTTGACATTTTTGGCTCGGTATTTTATTAGGATCCTTGACATTGATTATGAGTAATTTTGATAGAGTCTATATCAACGAGAATGAATTCTTAAAAAAGTTTTGGTTATAAGATGATGATCTACAATATAATGAATATCCGGAGGGATGTCACCCGGCATTATTTTATGATTGATCTTTGAAAAGGTCTTCTTCTAGTATTATGTTTGTTTTGAGATAAACATTTTAATAAAAAAAATGTTATTTTCATTTTTCACTATTTAGTGTGATAAAAGAAGCCCGTCAAAGGCTTGTTTGGTAGCCGGTTGTATGCTGTGCTTGTCTTTTGGTGTTTGTGTTGTAGTGTGTGTGTCGCGTTTCGTTGGCATTTTCATCTCAGCGTCCTTCCCCTCCTTATGATCCTTCATTTGGAGTGTAAGTATTGGTACTTAAATCTTCTGTATATTTAACCTTTCCTCAACTTTTACCTAAAAAAAAAGGCGGTCAAAGGAACTTACTTTGTCAATCGGAAAATCAAATAAAAAAGAAAACAAATTTTTTAATTTAAAAAGTTGAGTACGAAAATAGTACGGAGGAATATCTACATGGGAAAAGAGGTGCGACATTGTCATTCTGCTGTGGTCCTTCATCCACCGCATATTTCAAAAAATGCAAAACCAAGAAACTAGCAACTAGCAATCGTTTTTATGATATATTCAGAAAGTTTGGCACAAGATTGTAAGATGAGCTATTTGAGGGGGAAAAAAGAGTAGTCCCTCTAATTTGCTGGCACAATATAGTGGTGTTTTCTCGATTTACATTGTTGGGATCACAACTTAAATGAATTTCATTTTAGTTATTACACAGATTTTCTTTTGATTGATTAGTTTGACACCATTTTTTTTTTTTTTTGGTCGAAAGTTTGACGTCGTATTGATTAGGGCTCCTTTTGTGTAACTGGAAATTTTGCGGTTCAACCAATGCATACCTTGTCTGACATATCTCCTCCGTCTCTACTGCCGTTACATATAATTTTGTTTGTTTGGTCACTCTTATAGCTGTTTATTATGTATGAAAGATAATTTTAATTAACTGTTCCTTTTTGGATCTTTTAAATTTTCTTATGTTCATCTCGCACCTTATGTAATTCTTCTTGTTGAAGAGTCTCTGCTACAAATGACGGCATTATTCAAATTGTGTTGGTTGATAATGATGGCAATTAGCAAAAGCCAGGGAACTAAAGAAAAATTTGGCGCTTTTACTTTGTTTTTCAATACATGTTTTTTATTTTATTTTTTTGACTGAAAAATTTTGGAGTTGGTTATTAATTGAAGCAAGAAATTCTCAACTAGCACCAAGATGAAAAAAAAAAAAAAAAAAAATTGCCAACTTCCTCACATTTTATATGACAGGAAAAAATTTTTCTTATCTATTGTCCATTGAAAATTAGCCTTTTCAATTAATTGGCTCCTTGAAATTTCTTTTATGTCATTACACCATATACTTTCGCATTAGGCATCAATTTACCCAGACTCCTTTGGAATAGTGTCTTTATAGATTCAGAATGTTGTATGATACGTTATGTGGATCGCAAGCCCGATAGAATTAGACCTGAATAAAGTATTTTGTATCATAAGCATGCAAAGTAATAGCACAAAAACAATGTGCAGCCAAAGCAGGAAATTCTCAACGAGTAATATCACGCTGAGTCACGAGTTTAAGCTGAGCCCAAAAGGCCCATCAGCCCAAAGCCCGCGAAAAAGAACCAAGCCCAGCCACATATTCGGTTTATCCTCTCTCTCTCTCTCTCTTCCGTTTTCTCTCCCGCCCGAAGCTCCATCTCCGCAGTTCGAGTTTCACCGGAGGTCATTCATGGCCGATTCTAGTATTCTGCCATCTCCGCCGCCTCGCATCGGCCTCTCCGGCCTTCGGACGTAACTCTTCCAGTTACTTCCATGGTCAAAATCTTTCTGGTTCGCGCCGAAAGCTCTGCAGTTCCGGTCTCGATTCGTCTTGAATTCACTGCATTCACTTGAAGCTTCTCCATCTCACGTAAACGACAGCCAATCGTTTAGCCAAGCACCTTTCTCGCTGGACGACTTCATTATCTTTCGTTTTTGTCACTGCCTCCTCCTTCGGTTTCCATACAGGGGAGAATAGCCGTGACTGAAACTCTACTGAACTCGGATTCTTCACTTCGAGCTCGTCATCATCATTCGGTTACTGCAACAATTTTGAAGGTAAGTTCTCTCTCATTCTCTGGATTTCATTTTTCAATTCAGTCGATTGCATTCATTCTCGGTCTTTCTCTGAATTTCCAGAGACCTCTTCATCGAAATTTCTTCTCTGTTGCCCTCTGGACACTGTTGGCCACCACCAACCACCACCGGTCGTCACCGTTCCCATTTTCCACGGCCAACAGCAGAAGCTCTGTGCGCCCCTGTTCTCGGTCACCATTGCTGAAGTGCTCGGACTGCGGTCACCACCGTCTCTCACGATGGTTCCTGTTCACGAAGCTGCTTCTATAATCACCTTATTGAGGTCCGCTCGTTAATCGTCACAGGTAATCATCCTCGCATATGCTATGTTTTCAGTTGCTCTACGTACAAACCACTGCTTGATCTCGTTCACATAACTGAACTGTATTGATTTGCATAATTGAGGTTGAGGTGTTTTTCTGTATTTTCATAGCTGAATTGTGTAGCGCATGCTTGAGCCGAGACATTATTCAGTATATTTGTCGACTTACTTTCGACGATTTCTTCAATGCATGTACGACCGTCAGTCTCAACAGGTGGTGCTGATGGAGCCAAGCTTATACTCGACTGGTAATGTTTAGCACTACACTTGCTATCAGAAAAAGTGGCCATTCGGTTCCATGTCGGAGCAAACCGAAGCTGTTCGGCTGCTTAGAAAGATATTCCTTGCAATTAAGATGCCAAAAAACCAGACTTAGTAATTTTGCTAATGAATTGGCTTAGTCACGACTAACCAAGCCCACGACAGAGAACAAAATCTTCTTAAGTACGCGAGTTTCTCTCTTCGTTCTGCTGGAACACACGAATTGGATGTTCTCAAAGGAGTCCCAATATTTTTGTAAAGAAATCCTCAGGAAGCAATGACATGCCTACAGGATGTAGACGCATACTAACTAAGTTTAATATAAAGAGTTAGAAACTATCAAAATATATCAGGAATAGGACGTGTGCTTACAATCCGCAAAAGTAAAAGGAATTAGAAGAAACTGTTACGTGTAATGATCCGTTAGAATTACTTTAATGTTACCAGCTAAACTTCATCAATGAAGATTATGTCATTTAATTATAAACTGAAATGTGTGGAAATGGTGTAATTTAGCCTATCAAATAGAGTTGCATTTGGCACCGCTCTTTCCCTGCAAGGTTTCCTTTCTTTTCCTTGAAGCCGCCTCCTATCTGCAGTGTTGTCCCTGAGGGGGAGAGGTCCCTTCCTCCCTCCCTCCTTCCCTTCTTCCCTTTTTTGAAGTTTTTTATCTTTCTTTTTCTCCCGATCTGTTCTAGGAGTTTGTGCATGATTATACTTTTGCAGCCGATCTTGGATGAATGTAGAGACCAGCTTGGCCATCCGTCTAGCTGACAACCACCGAGGATGGTGTTCGTAGTGTAGCTCCACAACCTCTTCAAGGTTATGCCGTTTTCTTCTCTCGATTTGGACTTAGGTGAAGCTTTGGGTTTTATCTCTCAAACTCGATCAAAATATAGATCTGTGAGCTCCTTATAAGCACTTGACTGTGTTCTTTCAACATTTTGATGCTGGTGTCTTTGCAAGATAACGGTGATGAAGACATTGGACCTAGATGCGCACCGTAAAACTTTGCAAATGGAGTGGGAGATTTCGGTGTGTACTCATAATTAAATCTAGTGACCATCCATCCATCGTTTATGGTATCAAAGTTGTTCTTAAGGGATGAAAGTGTGCTTCTAGCTATAAACTATACTTTGTTATTTGCTCTATGACTTTTGATTTGTTCTACAATTATTTGGGATTTATTAAGCTTGAAAGCCTTCTATATACCTCTCGAGTATTATTTTGATACATGAATAGTATCTTTCTTTCCACAAAAAATAAATAAATAAATAAATAAATAGAGTTGTGCTCGTCATTTACTTAAGGTACAAGTAGTTACAACCGAACTTTAGATAGGAGACACGACAACTAGAAAGATTACAAATAAAATGTTGCAAACAACCGACAACTAAAAAGTTTACGTATTAGAACTTTTGCATTAATAACAACTTACGAAAAATATGATAAGAACAAAGATATGCACTCAAGATGCTCTAATACTCTCCTCAATATGATCAGGATACCACCTCGAAGAGATTGATCTTCAAAAGACGAAACAGAATCCCTTGTAAAAATGTCAATTGAAAAATCAGTAGTCGGAATTCCCAAATGAAATGGTTATTAATGTCAATATACCTTGTGTGAGCATGGAAAAGTCGGATTGGCAGCTCGATAAGTGGTTCCAACATTATCACAAATAACTTCAACGGGTTTAGGTAAAAATATATAAAGATCACCTGAAATCTGCCGAATCCAATTAAGTTTCTGCAACTCCATCGGCGAAACTCCTGTAGCCAGATTTCGCAAGTGGGTTGCTCTTTTAGCGTGCCAAAATAATGTCGGACCCAAGAAAAGTCACACATCCAGATGTTGAGCGACGAGTATCGAGACAACCAGCCCAATCAGCATGAGGTAAACGTCACTAAGGAGCTGTCAATTACGGCTTCAAAAAGAGTCCATAATGGGTGGTTCCGTATAAAAATCTAATAATGCACTTTACCGCTTTTAACTGAGGTATACGAGGGCAATGCATGAACTGATTCACAATACTAACAGCATACGAAATGTGTGGGCTAGTCATAGATAAATACTATAAAACCCCCCATCGTGCTTCTATGTTCGGTAAAATCCATCCATAAATCTTCTTCCACTGCTGTTCTTGGACTTTTTATCTTTGGTAGTGGATTATCAGTGATTTATTTTCCCCTAAGTTTTGATTTGAATATTTCTTTATTAATGTTATGGTTTTCTTCCTTTAAATATTTTACTTCTTTATAGAGACCTTGTATAGTCAACCAGCGCCTCTATTATTCCTTGTTGTTGTCAAAATTTCTTGTAAATCGTACAATTTTTCTGAATTTTGAGGCAATCTCTTAATCTGTCAAGTACTTTTTTCTTTCTGAACTTCCGCTCGCTATTTTTATTCTACCGTTATTGCATTTATACTCGGAGTACCTAATCCACATGTGAAATTATCTTTATGATTACATTCTTGAATTTCTTCATCTTCCACTAATTCATCCGCGTATTCTTCCTCCGTTTCTTATGACAATGACACAGTTTCTAGAATTTCCAATTGATATATGTTCCTTTGAATTTGCAATTTGACTCATAACAGACTACTTCTTTGTTTCTTTTATTTATTTATTTCTTTTACTTTTCTCTATTCTTCTTATATGATATGAGCCATTGAGATGAAAGATATGAGCAAGCCACCCTTCGGTGAAAAGTACAAGTTACTGTAAAGCAAATTGAGCATCCACCAGGGGGATATGTGGTCAGAAGATGACATAATAGATCTGGATGATATAGATACAAGTGAGCAGGAAAAAAATTGTAGAGCTATGCTGATCGGAAAGCTCTTTACTGACCCATCTGTTAATGTTCAAGCATTTCAGAGCACAATGAACAAGTCTTGGAAATGTGAAAGCATAGATATTACCCCCTTGGAGCAGGGACTGTTCTTATTTGCTTTTAAAACATAAGGGGAGGCAAAAAGGGTGTTAAGCGACGGACCTTGGTCTTTCTCTAATCACTGTTTATTACTAAAACCATGGGAACCAAATACCCCTCCTCGTTGTTACAATTTCTCAAGAGGGGCTTTCTGGGTTCATATATTCGGTCTTCCGATGGAATGGCGCAACGCTGAGGCGGTGAGGAGAATTGCGCAGGATCTTGGTGAAGTTTTAGAGATTAAAGTGGAACCAAAAGATGACACGAATTTTGTTTCAGGGAAAGTGAAAGTTGAGCTAGATCTCCTTGCGCCTCTAAAACAGGGAAGTGTGGTTAAAAGAGCGGGAAGGAAATTCTGGCTGGAATACAAATACGAAAAGCTCCCTTACTTCTGTTATGCATGTGGAAAATTGGGACATTATACTACTCGCTGTCCTGAACACCGAGTAGACCCGGAGAATATTAAGGACCTACCATTTGGGTATTGGTTGAAGGCAGAAGCAAAAGAATTTAGCCCTATATAGAAGTTGTTCTATGAAGATTTGAAAGAAGAAAGTGTAGCAGAGGAAGTAGTACCGGAAACTCAAGCGAAGTGTAGCAGAGGAAGTAGTACCGGAAACTCAAGCGAATCCAAGCCAGATGGATATTGTCCAGCACATCCCAGGAAGTAGCAGCCGCATGGACAGACCTGAAAAAAGGAAAGAGATGGAAATTGAAAAACCAAGAATAGCAAAAGGAAAAACCAGCTCTTCTTTCTTGCTATTAACGTGGCCATAGAATGAACCCTCATCTGAAAATCAAAATCAGAACTACCTGGAGAGTTTACATCAAAGAAAAGAAGGGAAAGTAGCAAAGCACTTCAGCAAGAAACAGAAACGATTCAGTCCTTATGGCAATGAGAAGCAAAACCAGGAGCTTTTGGATGAGACTCAACTACTAGAGACCCCAATTCAAGTTGAGAAGGGAGAAGGAACTTGAGCTTTGGTGGCTAGCCCTAATAAGCCACCGGGGTACCAATGAACATATTAAGCTGGAATTGTCAGGGGTTGGGCAATCCTCTGATAATTCGAGAACTAAGAGCCATAGTGGCTCAAAACAGGCCCAGTTTAGTATTCCTAATGGAAACAAAGAACAAAGAACAGCCGGTGGTTAGGTTAAAAAAGAACCTAAAGTTTCATAATCACTTTGTGATGGACCCAATTGGGACTGCAGGCGGGTTAGCTTTGCTGTGGAATGATGAAATTCAGGTATCAATTGAATTCTTTACTGCTGTCTTTATAGATGCGACTTGCAAATGGGTAGGAAATAGAACGGAGATGAGGAGTACCTTCGTGCATGCCCCTTATACTTTCCAAGGTAGGTTGAGATTATGGGAGGATTTGAAATATATTATGTCCCAAAACTCTTTGCCATGGCTTTGTATTGGAGATTTTAATGAGATCCTATATCACTGGGAAAAAGTCGGAGGAAGATTAGATGAGTATCACAGAATGGCAGCATTTAGACAAATTTGTTAATGACTGTTCCTTTATGGAATTAGAGGGCAAAGGCTGCGCTTTCTCATGGGCAAACCACCGGGGGGGAGAGGACTTTATAAAAGAAAAGCTTCACAGAGTACTATGCACTATAGATTGGAGGGTCTCCTTTCCAGATGCTTTAGTGTTTACCCTTCCGGCTATCGGTTCAAATCACTGCCCCTTATTAGTATCTCTCATGGCTGAAAGGAGGAAGAGATAGAGGCATTTTAAGTTTGAATCTTTCTGGTTTGAAGACCAGGAATATGGGGAAAAAGTAGACATGGTGTTGACTGACCCGGGAGTGAAACCTCTAAGCTGGGGGGCCAAGATTCCGAAAATTACAGCAGTTTTGAAAGAATGGAGCAGAAAATTTTCCAATGCCCAGGTTCAAATCAAAGCCTTAAAAAAGGAACTAGAAGCCACAACAAACAATCACAAGGCTAAGCATGACAGAAACAGGGTACAAGAAGTAAAAAGGAAAATAGATCAGTTATGGAAACAAGAAGAAATGTTCTGGGGGATGAGATTGAGAGTTTCGTGGCTGAAATGGGGGATAGAAACTCTAAATATTTTCATGCCACTATAATCCAACACAGGCAAAGAAACGGAATTTCTATGCTCCAGCTATCCAATGGAGAATGGACCCAAGCGGAAGGAAGACTAAAAGAGGAAATTTTAGATTACTTCACTGATTTGTATACTTCGGTGGGCCCTCGCTATATACAACCTATCATCGACCAATGTCCTATTAGGGTGACGGATGAGATAAATACAGCCTTAACAGCAAAAATTACGCTACCGGAAGTGAGAGATGCAGTTTTTCAACTCGAAGCGTCAAAAGCCCTAAGTCCGGATGGACTAAATGGTCAGTTTTACCAGCATCACTGGGAAGAAATTCAACAAGAGATTATGGAAATGATAGAAGACTTCATGGAAACAAAGAGCCTAAACCCAATTCTCAACAGAACACACATCACACTTGTCCCCAAAGTTTCGAACCCAGAAAAATTAGACCAATTCAGACCGATCAGCCTTTGTAATTTCTCCTATAAAATTATTTCCAAAGTATTGGCAAACTGCCTTAAGAAATGGCTTCCTGAGGTGATCGAAATAGAACAGAGCGCCTTTGTCAATGGAAGGCAAATATGAGACAACATCCTAATAGTTCAAGAGGTCCTTCATCAGCTTCGAATCCGGGAGAGAAAGAACAAGTTTCAAGCAGCGCTCAAACTAGACATGAAGAAGGCCTACAACAGAGTTGAATGGGATTTCCTTGAAGCATGCATGAAGAAAATGGGATTCAACACTACATGGGTAGATTGGATTATGCAATGTGTCACAACCACCTCTTTCAGCGTAAAATATAATGGAGAATTCCTGCCCTATTTTCAACCAACTCGAGGTATTAGACAAGGGGATCCTCTTTCCCCTTGCCTCTTTATAATTATGGCAAACGTTTTATCCTTGATGATGAAAAAAGCCATTGACGAGGGTAGATTAAAAGGGATAAAGTTAAACAGCTACTGCCCCACATTATCGCGCTTACTATTTGCTGATGACTCAATCCTTTTTCTGGATGGTAAAATTAGTGAGTGTCAAAATCTGGCCGAAGTGCTAAATCAATATTGTGTAGCTACCAAGCAAATGGTAAATCTGAACAAATCAAGGATCTTTTTTAGTGTGGGCTGTCCACAGAGTTTAAGGAGAAATATGGCAAGGGAGATACGAGTCCCAGAGATCGAAAAGACATGAAAATATTTGGGCATCCCTTCTGATTGGGGTAGCTAAAAAAAAAACAGATGTTTGCATGGATCTTGGCGCGGGTAAATATGAAGCTGGAAGGACGGAAGGAGAATTTGCTATCTAAAGCAGGGAAGGAAGTCCTCATAAAAGCAGTAGTTCAGGCTATCCCACAATATGCCATGTTGATTTTCAAAATCCCAGTATCTATTTGCAAAGGCAATAGAACAAAAGATAGCATCCTTTTGGTGGAAGAACAATGAAAAGAAAGCTGGCATTCATTGGAAAAGTTGGGAACTATTGAAAGCAAGGAAAGATTGTGGCGGTATGGGCTTTAGAGATCTCATTACATTCAACAAAGCAATGCTCGGAAAGCAAGCATGGCGTCTAGTTCAAAACCCTTCCACTCTATGGATCAAACTCCTCAAAGGCTTATATTTTCCTAACACAGACTTTTGGCATGCAAAACAGGGGCAAAGAGCGTCTTGGGGATGGAAAAGCCTTCTAGTTGGGAGACAAACCATCTCAGAAGCAACTCAATGGGCGGTAGGAGACAGCCAATCAGTCAGAATAAGACAGGACAGATGGCTAAAGCGGGGCATACTTTTTGGTCCCACTAACAGAGAAGAACCCGAGCGAGTAAACGATTTAATTGACAAGCAGAATGGTTCATGGAATGAAGATAAAGTTCAGAACACTTTTGAAGACAGCATTGCAAATGATATACTGGCAATACCCGTCCCGACTATACGCGAACAAGATAAATTAGTGTGGATTGCAACAACAATAGGCATCTACACAGTCAAGAGTGGATATAATCAACTAAGGAAAACAGAGATAAATCATACAAACAATGAAGCCTCTACTTCATACCAGAAGCCAAGAGAACCATGGAGCAAAATCTGGAACCTGCGGACTATCCCTAAAATCAAAGTCTTTATGTGGATCCTTTGTCAAAATGCGCTCCCTACATCAGAAAACTTAAGCAGACGGAAAATTGTACCTGAGCCGACTTGCCAGCTCTGTAAAACACATCTTGAAACAGAGGAACATCTATTTCTGCTCTGCCCCTGGACACAAAAGATCTGGTCAGACCCGCGCATCAGCATCCCAGTTCAAACAAAAGGGCTAACAAGCCTAGATCGATGGTTCCTACACTACAAACGAGGCTTACCCGAAGCACCACCTCTCGAGCAAATTGCTGCTCTACTTTGGTTCATATGGAAAGAAAGGAACGACGCCATCTTCAGGAGGAAAAAACAAGACCCGAAAAGAGTCATCAGTGAAGCCCTTCAAAAATCGGAGGAATTTACGGTCTGCAACTTGGAACAAAGAGAGAGCAAGGAGAAAGTCCATACCTATGAGCTGATTTGGCAACCCCCTGCTCGGAAATCGTTGAAAATCAACGTCGATGGTAGCTTCAGAGAGGTTGAATCCCGTGGATCCATTGCTGGTGTTTGCAGGGACGCGAATGGAACGCTGCTCGGAGGTTTCGCACGCCAAGTCAGAGTTCGATCGGCTCTCCAGGTGGAAACCCTAGCTTTGCTCGAGGGTCTGAAGGTCGCGCACGAATGGGGGAAGAAAAGGGGAAAAACCAAAAGTACAATAGTGGAATCTGATTCTTCCACAACAGTTCACGTGTTGCAGGGGAGAAAGCCACCACCGTGGGACATTGCTGGTCAAACAGAGTTGGGCTGGGCCTATTTGGATTCTCCTCAGCATATAAGAGTTGCCCATTGTTATAGAGAACAAAACAAATGTGCTGATTGGGTGGCCAAAGCAAAATTTGAAGGGTGTCTACCGAACGACTGGGCGTCCATCCCACCACCACCACTCTCTGATCTTCTTTTTTGATGTTAAGATGGCTTCTTGTTCTATGTTATCTATTTAGTACGAAATGAAATGCACCTTTTACTCGACCAAAAAAAAAAAATGGTACTATAAGCACTTTTTTTTTTTTTTTTCAAATTCAGTACATGACATACATGCAAGATCAAAGAGAAGTTATATCACTTCAACAAAACTCTATATGTATCTGAAATACTTATTCAATTAATAATATCAAAGTAAACATCAATGAGTTAGTTTATTGATTGATTTAATGCTTAATATCGAACTATGGTCACGTTTAACACTCCGTGACGAGACTTAGCAAGATTCCCTTTTGACGTAGGTCTCCACTTTATATAAGCTAGCATCTCGACCAAAATAGGACATATTGAGAACTGTATACATACTCATAACCATTTAATGGGTTCAAATTATAGCTGCAAGAGCATAAACTCCTCCAACTAGTCACGTAACTATTTCACCATTCATAAACTAGTTCACTAATCAATATATTTATAGCACAATTCTTTCCATCAAGAAGAATGCATTTCACGTGGCCCTTCTCAAACCATATCACAAATAATTAATTTTTCAAACTATTTCAAGAGATACTTTGCTATGCCATTTCAGTAGCAAAAGCATATTTAATGTTAGATCATGTTTTATACGGAAAATATACTCTAAACACCACTTTTTTTCCCTTTTAAATGAATAGCATACCATGTGTTACCTTTTTCAATGCTTATGGCATAAGTATTTTTTGTTATTTTCAGGACATGAATTCACAAATCATACAATAAATTAGCACCGCTCACCTGAATATGCGAAACCAAACAACGAAAGCTACCTTACAAACAGAAAAATCAAGTGAGAAATGGAGATTGAAATTAAGTACTAACTACCTCAACTAAAAGTCAACTAATCTAAGCTTATTTGGCAACAAAACAACTCCCATGTGCTAATACAAAGCTCACCTAAAGTAGAACTCACCTGCGATTTTTTTTTTTTTAAAAAAAAATGAGCCCTAAAGAATTTTGTCACAAGTGGGTCCAAACTCAGTAGAAATTTAACCTGACCTTCGACCCAAAAGAGGTCCAGAAAAGGGTGAAAACTGGTGTCAAACACAGTAGTTCATATATGGTTCCAATAGTGCACAATGAACTTCAAAATTTCATCCCGACCAAATCGTAATCCCAAGTTTACTTCCATAAAATCCCATATTTCCACGACACATTAAGTTCCATCGCAACCTGATTTGAAAGCTCAACAACTTCTAGAATCAACTAACCAACCTAAATTCCAAATTGAGTTGAAATTATAGCTTATCCAAGAAAATTTTATTCAATTAGATAAATTAAGTCCTCGAATTTTTATCGAGCGGTTCGCAATGACGCGTTAAGATGACCTAAACCCTGTCTCTCTCTCTCTCTCTCTCTCTCTCTCTCTCTCCACGTCTCTTTTCCAGTTTTCTGGATTCTTCTTTCTCTCTCATAACTATTCTACTTTCTCCTGTTAAGCTAGCTCCAACATTTATAAATAAGCTGAAGGAAGTTAGTCCGTTGGGCTTCTAAGATGGAGCTTCATGGGATAAAATGAGAATTGGCCCAATTGGGTCTCTTGGACCTAAACCCATTTTTATTTCATGGTGGCGGCCTGTAAAGTCTTAGACGCAGGATGAGGGGAAAATAATGAATGAACCCTGAGCATTTGAGCTCGGCTCAAATCCACCATCGAATGGTGTGGGCTCCTTGTGAAAGCTAACTTTTCAAAGTGCAGCGGAAAAATTATGAACCTAAAAATCATTATTTACAATGCAAATTTCCCTATAGATGGAGTCAGGTTAGTAATTGAGTAATTAAATGCGAGATGATTAGTCTAGCTAGTAGCGCCAGCAGCGACGGCGTTGGAATAAGTTGTCCTGGGGGTGGTGTTGATGACCACAGTGTGGCAATGGCCGTGGGATCGGTGGCGCTCTCTCGGTCGCCCCATTCCCAATTTTTTAAAAGTTTTTGCTGTTTTGTCTTCTTCGTTTCTCTTTATGCCATTCTTATTTTATTGAACTTATGGAAACCTAGACGTAATTTTAAGAGACACGCGCAATAGAGAGTAATGAATGAAAAATCCCAACATGATTAAACATGAAAAGAGTCGAATGAAAATAGTATTATTAATTATATGTAATACGTGAAAATTATGCTAGTATTGGAAAAAGAGACATTCACATAGGAATGGTAAAGAAGGGATGCGAAAAGTAAAGCAGCATCATGAAATCTCTTGATGTTTGTGGAATTGATTAAAGTTTCTTTTCCATTGGTAGTCTTTCTTTAAGTGCTTCACTTTTGCTTCACATGTTAGGCGTAGAAATTTCAGACAAGATAGCACAGGATACCCAATAAAGTCTTTGGGGGATATTCTCCGAATATTACAAAACAAACAGTTGTGCACAAAAAGTATTTAATTTTGTTTGCTTTAACCTCTAATGGGCATCTTTTAAAGTCTTGGTCTTTGTTTAATATATGGCCGTTTGGTGTGGCGGGTATATTATATGTATGTGATGTGTAGTATTTTTAACTCATTTAGTATTGCAAAGCAAGTTGCTCAACGGTTAGTTGGTGGGGGGAGGGAATTATTCAAAATTCCTAAAGTTATTATACTTTTTACCAATTCAATCATAAATTTTTTAATTAAGTCAATTTTTTTTGTCAAAATTATGTCAATTGAATCCTTAATCTTTTTACATTTTGTTAATTAAATCCATCTTCCCAATTTTAATCGGAAATCACTGACATTGACACCGGCTGTCTTATGTGACAAGACAATTAGCATTTACGTAGCCAATTGTAATATTATTTTAATATATTTTTGGTAAAATTCTAAATAAGGGCTTGAAATATCTTCATTTTCTCAAATAAGAGTCTGAAGTGGACTTTGTTTCAAACAAAAACTTGAAATGCCATCGTTTTCTCAAATAAAAGCTTGAAATGGCTATGTCTATTTCAAATAAGAACTTCATTGTTTAGTTACTTAAGGGCATTTTCATCATCTATATTTTTTGAATTTTTTCCTTATTTTTTTTTTCTTTTTCTAGTTTTTTTTCTTCTTCATTGGTAGCCAGCCAGGCACTAGCGATGCTTGGAGAGAGCTAGATGAGGGCCATCCTCACTAACCATAGGAAAGGGCAACCATTGACAAGGTCGACCCTTGTTAGCGGTCGCGCGGCCCTTGCTTGAAAATATAAAAAAAAAAAAAAGAAAAAGAAAAAGAAGAGAATAAAAATAATTTAAAA
Organism: Eucalyptus erythrocorys; assembly: GCA_014182555.1. NCBI lineage: Eukaryota > Viridiplantae > Streptophyta > Magnoliopsida > Myrtales > Myrtaceae > Eucalyptus > Eucalyptus erythrocorys. The sequence goes on along the minus strand of CM024598.1, from coordinate 14,009,613 downwards.
TTAAAATTTTAGATGAATGTGCCCTTTAACCGATCAAAATACAAAGCCGGCCAGCAATTGACATGATTAGACCCTTATTTGAAATAATCATGGCTATTTCAAGCCCATATTTGAAACAATTATGGTCACTTTAGGTCTTTATTTGATACAAAATTCACTTTAAACTATTATTTGAGAAAATGTTAGCACTTTAGGCCATTGTTTAGAATTTTCCCTTTTTTATTCATTTGTTTTCTTTTTCCTTTTTTCTTCTCTTGTATTTTCCTTCTTTATTTTTTTTTTAGTTTCTTCTCTTTTACCTTTTTTTATTTTTTATTCTTTTTCCCTTTTTCCATTTGCCGGCCATCGCCTCGTTGATGGTCAATAAAAGTAAAAAGAAAAAGGAAACGAGAAAATAAAGAGAAAATGAAAAAAAAATAAAAGACTTTCGAAAAAATATTAATTTACTAATTACCCACGTTTAAACTCGTCGTGTCGTGTAGGACAGTCAATATCCACATAAACGATTTCTGATCAAAATTGACTAGATAAATTCAATTGACAAAATGTGAAGATTTGTAGAACTAAATTGATGTTATTTTAATGTTTACTTTTCCTTAAGCAATTATTTCTATTTTCCTTATCCAACACACAACATTAACCGCCCATGATGACTTGTAGATGTATAACAAAAACTAAGCAGCCATTGCTTGGCGTATCTTTCAAAATGTTTATATGAAGATTCAGTCGGTGCAAGCAGCACAAAGATGCTCATTTGCCAGTCCCAATTATGATGGTTGGCTTCATTCACCGCTAAAATATTTGCTAATCTTTCGGCAAGAACTTTACATGTTCGTCCACTTTAAAGGACTAATCGAGCACCTTCTTATTTATCCATAATATACTCAAGGTAATTGCTTTTTTTTTTTTAACATTTGGGACTTTTTTAGGGCTGTAACTGGCCACGAAAAAGCCCACGTTGATTGCATATTCAACGATATATAGAAATCATTAGGATGCTAGAAATTTGCAGATGCATTCAAAGCCGAAAAGCCAACAAAACACAGGTTAGGAAAGAAAACATGCGTGGACTTGGTCATATTAAAAAAAAAAAAACTTTTGTCCTCTATTCTGGATGCCCAAAAGAAAAAGGTCCTCTGTATCAAACGGCAGCGAAAAATCTTGATATGAAGAAAAAGGCGAACGATTCATGAAATAAGCACTTGTGGAGAGAAAATATTTTTACTTTGATTTGTCTAACCTCTTATGTACATCCTTGAGAGTCTTGCTCTCTGTTTAATCTTTTTGGTTGGTGAAAGTTTTGGTCATCTTGAACTCTATAGTTTTCTCTCTCCATAGGCTCATTATCACCTAGCTTCACCATATCCCTTGTCGTTTTCCAGAGTGACCAATTAAATATATAGAGAGATCGTTCCGGGTTCTTCTATGGTTTCCTTCTTATGCTAATTTATAGTATTGTTAACTTTAAGCAAGACATATAATACGTCAAAGTGCTATTTGTACTGGAAAAAGAGACACTCACATAGGGATGGAAGAGGAGGGATGTATAAAGTGAAGCAATAATGTCGATTTGCGTCCTCCAAATTCTTGATCTTCTTGGAATTGATTGAAATTTCTTTCTGATCAACACTTTCTGATCTTCTTGCGTACATGATATCCAATCGAAGTATAGGTCTTCCTGATGAAAAGTATTTTAATAGAGCATATTATCACGACAAGCTGTTTGAGTTAGATCGAAGAGAGGACCTTGATGCACATTATGTCCTTGAGTTTAGATAAATCAATTGTTGTCCTTTTTCTCTATATCAAGACTTTTGGCTGTCGTTTGTAAGAGAGGGCCCTTTCTTTTGGCATCCAAAACAGAGGATAAAAGGTTATTTTTCTTCATATGACGAACTTAGGGTGCATGCATATCTACATCTAGAATTTATAACTTCTAAGTGTGCTGTTATTATTATTATTATTATTATTATTATTATTATTATTATTATTATTATTATTATTATTATTATTATTATTATTATTATTATTATTATTATTATTATTGTAGTTGTAGGCTTTTTCATGTCAGCTATAGAGCTAAAAAATTGCAGAAAGATCGGCGGCAATGATCGGTTGCAGGGTGCTAAAGAAGTTGATAATCATGAATTGCTTGTTAAGAGAATTGTGATCCTTTGAACAGACAAAGTTGGCCCAAAGCAACTTGCTTAATGAATTAGCTGGCGATATACGACTTGTTCACCATTTCAGGACTAAAATAAAGCAACTTACTTGATATATTAGCTGGCTGTCATTATTTTAGGACTAAAATAAAGCAATCTGCTTGAGGGATTGGCTGGTGTGCCAGAGCCTTTTTGTTTAGCCCAAAACAAGTGTTTCCGTTCTCCTCATCAAACAGACAAAATTAGCTGTTTTTGATAATTTGCAGACTTATAATAAAGAGTAAGATGCCATTGTTGTGTGGATCCTTAATATTTTATCTTTCAAAAATATCTATTTTAGTCCATGCAAGTTGCACAAAGATGCTTATCGTAGTCTACGCCAGTTGCACAAAATGCTTATTTGCCGGTCCTTTAAACAATGGTCCGCTTTATTCATTGCTAAGTAAAAAAAGGATCAAGCATTGCCAACTAACAAGGTATAATCTACTGGAGATTATACTCTACGCATCACAGTAATGGCCAGAAAAATCATGTGAAGGATCCCGGTTGTCTTATCAAGCGGTTCCCTATCGTCAACTACTGGCTTATCACCCTTCAGCCGATCATTGCTGCTCATCTTGCTGCAAATTTTCAGCACGTAACTGCCACTTAAATATCTATATTGATTGCCTATCCATTAATAGCACATAAAACAAAGACATTAAAACATACGGTCATTGAGAATGTACGGATGAAAAAAAAAAAAAAAAGCAATGAGACCCTTGTAATAAATGTCTAATGACAATATGCATGCACTCTAAGTTGGTCATGTGAAGTTAAATCACATTTTCTCCTCTGTTTTGAATCAAGACTTCTGGCTTGTGTTTGAAATAGGGGATCTTTTCTTGTGGCCATGCAAAACAGAAAATAAGAGGTGATTGTTTTCCATATGACCAACTTATAGTGCACGTGTATTTTCTCCCAAAATCTGTTGATTACTATTGGCTTTCTAGCTCTTTTAGCAGTCATATATCGTCAGTATCCTTGTGATTCCAATATCTTTATTTCATGCTTTATTGGTGAATATGCGATCAATGCAAGTTTTTACATGGTAGTTACAGTATAAAAAATTTGCCTACATTTGAGAAAATAATACACTCAAATAACTTGAGTATGTTATGGAAATATAAGAAGTTCCTCGGTTCCTCAAATGGGGACGAATATACAGAGTTACCTTTTCCTTATTCAACGGACAAAGGTAACAAATGTTAACCTGGAGTATGTGAAACCAATTCACATTCACTGTTGAATGATGTGAGCTCCACGTGGAGCCCAATTTTTCACGATGCATGGGAGAAACTGATAACCCTAGAATTAATCCTTTACATTATGAAATCGCCTCTAGATCAATTTAGGTTAGTTATTAGGTAATCAGAGGCAATTGCCTGTGATGGTTGCTCCGCTTAGAAGCGCCGGCAGGGACAGTAGTGGCGGCATTGGATGAGTTGCCCAGGCGGGGGTGCTAACACGACGGTGCGGCCGTGACAATTGGATTGATGGCACGCTCTCTCGCCCCATTCTTGCATTTTTTTTTTTTGGGGGGGGTTTAAGGTTTTCTTTTTCTTTCTTTTATTAAACTTTAGCTTGGAAAGATAAACGAAAATGTAGACGTAACTATAAAGACAAGTACAATAGAGATTGAGGAATGGAAAACCAGACTGACAAAATGAAAAAAGTTCGACGATAATTGTAGTATGGTAAATTTTAAGCAAGAGAACAACAACCAATACTAATTGTCAATAATGTTTCATTCAAACAAAAAAAAAAAAAAAAATCACTTAGAATCCATGTAATGATTGGAAATTCTACTGGTAATGGAAAAAAAAAAAAAAAAAACATTCACAAAGGGATGGAAGAAGAGGGATGGGAAAAGCCGAGCAACAAATCCAATATGCATCCTGCAAAGTCTTGGACTTCCTGGGTTTCACTAAAGTTTCCTTCCCACATAGGGATTGAACACGATTTTCCAGTTCATTAATGTCATGCTTAAAGAGTTATTTTCAGTAGATTATAAATATTCGTTGGTGGCTTTTTTTAACTTGTTTACTGTTTTCAGAGCAAAATAAACCAAGTTGCTCTATGGATTAGTTAGTGTGCCTGACTTGTAGATGTTTAGGTGCAAAGAACGTGCTTTTGTTTTCCTTATTCCTTATTGATCATACAAAATTAGCTGTCTTTGATGACTTGTAGATGTGCAACAAAAAGTCCGGGTCTTCACTTAAGATATCTTGGGATAATCTCTAAACATGAGGAGACAAGCACCTATGGACAAAAATAAATTTATTTTTATTCCTCTAACTATTGGTGTGCACCCTTCAAAGTCTTGGTCTTTGTTTAATGTTTTTGGTAGGTGAAAGTTTTGGCCTTCCTAGACTTTATAATATTCTCTCTCAACTAGCTCATTATCACTTTGCTTCACCATAACCCATGCTCGTTCCCTTGCTCAACAGTGTTCTCCTCCAACTCGTCTTAACCTAGCTCTCGCGCTTCCTGGATTGCTGTTGTCGATCTAATCCAGTTCACCAATCTGCTCCAGGAAGTCCACTTGGAATAGGTAAGAGATATCCATCTACTTGCTTTCTTTTCCCCTCAAACTGATGCAGCAAGTTTAACAACAAAATCGAGGGATTTTGATGTCAAATACTTGCTGGCCAGATTGAAGTTGCCGCTTGATTGTTGATATGGCTTAGTTGTTTTAATAAGGTGATGCCTCTACATGCATACTTGTTTGAGCCCAAACTTGGACCTCTATTTTATGATTTTTTCATTACATATTAGAATAGAATTGCATTATATTAGTATCAAGACAATTATATTAGAAACTCAGAATTTTAATGGACAAGCATTATCATGCACATCTAGGCCATTTAGAGTGCATTATTATTAGGGAAAAAACCACAAAAAATCCCAAACTTTACCCCAAGTGACACATTTACCCCGAACTTTTTTTTGCACCGTGAAAAACCCCAAACTTTCCAAACCGTGACACATTTACCCCAAACTTTTTTTGTGACACCAAAAACCCTAAACTTTCCAAGTGTGACACATCTACCCCAAAATTGAAGAGCATTTTGGTCTTTTCATTTTTTTTTTAAATTTTTAAATTTTTAAATTTTTTTCTTCTTCCCTCCGCCGGCCATGGCGGAGGGAGCCGCCTCCAGCGAGGGTCGCCCTCGCCGGCATGGGGCGGGCGGCCCTCGCCGGCGTCGGGCGAGGGCCGCCCGACGCCAAATCGGCGAGGAGGCCCTCGCCGGCGTTGGGCGAGGGCGGCCCTCGCGGACGCCGGCGAGGGCCGCCCGACGCCAGATCCGGCGAGGGCTGCCCTCGCTGCGTCGGCGAGGGGTGCCCTCGCTAGATCTCGCCCCACGCCGGCGGGGGCGACCCTCGCCGGCGCCGGCTTCCCTCCGCTGGCTCCGCCATGGCTGGCGGAGGGAAGAAAAAGAAGAAAAAAAAGAAAAAAGAAAAAGAAAAACTAAAAAGATAAAAATGCCCTTATAGGGTAAATGTGTCACAGATTGGAAAGTTTGGGGTTTTTCACGGCGCAAAAAAAAGTTCGGGGTAAATGTGTCACTCGGGGCAAAGTTTGGGGTTTTTCGTGGTTTTTTCCCTTATTATTAATTGTCATATTTGCATGTTTCCTCTCATAAATCAAATGTTATAAATTGGAAAATCTAGGAAAATCATATCTTGCATATTTTTAATTTTAGATTGAATCTTTGTTTAAAAGAATTAAAATAAAAATTTGAAATGAAACTCCACAAGTCACGAAGAGTATTATCGCCTCATTCCTACAATTTTTTTTATGAGTTATTTATTTTTTTCTCTTTTTTCTTAAACTTAAATTTGAAAATATAGATAAGAATCAGCATAGAAAAGTTAAGCATATATCATCAGTTATATTCAAAATTTATCTTATTTTTATTTTTTATTATTATATGTTGATAGATAAAAATCAGCATAGAAAAGTTAATTTTTCTACCAGACACTACGAATGTAAACAAGTTAGTAAGTAGTCATAGATTAAAGTTGAATTTCTTGTAGAAAGTTACTAATCTTATGAAGAATCATTAGTCATATATGTACTTATATGTTAGATAATTCCTTCAGAAATCCTGGTGGAGCAAGGAAGGGTTAGAAAGAAATGGAATGACATATAATTAAATTGATACCCATAGAAATGTTAGACGTGCAACTAATGTGGAAGGGAAGTTATGAGATCCAACAGCTAATCAAGGTCAAGCATATTGCTAAATGTTTTGCATAATCTTTAGTCTCATGTTGAACAAGAGAAGCTCATGATAATACTCATAAATTTGGACTTAATTTCAAATGGTCGTCACTATATCTACTTTGGAAAGCTTAGTTTTGACAATAGTGAGACTCAATTTTATATGATATTAGAGTAGGAGATCCTGACTTCAATTTTTTTCATTTCCTTATTTGCTTCTCGATTATATATTTGCATGCTTTAGTCTATGGTTAAGTCCAGCTTAAATGAAAGGGCAAGTGTGGAAAAATTTTGTTTTCTGGTCGCCTTCAGGAAAGGGAAAAGTAAGGAAAAGGGGAAAAGGGGGAAGAAAACACACCAAATCGATGGACAATGATATGTTTCACCATCTCTAACGGATTTCAAGCTCTTCGCTTGCATAAATGTCAACAAAATACCTGAAAGTTTGTCTGGATAGAGTTTTACATTTTATTTAATCTAGTCTTGTCTTCGACACATTTTTACATATTTTCGACTTGAAACATATGAATCTTTTATAATATGTAAGTATTGATAAGTAATTTACATAAAATTTAGCTGATTCGAGCCATCGTGATTACCTTTTTTCGTACTATTTTGTAACGTCTCATTGGTGAAACCACACACATCAACAATAGAAAGTTAAGAAGAATGGAACTTAATGGATGGGTCACGTCATCACAAAACTCAATTCCCTCCCACTTCCCATTCCATCAATTGTCCATATAAATTTACAATAAAGTTGGAAAAAAAAATTAATCATCTAATTCATTCTAATATAATTTTTCTACAAAAATATTGTCACCGTCAACTTGCTGACTTATTAAATTGGATGTACTCTTTTACACATCCGGGGAATTTTTTAAAAACTGAAGTTAGGAGTTGGGACCACAATTCAGCCGGGACGTGAGTGACATAAACTAACAATACAAAGTTGAACAAGTAAAATCATACGGATCATCTTCACAAAAGAACCTTAAAGCGCCTCTCTTTTTTCTTTTTCTCTCTTCAAATTTCAAACACAAAGTGCCCTGGCCAAATTATATATAAAATTTGCACCATTAAGAAGGTTAGTTAGGCATTCACATCAGATGAGGGCATTTTTTCTGACATTGTTCAAGGAGAATGATTCTGCCTGCTCCTCAATTAGAACCTCTAAGGGGTCCAAATAGATTGGATTTGAGTAGGCTGAGAAGAGACATACAGCATCGTGTGACGAATATTTTCTTTCTGACTCCAATATAAACTGTTGAACATACCAAGGCTTGAAACTTTTCCACTAAATAACCGAGATTTTGATTTTTCGATTCAACACCTAAACACTAGTTGATGTGGGGTAAGGTTTGGGGTAATGACCTCATGATCTTCAAAGGTGACAAGGCTTTTTATCTTAAAATGTTAAATCTCCTATTTTTAAATATTCTTTTCGAAAATCCTATTAGAGCTTTGCTTGGAATGGGGCTATCTACTTTATTTAGATCAAAAGAACTCTATGCTTTGTGATGGTCCTTCCCATTCTGCTAATCAATTGATTAATTTTACAATGTTTGCCGTTAGACTTCATATATGATATTTTATTAAAGGTGAGTAACTGGACCAATTCAATATGGGAAATGAATGGAATGCGACTAATTTCGAGGCTGTTCACATGGGGGCCAGTTTAGTTCCAAATAAAAATTCTTTGAATCGGCCTCCATCGGTTCACTTCTTGGTTTCATAATATGAACTGGTCGTAACACCCATGAGCCGGCCTTGCAAAGGTAAATACCGGGGAAAACTGGTTTTGAGCCGGGTCAAAACCAATCCTAAATCTTGTCTATCTACGCTTTGCTTTCTTTTCTAGTTCTCACTCTCAGATTTGGCCCCTGTTTCTTTGTCTCTCTAGTCATTCAACTTTCTCCAGTGGCACTCTCAATTTTTCTCTTTTTTCTGTCCTGTCGTGACCCCTTTTTTTTTGGGGGCACCCGGCTGGATCGGGTACGAGCACCTGAGGAGGCTAATGGCTTGGCTAGATTAAATTAAAGCCTGGACTCTCCCAAGTCCACCAATTCACGACTTAAATATTTTTAGTTTGTAAATCAACTTTTAAAATGGAGTCGCCACTAATCAATTTGGGGTAGGTCGATTAGAAACCCAAGCGAAGTATCGAGAGAAATACTCGCTCATGCGCAACCAGAGAAATTAGGATCGGGGACTTGATTACACTAGTTAATCACTAATGCTCTTTCGGTATATAATCTTGTTTAAACCGTAAGGTTTTTTTGGATGTTTGGGGATTTTCCATGCATTTTAGGAAAAATCACATTTTTGGGTATTTTTCTCATTGTGGACATAAAAGGGATTTTTGGGGTATTTTTGGAAAAATACAAGTCTTTTGAGTATTTTATGAAAATCTTGGGCTTTTTATGAATTTTGGCAATTTTTTGGGATATTTGGCAATTTTTGATTTTTTGGAAAATATTAAAATATTTCAATATTTTTGGATATTTTGGAAAATAATAATCTTTTTGATTTTTCTAAATATTTTCGAAAATAAATAATTTTTGTTTTGATTTTTGATTTTTGGAAAATAAACATTTTTAAAACATTTTTTTTATTTTTTGAAAATTAAAATGATTTTTGATTTTTTTATTATTAAAATATTATAAAAACCGGTCCGGGTCAGATCCGCGGGTCGGATCCGATCCGGGCCAGCATGAAACGCGGCCAAGTCTCGCGTTTTGGGGCGAGGAGCCAAAACGGCGTCGTGCCGGGTATGATGCCCGACCCGGCCCGACGACCCGTTCAGACGACCCGGTTCCCACTCAGCGTGAAACGGCGTCGTTCCTATTTGCGAAATGGCGCCGTAGCCTTCCGGACCGGAGACTCGGATCTCAGGGCAAAACCCTACCCGGATCCGGCCCGAATTCCGACTCAGCTTTCCTGCAAAACATAAAACGATGCCGCTTCGGACGGGCGGTCGACCCGGATCCCTACGCCACTCGGAACGACGCCGTTCTTGGACACCCGACCTGAATCCGACCCGGTCCGCGAACCAACTCCAACTCCAGAAAACGGCGTCGCATCGAGGCCCTTACGGATGCTCGACCCGAATCCGGACCTTGACCTGACTCGCAGCAAAGTGCAAAACGACGCCGTGGCCTCCATAACCCGACCCGGCTCCGAACCCTGACCCGACCTGGCCTTCCAGATAGCAGTGAGACGGTGTCGTTTTCATGGACACCCGACCCAGTCCGACCCGACGACGACCCGACCTCCCATTCCCCTATATTCGTGGAACCCTACCTAGTTCCTGGCTCGGGCCCGACCCAGCGACCCGGGATCGTGACCCGGAAAGCCAGGAACCCTAGGGTTCCCAAATTGGGGGAAAAAGGGGGCAACGGCGACGGCGACTGGTGGTGACGACAACGGAGGGCAGCCCAAGGAAGGAGCCGCAGCGGAGATGGCGGCGGGGGATTACCTACTGGGTGGAGGTGTGGCGGCGACGGCGATGACAGGGAGGGTCCTTCCCTGCTCCTCTCTCTCTCTCTCTCTCTCTCTCTCTCTCTCTCTGCTCTCTCTCTCTCTGGCCCTCCTCCGGTGAGGTTCGGATCGAAGCTCGCAAACCCCTGGCTCCTCCTCTGAAGTCTCTCAGCAAGGTTCCAGGGCTGTGGGCTTCTCTCTCCCCCTTGCCGTGGCTCTGGTGTGTTTGGATCGAAGGGGGGGAGGGCTTGTTTCTAGGCCAAGGGTGGCCGGCCGACGAGGGCTCGACCGAGGGGAATCGCTGCGGCTTCAGCCGGCCGGACCGGCGTCCCATCCTACGCGTCCCATCAGCCGGCTGCCCTGTCCTTGCCCACGTGCTTCGTTGCTATTCTTCCCACTGCCGTGCACGCCACCTCCTACTTCGCTTTCATCCGGTCGCCGTGGCTCAGGCGCGTGCATCACACGTGAAACCGGGCGAAGAAGGCGGGTCACGCGGGTCAGGCTTGGGCGCGGGCTGACCCGCGGGTTTTTGGGCCACGAAGGCCCTTTTGGGCCGTTTTTTTTTTCTTCCTTTTTTGGTTTTCTTTCCGGTTTTTCTGGTTTTTTTTCAGTTTTTCTGGTTTTTCTGGTTTTTTTATCAAAATAAAACGAAATAAAATAAAACCTAAAGAAAATAGTAATAATGATAAAAGTTAATTAAAAACCCAAATTTAAAATCTAAAAATTAGGCGTCAACATCTGTCCCATGGGTGCCATTACGTCTCTTCTCTATCTTAATCTCGCCAACATCGTCTCATCTCCTTCTCTCGCCATCTTGTGGGTTTTGGGCTTGCTTTTGTAGGTTGACTATCAATCAGCCTACTATTAGCGAGGTGGGTTCTTTCTTCTAGCAACTTAGGGCCTGTTTGGTAAAAATTGTTTCAGTTCCCCGAAACAACTATTTCTGTTCTTTTGTTAGGGAACATAAAATGAATAGGAATGCATTTGGTAAAATTTTTGCTCCTGGGAATAGATTTAGGACAGAAACAAAAAGTAGAAAAAAATAGCTTATTGTTCTCGGGAATAATTTTTTTTTCTCTTCTTTTCTCTTCTCTTTTCTCTTCTTCTATTTCATTTCCTTCTTCTTCCTTTTGACTGGTTGCTGACCTTGGCCATGGTCGGCAACCGGCTGATGAGGGCCAGCGATCTTGCCGGAGCGTTGCTAGCCCCCGACGACGCCGAGCCATGGCGATGCTTGGCCTCGCAAGATTTGGGCAAGCTTGAGCTCGCCAGCCAAGGCGAGGCCGAGCCTCATGGTGGCCAAGCGAGCCTCCGGCGAGCTTGCCGGCCCTCGCCCTGGCTTGGCGAGGCTCCAGCGAGCTTGTCGACCTCGCCTAGCTGGTCGTCGGTGGAGGAAGAATGAGAGAAAAGAAAAAAAAAAAGAAGGAAAAATATAATAAAATATTAAAAGATTAAAAGAAACAACAAAATTATACAATTTCACCAAACACATTCTTTTCCTTGGAATAGAAATTTTGTGCAATTACCAATCGTATTCTTATACTAAAAAATTGTTCCTGGGAACATTAAAAAAAACCATTTATGATAAAAAATTATTCTCGGAATCGAATCGTTATCAAACGCACCCTAATTAGAGCAAGAAAAATCTCGAGTTACCAAAATAAGTATAAATAGCTTAGAAATAATCATTTAATTGTTAAAACTTGTCAATACCTAACTTCTGCCCAAAAGTGGCTTTCATATATTTTTGGAAAACTGGAACAGATTTTCCTCCCAAAGAAGAAGTTTATTGGAATTAAAGCATTTTATAAGCATATATTAGAATTTCGACAAATAGGATTAGGTTCTTTGGAATTTATTCCCCAAATTAAAAAAAAAAGAAAAGAAAAGAAAAGAAAAGATAAAATGGGAACCTCCGAGAGAAAAACACACACGGCAGAATTCATCTTGATTCTCCTGCTCCTTTCTTTAAAACCACACCGCCTCACTTTTTCTTCATCCACCACCACCACCATCATCATCATTAAACTCACGCCCACAGACTTATTTTTAGAAATCTAGGAAAATCATATCTTGCTTATTAATAATTTTAGATTGCATCTTCATTTAAAAAAAAAAAAAAAAAAACGAAACAAAAATGTGAAGTAGAACTCCCCATGAGTCACGAAGAGTATTATCGCCCCATTCCTGCATTTTTTTTCTTTATCAATTTTTTGCTGTTTTTCGTATTTAGTTTTTCTTTTTGCTCTTTTTCCATTTATTAAACTTATATTCTGAAAAGATAAATGGAAATCTAGACACAATTCCAATAGACAAGTACAATAGAGATTAATGAATGACTAATTACAATGTGATTAAAAATGACAAAAGTTGGACTAAAATTATAGTTTGTTAATTTGAGCAAGAGAAACAATAATCAGTGCCAATTGTCAATCACACAAAAAAAGACAAAATGGGCACCCACGTAATGCGTGGAAAGTCTACTAGTAATGTAAAAGAGACATTCGCATGGGAACGCAAGAGGAGAGATTTGAAAAGTGAAGCGATAAATCCAATTTGCATCTCCGTAAGTCTTGGTCTTTCTGGATTTTTTTGAATTTTCTTTCCAATCAGCTCTTTACCAATTTTGCTTCACTTTCACGACAAAAAAGTTCATGATACCCACTGAAGTTCTGGTCTTCTCGAGTTTATGATTTATTTACACGAACGAGTATATGATTGTGAAAACTACAAATGTGTGGGGATAATCTCTAAATATTACAGAACAACCACTTGTGAAAGAAAAAGTTGCAGCAAGATGGGTGAAAATATCTGCTGAAAGGTGATCAGCTAGTAACCGATGACGGGGAATCGCCTAGAAAGAGAATCATGGTCCTTTGAACTGGATTTTCCTGTTCATTGGTGTGATGAATAAAGTATGATTTTTAGTAGATTATACATTGTCATTTGGTGATTTGTGACTTGTTCACTATTTGCATAGTAAAATAAAGCAAGTTGCTTAATGAATTAGTCGGTGTGCTCGACCAAAGCATGTGTTTCCATTCTTCTTAATGGACAGACAAAGTTAATTGTCTTTGATGACATGTATATGTATAACAGAAAATCAGATGCAATCATTGGGTGAATCCTCAATATGTTATGTTTCAAAAGCATTTATTTTACTAAGTTGCACAAAAATGTTTATTTGCCGATCCTATTAGTTTGGTCAACTTCATTCATCGCTAAACAAGAAAAAAGGGATAAACACACTGACTAATCTATCAAGCAAGTTACTTTCTCTCACTCTACCCATTACTTATAATCGTGTTCAAAGAACCGTGATTCTCCTATCAAGGCGATTCTTGATTATTGACCACTACCTTAGCACCCCTCAACAAATCATTGTTGCCCATCATGATGTGAATCTTTAGCATAGTAACGGCCATGTAAAAGAATTCGTCAATCTCACATTCACCAATAAAGCAAACAAAGACATTGAAATCATAAAGTTACTAAGAATATACAGATGCTAAAAAAGCCAACAAAACACTCGTGAGGGATAACACTTTTAATGAAAATATGCAAACACTCCATGTTGGTCATATTAAGACTGTTTTGGATGGCCAAAAGTAAAGGTTCGACAGTAAAAAAGTCTTGATCTGAAGAATAAGGAGAGCAATTGATGCAACAAGCACTTGCGGACAAATAGTATTTTATTTTGTTTGATTTGTCTAACCTTTGATGTGCATCCCTTGAAAGTCTGGGTCTTTTTTTAAATATTTTTCCTAGGTCATCGTCTTGGTCTTCCTAGACTTCATAGTTTTTTCTCTCCATTAGCTCATTTTCACTTTGTTTCACCATAACACCTTTATTGTTCTTTACAGTAACTGATTCACCTATGGCCATCGGAGAGATCGTTTTGGGTTCCTTTTTGGCCTCGTTCTTTCAGGTCCTATTCGACAAATTGACTTCATCTGCATTAAGTTGTGCACAACGAGATGGAATCAACACCGTCTCGCTTGAGGAGTGGAAGGATATGCTGGTAACAATCAATGCGGTGTTGGCTGATGCAGAGAACAAGCAACTTAGTGGTAACCATCAAGTGAAGCTATGGCTGGACAGGGTTAAGGACTTGGCCTATGACATGGAGGACTTGCTCGATGAGTTTGCGATAAAAGCTACTCAGATTGAGTTACAGGTAGAATCTAGCACAAGTAGAAGTCTACAAAAATGGAAGTCCCTTTTCTTTGGCCAACCACACTCGCTCATGTCTAAAACCAAGATACAAGAGATCAATGGCAGGTTGGTAACGATTGTCACCGGAAAGGCTAATCTAAGCTTGAGAGAGAATGTTACGGACTTATCCAACTTCGCCAATAAAAGGGATCCAACCACTTCTCTACCTAAGTCATAGTTTTTTGGTAGGGAGGAGGAAAAAGCACAGATACTTGAACTATTGATAAATGATGTGCAAAATTCCGATGCCATGTTGAGAATAATCCCCATAGTTGGGATGGGTGGTATTGGAAAGACGGCCTTGGCTCAGCGGCTGTATAATGATGCCGAAGTGAATAGATGTTTCGATAGGAAAGCATGGGTTTGTGTTTCGGATGTTTTTGATGTTTTCCACATAACCAAGAATATTTTCCACTCGATCACTGGGTTGTCATGGCAGGACAAAGATCTTAACGGGCTTCAAGTTAAGTTGAGGGATAGTCTATCTGGGAAGAAATTTCTTGTGGTTTTAGATGATATTTGGAATGACAAGTATGAAAGGTGGACTGCCATCTTGAAGCCATTTGAAGGTGGGGCTAGGGGAAGCAAGATCATTATCACGACTCGCAACGGTGCTGTTGCTTCCATAACAAAAACATTGCCGTATTGTTTGAAGGGATTGTCCCTTGAAAATTGCACAGACTTATTAGCCTTTCATGCTCTTGGAGAAATAAACTTTGAGAGGCACCCGAAATTTGAAAAAATATGCAAGAAAATAGCTAAAAGATGTAAAGGTTTACCTTTGGCAGCGAAGATGTTGGGCGGTGCCCTAAGTAGTATAACGAATCCCGATGAATGGGAAGATACCTTAAACAACATAATAAGGGATCTTGCAATGGTAGAGAATGATGAGGTTCTCCCTATTTTGACATTAAGCTATGTCCATCTTCCTTCCTATTTGAAGAGATGTTTTTCTTATTGTGCAATATTTCCTAAGGATTATGAAATTGAGAGGGATGAGCTCGTACTCCTATGGATAGTAGAGGGATTTTTAGATGGACAAAAGAAAAATAAAAATAAGTTGAAATTAGGACGGAGCTACTTCAATGAGTTAGTATCTAGATCATTTCTTCAACAATCAAGTGTTGACACATCTAAGTTTTCGATGCATGACCTTTTGAATGATCTAGCAAAGTCAATTGAGGGTGCAATCTGCTTTAGCTCTGGGGAGTCTCAGGTGGTAGTTAATGAAGATGATGCATCTCTTGGGAGAGCTCGTTATGCATCATTCGTCTCATCATGGTTTGTTACATCAAAATGCTTAAGAGTATATCATGGACTGAAGGTGTTAAGAAGTTTAATTCTAGTGCATGTTGGATCTAGTCGAGGCCCAAATAAATTCTCTATTTCCAACAAGGTGTTGCACGACTTGCTATCAAACTTGAAGTACTTGAGGGTGCTCTCATTATGTCATTGTGACATCGTAGAGGTACCGAATTGTGTTGGTGGATCAAAACATCTTCGATATCTCAATTTCTCGTACACTTATATCAAGAGGCTACCTGAGTCAATTGTGGGCTTGTGCAAATTACAAGCTTTGATCGTAAGAGGTTGTCATGAACTTTCAATGCTGCCTCAAGGTATCACAAATTTGGTCAGCTTACAATTTCTTGATATTAGAGATACAAAAAATCTAAAAGAGATGCCATTGGGTATTAGTAATTTGAAGAATCTTACTATCTTGTCCAAGTTTGTGGTAGGAACAGAGAAAGGGCTACAATTAAAGGAGTTAGAGAACTTGTCGCATCTTCAAGGAGAATTATTCATATCAGAATTGCAAAATGTGAAAGACATCAAAGATTGTGTTGATGCTAAGTTGTCAAGAAAGGAAGGCCTAAGCAACTTATTCTTGCAATGGGATAAAGATTTTAGAAATCTTTGGAATGATAAGCACTATTTCCAGGTGTTTGATTATTTGCAACCTCACTCAAATCTTGAAAATCTCACCATCTCTTACTATGGCGGTGCAGAATTCCCGCCATGGTTAAATTGTCCCTCCTATTCAAAGATAGTGTCTTTGTGCTTCCTGAGCTGTCCTAATGTCATATCGTTGCCCTCACTTGGACAGCTACCTTCACTAAGAGAATTATCTTTTGAAGGTCTTGATGCAGTAACAATAATAGGTTCTGAATTTTATGGAGGTAAAAAACCTTTTTCGTCCTTAATCACTTTGAAGTTCAAAGAGATGTTGACATGGAAGGATTGGTCTCCTTATGCCAGGGCCCCAAAAGAAGAAGTCCCATTCTCCTATCTTCAGCATCTTGTTGTTCGAAATTGTCCTTCATTGGTCGGGACATTGCCTTGTCAACTTAATTGTCTTATAAAGCTTGAAATTCATTCATGCCGACAATTGAATAACTCAACCAGTGAGTTATGTCTTCCATCTCTCGATGAGTTATACCTTGAGGATTGTAGTAAGGAGATCTTAAAGAGCTTGTTCAAGCTAACTTCTTTGACAGTTCTCAAAATTAACAAACTCATAGAGCTTGTTTCCTTTGATCATCGATTTATGAGTTGCTTGGGCAAGCTAAGGAAGCTTCATATAGGACAGTGTGACAAGCTAACATGCTTGTGGCAAGATGGAAATGAAACGCAAAATCTCACTTGCCTCCAGGAATTAACCATTAAAAGCTGTGCTCAATTCACATCTTTTGTGGCAGGCGATGGAGAGATAGAGCTACCCTGTAATCTTGAAAGGATGGAATTGGTGGATTGCACAAGTTTAGAAAAGCTTCCAAGCAAGATGCACGCACTTAGACATTTGGTTATTGAGAATTGTCCAAAAATCATGGCTCTAAACATTCCTCAAGGTGACCCAAGCAGCAATATTTCGATTTCTCCACTTGAATCTCTTAAGATATGTCACTATGATTCTCCGATATCCTTTTCATTTGCCAAGAGTAGACTTGCTCCTCTGAAGGCACTTCATATAGACAATTGTCAGGGAGTGGAGTCATTAGAAGGGATTGCCGTAGAATCGCTTGAAACAATGACAATTAACAATTGCCAAAATATAGGAAGCTTACCACAGTGCCTTCACACGCTCTCCCATCTTACTCGATTGCATATTTATAATTGTCCAGCATTGGAGATAGAGGACTTCCCTCCCCTTCCGGTAACCCTCTCAAGTCTTGTTCTTAATCATTGTTATAAGATAAAGTCTATTGCCAACTGTAACATTGCCAACTGTAACAACCTCACTGGATTGGAAATACAAGAGTGTCCAGTATTGGAGATAGAGGACTTCCCACCCCTTCCTATCACCCTGCAGAGGCTTGAACTTTGGAGATGTCCGATGATAAAATCCTTGCCAAATAAGTGGCATCATCTTACATCCCTCCAAGAGCTAATAATTCTCGATTGCCAAAATATCAAATGCTTCCCCAAAGGAGGTCTGCCTCCCAAATTACGAAACCTTGTAGTTCGGGGGCTCGTGGATTTGAAGCAGCCAGTGAGAGAGTGGGGCTTACACCTACTCACATCTCTCAAGAGTCTGATCATTGAGTTTAACATGGGAGGGGAGGAAGAGAAGGAGTGGTTTCCTTCGGAGGATGAGGATGCCTGGAGTGTCTTTCCTTCATCTCTAACCTATCTTAAGATATGTGAGTTGAGAAATGCGGAAAGACTATCGAGCGGTCTTTGCAACCATCTTTCCTCTCTCCAAAGGTTATGGATTCAAAATTGCCCCAAGTTGAGGTACTTGCCAGAGGATGGCTTCCCTCCCTCCTTCCAACAATTGCTCATATATCGATGCGAGATTCTGAAAGAGCGATGCGCAAAACTCACTGGCGACTATTGGCCCCTCATTGAAGAGATCCCTAACATTGTCATCCCATGAATTGATTCGTGCATCTACACTATAGTCAGTTTTTTAAGGGTTCGGGTAAGATATTTTTGGTTTTGAAGGCATCCTTTTCCATTCCACTTTCTCAATTCAATGCTCAATACACACTGATGTTTGGGTGGGGGATCCTGTTGGGTTGGGTTGGCTCTGTTTCGTTGGATGATGAGCTGTAGGATGAAATGCTCGCAATGCTGCCTCTTGCTATGTTGATGACATATCCTCATTTCTGCTTGATGCCCAAGCCAATTGTGAATGAAATCGCACCATCATGAAGAATCATAGCATTCCACAATCATAGTCCTCTGCATTTTCAGCATCTATTGTCTATTCTCTTCCCAACATCTTTTTTCTCGGGCCTTTAAGCTCATTCACTTTGATTGTTTTGCAGATGCAATTGTGATCTTGCATTAGCAGAATCTCTTGGAAGGATCACGTGCGAACGCTGCTAAGGTAGGGCTAATGCTGTTGGTGTCATTATCTTGCTTCATTTTTTTTTCTTTGCAATTTATCAATAAATGAAGAAGCAATTAAATATATTTGTTGCACTGCTGTGTTCTGAATTTTCCTTCTAGTGAATATGATCTAAATAAGAACAAATCTTTTTCAAAATCTAAAAGGATGATTAGTTTTGTGGAAGCTGTGATGTGATTGGGAAGAAAAGGGATGTAGTTTTTTTTTTTTTAATGGTTTCTTTAGAATTGAGAATATTCTTTTTGTTGACGATGATTCTTCGTAGGATTAAGCAGTCAATCTGGGATAAAATTCTGAGGCAGCTCATGGCTCCAAGCTTTCACGTGATAGCATTGATATTCCATAAATTGCTTATGCTTGTTTGGTTGAGATTGTAATGCAGTGACCTCTGGGTTGGCATTTCCATTTGCTCAACCACAGAATATGATTTCATCATAAATTATGTCATTTTATCTTAAAATAACCTTCTCATGTGGCATTCTTCCTACAGGGGGTTCCGAGACAAAATGCTCAAGCTTGCATGGGTTCTTTTGCTTTAACTGGAAGTGTTACACTTCAACCAATGTGTTTCTTGCCTAGTATATCTCCTCTCTCTGTGTTAGTGTAGCATGTATAAATTTTTTGTTGAAGCATTGTTCTTATGACATTGCGGAGCTCTATTAGAGGTTAGATAACTTGTAATCTAAATTGTAGTTCACTGTGTACTTTCTCCCAGGCTTTTTGGATGTTATTGAACATATAACATGGTGCTTTGACCATATAATTAGGTGGTTAGAAAAGCAGGGTTGCATTTGCCAAGTTAACTTTCAAGCAACCTCACATAGTTTTGCTTGACGAGCCATCCAATCATATGATAAATTCTTATGACTTTGATTACTTTTTCAGTTAGCTTATTATTGTCCTTTCGCTAGTTGAACTTGTTGGAATTTGGTCTTTACATTAAAAATAAAGTAGAACCAATTTGTGGTCATAGTTGTTGGTAACCCTCGTCATCATACATGAATTGCATGTGGAGTTTTGGCGATTTTAGCTGCTGTACTCGACTTTTTACTGGGAATCTTTCTTTGATTTCTTCATAAGAATTGTAGAGAACATCATGAGGATCAACATACTCAAAATTGAGACAAAACTAACAAGTTTAGCTTAGTGAAATGCATTCTTCCTTAAACATGTGGAATCTGGACGAGTTATATGGAACACCAGTGCTTTCGGGGACAATGAGACGATTTTTCTTTGGGAATTTCACCTTGTCTTCTAAATGAAAGTTGAAGTGAACACTCTAAGCTAGAACATATCAAAAGTCCAGAAGAAATGAAGGAGAATAAGTAGGTCATATGGCGAATTTTCAGTGATAGGTTGATCTAGATGCTACGGTACAATGAACAGAAGCTTTCGTCGACTATAATTAATTATCTAGAACGAATTTGATCTTGATGTCTTCATGAAAAAATCTACTTTAGAATCTTGATTATCACGTGGTAAAATCTCATAATTTTTTAAAGCTGTTTGGGTATTTAATTTGAAGTGATTCTAAAGCTGTGCAATCTGTGTGTCCGAAACTGTTAGCTGTATTACCTAAGCTGTATCTTTTTGTGTGGAGATCTTTCGGACATGAGTTCTTCATGAAAGTTGCGCCTTTATGTCTTAATTGTTTTGTGGTAAAATTTCACGATTTTTAGAGGTCATTTGGATATTTAATTGTGGAAACTTCTGAAACCGTGCAAACTGATGTATCCGAGATTTGTATGCTGTGGAGTCTGAGTTGTATCTTTTTGTGTGATGATTTCTAGATCATGAATTCTTCATGAAAAATGTGTTTTTATATCTCGACTATCACGTGTGCAAATCTCATAATTTTTTAGAGTCATTTAGGCATTCAATTTAGACATTTTCAGAAATCATGCATGCTGGAATTTGTAAACTTAAAAGAAGAGGATATGTGAGCTATTCTAGATTGCATGAATCAAATGGATGGTGTTGTCTCAAGTGTTTTTATCATGCTGCATGAGTGATGGTATTTGGCATATCATGTAGTTATTAAAAGTGTACATCATGTCATATGCCATATGAAATTGGACCATGCATGTGAATACAAATCATGATAAATGAGAAGGCCATCGGATGGTGTGAGCCGACGATACCCTGGGAGTGTCGGGATGCCCGGCCAGGGAGTGTAAATGCCGGATGCCCAGTGGCCCTAGGGGCGTAATTCTGGATGGCCTCGGAGTTGAGATGCCCGGAGCGTAGGGGATGCCAGAAGCCTAGATGATGTGTGCCGAGAGATTCCTCATGATGCCAGTTGGGATGCGAGATACCCAGCCAGGGAGTGTAAATGCCGGAAGCCCGGATGGTGTGTGCCGTGGATTCCTCATGATGCCAGTTGGGGTGCGAGATGCCCGGAATGTGGGGGTACCGGAAGCCTGGATGGTGTGTGCCGGGGATGTGTTTTCTTTTGCATTGCCAGGACTGAGTGTGAGCAATTAATGGCCAATTAAGAATTGTGAAATTGGAAATGAGTCATGCATAGGGTGATATGTATGCATGGTATATGCATGGGCATTTGATAGTAAGTGCTTGGATGAATGAATACCTATGGCTTAATGTTGGCATATGCATGAACATTTGATGATGTACTCAAATATGGTATGCTGACATGTAAATGGCTGCAAGGTAAGTATTGCATTGCACACATGAAATGATATGTGCTACATTGTGATGTTTTGATTGTCTTGTATGATGCGTGAGTAGCTATAGGGAATCATTTATCTGCTGAGTAGTTGTACTCACCCCTTTTGGGGACTAACCTTTCAGCTTAGAGATGCCGCTCCTACCTGTCACGCGGGGCACCTATTGTGGCATTCCAACCAATGTAGAGGTCGAGGTGACGGAGATTGATTGTCCTTCTATCCCTGGTCTGACTTTCTTTCGGGTTCGTGTGATCGTATCCTACGAGGTGGGCCTAGCTGATGGTCCAGTTGTTCAGGAGTTTGTCTCCGTCCATGTTCGTTGGGACGGGATAATGCGGGGAATGTTATTACCGCCACCACCCGATGCGCCGGGATGGGTGTAGAGGCTTGCGTGAGGAGCTAGGAGTTGTTATTTTTTTGACATAGCCGATACCAGTGGATGGATTGATCTATATGTGATCGGTTAGGAGGGTAGAGGTTTTTCTTTTGAGCTTAAGCCAAGCTAGTTATGAGTTGGCTTTTCTTTTGCTTGTACCTACCCTAGAAAATCCATCCTGTAAATATGTAAATAAAAATGGTTCGGTTTTTATCCTATGATGCTTTAGTTGGTGTGCATTGCCTCATGGTTGTTTGGAGGGAGAGTCGGAGAGATTTGATTATGCTTCTACAATTAAGATGCGCTGGGACCGTTTAATTTAATAATAATAAAAAAAAGCTCAAGAATTTATGGCTTAACTTCATGGAGATGGGTAACTGTGGCGATCTCAGTTGGTTCAAGGGTGCTACAAACAGTATGCCATAGAAAGTACCACGCGTGACCGGTAACAGAGGCATCGCTCAATCTAAAATGTTAAGTCCCCAAAGGGGTGAGTACAACCACTCAGCAGTAAAAGATTCATCAATCTATATCAAGTATTACCATCAATATCTAGATTCATGCAAGGTAGGCAAGACAAGCAATTGAAGAATAAGCATGCATCAAAATCATAAAGTTCTCCCATAAAAAGGCAATTGCAGTCTTAGTGGGTCAGAAGCAACATATCTAGAATGAACAAATCTCCATCATGAGGCCAAATTATAATCTCAAGTTCCATTTCATGCCATGCATTCAGCCTTATAACCAGACTACACACATGAATAGTATAATCATTCTTTTCATCATTCAGACCCGGAGGACCAATATTTGCGTCACTCCGATATTCGCACCCATCCAGGCATCGCGAAAGCCTCCGACATTCAGCCATTTAAAGCCACTGGGCATTTGGAGCGAATCATGCCTCCAGGCATCTCGTACCCCACCTGGCATCACGAGGAACCTTGAGGGCCTCCCATGGAAATGGCTACCCTGGCCATCCGGAATTACGTACCGACAAGCATACCATCGGGCATCTCGAAACTCCCGAGGAAAAAAACCTCTGGCATTCAGCCATTTAAGGCCACCGGGCATCCACAAGGCATCGACTCACTCGATCCTTTGGGCATCCCGCCCCCCGAGGAAATCATTGACCCGAGGGTCCAACAGTGATGGTTCACATCTTGATTTTCCATTAATATATTCCATGCTATGACATAGATGTCCATATGAATTTCAATGAGATCTCCAATGTTAAATGATATATCGAATGCCAAACACAACATCATGTCTAATGACATTCAAGATGCATCTATCTTTTAAAACGGGTTGAGCAAATTCGGAGTAAAACTGTTCAAATTTCCAGAATACATGCTTTCAGTAAAATTTCGAAATAATCATCAAATGACCTTGAAAAATTCTGAATTTTTAACACGTGATAGATGAGACTTAAAGGAGGATTTTTCATGAAGGACACCAAATCAAATTCGCAGTGTATAAAGGGTGACAACTCACTGTTTCCTTAAAACTTCCCTGCAGAAATTTTCCAGTTTTAGCATTTTCATAGAAAAATCATTTCATGGGTCGGACCATGTCCATTAGTCTAAATTTTTGATATGTTATACCTGAAGATGTGCTCTACGTCTTTCATTAAGGGCTCGAGATCGAATTCTATCCACAACATTTCAGAATAAGCACAGAAGTCAAACTGTCCTTTACTAAAACAGAGTATTATCTTTAACAAGTTTAGTCCTAACTTCCTATTTTTATGTTCTTATGGTTATAGCTGGATACCACACTCCTTATAGTGAATGAAACCTTTAAGTAACATGAATTTCTTCCCTTGTTTACATCATATAAATCACAGCAACGCAATTAGGAGAGCTTTCCCTCTAAATTTTCCCAAAACAGAGTCAATACATGCCATTTCTTCCTTTCTAACTCAAATCAAGTCATTATATCTCTATTACTCTACCTTACAGCCCCTTTTATTCCTTTCCTCAGCATCTAGGAACATCATCAGCAAATCTTTATTGACAAAAAGTCTTTCACAGCTCGGGTCGGGCAATCGTTCATCCACACAACTCATTCATCTCCACATATACCACCTTCATTTCCTCGGTTACCATTCCCCCATTTGTTCGGTCCACATATTCAGCTCCTTCTTTATTTTTCAAAGCATTCAAGACCTTAATACAGCATGCAATGTTTAGAAATTTCTTTCTATTACTTGTTTAATCCAAATCTGCACAAAACAGAATCATTGTATCCAAACCACCACATTTCAGCATTCACTCTTCATCTATATCACCAAAGAACTCGACATGCACCTTACTATCTTACATTTCTTTCACATCTAACCACATTTCACCAGAAAATTTCAGCATGCAAAGACATAGATGGATGAAGTTCCACTTGCCTCAAGTTCACAAGCAACCGCAACAAGCAACACAGCAGCCAGGAGACTTCGGGCGCGGCTCTAACGACGGCGGAGCTAGGCGGTGTCGACGGCAACAGCTCAACACGGCGGAGGACGGTCTTCTTCTCCTCCCCCCTCGCGGCTCACACTTGCACGAACTCTCTCTCTCACTTGAGCTCTCCTCTCTCAGTCTCACTCTCTCTCTCTCGGCTGCCTCCCCCTCGATCGGTCTGCCCCCTCCTCTTCTTCTTTTATTTTTTTAACCCTCATGATTAGCTAGTAATCATGAGGTTTTGCATGGGATTGACAAGTGGAAGTTGGCCTAGGACAAGTGTAGAATGGCATGCAAATTTCTCCCTTCCCCCCTTCTCTTGGTCGATGGTTTTGGGATCCTCTTGGGCCTGCTTGGGCCTGAAAATCTTGAGGCCAAAAGTCCCAATTAAATGGCCCATAAAATTTCTGTATAATTATTAAGCATTTGTGTTCCATAGAAATTAATTTGATAGCCCCACTTATAATTACATAATCACAAGTATTCACTTGACCTCAAAATATTACAACATTAGTCAAAGAAAATTTTATCCATAAGGTACACAGCCAAGTATAGAAAATTTCTTGTCAATTCATCCTTTAGTGAAAGCCTTGATCACATATAGACATAGGATACGTTTCCAACAAAACAATTGTCCATTAAACGCTCGGCCTTGTTTGATTAAAATCCCTTGCTTTTTTTTTTTTTTTTTTTGGTTAGTGATTAAAATCCCTTGGTTAAATGGCTATAATATAGTCCAATGGTGCTTCTATCCCATATTCATGGGTCATGGTGTATCTAGGGTTGTTATGAAATTTTAGGATGCCACAGCTTTAATGACCAGTGACTAAAGAATTATCTTTGTAAATTGTTACTTTCTTGTCTAAGGATTAGTGTTTCTGTTTTTTTAGCCTATCCACAATTGTCGGATTTGGATGTAGCTGAGGCACTCATTCAACGTCTAGTCTTGTTCCACGGAGTAATTTCGATGGTGAGATTGATTTTCTTGTCAAAATACTTCAATTTGACCAATGATGGATAATTTCACAGCTAATGGCCCTCTTTCCACCTTGATTTGCAAGTTAGTCACGGTGAACATCTAATAGCTAGAAGCTTGGATGAGGTCTAGGTGGTTTCACAAGGCAAGGTGGCACCTCTCCACGGGAATTTCCAGGACTATAGGAATGTACTCCGGTTTTTGTTGAATCAAGTGAATCTAGTTATTGCCATCAACTAAGAATGGTTCACTGGGTTCACATTACCTCACATAACTGAAAATGAGGCTTAGCTACATAGAGAAAGCGAAAAAGGATGAAGAGAGGATTGCTGCTAATATACAGGACGGACTCACAGTTACACCATCCCTTCTTTGTCATTTATATGTGATAAAGGGCTCGTGGAACGATGAGTCTGAGTTTTTGACATTGAGCATGCAGTATCATTTGTAATAGCTTAAGAACTAAGTTGGGATTGCAGTCCTAATATAATTTATTATTCTTTGCACATTTTGTTCTAGTAATAGATTCATTTGTTCTGCCCTTGGAAGTTTGATACTCTATTGCCACTGAAGTCAGCTTTCCCATGCACACTAAAATGATTTATTCATTTGCAAATGAATGTTTTTGCACAGTAAATTATTTTTTAAGACAATCTATTTTGCGAGAAAACTGTATTAATATATTTTCCCCATTTTCACTCTTTGACACACTTTAGGAGAATTAATTATAAAAATATTATGACGGTCAACAAAACTTTGTATTCAACTCTAAGTACGGAATTGCTTTTACTAACTATAATGTAGGCCTTGCGTAGCTTGGTCAACGATTATATTTCATCCTTCTTTTATTCAAATACATGAGAATCATGAAGAATCAATGGCGTTCCGCGATCATATTCCTCTACATTTTTAACATCTGTTGTGTGCCATCTTCCCAACATCTTTTTCTCGTGCCCTAGCTCATCCATTTTGATTGTTTTGTAGATGCTATTGTCATTTGTATTGGCAAAATCTCTTGGAAGGATCACTTGCAAAAACTATTGAGGTAGGGCTGATGTTGTCAATGTTATGTGTCATCTTTTACAATTTACAAGAAAGGAAGAAGCAGTTAAATTTATTTTGTGCACTGATCTGCTATAAATTTTCTTCTAGCAATTATTATCTAAATAAGAATAATCTCTCTCAAAATCTAAAAATAGAATTAGTCATGTGGAAGCTGTGATATAATTGTGAAGAAAGGGGATGTGATTTTTTTTTATAGTTATGGTCTTCTTTAGAATCGAGAACCTTCTTTTTGTTGATGATGATCATTCGTAGTATTAAGTAGTCTATTTGGGGCGCTCATGGCTCTAAGCTTTCAATGCAACACAAATTCATGATAGGATCGATATTCATAAACCACCTTATTTTTGGATCTTGATTTCTGTTGAGTTAGGAACTATTACCTACAGTTTGCTAGAAATTTTTAGCCAATATACTCATGCTTATTTGGTTGAGACGGTAACGATATCCTGCCTGCCTCTGGGTCTGTATTGTCAGTAGTGACCTCTGGGGAAAATCTTATTGGCTCTTTAAATTCGTCATACACCATGTCATTGTAACCAAAATTACCTTCTTATGTGGCATTCTTCCTAAGCTCACTTGGGTTCCTTTGGTCTAATTGGAAATCCTGCACTTCAATCAATGTATACCTTGTCTGGATCATCTCCTCCCTCTTTGCTACTGTTGCACATGTAAAAAAATTTTCGAAGCAATTTTCATGTGACATTGTGAAGCTCTGTTGGAGGTTAGTTAATATGTAATCTCAATTGTGGTTCATTGTGTACTTGCTCTGAGGCTTTCTAGATGTTATTGCACATATAACATCGTGCTTTGACCATATAAATAGGTGGTTAGAAAAGTAGAGTTGCATTTGCCAAGATAACTTTCAAGAGACCTCACATGGTTTTGCTTGACGAGCCATCCAATCATCTAGTAAGTTCTACTCATTTTTCTCCATTTTATGACTTTGATTACTTTTTCAGTTAGCTTGTTATTGTCCTTGCACTAATTGAACTTGTTGGGATCTGGTCTTTACTTTGAAAAATATATTAGAACCAATCAGTGGTCACAGCTACTGGGAGCCCTTGTCATCATGCATCTAGCACATAATAGAACAGAAACCTATCTAATTGTTCCAACATGGAAAATATTCAGAACAGAGTAATCTGCAATACCAAATGGTACTAATCTCTGTGCCGATAGGCTATATTGGGCTGTACAGACAAATATGTGGACCCCTTTTGGTTTATAAATCTTGTCTTTAAGTTTTTCTTTAATGACCAGTGACTAAAGAATTTTCTTTTATTTTCTTATATAATGATTAGCGTTTCTTTTTTTTTTTTTTTTTTTTTTTTTGCCTATCCACAACTGTAGGATTTGGATGTAGCTAAGGCACTCATTCAAGGTCTGGTCTTGTTCCAAGGAGTAATTCTGATGGTGAGATTGATTTTCTTGTCAAAATACTTCAATTTCACCAACGATGGATAATTTCACAGCTAATGGCCCTCTTTTCACCCTGATTTGTAAGTTAGTCACGGTGAGCATCTAATAGCCTGAAGCTTGGATGAGGTCTGGGTGGTTTCACAAGGCAAGGTGGCGCCTCTCCATGGGAATTTCTTGGACTATAGGAATGTACTCCAATTTTTGTTGAATAAGGTGAATCTAGTTATTGCCATCAACTAAGAGTGGTTCACTGAATTCACATTACCTCACAAAACAGAAAATGAGGCTTAGCTACATAGAGAAAGCGAAAATGGATGAAGAGACAATTGCTACTAATATACAAGACGGACTCACACTTACACGGCCTTCATTTGTCAATTACACCTGATAAGGGCTCATGGAACGATGAATGTTTGACATCGAGCATGCGGTATCATTTGCAATAGCTTAAGAACTGACTTGGTATTGTAGTCCTAATATAATTTATGACTCTTTGCACATTTTGTTCTAGCAATAGGTTCATTTGTTGTGCCATTGGAAGTTTGATACTCTAGTGCCACCGAAGTCAGCTTTCCCATGCACACTAAAATGATTTAATCATTGCAAAATAATGTTCTAGCAGAGTAAATTATTTTGTAAGACAATAATGTTCTAGTAGAGTAAATTATTTTGTAAGACAATATATTTTGTGAGAAAGCTGTATTAATTATAGTGCATCCTTCTTTTATTCAAATACATGAGAATTACAAAGAATCAATGGCGTTCCACAATCATATTCCTCTACATTTTCAGCATCGATTGTATGCTTTATTCCCAACATCTTTTTCTCGTGCCCCAACTCATCCACGTTCATTGTTTTGCAGATGCCATTGTCATCTGTATTGGCAAAATCTCTTGGAAGGATCACTTGCGAAAACTTTTGAGGTAGGGCTAATGTTGTCGATGTTGTGTGTCATTTTTTACAATATCCTCATGCTTATTTGGTTGAGACAATAACGATATCCTGTTTGCCTCTAGGTTTGCATTGTCAGTAGTGACCTCTAGGCAAAAACTTGTCGATTCTTTAAATTCGTCATACACCATGTCATTGTATATGAAATTACCTTCTATGTGGCATTCTTCCTAAGCTCACCTGGGTACCTTGGTATAACTGGAAATCCTACACTTCAATCGATGTATACCTTGTTTGGATCATCTTCTCCCTCTTTGCTATTGTTGCGCATGTAAAACAAAAATTCAAGCAATTTTTGTGTGATATTGTGAAGCTGTCTTGGAGGTTAGTTAATATGTAATCTCAATTGTGGTTCATTGTGTACTTGCTCTGAGGCTTTTTGGATGTTATTGCACATATAACATGATGCTTTGACCATGTAAATAGGTGGTTAGATAAGCAGAGTTGCATCTACCAAGATAACTTTCAAGAAACCTCACATAGTTCTGCTTGACAAGCCATCCAATCATTTAATTGGTTTACTCATTTTTCTTTTTCAGTTAGCTTGTTATTGTTTTTGCACCATTTGAACTTATCGAAATATGGTCTTTACATTGAAAATACAATAAAACCAATCAATGATCATAGCTACAGGGGGCCTCTGTCATTGTACATCTAACTCATAATAGAATAAAGACCAATCTAGTTTTTCCAACTTGCAAAATGTTGGGAATAGAATGGTTCTGCTAGCTTGATCAGTGTGTTTGTATTACAGTAATCTATGATACCAAGTAGTTCCTATGTTTGTGCTTAGAGGTAGTCTTGGGCTTTGCACATAATGAATGTGGACCTTTTTCTTGTTTATAAATGTTCACTCTTAGTTTTGCTTTAATGATTAATGACTACTCAAGTGTCATCTTTGTAAATCGTTAGTTTCTTGTCTAGAAATAGATATGATTATGCCTTTTCCACTATACCCAATGGTAGGATTTAGATGAGGCGCTCATTCAAGGTCTGGCCTCGTTTCTAGGATGGATCATTTCGCAGCTAACAACCCTCTTTTCGCCTTGATTTGCAGGTTAGTCACAATGAGCATCTAATATCCGGAAGCGCAGACAAGCTGTTGGTGGTTTCTCAGTTGGCGGCTTTCCATGGGAATTTCCAGGCTTATAAGAGTTTGGTTGTCCTGAGGGTATTTCTGGGGTTATTGTGTTTGTCATTGAAAATGCTAGTATGAACACCTAAAGAGGGGTGAATAGGTGTTTAAAATAAACATTGGCAAATATATGCGGAATAAAATAAACTTCGAGCAAAATAAAGGAGTTAAGGGAAAGGAATAAGAACACAAGGTTTATAGTGGTTCAGCTTAGATCAAGCCTAAGTCCATTCTCCCACACTAACAGCCTTCTGTTGGATTCCACTATGTAATCAACAAGAGATTACAACTTTGGATGCAAACACTTAGTAGTAGATCATACTATCTCACTAAGTCACTCTTTTGGTATTTCTCTCACGATCACAAAGCTCACAAGAGACAAGTGTATGATCGAAGGTGGCTCAAACTTTGGAATTATAAATTCTACGCTCCATCTCTTATTTGCTCATCGATCCGTGATCTCCTTAAATACCCCTCCACTTCCAAACTAGCCGTTGGACAGTATCTTGAGGATTGTCTTCCAATCTACCCATTGGACAGATCTGTATCTAGAAGATTTGGTAGCCGTTGAGTGATAAAAATAGAATCCCAAATTGATTCTGATCGCCCATACAAACAGAATCTTGGTTTCCATAAGTAAAGCTTCTTCATATTGAAAGTTCTTGTCTTTATGATCTAATTGTCAATCAATTAGATTGAGTCAATCAAATCTATCTTGATGTAGAATCCAAATCAGATCACTAGCCGTTATATATCCTGTAATAAACCAAGGCTTTGAAGAATTGAAGATAAACTTGAATCTGTCTTCGTCTTCATTCTTCATCGCGTTCAGTCCGGAATTCGTTAGTGTGGGCAGACTTTGAATCTAAAGTCTGATGGTCTTCAGACTTTGATGGTAGAGTCTAGAAATCTTCATACTAGACTTTACAATTTGAATAGATTTAGCTTTAAGGTCTGGACGCAGTCTGAATAAGTTCAGCTTCAGTATAGAGTCTGTCTTCTGGTTCTTCCAAATATAGACTTTGATAATATCCTTTACATGTTCTATCATTCGCATAGTCTGTTACTCAACAATTAAACACGTTAGTAGCATTTGATTTATTTTTTTATCTTCAAAACATCAAAAGGGATTTCCGTAACAATCTCCCTCTTTTTTATGATGACAAAACAATCTCTGAATATGCAGATGCGTAATCACACTTTCTAAAATATTGATAAATCAAGGCAATCACATCGCAGAAGATAGCAAATAGATTGAACATAATAATATATAGAAAAGTAATTGCAGCTTAATATTATGCAATAGATAATATTAATATATAGAAAAGTAATCGTAGCTCAATATTGTGCAATAGATAATATCAACCAATCAACATATATGCATACTTATATTCTCTCCCCCTTTTTGTCATAATCAAAAAGCGATAATAATAGATATAGTATCACATAAAGAATATAAAACAATAACAAATGTGTCCTGCATAATTTCCAAAAATCAGCTTTTATAAAGTAAATCGAATATCAAAGATATGCAATATAACTCACTTCGATCATATATATCAGCAAATATCCAATAAAAATCATGGATGCATTATAAAATTCACTTACCCTTTGTGTCATAATAAAATGATAATATAAATAAGATATTTGTTAATGACAAAAGGTAATGAAAGATGCACTAACCGGATTTTGTAGAACTTAACATATTCTGACACATTTACCTTTTTCCTTCATTCCATAATAATCAAAATCACGATCAATTCAAAAAGATTTTTCCATAAAAGATCAAAGCTTCCCCTCAATTTGTTGCCTTTTTGAGATGATCATGATTATTTCCTTTCTCTTGGATTCGCTTTCTCCCCCTGTCATCATGACAATATTTGCAAACAACTCTAATTGTGGCTTGTGAATATTGAACAGAATATTTTTCCATTGTTTCCTTCGTAGCAACTATATCCACAAGGTTCATTTGCATTTTGAAATTCGAGGCAGAAATTTATTTTCTTTTAGTTCGTCTCGAATTCAACCTGCATAAACTTAACAAGCTTTTTGCACAAATAAGCTGTAATTGATAAAGGCTAGTAAACACACCTAGAGGGGGTTGAATAAGTGTTTAAAATTTTCTTTTAACAACTTTAATAAGATTCAATCAATTTTGAAATATAAATCAGAGTTTAATGACATGAAGTCAAACACTTAAACAATTAAATCATGCAGTAATATAAGTAAAGAGATTAAGGTAAGAAGATTTGAACATAGAGGTTTATAGTGGTTTGGCTTAATCCAAGCCTACGTCCACTCTCCATGCTGACAGCCCACCGGCTGGATTTCGCTATGAAGTAAAAGAGATTTGTACAGCTTGTGATGTACACTTCTTCAGTAGAAAGTCTTAGCTATTGCACACACAAAACCTCACCATATGTTTCTCTCCTTTGTACACAACTATAGCTCCAAGAAATGTGAGAACAAGAAGCTTCAGAGATTCAGACTTTGAAATTTTTCTATCAACACACACTTCGAACAACAATGACTCCACCTTTAAATACTCCCTCGTGCCTTCATAGCCGTTGGCACCTTCCAAAGGAGTTCATCCAATCTATCCATTGGAATGAATCAATTAAGGTGATCTTCAAGCTATCAAATAGATGTGGAAGATAGCTCGTCAATTCTGTTCACTCATACAATCAGGATCTTGAGTTTCTATAGGTAGAACCTTCCAAATTTTGCTTATTCTTCAAAGGATATTCAAATCAAGATAGATCTTAATGAGAATAACCAAATAATTTCAAGCTATATCCAGCCAGAGATCTTTCATGAAATAGAACAAATCTTTGAAGATATTATCAAATCTGTAAGATCGTAATCCATCAGTCTGGAAAGCTGCCAACTTGGGCAGACTCTAAAAGTTGAGTCTATCTATTTTCAGACTTTGATGATAGAGTCTGGAGATCTTCAGACTTAAACGATTGGGTCTTGAACTCTTTAGACTTGAGCATTTGAGTCTTGAACTCTTCAGACTAGACTGACGAAGATGTTTTGTTAACTTCAAAACACCAAAGGAGTTTTCTCCAACAATCTCCCTCTTTTTGATGGTGACAAAACATCTCGGCAGATTTGAAAACTTTTGACCTGCAAAGAAAAACTTATACATAATTTGAGGAATAATTTATATTACTTTTGCAACCACCAAAAACATGTTAGTCCTGCAAATGATTATCCTCAAAAGTATAATCTAAACTTGCAAGTTCAAAAGTCCAAACCAAATCATCAATAACACCAGTAATAAAAGTCCAAACACGCCATCCAGTCAAAATCTTAAGGTCAAAACATGAACGAAAAATTCAATTGAAAACGAAGTCCAAATGAAATAAGTCCAAACAAGAGAATCAAATTCCAAACGAGAGAATCAAATCTGCAGCACTCTCCCCCTTTTTGTCATAGCAAAAGAGGTGGAGGATAAAAGAAAACTGATGAGAGAAAAGATCAAAATCAGGACTGCTTTGGGATTTGGACAAGCTGAAATTCTCCCAAAGAGTTAACCGTCTTCTCAAGGCTAGCAAAGGCTTCCTTCAAGGATTCTAAATCTGCACCCTTCACATTTGACTGAACTTGCTTTTTAAGGGCATCGATTTGATCCTGCATCAATATTGAAGTAGCCAAGAGAGCTTTCTTTAAATCCCGCATGTCATATTCCATCACATAAATCCGCTTCTTGGGATCCAGCATTATATCCATCAGCTTTGAAAAATCTGCTGAATGATTATTACCAATACTTGGACCTGCAGACTCTGTTCTTTGAGGCTTGAAGCTTGAAGGTTCATTTCCAGCCTTTTGACCTTCACTTGAAGAAGATACCTCAGCTTCTAGAAAGTGTGAGGCACACATATCCTCTGGGTCTGCACTTGACCTAATAACATCACTTGCAAAGAAGGGCGATGAAGTCCCTTTTACTTCAGTAACTCCCCCTGTTTTGGTGCCAGTAGGAGGAGTAGAAAATTCTTCGCCATGCTCTTCTTCTTCTCCTGCAGAAGCAGAATGATGTTTTCCAGCATCCTCTCCTGATGGTGGAACTACGAGAGATGGCTCAAGGGAATCTTCCGGTTCCTCTTGTGCCTTCCTCTCCTTCTCCTTCTCACTTTCTTCTCTTCTCATCATCTGCTCTTCTCCTCTTCCTTGTCCTTGTCCTTCTTCTTCTTCTTCCTCTGTTGCTTTCTCTTCTCTTCTTCTCTCATCTCTTTTCTTTGTCTCTTGTTCTCTTTTCTCTGTCTCTCCTCTTCTTGTTGAAGAAAAATCCCTTGGAGTTTTGAAGTTGACAAAACAGCCTCAACGGTACGGTCTAAGGACTCCAAGACTCAGTCGGCTATGTCCGAAGTTGTCAAGGTCTAAAGGTTTTCAAAGACAGTCGGACCCAGAATTTCGGGTGAAGTTTTTCCGTCGAAGTCGGTCAAGACTCGGTTTCCGTCGAAGACATTCAAGACTCGGTTTCGTCTAATGACCCTCAAGACCCAAATCTAAGTCTGAAGACAGTTCGCGATTTTTACAGGCTGGCCACAGGTTATTCTTATGGCTAAGGAAAGTAAGATATTGGATTTTGTATTTCTTAATCTTAACCATGGAATATCTCTGGCTATGATCAAGAGCTTGAAAGATTTGATTCTTCGGATTTTATCCGTTGAAGATCAAGTTTATTTTTGGAAGAATCTAATTTTGGGAACTCAAGATCCTGATTGTATGGGTGAACAGAATTGATGAGCTGCTGTCTACTTACGTTTTCGGGACAAGGAAATCACTTAAAATGATTCAGTCCAACGGGTTGATTGGATGAATGTTTTGGTAAGTGCCAACGGGTATGAAGGCACGTAGACTATTTAAGGTGGATCGACGTTGCTTGGAAACAAGGAGAGACTGGTAAAAAATCTTGATGTTAGAATCTCCAAAATCACTTGTTCTCTAAAATCTTTCATATTCAAATTGTGTATCAAAGAGAGTAAGATATAGTGCGAAAGTAGCAGAAGACTGTAGGAGAGACTGTCAATTGAAGAAGTCTAATCCGTCTACTGTAACGGCACTCTTTTGCTACATAGTGATTACAGCCAGTTGGTTGCCAGCGTGGAGAGTGGACGTAGGCTTGGTCTAAGCCGAACCACTATAATCCTTGTGTCAATTCTCTCTTACCCTACTCTATTTACTTTATGAATACGTAATCTGTTTATTATTGGTATATCTTTGATATCAACGTATTCCACCACGAAAGATTCCAAAAGAATTGCGTAACAACCTATTCACCCCCCTCTAGGTTGATTCACTAGCCTATTTCAATTGGTATCAGAGCAGGTTGCTTATTTGTTAGAAGTGTTATTACTTCTGAAGCTAAAGATCTATGGCTAGTGTTTTGGCTCCAGAGCAATACCAGACCTCCCTACTTCGATGGCAAGGATTACAACGTATGGAAAAACAAGATGAAGGCGTTTCTAAGATCTAAAGATCCTATGGAATGAGATGTAGTGGAGAATGGAATTATTCCTAAAGCTACATCAAGCACAGGAAAAGAAATAGCTGATGGAGCAGGATTACCACAAGCAGAAATTTCTAAAAGACATGCTCTTGATGCAAAGGCTATTTACTCTCTCTATTGTGCATTATCTCCTACGAGTATAATAGAATTTCATCTTGTGAAACAGCCAAAGAAGTTTGGGACAGATTGCACGTCACCTATGAAGGAACAGATCGAGTCAAAGAAACCAAGATCAACATACTTCTTGGTCAATATGAAGCCTTCAAAATGAAGCCAGGAGAAACCATCACGGATATGTTCAGTTGATTTACAGAAATTGTAAACGGCTTGGCATACCAAGGACAACTAATCTCAGGACCTATAAAGGTCAATAAATTGTTGAGAGGGCTCTCCAAAGATTGGAATCACGTCAAAACATCTATAAGAGAAACACAGAGGATCATGCCTCTTTCAGTAGATGAATTGGTCGGCACACTTGAATCCTATGAAGTCGAGCAATTCAATGAGGAATTTGACACAAAAGGTAAGAAGTCAATTGCTTTAAAATCTAATGATGATTCGATGTTACTGATTCGAAGAAGACTTGGATGATGAAGAATTAGCACTTCTGATTAGAAAGTTCAGAAGATTGAATAGAAAAGGCAGAAGATTCAACGGAAAAAAACAAAACAATCAAAGATTTCAAAGGAGATCAAATGAAGAAGAAGATACCGGCAAAGAAGTTGTTTGCTTTGAATGCAAGAAAAAGGGACACATCAGAACCAACTGTCCCTTATTGAAGAAAAAGAAAGGAAAACCTGAAAAATTCAAGAAAGCACTCAAAGCTGAAACGTGAAGTGACACTGAATGTGAGGAGAGTGATGAAGAATATGCAAATATATGTCTTATGGCAAACTCAGACTCAGACTCAGATTCAGACTCAGACTCAAACAATGGTATCAAGGTTAGAAATCTAAAAATTCCTACCAAAGTATCAAAATACATTGATGAACTTTGTCTCAGTCTTAAAGACTCTCTTAAAAGGATTTCGAACTAAAAAGGGAGAATTCCAAACTGAAACAACAAGAAAAAAATTTTACATGAAAAAGTTGAAAGTCTAGACAAGTTTTTTGCTGTTTCGAAAGAAAATGAGAATGATCTTTCAAAAGAGAATACTTGCTTGAAAGAAGACTTATTGAAAGTTTCAAAGAAATTTTCAATAGGTTCTGAAAAGCTGGATAAGATTCTTTCTATCCAAAGACCTTACTTTAATAAATCCATTCTAGGAATGACACAAGAAACCGTACCTTTGATCGATTTCCCAAAGGTAAAGGAAAGAATTAGAAATAGGCCAACAAAAACTTTTTATAAAAATCATTTCCAAATGGTTTTTGTAAAGCCTGTTGGTAGAAATGCTCTTACTTGTTCAAAATGTAAGAGTGTAGATCATTTTGAAAAGGAATGTCTCAAAATTTGGAGACCTATTAAAAAGAGCTGGGCAAAGACTGTTTATACTACTAATCATGATGGACCCAAGAAGATCTGGGTACCAAAGAAGACATGAGTTTCTTTTTAATTGCAGGTTACCTTCAAGAAGAAAGTCAAGTGGTATTTGGATAGTGGATGTTCAAGACACATGACAGGAAACTCAAGTTGTTTTACAAAATTCTCTCATATAAAAGGAGGAAATGTCTCTTTTGGTGGTAACAACAAGGGTAAGATTGTTGGCCAAGGAACTGTGATGATTGGAAATCTCACAATCAACAATGTCTCTCTTATTGAAGGATTGAACTACAATCTATTGAGTATTAGTCAATTATGTGATTCGGGATACAAAATCAATTTTCAAGAAGATACATGTTCTGGATCAAGCAAGGATCTTTCACAGTCCTTTACTGGTCGAAGACATGGGAATATCTATTTGCTAGATATAAGGTCTGACGGTCCTCAATGCTTGATATCAATTCAAGATGAAGTCATCCTCTGGCATAAGAAGCTTGGACATGTCAATCTGAAGCAAACTACAAAAGTATCATCCAAAAAGCTTGTTTGAGGACTTCCTAACCTCAAGTATCAAAAGCATGAATTATGCACTCCCTGTGTACTTGGTAAACAGGTTAGAAATTCCTTTAAATCTATAAATCAAGTATCCATTAATCGTGTTTTGCAGCTATTACACATGGATTTATTTGGGCCAACAAGAGTTCAAATTATTGGAGGTAAAAGATATTGCTTGGTTATAGTTGATGATTATTCTCGTTTTACTTGGGTTTTCTTTCTTGCAAATAAATCTGATGCATTGATTCATTTTACAAAGTTTGCAAAGAAAATTCAAATTGAAAAAGGATATGCAATTTCGAGTATTAAAACTGACCATGATGGAGAATTTGTAAATCATGATTTTGCCAAATATTGTGATGACAATGGTATTCAACATAATTTTTCATCCCCATACACTCCACAGCAAAATGGAGTTGTAGAAAGGAAAAATCGTTCTTTGCAAGAAATGGCAAGAACTCTTTTAATCGAAAGTAATATATCACCTCATCTTTAGGCTGAAGCTACTTCTACCGCTTGTTATATTATAAATAGAATTTTTCTAAGACCTATATTGGAAAAGACACCTTATGAACTGCTCAAAGGTAAGAAACCAATTATTTCATACTTTCATGTATTCGGTTGCAAATGTTTTATCCTAAAGAATTCCAGTGATCGAATTGGTAAGTTTGAAGAAAAATCAGATGAAGAAATTTTCCTTGGCTACTCCATGACAAGCAAAGCTTTCAGAGTCTTCAACAAACGTACTCAAAGCGTGGAAGAATCCATGAATGTGAAGTTCGAAGATTCGTTACAAAATCAGACTCAACCTGAAGATTTAGAGTCCGGGCAAGTGTCTACAAATTCTCATGAAGAAAATCAAGACTCAGACACTGAGCCTCAAACAAATTCAGAAATTCCAATTGAAGAAGAGCTTCACCAAATTGACAAATCAACTACAAATTGGAAGCAAAAGTCAAGTCATCCCCCAGACCTCATCATTGGCAATATTGATGAAGGAGTTCGTACTAGGTCTAAAAGACGAGAAGCTTCTAATGCTCTTGCACTAATTTCTGAGATCGAACCAAAAAATATAGAAGATGCATTGAAAGATGAAAGCTAGATCGAAGCAATGCAAGAAGAACTAAACCAATTCAAAATCAACAACGTTTGGGAGCTAGTTCCTAAACCAAAAAGAAAATCAATCATTGGCACCAAATGGATTTTCAGGAACAAGCTTGATCAACAAGGAAAAGTGCTAAGGAATAAAGCAAGACTTGTAGCAAAAGGCTACACACAAGAAGAAGGCATCGACTATGACGAAACCTATGCTCCTGTGGCAAGGTTAGAAGCTATAAGATTACTTCTTGCTTTTGCTTGCTTTAAAAATTTCAGGTTATTCCAAATGGACGTGAAAAGCGCATTCCTAAATGGAGTCATCCAAGAAGAAGTCTATGTGGAACAACCACCAGGATTTGAAGATCCTAAAAGACCAAACCTTGTTTTCAAAGCGAAGAAAGCCTTATATGGTTTAAAACAAGCACCCCGAGCATGGTATGAAAGGTTAAGCAATTTTTTAATTCAAAATGGCTTCTCTAAAGGTAAAGTAGATACTACCTTATTTATAAAGAGAGAAGGCAAGGATTTCATACTTGTTCAAATTTATGTTGATGACATTATTTTTGGTTCTTCTAATGAGAAACTTTGCAAGAATTTTTCAAAGTGTATGCAGAACGAATTTGAGATGAGCATGATGGGAGAACCGAACTTCTTTTTTGGGACTTCAAGTCAAACAATCAAGTGAAGGAACTTTCATCCATCAAGAGAAGTATGCAAAAGACCTTATCAAGAAGTTTGGAATGGAGAATTGCAAGAAAACAGAAACTCCTATGTCAAGCTCATCAAAACTGGATAAAGATGAACAAGGGAAGAGTGTAGACCAAAAACTATACAGAAGTATAATCGGGTTACTTCTTTACCTTACAGCTTCTAGACCTGATATCTTGTTTAGTGTCTGCATTTGTGCTAGATTTCAATCGATCCTAAGGAATCTCATATGTCCGTTGTTAAGCGTATCATTAAATATGTTGCAACTACATCTAAGCTAGGTCTATGGTATTCTAAGAAAGGAGATTTTACTCTTTTTGGATATTCTGATGCTGACCTTGCTGGATGTAGAGTGGATAGAAAAAGCACTACGGTACATATCAATTATTGGGAAACAAGATGGTGTCTTGGTTCTCAAGAAAATAGGGTACCATGGCTCTTTCAAATTTGAAGCGAGTACATTGCTCTTGGAAGTTGCTGCTCTCAAATTCTATGGATGCAACAGCAATTGAGAGACTTTGGAGTTGATGAAACACATATGGAAATCAAATGTGACAATACCAGCACAATCAACCTCATAAAGAATCCAATACTTCATTCAAGAGCAAAGCACATTGAAATCAAGCATCATTTCATTCGAGATCATGTTCAAAGTGGAGATGTTGTGATTCAGCATGTAGATTCAAAGAATCAATTGGCGGATATATTCACAAAACCCCTAGAGAAGGCTCACTTTGAATCAATTTGTTCAAAACTGGGAATTGTGAATTTTGAAGATAATCAGACTCAAAATTAAAGTCTGAAGGTGGTTCAGACTCATCGCTAAAGTCTGAAGGTGGTTCAGACTCATCGCTAAGTCTGGAAGTGGTTCAGACTCAACGCTAGGTCCGAAGACGACTCGGACTCAAAGTAAGGTCGAAAGTGTTTCGGACTCTACGTAAAGTCCGATTGTACTCGAGACACAAAAGTAAAGTCCGAAAAGGGTTCGAGACTTGAAGGTAAAGTCCGAACATCCATCAGACTCTGTTTATTTAATCTCTTTACGAATTTCTTTTTCGTATTCTCTCTTTAATATATTTTTGGTAATTACTTTTCAGTATTTCAAAATCTCTTTTCGCTCTTTTTCTGACATGCATTAATGGCAGTTTATATTTTCAAAAAGGGCAGTTTTCTTTTTTACGGTTTATTTTTGCAGTTCTTTTCTTTCACTTTTTGGCGACGATTCGTATTCCGGCGATTTTTCTCTCACTATTTATACTCTCGAACCATCACTTTTACTCTCAGCTACTCCCTTGCAATTCATCCTCATACTCTTTCACTCTCAAAACCCTAAAAATCTCCTTTTGCCGTTTCCGTTTCGTCCCTTTTTCGCCTCAAAATTTCCATTTTTCCTCACGTTCAAGTTGAAACTTTGCTTGCTCTACAAGAATGTCGTCTCGCAAGTCCTCCAGAATTGCAAGCAGGGGACCACATAGACAGCAAGAGGGTCCTACAAGGGTGGACCTAACGGAGGAAGATTCGCCTCAACGAGAAGCAGAGAGTCAATAGTCTGAGGAAGTTGTTACCGAAGCAGAACCGATAAGAACTCTTAAGCCAAATGTTGCTTTCGATCTCTATAAAAGGCTTAAGGAAGGGAAAGTTAGCCTTAAGACGATCGATGAGTATTTGAAGGAAAGGGGATTTAGCAGTGAGTATGCGTTTTTAAAGGAGATGGAAAAGCTGAAGGTTGTTGGTGAAGGCCTTTGCCACGAGGACGCCGGAAAATATCTCGAGTGATCCACTTGAGAATGCTCCCGCTGAAACTTTAGATGATGATGGGAGACTTTTCTCTCATTTTGAACCTCGTTTTGGTGTGGCTGCTAATATTGTTTGTCCTCCAGGGAGCTTATTTCGGTCGAGGGAGCATGAACGAGTTTATACGAAGCTGTTGAAGAGGGGTGTGGTCAATCCAAGGAGTGTGGATTTTGACTTTCTAGATTCAATAAGGATTAATCTAAGAGGGAAGTTTGCTAGGTTGCAATTGGAGAATTTCTGCACGTATATGACGGTGGCCCACTCGAATTGGCGGCTTACTTTTACTCGAATCTATCCTTTTTGGATGCAAATCATTTGTCCTTTTCTTTCATGGACAAAGATTATGTTGTTGATGTTGACTTTTGGTGACATTATTGGCGTGGAAAGAAGGGGTTTCCAGCCAATCAAAGTTTCAACAGCCTATGCAACATTGGATATTGTACGAGACAGTAACTGTTGAAGGCAAGATATCCTACACTAGGATGAATGCCACCAATGTATTGTTGCATAAAGTTGTCATCAACTGCATCCGACCAAAATCGACCTCGAAGACCGATGTTTCCAAAACAGAGGCAAAGCTGATGTTTGCCATCAACCAGGGCAGACCTTTCTCACTTCCACATGTCATACTTTTCCATATGTATAGGATTGTGGTGAAGGACAAGGGTTAGCTGTCTTATTCATCAATCATCACCAAACTGTTTAGGCATTTTGATATTCAAGTTCCTGCATCTTTGTGCCTAACAAAGTTGAATTCGATGCTCGTTGGTGAGAAGATGGTAATGAAGATGAAATTTCCAAAACTGACTGCAGCACTGGAAAGGTTGAGGAGGGAAACACCTTCAAGGGAGATCCCCATTGCTTCATCGAAAAGGAAGGGCAAAGAGCCCATGGCTGAAAAGAAAAGAAGAAAGATCATCCTGCAAGACGAGGAGGATGAAGAAGATGCCATGACTTTGTCCACTCTCTCTAGATTGAGGAGCCCCGTAATCCCGAGAACGAGAGGCCGAGGAGAGAGCGAGAAAAGAAGCAAAGGAGAAGGAAGCAGAGAAACAGAGGAAAGAGAAGGAAGAAAAAGAAAGGAGAAGAGAAGAGGAAAGGAAGAGAAGAGAAGAAGAAAGAAGAAGAGAAGAGGAGAGAAGAAGAGCAGAAGAACAGAGAAGAGAAGAAGAGAGACAGAGGAAAGCTGAAGAAGAAGAAAGAAGAAGGAAGGCTGAGGAAGAAAGCAAAATGCAGGAGGATATGGCTGCTACATTTGAGCCATCTTTTGCTGGGGAAGAGACCGAGAAACATCCTCGTGCTGATATGGATGTTGGCGATGAATTTTCCACTCCACCCACTGGCATTCATTCAAGGGGAGTTGCTGCAGAACAAGGAACAATATCGCCACTACATTTTAGTGATGTGAGTAGGTCTGGTGCTAACCCTGAGGAGGTCTATGCATCCCACTTCCCAGAGCATGAAGAATCCTCACCGCCGAGAAGGAAAGGGCTGAAAGGGAAGCTCCTAGTTTTCAAACCCATTCGCTGGTCCAAGTGGAAGCAATGCTAATTCCACAGCATTCACATAGCTGTTGGATATTATCTTTGGACTTGAAAAAGCAGGTTTTTGGGATGGACTTCGAAATGAGAGACTTGAAAAAGGCACTGCTGAGTACTTCAGTGAACATGCAAGAACAGATCAATGCACTGAGAGCCCAAGTGGAGTCAAATTAGACCAGTGCAGAATTAGCTTCAATGAAGGAAAATCTTGCCAAACTTGACAAGTCAGTCCAGGAGCTTAGCAAGTTTCAACTTGTTCATTTCCCTGCAGGACCCTAAAAATTTTCAAAACTTTATCTCATTTCACTCTACCTCTTTGATGGGACAAAAAGGGGGAGAGTTGCGCAGATTTGATTACTGGTTTTGAAGATTTGAAGTTTTTGAAGCTGAGAAAACTTTGAGAGTTTTTATTTTGATTTATTTTGAAGCTTAATTTTATTTTATTTAGACTGTTTTCATTTTGGATTTCGATTGGGTTGTTTGAACTTCTATGACCTTATGCTGATGTGATGATTTGGATTTAGACTTGTGAATTTGATTGCGGGATTATTATATTTTGTGAGGATAATTCTTATTGGACTAACACTGTTTTGCAGATATAATCCTCAAAATATATATAAGTTTTCCTTGCAGGTTTTTAATTCACAAATCTGTCGAGGGTTTTGTCACTATCAAAAAGGGGGAGATTGTTGAAGAAAAATCCCTTGGAGTTTTAAAGTTGACAAAACAGCCTCAACAGTATGATCTAAGGACTCCAAGACTCAGTCGGCTACGTCTGAAGTTGTCAAGGTCTAAAGGTTTTCCGTCTGAAGTCAGTCAAGACTCAATTTCCGTCTGAAGACCTTCAAGACTCAGTTTCAGTCTGATGACCCTCAAGACCCAAATCTAAGTCGAAGACAGTTCGCGATTTTACAGGGCGGCCACGGGTTATTCTTATGGCTAAGGAAAGTAAGATATTGGATTTTGTATTTCTTAATCTTAACCATGAAATATCTCTGGCTATGATCAAGAGTTTGGAAGATTTGATTCTTCGGATTTTATCCGTTGAAGATCAAGTTTATTTTTGGAAGAATCTAATTTTGGGAACTCAAGATCCTGATTGTATGGGCGAACAGGATTGATGAGCTGCTGTCTACTTACGTTTTCGGGACAAGGAGATCACTTAAAATGATTCAGTCCAACGGGTTGATTGGATGAATGTTTTGGTAAGTGCCAACGGGTATGAAGGCACGGAGACTATTTAAGGTGGATCGACGTTGCTTGGAAACAAGGAGAGACTCGGTAGAAAAATCTTGATGTTAGAATCTCCAAAATCACTTGTTCTCTAAAATCTTTCATATTCAAATTGTGTATCAAAGAGAGTAAGATATAGTGCGAAAGCAATGAGAAGGCTGTAGGAGAGACTGTCAATTGAAGAAGTCTAATCCGTCTACTGTAACGGCACTTTTTTGCTACATAGTGATTACAGCCAGTTGGCTGCCAGCGTGGAGAGTGGACGTAGGCTTGGTCTAAGCCGAACCACTATAATTTCTTGTGTCAATTCTCTCTTACCCTACTCTATTTACTTTATGAATACGTAATCTGTTTATTATTGATATATCTTTGATATCAACGTATTCCACCGCAAAAGATTCCAAAAGAATTGCGTAACAACCTATTCACCCCCCTCTAAGTTGATTCACTAGCCTATTTCACTTATGTCATGAAAACTAACAAAGCTCTTCAAACCTCTTAAGGTTGCAAGGTTCATTGCATCATCATCATCTTCATCATCTTCGTCTTGTAAGATGATTTTTCTTCTTTTCTTCTCAGGAGCAACCATGCGCTCCTTTCCTTTCCTCTTTGCAGCAGTAGTGGATTCTTTGACAGTCTTCGAAGGAGTCTTCTCCTTCAATTCCTCAAGAGCCTTGTTGAGTTCTCTCAACTTCATCTTCATGATCATTTTATAACCCATGAGCATAAGAGCAGAGTTAGTCAGACACAAGGGAGCAGGGATTTGAATCCTAAAATGCCTAAACAGATGAGTGACCAAAGCAGAGTAAGGAAGTTGACCCTTGTCCTTAACCACAATTCTGTATATATGAAATAGGATTGTGTGTGGGAGAGAGAATCTAACTCCTTCATTGACAACAACACCAATTTGGCCTCCATCTTGGAGACATTTGTTTTTGACGTCAATTTGGGCCTGAGACACTTAATCACAATCTTGTGGAGCAGAACGTTAGAGGCGCTCATCCTCATATAGGAGATCTTGCCCTTTAGGCTTCTATCACAAACCAGCTCTAATGTAGCATGAGCGGTGGACATTTTAATCGGTTGGAAACTTGATCTTCCCACCCCGATTATGTCAACCAAAGTGTCAACATCTACAACATACTCTCTATCCTTAAATGTAAATGAAAATCTATTCCCATCCAAAAAAAGATAGATTTGAATAGAAGTAAGCAGTGAGTTCAGGATAGGCGATTGTAGAGTCAGTACAAAAGGCCTCAA
Source organism: Eucalyptus erythrocorys (assembly GCA_014182555.1). NCBI lineage: Eukaryota > Viridiplantae > Streptophyta > Magnoliopsida > Myrtales > Myrtaceae > Eucalyptus > Eucalyptus erythrocorys. The sequence goes on along the minus strand of CM024598.1, from coordinate 13,964,892 downwards.
GCTGTAATCGAGACAATTTTCCTCTCAGATTGATTTTAATCGAATCAAGAAAATCAAAATCCACACTCATAGGTTTCATGACCCCTCTTTAGGGTTCATGACCCCTCTTTTAAGCAGTTTCGAGTAGATCCTCTCCTATTCTTTTGAGCGAAAGATGTTTCCCTCCAAGCAAATAGAGTTAATAGCTACACCCATTTTCGGTTGAAATTGGGTAAACGGCCTTTCATCATCATCCAAAGGCTAATTTGCAGTACCAAACCGCTGATCGCTTGGCATGTTCTCAAAAGTTCTCTTTGCTTCTCCTTCTTTAGCCACTCCCAACTTTTCCATTTCATGCAAGAAGATAGTTTCATTTATGTAAACTCTTTCTTTTAGAAATCTATCAATCAAGTTCAACTCTATTCCTCCCTCCTTTAGTTTCTTGTAAAGAGAATAAGCAAGTTTGGGTCTTAGGGTTCTTACCGGTTCAACCTCCTTAACGACTTCTTCTTCTTGTCGTTGTTGACTTGGTTGATCCTTTTGAGGGGAATCTTCTTCCTTGGTGAGGTCAACTCGAGTAGGTCCCTCGTATCTCTTCTGTAGTCCCTTGCTAGCGAGCCTTGACGACTTCCTTGAAGACATGTTAACTTTAAGGGAGAAAAAGACAGAATGTCCACAAAAAGAAGAGTTTTTTATGGAGTAAACAAGGGGGGAAAGGAGATTGCAAGTGGAAGTTTTTAACTCTAGGGTTTCGAAAGAGAGTGTGAAAAGCGAAGATGACAAACCAGAAGTATATATAGCAAGAACAAAAAGAGGAGACTGAAGTGTCGTAAAGGAAGGCAAAAACTACCATTTTGAAAAAAAGAAAACCACCATATTTTGGAAAAGAAAGCTACCATAAATAAAAGTGTCGGAAATTAAGTAAAGACAAATATCGATATTCCAAAAATAAATAAAAATCTATCTTGGCATATTTAAAAACTTACAGACGTAACTTTGAAATAAAACTCCTTCAGACTTTACGTCTGAGTCTAAACACTTCAAGACTTTACCTTAGAGTCTGAACACTTTCAGACTTTATGATGTTTAGTCTTGAGCAAATAAATTCAAAATGACTTTTCTCTAGTGGCTTTGTAAATATATCCACCAGTTGGTTCTTTGAGTCGACGAACTGAATCACCACTTCTCCATTGTGAACATGATCTCTGATAAAATGATGTTTAATTTCAATGTGCTTTGCCCTTGAATGAAGTATTGGCTTCTTTGTAAGATTGATGGCACTAGTATTGTCGCATTTAATTTATGTGCACGAATCTTCAACTCCAAAATCTTTTAGTTATTGTTGCATCCACAATATTTGAGAACAACAACTTCCCAGTGCTATATACTTGGTTTTAGCTGTTGAAAGAACTACAGTACTCTGTTTTCTTGAGAACCAATATATCAACCTGTTTCCCAGCAATTAACATGTACCTAAAGTACTTTTTCTGTCCACTTTACAACCAGCTAAGTCAACGTCTGAATATCCAAGGAGAATGAAGTCTCCTTCTTTGGAATACCATAGACCTAGCTTAGAAGTAGTTGCAATGTATTTGATAATACGCTTCATAGCAGTCATGTGAGATTATTTGGGATTTGATTGAAATCTAGCACAAATGCAAATACTAAACAAAATATCAGGCCTAGATGTAGTAAGGTAAAGAAGTGAACCAATTATACTCCTGTATAACTTATGGTCTACACTTTTTCCTTTTTCATCTTTGTCCAGTTTCGAGGAACTTGACATTGGAGTTTCTATCTTCTTGCAATTTTCCGATCCATATTTCTTGATTAAATCTTTTGCATATTTTTCTTGGTGAATGAAAATTCCTTCTTTGGATTGTTTGACTTCTAGTCGTAGAAAGAAATTTAACTCACCCATCATGTGAAATAGGCTAGTGAATCAACCTAGAGGGGGGGTGAATAGGTTGTTGCGGAATTCTTTGGAATCTTTTGTGGTAGAATACGTTGATATTAAAAATATATCAATAATAAATAAAGCACGTATTCATAAAGTAAATAGAGTAGGGTAAAAGAGAATTGACACAAGGATTATAGTGGTTCGGCTTAGTCCAAGCCTACATCCACTCTCCACACTGGCAGCCAACTGGCTGTAATCACTATGTAGCAAACGAGAGCTGTTACAGTACACGAACTAGATTTCTTCAATAGACAGTCTCTCCTACAGCTTCCTGCTGCTTTCACACTATACGTAACTCTCTTCGATACGCAATTCGAACATGAAAGATTTTAGAGAACAAGTGATTTTGGAGATTCTAACATCGAGATTTTTCTACCCAGTCTCTCCTTATTTCCAAGCAACATCGATCCACCTTAAATAGCCTCCGTGCCTTCATACCCGTTGGCACTTACCAAAAATTCATGTAATCAACCCGTTGGACTGAATCAATTTAAGTGATCTCCTTGTCGCCGAAAACGTAAGTAGACAGTAACTCGTCAATCCTGATTAATCATGTTCGCCCATACAATCAGGATCTTGAGTTCCCAAAATTAGATTCTTCCAAAAATAAACTTGATCTTCAACGGATAAAATCCGAAGAATAAATCTTCCAAGCTCACGATCACAGCCAGAGATATTCCATGGTTAAGATTAGGAAATATGGAATCCAATATCTTACTTTCCTTAACCATAAAAATAATCTGTGGCCAGCCTGTAAAAATCGCGAACTGTTTTCAGACTTAGATTTGGGTCTTGAAGGTCGTCAGATTGAAACTGAGTCTTGAAGGTCTTCAGACTGAAACTGAGTCTTGACTGACTTTAGACGGAAAAACTTCATACGTAACTTCTGGGTCTGACTGTCTTTGAAAACCTTTAGACTTTGAAAACTTCAGACGTAACTGACAGAGTCTTGGAATCTTCAGACCGTCTTGTAGAGGTTGTTTTGTCAACTTCAAAACTCCAAGAGATTTTTCTTCAACAATCTCCCCCTTTTTTATGGTGACAAAACCCTCAACAGATTTGCGAATTTAAAAACCTGCAAGGAAAAACTCATATATACTTTGAGGATTATTTCTGCAAAACAGAGTGTTAGTCCAATAACAATTATCCTCACAAATATAATGATCCTGCAATACAAATTCACAAGTCTAGATCCAAATTATCAAATCAGCATAGTCATAGAAGTTCAAATAAGCAACCCAATCGAAATCTAAAACGAAAACAGTCCAAGCAATAAAAATAGACTTCAAAAACTTCAAAATAAAAACTCTCAAAGCTTCAAATCAAAAGCTTCAAAAATTTCAAATCTTCAAAACCTGCAATCAAATCTGCGCAACTCTCCCCCTTTTTGTCCCATCAAAGAGGTAGAGTGAATGTGATAAAGTTTTGAAAAGATTTAGGGGCCTGCAGGGAAATGAACAAGTTGAAACTTGCTAAGCTCCTAGACTGACTTCTCGAGTTTGGTAAGGTTTTCCTTCACTGAAGCTAATTCTGCACTGGTTTGATTCGATTCAATTTGAGCTCTCAGTGCATTGATCTGGTCCTACATATTCACTGAAGTACTCATCAGCGCCTTTTTCAAATCTCTCATCTCGAAGTCCATCACAAAAACCTACTTTTTCAGGTCCAACATAATATCCAACAGCTGTGTGAAGGCTGTGGAATTTGCATTGCTTCCACTTGGTCCAGCAGATTGAGTTTGGAAACTAGGAGCTTCCCTCTCAGCCCTTTCCTTCTCGATAGGTGAGGATTCTTCATGTTCTGGGAAGTGGGATGCATAAACCTCCTCAGGGTCAGCACCAGAACTACTCACATCACTAAAGTGTAGTGACAATATCGTCCTCTATTCTGCAGCAACTCCCCCTGTGTGAATGCTAGTGGGTGGAGTAGAAAATTCATCGCCAACATCCATATCAGCACTTGGATGTTTCTCGGTCTCTTCCCCAGCAAAAGATGGCTCTAATCCTCCAGCCATATCCTCCTGCTATTTGCTTTCTTTCTCATCCTTCTTCCTCCTTTCTTCTTCTTCTCTTCTCAGTTCTTCCTCTTCTTCTTCCCTTCTTCTTTCTTCTTCAGCTTTCCTTTGTCTCTCTTCTTCTTCTCTCTGTTCCTCTTCTCTTCTTCTCTCCTCTTCTCTTCTTTTTCTTTCTTCCTCTCTTCTCTTTCTTTCCTCTTCTCTTTTTCTCTGTCTCTGGGCTTCCTTCTCCTCTGCTTCTTTTCTCACTCTCTCTTCAGCCTCTGTTCTCAAAATAGCAAGGCTCCTCAACCTAGAGAGAGTGGACAGAGTCATGGCATCTTCTTCATCCTCCTCATCTTGCAGGATGATTTTCCTTCTTTTCTTTTCAGCCATGGGCTCTTTGCCATTTCTTTTCGACGAAGCAGTGGGGATCTCCTTTGAAGGTATTTGTCTCCTCAACCTTTCCAGTGCTGCATTCAGTTCTGGAAATTTCATCTTCATCACCATTTTTTCACCAACAAGCATCGAATTCAACTTGGTCAGGCATAAAGATGCAGGGACTTGAATATCGAAATGCCTAAAAAGTTTGGTGATGATTGATGAATAAGGCAGCTGACCCTTATCCTTTACCACAATTCTATACATATGGAAAAGAATAACATGAGGGAGAGAGAAGGGTCTGCCCTGGTTGATGGCAAACATCAGCTTTGCCTCTGTTTTGGAAACATCAGTCTTCGAGGTTGTCTTTGGCCGGATGCAGTTGATGACTATTTTATGCAACAAAACATTCGTGGCATTCATCCTAGTGTAGGATATCTTGCCTTCAACTGTTCTATCTTGTACGATCTCCAAGGTTGCATAAGCTATTGAGACTTTGATTGGCTGGAAACTCCTTCTTTCCACACCAATAATGTCAGCCAGCAAGTCAACATCAACAATATAGTCTTTGTCCATGAAAGAAAAGGACAAATGGCTTGCATCCAAAAAAGATAGATTTGAGTAAAAGTAAGCCACTAGTTCAGAGTGGGCCTCAGTCATATCCGTGCAGAAATTCTCCAGTTGCAACCTAGCAAACTTCCCTCTTAAATTAATCTTTATCGAATCTAGGAAGTTAAAATCTACACTCCTCGGATTGACCACTCCCCTCTTTAACAGCTTCACATAAACTCACTCATGCTCCCTCGACCGAAATAGACTTCCCGAAGGACAAATAGTATTAGCAGCCACACCAAAACGAGGTTCAAAGTGAGAGAAAAGTTTCTCGTCATCATCTAGGGTCTTAGCAGGAGTATTTTCAAGTGGATTACTCGAAATATTCTCCAGCGCCCTCTGTGCAGTACCTTTATCAACAACATTCAGCTTTTCCATCTCCATCAAAAACAAATACTCACTCTTAAACCCTCTTTCCTTCAAATATTCCTCGATCGTCTTAAGGCTAACCTTTCCATCCTTAAGCCTTTTATAGAGATCGTAAGCCACATTAGGTCTGAGTGTTCTTACCGGTTTTGCTTCCGTAACCACTTCCTCAAAGTGTTGACTCTCAGCTTCTTGTTGAGGTGAATCTTCTTCCGTTAGGTCCACTCGTGTAGGACCCTCTTGTTGTCTCTGTGGTCCTTTACTGGCGATTCTAGAAAACTTGCGAGATGACATTCTTGGAGAGCAAGTAAAGATTCAACTTGAACGCGAGGAAAAATAGAAACTTTGTGATGAGAAAGGGATGAAACAGGAACGTTAAATGGGACCTTTTTAGGGTTTTGAAAGCGAAAGAGTATAAGGATGAATCGCAAAGGAGTAGCTATGAGTGAAAAGTGACGGTTCAAGAGTATAAATAGTGAGAGAGATCAACACGAGAATACGAATCGTCGCCAAAAAGTAAAGGTAAAAACTGCCAAAAATAAACCGTAATATCGAAAAAGAAAACTGCCTTTTTGAAAATATAAACTGCCATAATTACGTGTCAGAAAAAGAGTAAAAAGAGATATTGAAATATCGAAAAGTAATTACCAAAAATAAAATAAAATAGAGAATTAAAATACGTAAAGAGATTAAACAAACATAGTCTGACAGTTGTTCAGACTTTACCTCTGAGTCTGAACCCTTTTTCAGACTTTACCTTTGCGTCTGAGCACAATCAGACTTTATGTAGAGTCTGAAACACTTTCAGAGCTTACTTTGAGTTTGAGCTGCCTTCAGACCTAGCGTTGAGTCTGAACCACCTTCAGACTTAGCGATGAGTCTAAACTGCCTTCAAACTTTAATTTTGAGTTTGATCATCTTCAAATTTCACGATACTCAATCTTGAGTGAAATGATTCAAAGTGAGCCTTCTCTAGGGGCTTTGTGAATATATCTGCCAATTGATTCTTTGAATCTACATGCTGAATCACCACATCTCCACTTTGAACATGATCTCGAATGAAATGATGCTTGATTTCAATGTGCTTTGCTCTTGAATGAAGTATTGGATTCTTTGTGAGGTTGATTGCACTTGTGTTGTCACATTTGATTTTCGTATGTGTTTCATCAACTCCAAAGTCTCTTAATTGCCGTTGCATCCATAGAATTTGAGAGCAGCAACTTCCAAGAGCTATGTACTCTGCTTCAGCGGTTGAAAGAGCCATGGTACCCTGTTTTCTTAAGAACCAAGACACCATCTTGTTTCTCAATAATTGACATGTACCTGTTGTGCTTTTTCTATCCACTCTACAACCAGCAACGTCAGCATCAGAATATCCAAGGAGAGTAAAATCTCCTTGCTTAGAATACCACAGACTTAGCTCAGATGTAGTTGCAACATATTTAATGATACGCTTAACAGCAGTCATATGAGATTCTTTAGGATTAGATTGAAATTTAGCACATATGCAGACACTAAACAAAATATCAGGTCTCGAAGTTGTAAGGTAAAGAAGTAACCCGATTATACTTCTGTATAGTTTTTTGTCTACACTCTTTCCTTCTTCATCTTTATCCAGCTTTGATGAGCTTGACATAGGAGTTTCTGTTTTCATGCAATTCTCCATTCCAAACTTCTTGATAAGGTCTTTTGCACACTTCTCTTGATGGATGAAGGTTCCTTCACTTGATTGTTTGACTTGAAGTCCCAAAAAGAAATTTAGTTCTCCCATCATGCTCATCTCAAATTCATTCTGCATACACTTTGAAAAATTCTTGCAAAGTTTCTCATTAGAAGAACCAAAAATAATATCATCAACATAAATTTGAACAAGTATGAAATCCTTGCCTTCTCTTTTTATAAATAAGGTAGTATCTACTTTACCTTTAGAGAAGCCATTTTGAATTGAGAAGTTACTTAACCTTTCACTCGGGCTGCTTGTTTTAAACCATATAAGGCTTTCTTCAGCTTGAAAACAAGGTTTGGTCTTTTAAAGATCTTCAAATCCTGGTGGTTGTTCCACATAGACTTCTTCTTGGATAATTCCATTTAGGAATGCACTTTTCACGTCCATTTGGAATAACCAGAAATTTTTAAAGCAAGCAAAAGCAAGAAGTAATCTTATAGCTTCTAACCTTGCCACCGGAGCATAGGTTTCGTCATAGTCAATGCCTTCTTCTTGTGTGTAGCCTTTTGCCATAAGTCTTGCTTTGTTCCTTACCACTTTTCCTTATTGATCAAGCTTGTTCCTGAAAACCCATTTGGTACCAATGATTGATTTACCTTTTGGTTTAGGAACTAGGTCCCAAACGTCATTGATTTTGAATTGATTCAATTCTTCTTGCATTGCTTCAATCCAGCTTTCATCTTTCAATGTATCTTCTATGTTTTTCGGTTCGATCTCAGAAATGAGTGCAAGAGCACTAGAAGCTTCACGTCTTTTAGATCTTGTACGAACTCCTTCATCAATATTGCCAATGATAAGGTTTGGAGGATGACTTGACTTGTGCTTCCAATTTGTAGTTGATTTGTCAGTTTGGTGAAGCTCTTCTTCAGTTGGAATTACTGAATTTGTTTGAGGCTCAGTGTCTGAGACTTGATTTTCTTCGATAGAATTTGTAAACACTTGGCCTGACTCAAAATCTTCAGGTTGAATCTGATTTTGTACTGAGTCTTCAAACTTCACATTCATGGATTCTTCCATAGTTTGAGTGCGTTTGTTGAAGACTCTGAAGGCTTTGCTTGTTATGGAGTAGCCAAGGAAAATTCATTCATCTGATTTTTCTTCAAACTTACCAATTCGATCCCTGGAATTCTTTAGGATAAAACATTTGCAACCGAATACATGAAAATATGAAACAATTGGTTTCTTATCTTTGAGCAGTTCATAAGGTGTCTTTTCTAATATAGGTCTTAGAAAGATTCTATTTATGATATAGCAAGCAGTAGAAGTAGCTTCAGCCCAAAAATGAGGTGAAATATTACTTTCGATCAAAAGAGTTCTTGCCATTTCTTGTAAAGAACGATTTTTCTTTTCTACAACTCCATTTTGTTGTGGAGTGTATAGGGATGAAAAATTATATTGAATACCATTGTCATCACAGTATTTAGCAAAATCATGATTTTCAAATTCTCCACCATGATCAGTTTTAATACTTGAAATCGCATAACCTTTTTCAATTTGAATTTTCTTTGCAAACTTAGTAAAATAAGTCAATGCATCAGATTTATTTGCAAGAAAGAATACCCAAGTAAAACGAGAATAATCATCAACTATAACCAAGCAATATCTTTTACCTCCAATACTTTGAACTCTTGTTGGCCAGAATAAATCTATGTGTAATAGCTGCAAAACACGATTAGTGGATACTTGATTTATAGATTTATAGGAATCTCTAACCTGTTTTCCAAGTACACAGGGAGTGCATAATTCATGCTTTTGATACTTGAGATTAGAAAGTCCTCGAACAAGCTTTTTGGATAACACTTTTGCGATTTGCTTCAGGTTGACATGTCCAAGCTTCCTATGCCAGAGAATGACTTCATCTTGAATCGATATCAAGTATTGAGGACTGTCAGACCTTACGTCTAGCAAATAAATATTTCCATGTCTTCGTCCAGTAAATGATTGTGAGAGATCTTTGCTTGTTCCAGAACATGTATCTTCTTGAAAGTTGATTTTGTATCTAGAATCGCATAATTGACTAATACTCAATAGATTGTAGTTTAATCCTTCAACAAGAGAGACATTGTTGATTATGAGATTTCCAATCATCACAGTTCCTTGACCAACAATTTTTCCCTTGTTGTTACCACCAAAAGAAACATTTCCTCCTTTTATATGAGAGAGGTTTGTAAAACAACTTGAGTCTCCTGTCATGTGTCTTGAACATCCACTGTCCAAATACCACTTGATTTTCTTTTTGAAGGTAACCTGCATTTAAAAGAAAAAATCATGTCTTCTTTGGTACCCAAACCTTCTTGGGTCCATCATTATTAGTAGCATAAACAGTCTTTGCCCAGCTCTTCTTAATAGGTCTCCAAACTTTGGGACATTCCTTTTCAAAATGATCTACACTTTTACATTTTGAACAAGTAAGAGCATTTTTACCAACAGACTTTACAAAAACCTTTTGGAAATGATTTTTATAAGAAGTTTTTGTTGGCCTATTCCTAATTCTTTCCTTTACCTTTGGGAAATCGATCAAAGGAACGGTTTCTTGTGTCATTCCTATACCGGATTTATTAAAGTAAGGTCTTTGAATAAAAAGAATTTTATCCAACTTTTCAGAACCCATTGAAAATTTCTTTGTGACTTTCAATAAATCTTCTTTCAAGCAAGCATTTTCTTTTGAAAGTTCATTCTCATTTTCTTTTGAAACAGCAAGAGACTTGTCTAGACTTTCAACTTTTTCAAATAAAATCTTTTCTTGTTGTTTCAGTTTGGAATTCTCCCTTTTAGTTCAGAAATCCTTTTAAGAGAGCCTTTAAGATCGAGACAAAGTTCATCAATGTATTTTGATACTTTGGTAGGAATTTTTAAATTTCTAACCTTGATACCACTTTGTTTAAGTCCGAGTCTGAATTTGAGTCCGAATCCGAGTCCGAGTCCGAGTCCGAGTCAAAGTATGAGTCCGAGTTTGCCATAAGACATATGTTTGCATATTCTTCATCACTCTCCTCACATTCAGTGTCACTCCACGTTTCAGCTTTGAGTGCTTTCTTGAACTTTTCAGGTTTCCCTTTCTTTTTTTTCAATAAGGGACAGTTGGGTCTGATGTGTCCCCTTTTTCTTGCATTCAAAGCAAACAACTTCTTTGCTGGTATCTTCTTCTTCATTTAATCTCTTTTGAGATCTTTGATTGTTTTGTTTCTTTCCATTAAACCTCCTGTCTTTTCTATTTAACCTTCGGAATTTTCTAATCAGAAGTGCCACTTCTTCATCATCCAAGTCTTCTTCTGAGTCTGTAACATCATAATCATCATTAGATTTTAAAGCAATTGACTTCTTACCTTTTGTGTCAAATTCCTCATTGAATTGCTCGACTTCATAGGATTGAAGTGTGCCGACTAATTCATCTATTGAAAGAGGCATGATCCTTTGTGTTTCTCTTATAGATGTCTTGATGTGATTCCAATCTTTGGAGAGCCCTCTCAACAGTTTATTGACCTTCATAGGTCCTGAGATTGGCTGTCCTTGGTATGCTAAGCCGTTTACAATTTCTGTAAATCAACTGAACATATCCGTGATGGATTCTCCTGGCTTCATTTTGAAGGCTTCATATTGACCAAGAAGGATATTGATCTTGGTTTCTTTGACTCGATCTGTTCCTTCATAGGTGACGTGCAATCTGTCGCAAACTTCTTTGGCTGTTTCACAAGATGAAATTCTATTATATTCAGTAGGAGATAATGCACAATATAGAGAGTACATAGCCTTTGCATCAAGGGCTTGTCTCTTTGAGATATCGATGTGCGTTGTTCCCACTCCATCAGGTAATTCTTTCCCTATGATAGATACAGCTTTAGGAGTAATTCCATTCTCCACTACATCCCACTCCATAGGATCTTTGGATCTTAGGAATGCCTTCATCTTGTTTTTCCATACGTTGTACTTCTTGCCATCGAAGTAGGGAGGTCTCGGTATTGCTTTGCCCTTCAATTAAACCGGAGCCAAAACACTAGCCATAGATCTTTAGCTTCAGAAGTAATAACACTTCTAATGAATAAGCAACATGCTCTGATACCAATTGAAATAGGCTAGTGAATCAACCTAGAGGGGGGTGAATAGGTTATTGCGGAATTTTTTTGGAATCTTTTGCAGTAGAATACGTTGATATCAAAAATATATCAATAATAAATAAAGCACGTATTCATAAAGTAAATAGAGTATGGTAAAAGAGAATTGACACAAGCATTATAGTGGTTGGGCTTAGTCCAAGCCTATATCCACTCTCCACGCTGGCAGCCAACTGGCTGTAATCACTATGTAGCAAACGAGAGCTGTTACAGTACATGAACTAGACTTCTTCAATAGACAGTCTCTCCTATAGCTTCCTGCTGCTTTCGCATTATACGTAACTTTCTTCGATACACAATTCGAACATGAAAGATTTTAGAGAACAAGTGATTTTGGAGATTCTAACATCGAGATTTTTCTACCTAGTCTCTCCTTATTTCCAAGCAACATCGATCCACCTTAAATAGCCTCCGTGCCTTCATACCCGTTGGCACTTACCAAAAATTCATCCAATCAACCCGTTGGACTAAATCAATTTAAGTGACTCATTGTCGCTGAAAACGTAAGTAGACAGTAGCTCGTCAATCTTGTTCGCCCATACAATCAGGATCTTGAGTTCCCAAAATTAGATTCTTCCAAAAATAAACTTGATCTTCAACAGATAAAATCCGAAGAATAAATCTTCCAAGCTTACGATCACAGCTAGAGATATTCCATGGTTAAGATTAGGAAATATGGAATCCAATATCTTACTTTCCTTAACCATAAAAATAACCTATGGCCAGCCTGTAAAAATCGCGAACTGTCTTCAGACTTAGATTTGGGTCTTGAAGGTCGTCAGACTGAAACTGAGTCTTGAAGGTCTTCAGACTGAAACCAAGTCTTGACTGACTTTAGACGAAAAAACTTCAGACGTAACTTCTGGGTCTGACTATCTTTGAAAACCTTTAGACTTTGAAAACTTCAGACGTAACTGACTGAGTCTTGGAATCTTTAGACCGTACTGTAGAGGCTGTTTTGTCAACTTCAAAACTTCAAGGGATTTTTCTTTAACATCATGCTCATCTCAAATTCATCCTGCATGCATCTTGAGAATTTCTTCCAAAGATTTTTGTTAGAAGAGTCAAATATTATGTCATCAACATAAATTTGAACAAGTATAAAATCTTTTCCCTCCCTTTTAATGAATAAAGTAGTATTTACTTTATCTTTAGCAAAACCATTTTGAATTAGAAAGTTACTTAGTCTTTCATACCATGCTCGAGGTACTTGCTTTAATCCATATAATGCTTTCTTTAGCTTGAAGACAAAATTCGGTTTCCTTGGATCTTCAAAACTAGGTGGTTGCTCCACATAAACTTCTTCTTAGATAACTCCATTTTGAAAATGCACTCTTCACATCCATTTGGAATAACTTGAAATCTTTGAAACAAGCAAAAGCAAGAAGTAATCTAATTGCCTCTGACCTTGCTACTGGAGCGTAGGTTTCATCATAGTCGATTCATTCTTCTTGTGTATATCCTTTTGCCACGAGTCTTGCTTTGTTTCTTACCACATTTCTTTGTTGATTTAGCTTATTCCTGAAAACCTATTTAGTTTCAATGATTGACTTACCTTTCGGTTTGGGAACAAGTTCCCAAACATTATTGATCTTGAATTGTTTCAATTCTTCTTGCATAGCTTCAATCCAACTTTCATCAATCAAGGCTTCATCTATTGTCTTGGGCTCTATTTCTAAAACAAGTGCTAGAGCACTAGACTCTTCACGCCTTTTGGATTTTGTATGAATCCTTTCATCAATGTTGCTAATGATGAGATCTGCAGGGTGACTAGACTTATGCTTCCAGTTGCTGATTAGTTTGTCATTTTGCTGAGTCTCTGTTTCAGTTGAAGCTTCTGATGCAGTTTGCTATTGAACTTCTAAAGTTTGGTTTTCTTCAGGGGATTTTGAAATTATAGGAACTTGCACAAGTTCAGATTCTTCAGGCTGAGGCTGATTAGAATGATTCTAAATTGAGTCTTCAAACTTCACATTCAAGGATTCTTCCATAGTTTGAGTCTTCTTGTTGAGTACTCTGTAAGCCTTGCTTGACAATGAGTAACTAAGAAAAATCCCTTCATCTAACTTTTCTTCAAACTTACCAGTTCAATAATTTGCATTCTTTAGAATAAAACATTTGCCACCAAATACATAAAAGTAAGAGACAATTGGCTTCTTTTTTTTGAACAATTCATAAGGAGTTTTCTCCAAAATTGGCCTTAGAAAGATTCTGTTAATGATATAACAAGCAGTTAATGTTGCTTCAGCCCAAAAGCAAGGAGAAATATTACTTTCATTTAAAAGAGTTCTTGCCATTTCTTGTAATGAACGATTCTTTCTTTCCACAACTCCATTTTGTTGTGGAGTATATGGAGATGAAAAGTTATGCTGAAAACCAAAGTCATCACAGTAATTAGCAAAGCCTTGGTTTTCAAATTCACCTCCATGATCAGTACGAACACTTGTTATAGCATAACCTTTTTCATTTTGAACTTTCTTAGCAAACTTAATAAAGTAAGACAATGCTTCAAACTTGCTTGAAAGAAAGAATTGTGACATCCACATTTTCAGGCTCTGATTTCGATTGGATAAATTGGATGCAAGATGGGCTATTGGATGATGAAAAATAACAATTGAAGCATGGAGACATTGATTAATTTTATAGAGGCTAAGTAAGAGTGAATCAAGAGAGAATGGTTGTGCAATTGAAGCCATTGCTAAGAAATTCGTAACATCCCCACACCCTAGCAAGAATGGACCACTTGGGAGGTTATATGGGACATTTTTGATGGCCTAATGAAGGCCAAGTATTTATACATGGTCTAGATTCATTTAAGGAAGATATTTTGCAAAATATCAAGCCTTGGTGGAGCCCTCACCCCTCATATATATTAACTTCTCTCTCTCTCTCTCTCTCTCTCTCTCTCTCTCTCTCTCTCTCTCTTCATCCGGCGCGACATCCAACCTACGGCTCCACGTTCACTTCTTCAACTTTTGCATTTTCAGTCTTCTCCTCAGCAACAACATCCCCCACCGAAACTGCTTGCCCATTCACCGAATTCCCCACGACTGAAGCCCACACCTCCACTAACTTTTGTCTCCTGCAAGTCAACACTCACCATTTGAATCCCTCCTTGTTGACCATAAAACCCCAACTCCACGATTCTTTGTCGCCAGTTGCCCACTCGTCCGCTTCACCGTCGCCTCATGAAGCCAGCAAAGCCGAGCCACGCGCGTTCTTCAACGCCAACGAGCTGCTTCCTTTGTCCATCTCCACGTTGACGCTGCAGCTCCACTTCGGTCTTGCCGCGCCATTTGAAGCCCAGCGAAGCCACAATAGCCCACACCTCGGTCAACTCGACGATTATCTCAGCGAGTTGTTGACTCCTCCACGCCGCCTCAGCATCAACGACTTCACTACTTCGTTCTTCTCAGCATTCACCAAAGTCAGTAGGCCAGCGGAGCCAGTCCACGAAATGCTTCGACCCAAACTTCCAGCAGAAGCAGCCCACGTGGATTTTTCAAGAGCAGCCCATTCTTTTGTGTTGAAGTCAGGCCCACATCCATGAGCCCAAGTAAATTTGGCTAAGCCCAGCGAAATCTTCAAGAGTCCGACAGTCCAAGTCCTTAGTCCATCTCAGCTCAAGTGAGCCCAAAAATTCCGTGAAAGTTGGTCAAGTAGCCCATGAAATTGCAGCTCCAATTCAGTCTCGCGAGCCTAGTGAATTAAGTCCACTCAGCCCACGATTTGAAGCCCAAGTGAAATCAACCCAGAAATTCAGCAGGCCCAACCCAACTTGGGTCCAGCCTAAAATCAAGAACAAATCTCAGTTGGGCTGAGGTTTGTTGGGCCAAGTCTAAGGCTCGGTCCAAGCCTGTCGATGTTGTCGAGAGCCCGATTTCGGTTGTCGTCGCGTTGTCGTCACATTGCCCCAGTCTTCACTTTGTGCAAGTGAGTTTTACTCACTGATGCCTTCTTAGTTTGCTAATGATGCCTAGGGTTGATTTGATTTAATTAAATGCAATTAGGTGGATAGATGAGATTAAAGTAATTAAATTAAAGACTTGTTGATACATGTTAATTAAATTGATTGTGCATTTAACTAGTCAACATGTCCTATTATTTATTGGATGCTTCTTGGGATTTTTCCTGTCCCTTATTGGGTGTTAATTAAGTAATTCAAGCCTAAATAGAACTTTTAGTAATTATATATTAATTTTAGAAATTAGTTATTTAATTATATATTTCCCGGAAATTCAACTTGGATGGCTAGCAACCGGGATTTTATGCTTATGATCGTGGTGCAGACCGTTTATTTAATTGAGCTTGATATTGTGCTAAATTGAATTTATTGAATTTATTTTTAAATTAATTATTTAATTATTTATTTTCCGGAAATTCAACCGAGATGGCCGGTGATCGGAATTTCGTGCTGATTGTCGTGGTGCAGTTCATTTATTTAATTGAGTTTTGTTTTGTGTTGAATTGAATTATAAGTGATATTGAGAATTATTTTTTAATTGAATAGTCTTTGGTTACTAATCGAAAAATAATCAGGCATCGGTTGACAATGCCAAAAAAAAAAAAAAAATTGGTAAACTACATAAAATGGTGGGATTTATAGAAAGGAAATTATTCTATTTTGGCTGAGGCCGATCGTGTACCCACACACGATTTTTTATTGGGTATCTCTATTTCCAAGAAGTTAGGCCAAGATATTATGAAATTGAGAAATTTATTTACGAAGTGCAATATCGTTGGCTGCAGTTGAAAGGGTCGAGTGGGACCGTAAAGCCATCAGATCTTGGAAAGGGTCGAGTGGGACCGTAAAACCACTAAGTGTTAAAATTTGTCGAGTGGGATCGTAAAGCCATTGAATCTTGAAAGTGGTCGGGTGGGACCGTAAAGCCATCAAATCTTGAAAGTGGTCAGGTGGGACCATAAAGCCATCAAATCTTGAAAGTGGTCGGGTGTGACCATAAAGCCATCAAATCTTGAAAGTGGTCGAGTGGGACCGTAAAGCCATTGAATAATTGAAAGTTGCTTGGTGGAGTCGTGATTACCACCTTTACTTAAGTTGTGTCCTAAGGACTGCAACTCATATTTGTGAATTGATTGATTGATTGAGAATGACCATGAGTGGTCTTGTTGGCGTGTGATCGACTAGGTCGATTTGATCGATGCTTCGATCTGTGATGTGATTGCTTGGGTGCCTATTTGATATGTGCTAATGTGCAGGTGGAATTTGAGGCCAAGGTAAGTCCTCTGACTCATGTTGTGCATAGGCAACCCCAAGGTGTATTAGCTTACTAATCGAGTCTTAGGGGGTAGAACTTGCTGAGACATAGTCTCATCCCGGTTGTGGGATTATATTTCAGGCCCCTAGATTTCCCGAAGACGAACCGGCATTTGAAGCCGAGGATGAGCGAGAAGAAGGAGATGAAGAGTTTGAAGAAAAAGAGCCTAGTGAAAGACCTGAGGGAGATTGGGATGATGATCCCGAGTTTGGTCCTATCCTCTTTTGTGAACCCTGTATATGTGTAGTTGTGAATTTCAATAAGTAAAGTTATGGCTTACTTTTCTATCCCATTGTTTTATTGTCTGGGGATTTATAACTGCTTCCACATGTGGATATAAATAAATAAAGGATCGGCGATACATAATCCTAGGATATCACATTTTAAAATCGACCAAAAGTAAGGGATGTGCATGTGCCTGAGGATCGGAGCGTGATAAGAATACCCACGTAAAACGAGAGTAGTCGCCTACTATTACTAAATAGTACCTTTTTCCACCAATGCTTTGAGTTCTTATTGGTCTGAACAATTCCATGTGCAAAAGCTGTAAAACACATTTAGTAGATACCTGATTTATTGAATTATAGGAATTTCTAACATGTTTTCCTAGCACGCAGGGTGTGCAAAGATCATGTTTTTGATATTTCAGGTTGGGTAGTCCTCGGACTAGCTTCTTGGATGATACTTTTGCAATTTGCTTCATGTTGATGTGTCCAAGTTTTCTGTGCCAGAGAGAATAACTTCATCTTGAATGGATATCAAGCATTGAGAACTATCAGACTTTATATCTAGTAGATAGATATTTCCATGTCTTCGTCCAGTGAATGATTATGAGAAGTCTTTGCTGATTCTAGAACACTTATCTTCTTGAAAATTAATCTTGTATCCAGTGTCATACAGCTGACTGATACTGAGAAGATTATAATTTAAACCTTCAACTGAAGAGATATTGTTGATTGTGAGACTTCCTATCTTCATGGTTCCATATCCGACAATTTTTCCTTTATTGATTGCCACCAAAAGATACACTTCCTCCTTTCACTTGTAGTAGATTTGTAAAACAGGTTGAATCTCCTATCATGTGTCTTGAGCAGCCACTATCTAGGTACCATTTGATCTTCTTCTTGATAGTAACCTGCAGTTATATAAAGAACTCAAGCTTTCTTTGGTACCCATACTTTCTTGGGTCCAACATTGTTAGTACCTAACACAGTATTTGCCCACTCTATCTTAACAGGTCTCCAAACTTTAGGACATTCCTTCTCAAAGTGTTCTAAGCTATTACATTTTGAGCACTTAAGAGCACTTCGTCCAACAGGTTTTACGAAAGCCTTTTGAAAATGATTCTTGCAAAAAAGACTTTGTGGGTCTGTTTTTGATTCTTTCATTTACTTTTGGAAAATCAGTCAAGGGAATAGTTTTTAATGTCATTCCCAAACCAGACTTATTAAAGTAAGGTTTTTGGATTGAAAGAATTTTATCTAACTTTTTAGATCCTATTGAAAACTTCTTAGTCACTTTCAAAATGTCTTCTTTCAAAGAAAAATTTTCTTTTGAAAGAGTACTTTCATATTCTTTTGATTCAGCAAAACATTTATGTAAGTTTTCAACTTTTTCAATCAAAGCCATTTCCTGTTGTCTTAGTTTGGAATTCTTCTTTTTTTAGTTTTGAAATCCTTTTAAGAGAGGCTTTAAGGCTAAGACAAAGTTCATCTATATATTTTGAGACTTTAGTAGGAATCTTTAAATTTCTAACCTTGACCTCACTGTCTGAGTTTGAATCCGAATCTGATTCTGAATATGAGTCTGAATCTGAGTTTAATTTTGCCATAAGACATATGTTGGCATAATCTTCATCACTGTCTTCATATTCTGTGTCGCTCCATGTTTCAGCTTTGAGAGCTTTCCTGAATATTTCTATTTTTCCTTTCTCTTTCTTTAGTAAAGGACAGTTGGGTCTGATGTGTCCCTTTCTTTTGCATTCGAAGCAAACAACCTCCTTGTTGGTTTCATCTTCTTCATTTGATTTCTTTTGAAATCTTTGATTGTTCTGTTTCTTCCAATTGAACATTTTTCCTTTTCTGTTCAACTTTCTGAACTTTCTTAGAAAAGTGCTAATTCTTCATCATCCAGGTCATTTTCCGAGTCTGTATCATCAGAATCATCGTTAAACTTTAAAGCAATTGATCTCTTACCTTTGGGATCTATTTCCTCATTGATTTGCTCGACTTCATATGACTAAAGTGTGCCAACCAATTTGTCTACAAAGAGAGGCATGATCCTTTGTGTTTCCCTTATAGAAGTCTTTACGTGATTCTAGTCTTTGGAGAGTCCTCTCAGCAACTTATTGACCTTCATTGGTCCTGAAATTGGCTGACCCTGATATGCTAAGCCATTTACTATTTCTGTAAAACGACTAAACATGTCAGTAATGGATTCTCCTAGCTTCATCTTGAAGGCTTCATACTGTCCAAGAAGGATATTGATCTTTATTTCTTTAACTCGATCGGTTCATTCATAGGTGACATGCAACTTGTCCCAGACTTCTTTAGCTGTTTCACAAGATGAGATTCTGTTATACTCAGTAGGAGATAGATCACAATATAGAGAATAAATAGCTTTAGCATCAAGAGCTTGTCTCTTTGTTATTTCAATTTGTGACAATTCTCCTACATCAACTATTTCTTTCCCTGAGGATGATGTAGCTTTAGGAATGATTCCTTTTTCTACTACATCACATTCTAGAGGATCTTTTGATCTTAGGAATGCCTTCATCTTGTTCTTCCATACATTATATTCCTTCCCATCGAAGTAGGGTGGTCTGGTGTTGTTTTGGCCTTCAACCAAACTTGGAGCCAAAATACTAGCCATAAATCTTTAGCTTAAAAAGTATACACACTTCCAACAATCAAGCACACAAGCTCTGATACCAATTGTAAAGGCTAGAAAACACACCTAAAGGGGGGCTGAATAGGTGTTTAAAATTTTCTTTTGAAAACTTGAAGAAGATTCAATCAATTTTAAAATACAAATCAGAGTTTAATGACATGAAGTAAAACACTTAAACAATTAAATCATGCAGCACTATAAGTAAAGAGATTAAGATAAGAAGATTTCAATATAGAGGTTTATAGTAGTTCGGCTTAATCCAAGCCCACGTCAACTCTCCACGCTGACAGCCTACCGGCTGGATTTCGCTATGAAGCAAAAGAGATTTGTACAGCTTGTGATGTGGACTTCTTCAGTAGAAAGTCTTAGCTATTGCACACACAAAACCTCACTGTATGTTTCTCTCCTTTGTACACAACTATAGCTCAAAGAAATGTGAGAACAAGGAGCTTCAGAGATTCAGACTTTGAAATTTTTCTATCAACGCACACTTCGAACAACAATGACTCCACCTTTAAATACTCCCTCGTACCTTCATAGCCGCTGGCACCTTCCAAAGGAGTTCATCCAATCTATCCGTTGGAATGAATCAATTAAGGTGATCTTCAAGCTATCGAATAAATGTGGAAGATAGCTCTTCAATCCTGTTTGCCCATACAATCAGGATCTTGAGTTTCCATAAGTAGAACCTTCCAAATTTTGCTTGTTCTTCAAAGGATATTCAAATCGAGATAGATCTTAAAGAGAATAACCAAATAATTTCAAGCTATATCCAGCCAGAGATCTTCCATGAAATAGAACAAATCTTTGAAGATATTATCAGATCTGTAAGATCGTAATCCATCAGTCTGGAAAGCTGTCAACTTGGGTAGACTTTGAAAGTTGAGTCTAACTATTTTCAGACTTTGATTATAGAGTCTGGAGATCTTCAAACTTAAACGATTGGGTCTTGAACTCTTCAGACTTGAGCATTTGGGTCTTGAACTCTTCATACTAGACTGACGAAAATGTTTTGTTAACTTCAAAACACTAAAGAAGTTTTCTCCAACAGTAATAATATCCACATAATATATAATGCCCTTTCTTCAAATAAATAAATTGAATAACATATATAAAGTTATCAACTATTAAAATTTAGAACTACTCAACCTTTCGTATGACACATTAAGGATTTCCTTAACAATTTGCAAAAACTTTGCACAAGGAAGGGAATTTTTTAGCTTCCAGAAGATAGTATAGAATCTCCACGATTTTCAGATCGAGCTTTCCAAAATCCATATGAAAGATTCTTTTGCCACCTGCAAATTCTTGTATAATAGATAATAATCTTTGCAAAAATGTCACGTAATATCTTCCTTTGATTTTCAGATCAAACTTGCTAGATATAAGATATCTTCTAAGAATAGTAAGAATATCCATGCATATGCAATAATATCTTTCAAGATCAAAGAGATTTCCTTGAGCATAAATCTCAGATATATATTATTGATGCATTTCGCAAAAAGAAAGATGATATTTCTATCATGTGCCAAATCAAGTAAAAACTTATAATGCCTTATATTTATGACAAAAGATATTTGCAATATAATCATCCAAAATTTTGATAAATGCACATAGAAATTTGTAAGGCGGGATGATAAAAAATATTCTCTTACCCATGGTATATGTTTGAAATATACAAAAAAAATCTGCGTAGATTTGCAATCATTTTTTCCTTATTGAATTTCCTACAATGTACTCATTTCCTTTTTGGTATCCATCAATTTGGATCCTTCAATTTCGTTAGAGCAAAATAGAAAATCTCCATAGATAAACAAATATTCTTTCTTAATTCATCATAACAAATTATTTAAGGAAAGAATATTATGCACAATAATATATTGAAAAAGAAATTATTGCTTAGTCAAAGCATAATAACATCAAGGAGAATGAAATCCTTGAGTATTAACATCACGTAGAATCAGATTTTTACTTTGCTAAATATGACAAAATATGAGAGTATAAAATCAAACCAAATAACTCATTTGTCTCTAAGTAAAATATCAAATTAATCACACGTATTAAATCAAATTGCAACTCATGAATAAAAATAATCATGCGATTCTTTCTTCAATGAAACCAATCAAAGAACATGATCATTATAAAATCTAAATCAATCAAGGCACAAAGAGAATATAAATATAATGAGAATTTTTAAATTTTGTACTCAAACCAAATTGAGAAATATATACCTTCCTTACCAAATTCTCTTTCTTCTTTTCCTTCATATCCTACAAAAACAACTCATGTTTTCTTTAGTACCCATTTTTTATTGGATCCTTGAAAGTTAGTAGAGTATGTTGCTTTTATCCAATTTTTCTTAACAGGTTTCCAGACTTTAGGACATTCTTTCTCAAAGTGTTCCGAGTCTCCACAATTTGAACACTTGAGGGCATTTCAATCAACAGGTTTTGTAAATATCTTTGGAAAATGTAGGAGGTCTTTGTCTAAGTCTCTCATTGACTTTAGGAAAATCTATTAGAGAATCACTTTCCTTCTTGAAACCAAGTCCCGACTTATTATAGTAAGGAACTTGTATGGAAAAGGATATGTTCTAATGTTTTTGATCCATTTGAAAATCTTGTCGAAATATTGGAAAATTCTTTCTTTAAAGAATCATTTTCTTTGACAAGTAAATCTCGACTTTCTTTTGTTTGTAGATAATCTTTTTGCAAAATTTCAAACTTTTCTTTTTGAGAAAGATCCTGTTGCCTAAGCCGAAAATTCTCCTTTTAAGTTCGGAGATCCTTTTAAGAGAAGATTTGAGATTTAAGCAGAGCTCATTTATATACTTAAGAACTTTAGTAGGAATTCTTGAATGGCTTACCTCGATTTTCTCATCGGATTCTGAGTCTGTGTCCGAGTAAGACTTTGATTCTGAGTCTGTATCTGAGTTAGACTCAGATTCTGAATGTGCCATCAAGCATATATTTCCTCCCTCATCATCTTCTTTTATTGTTCTTTTCTAGCCACTGAGTTTCCTTCTTTTTCTACTCAGCTTTTTGAATTTCTTAATCATAAAAGCAAGTTCTTCGTCATCCATGTCATTTTCTGAGTCTGTATCATCAAAATCAGCGTTAGATTTTAAAGCAATGGACTTCTTACCTTTGGGATCTTCATCGTTTATTTGTTCCACTTGATAAGATTGAAGAGTGCCAATTAATTCATCAACGGAGAGTGGTATAATCCTTTGAGTCTCCCGGATTGAGGTCTTGACATGGTTCCAATCTTTTGAGAGAACTCTTAAAAGTTGATCTTCATTGGGGAAGAAATTGGATGACAATGATACGCCAAACTGTTTACAATTTCTGTAAAACGATCGAACATATCTCCAATCGACTTTCTTGGCTTCATTTTGAATGATTCATATTAGCTAAGCAAGAAGTTTACTTTTGTCTTTTTTACACAATTAGTCCCTTCTTATGTAACATGAAGTCTGTCCCAAACTTCTTTTGCTGTTTCACATGAAGAGATTCTATTATATTCAGCAGGAGACAAAGCGCAATATAAAGAATAAATGGCCTTTGCATCAAGAGCTTCTCTTTTGGTCATCTACGCTCGAGACATAGGAGCGAGGTTGATTCCTTTTTCCACAACATCCCATTGCAAGGGATCTCTCGATCTTAGGAATGCCTTCATTTTGTTTTTCCATACGTTGTATTCCTTTCCATCAAAGTATGGTGGTCTGGTGTTGCTTTGCCCTTCCATAAGTCCTGGTGCCAAGATACTAGCCATAGAAGATCATTAGCTTAGAAGTAAAAAACTTCAATAAGTTAAGCACCGAGCTCTGATTCGAATTGAAAGTGCTAGCATAAACACCTAGAGGGGAGTGAATATGTGTTTAAAATAAACCTTGGCAAATATATGTGGATAAAATAAACTTCGAGCAAAATAAAGGAGTTAAGGGAAAGGAATAAGAACATAAGGTTTATAATGATTCGGCTTAGATCAAGCATACGTCCACTATCTCACACTAACAGCCTTCTGCTGGATTCCACTATACAATCAACAAGAGATTACAACTTTGAGTACAAACACTTAGTAGTAGATCACAATATCTCACTAAGTCACTCTTTTGGTATTTCTCTCACGATCACAAACGTTTAAGCTCACAAGAGACAAGTGTATGATCGAAGTGTTGGATGTATGCCGTAAAGCATCCGAGAAAAACCATCCAATAATTGCCGCAATTAAAGGGATTAAATTGCTGTTCTAATTGCCGCAATTAAATGGATTAAATTGCTGTTCTAATTGCCGCAATTAAAGGGATTAAATTGTTGTTCCCATGATCAGTAACCGTTGTTGATCCGAGAAAAACCATCTGATAATTGCAGCAATTAAAAGGATTAAAATCGAGAGCAATTCAATGGTTTTATATTTATTGTCTTCGCAAGAAAGATAAAAATGCATACGGTGTGTGTGGATGAGTTCCAAGAGTGACGCAAGAAAGAAAAGGGTTTTCTCTCTTTCGGGCCATGACTATAATATATAGATGATAAGACGAATTGTCTCCATGGGATTGCTAGCACAATCATAGTGGTGAATATCCAAAAGTTCTCTCTTCCGTTCGACGTCCATTGTTGGTGTGTCGAACTAGAGGTCCGACACTTGTGGGGCTCGAACCGTGGAACATCTCGAACCATTTCGTATAAAGCGCGCTTCGAGAGGTAATTCGTTTAACTCACTTTTATATATTCGATTTTTTATTAAAACGCACGAACAACGCCTTAGGAGAGTCATGTATAAGATATATCATATTTGTTTCCGCTGCGTTCTGTTGTTAATTTTATCTATACATGATTCATGAAAACCCCAACAGTAGTATTAGAGCCAACCTTAGGTGTTCTTCATGCGTTTAATTGATTTATAGTTCTAAGATGTTTTTGCGTTCTAATGGCCAAATTTGTTTTTGTTAAGAGAATTGGTTCTCTTACTCTCATGTGGCCTATAGAAGTTGATTAATTTATATGATAAATTTGATCAACTAAGCAAAAATTAGAACTAAATCAATTTTGAATCAAAAATCCGTAACTTGTTATACTTTGTGCTTATATTATGTGAATGTTTTGTGATTGTGAATTTAAAGTTAACAACGCAACTTTCGTTCAAAATCATGCTTGTGAAATTTGTTTCATCGACTTTGATTTCTTGACGTGGTTTGTGTTGTTCGACTTTAAATTTGATTAAATGCAGAATTTTATATATGTCTTCCAGAGCTTTAAATTTTGAATTTATGGCTCGTAAGGAAGGATGGTGATCATGGAAAAATCCGTGATCATGGAAAAATCCCTAATCATGATGATTATTATATGGATGAATGTATGATGATTACAGGTATTCTTTTTTGGGGATGTAATTATTAAATGGAGGTTGTGTCCTTCCTTTTTATTTTATTTTAATTTTTCATGTAATGTAATTTTAGCATATCAATTGTTGATGTAATTGCTATGAGAGAGAAGGAGCCATTGGAGGAGCCATTAAGCCGGTGAGCTCTATGGGCCCGGTCTTTGAAGAGTTCAAAGATTGAAGAAAAGGCAAAGAGCAGGTCCATATTATTAAAACATTAAAATGGCAAAATGGATCTCTTTGGCTCGAGACCCATTAAACCATAATTCCATGATCACCACGTAGGATAGATGTTTATATGATATCTATTTATTTATTGTGTTTATGTTATCATGCATGTTAAATTGGTTAATGTGCAAAGTGAGACCGTTAATAACGACCAAAATCTCCTTATTAATAAATATTAAGTCGAAACGGGTTTCGGACTCATGGCCTTCCATCGTCGTGGTTTGATCCAATATTATAGTGGTTAACTAACCGGTTATGGATACATAAGGATTAATTACCATTCATAATATTGGACCACTCCATTATGCATGTGATGCTGTGAGGTTGGAGCCAAATGATTTCTAATAACTGTCAGGTGAGGAAATCATTTGTGTTTTCAACACTTACATGAGACGATGGGCTAGACTTAACTATGATCATGATGCCAATAACTGTTAGGTGAGTCTTTCATGGTCTAGAGGCCGAAGTTATGATTGGGACTCGCATATGAGGCGTTGAACTGGGTGAGGAATTTGAGAATTGTTCTCAATTCAAAAAAAAATTGGGTATGTGCTTGATGAAAATATGCCAACCTCCTTTCCTGAGGGTGGGACCCAAGAGGAGCGTGTCACTTATGATAAGTGGCGTGATGATGACTTAAAAGTTAGGTGATATATGCTTGCTTCGATGAATAATGAATTACAAAATAAGTATGAATCTATGGAAGATGCTAGGTCGATCATTTTTCACTTAAAGGAGTACTTTGATGAGAATGGTCGAACCTCTAGATATGAGATATCTAAGGCATTATACCGTATGAGGATGGCTGAAGGATCATCAGTTAATGATCATGCTTTGAAAATGATCTAGCAAATTGAAGAATTGGCTAGGCTAAATCTTGTTATGGACAACGAGTTAGCTGTGGATTTGATCCTCCAATCTTTACCCGATTCCTTCTCTGGTTTTGTCCAAAACTTCCACATGCATAAGATGGAGAAAACTCTCGCTGAGTTACATCCCATGCTGGTAGTTTATGAGAAGGAAATGCACAACACGAGACCAAATGTAGTGGCTATGGCTAAGGCTTCTTCTTCAAAGGGTAAGACTATTTTAAAGAAAAATAAATGGAAGAGGCCTGCCAAACCTGTTGTGCAACCAAAACCCAAGATTGATAAAGGGAAATGTCATTACTGTGGTGTCAAGGGGCACTAGAGGAGGAACTGTAGGAAGTACCTCGCGAGCTTGAAGGTCAAGCCCAAGGACCAACCTTATGAAGGTATGGTGTCTATGCTTATTGAAACTAATCTTATGGTTAGTGTTGAATCTAGCTTATGGGTTCTAGATTCTGCTGCAACTTCACATATTTGTATGTCTTTGCAAAATCTGGAAATAAGCAGGATGCTAGGGCGAAATGAGATTGTCCTAACATTTGCCAATGGAGCAAGAGTTGCTGCATTAGCTGTAGGGACTTTTCGTTTATGTTTGCCTTCTGGACATGTAATGGTTTTAAAGAACTGTTTGCATTATAAGAATGCTGTTAGGAACATCATCTCTATACCTCGTTTGGGTAAAGAGAATTATGAATTTTCTTTTGCAGATGATGTATGTTCTATTTATCATAATAGAAGATGTGTTGGTTCTAGCTCATTAACCAATAATCTTTATACCATTACAATGTTCGGTAATGCGATTACCGATGTCAATAAGCAAAATAGAATTGATATAAATGCCATAACTAATAAACGCCCTAGAGATGGTCCAAATAAAAAGTATGTTTGGCATCTCCGATTAGGTCATATTGGAGAAGACAGAATTAACAAGTTGAGTAATGATGGGTATATTGATTCATCAAATTTTGAGTCATACTCGACTTGTGAGGCATGTCTTCTAGGAAAAATGACCAAAGCGCCATTTGTGGGACAAAGTGCGCGAGCGCCGACATATTAGGATTAATACATACAGATGTATGTGGACCAATTAATGAAACTGCTAGAGGTGGTTATAATTACTTCATTACCTTCACCGATGATCAGTCACGGTATGGTTATTTATACCTCATGAAGTATAAATCTGAATCCTTTGAAAAGTTCAAGGAATTCAAGGCTGAAGTTGAGAAACAAACAGGAAAATGTATTAAGGCTCTTCGATCAGATCGAGGAGGTGAATACCTTAGTACTGAATTCTTGGACTATCTTAAAGAGAATGACATTTTATCACAATGGACACCTCCTGGAACTCCAGAACATAATGGTGTATCTGAACGTAGAAATCGTACTTTATCAGATATGGTGCGATCTATGATGAGTTACACCGATTTGCCAATATCCCTTTGGGGATATGCCCTTGAGACAGCTGTATATATACGAACGTAGTGCCATCCAAATCTGTTCCAACTACGCCCTATGAGATATGGCATTGTAGGAAACCTAGTCTGAATCATATTAAGATTTGGGGTTGTCCAGCTTTCGTGAAAAAGCTGAAAATGGACAAATTGGAGGCAAGATCTGAACAAGGTCGCTTCATTGGATATCCAAAGGAAACTCTTGGATATTATTTCTATTTTCATTCAGACCAAAGAATTTTGGTGAGCAAGCACGCTTCTTTTTTGGAGAATCAGTTCATCCAAGAAGGTGGTGCTGGGCGGAAAATAGTCTTACAAGAAGAAAATAACGAAGTACCAAACAATCGAGTTCAGATACCAATATCTGATTTAGTGGGAGCTTCTGATACACAACCTCTTAGGAGAAGTGCGAGAACGTCTCGCCCACCTGCTCGTTATAGACACTCGGTTGATCATATTGAACCTTTATTCATTGTGAATGATAGTGATCAACCTGGTGATCCTAAAACCTATGAGGAGGCGATGTCAGACATCGATTCTGGTAAATGGCTAGAAGCCATGAAATCTGAAATGGATTCAATGTATTCCAATGAGGTTTGGACCTTAATTGACCTACCTGATGGTATTATACCAATTGGCTGTAAATGGATCTTCAAGAGGAAGATGAATGCTGAAGGTCAAATTGGAACTTATAAAGCACAGCTGGTGGCGAAAGGATATCGTCAAAAAGAAGGAATTGATTATAACGAAACTTTCTCACCTGTGGCCATGCTAAAATCCATTCGGATTATGTTGGCTATAGCTGCACACCTTGATTATGAGATATTCCAAATGGATGTCAAAACGGCTTTTCTAAATGGTTTTCTCGATGAGGACATCTATATGGAACAACCACGGGGTTTTGAATCCAATAGTGAAAAACCGAAGGTGTGTAAGCTTAAGAGATCAATTTATGGACTCAAACAAGCCTCCAGAAGTTGGAAAATCCGTTTTGATGAGGTAGTCAAATCGTTTGGCTTCATAAAAAATCCGGATGAACCTTGTGTATACAAGAAGATCGTGGGAGTGCAATTGCATTTCTAGTTTTGTATGTCGATGATATACTCTTGATTGGGAATGATGTACCGATGATATCATCGATAAAACTATTCTTGTCACAGAAATTCTCCATGAAAGATTTAGGAGAGGCAACCTATATTTTAGGTATCAAGATCTATAGAGATAGATCAAGACGATTGATTGGCCTCTCACAGTCAACGTACATAGACAAAGTGTTAACACGTTTTAACATGCAATGTTCCAAGAAAGGATTATTGCCTTTTAGGCATGGGATCCATTCTAAGGAAATGTGTCCCAACACTCCTGAAGAAAGAGAGCAGATGGCGAAGATACCATATGCATCCGCTATTGGAAGCATAATGTATGCTATGCTATGTACTAGACCTGATATTGCGCATGCTGTAAGTATTACTAGCGAGATATCGTCTAATCCAGAGAAGAGCACTTTGGATAGTAGTCAAGAATATTCTTAAGTACTTACGAAGGACTAAAGATTTATTCTTGATATATGGAGAAGGAGAATTTAAAGTTGTAGCATATACCGATTCCGATTTTCAATCGGATCCTAATGATTATAAGTCTACATCTGGGTTTGTCTTTACATTCAATGGTGGCGCTGTTAGTTGGAAAAGTTCCAAACAAAGCATAACTGCTGATTCCACCACTGAGGCAGAGTATGTAGCTGCTTCTGAAGCAGCAAAGGAAGCTGCTTGGATGAAGAAGTTTATTTCTGAACTTGGAGTCGTTCCTTCAATTGAGCAACCAATTACATTGTTTTGTGACAACAATGGAGCGATAGCTCAAGCCAAGGAACCAAGGTCTCATCAAAAGTCCAAGCACATTGAGAGACGCTTCCATCTCATCAGAGAAATTGTTGGGAGAGGTGATATCACTTTGCAGAAAATTGCCTCAGTAGAAAACGTGGCAGATCCCTTCACTAAGGCCTTACCTCAGTCTTCTTTTGAAAGACATATTGACAAAATGGGTTTGAGGTACCAGACAAGTTGGCTTTAGTGCACGTGGATGATTGTTGGATGTATTCCCTAAAGCTGCTATGTAATAGTTACATATTAGGGATTTTAGTTGTATTTTCATTATTATTTAATTAATAGCAATGACGTATTCATTCATTTGTCCAATTATTTTATATTTATGAATGATTCCATAAGATCAGTTGCAACTAGACCTATTCTTGAGACGTCAGGAATATTTGTGATGGGTTCATAGTCAGACTGAATCTTTAAATTGTTCCCGGTCGATGGATTGTTAAGTGGATATTAATAATCCTGTTAGACCGGTGTGTTCATAACTTCACCATTAAGTATTGGATACTTAAGGGAATGATGAGTCACAAGTCATTAGGTATTGTGATACCTGAGTTAAGAACACAAGTGTTTGTATTAGACAAGTTCACTGAACGTGATTCATATGGAACGATTAGCGACATGGAAGTTTTTAGCGTGGTCAATGTCTAATTGTTCATGCTTTGATCTTGTGTAAATAATCCTTAGACTTGAGGCACAATGTTAACTGGTGTATCGAACAACTATGGTTCACAGGTGCACGTAATGCCGGGTCGTTGATCCGTCTTTGTACCTGATGGTCATAATTTGTTCATATACGCAGTTGCATGTGTGTGCAATATGGAATTTGTCTCCTTGTCACATGCAAGGTATAATAATGATGTCCTATGCAATCTAATTGTGACACTGCATTGAAATCCTCGGCTAGGGTTGTAATCGAGAATAAATTATTTATGTCTCGAATAAAATGCATGTCAATTAGATTTGTGCATACAATCAAATTGGTGACTTGACAAATATTCCATGGTCTTTGTTTGATCGGGACATAGTAAGACAGAGGGATTGAATTACACTGTAGCCAAAGCTGACAGGTTCATTATGTTCTTAAAGTATTCACACTATCTAGGTAGTCATGACATATTGCTAGATGTCAATCATGGCTTGTAGAACCCAAAGATTAATCGGGACAATTAATTCTATTGGGAGTACTAATGTGTTAGTACAAGTCCTACTACCAGCTTAGTGATGAACCTAGGGATGTCACACACCATAAACAATAAGGATGACATGGAACAAGAGAGAAATATTGTTGCAAATGTGTTTGCAATTACTACAATCGAATTGAGTCGATTTGAAATTAAATTAAATGAGATTTAATTTAATTTGTATTACGATCACAAGCCTTCTTGCATATGATGCACTTGCATGCCCAAAGTGGATACATGTTAATGTATTCCATTTGTACATACAAAGATTATGTTCTTTTTGTGGCTTTAGTGCAAGTGGGAGATTGTTGGATGTATGCCCTAAAGCATTCGAGAAAAACCGTCCAATAATTGCCGCAATTAAATGGATTAAATTGTTGTTCTAATTGCCGCAATTAAAGGGATTAAATTGTTGTTCCCATGATCAGCAACCGTTGTTGATCCGAGAAAAACCGTCTGATAATTGCAACAATTAAAGGGATTAAAATCGAGAGCAATTCAACGGTTTTATATTTATTGTCTTCGCAAGAAAGATAAAAATGCATACGGTGTGTGTGGATGAGTTCCAAGAGTGACGCAAGAAAGAAAAGGGTTTTCTCTCTTCCGGGCCGTGACTATAATATATAGATAATAAGACGGATTGTCTCCATGGGATTGCTAGCACAATCATAGTGGTGAATATCCAAAAGTTCTCTCTTCCGTTCGACGTCCATTGTTGGTGTGTCTGAACTAGAGGTCCGACGCTTGTGGGGCTCTGAATTCCTTTGAGTTTGTGGAACATCTGAACCAGTGTTTTCGTGGGCCCCCGATAGACCAAGGGCGCGCTTCGAGAGGTAATTCGTTTAACTCACTTTTATATATTCGATTTTTTATTAAAACGCACGAACAACGCCTTAGGAGAGTCATGTATAAGATATATCATATTTGTTTCCGCTGCGTTCTGTTGTTAATTTTATCTATACATGATTCATGAAAACCCCAACACAAAGATGGCTCAGACTTTGAAATTATAAATTCTACGCTCTGTTTTTTATTTGCTCATCAATCCGTGATCTCCTTAAATACTCCTCCATTTCCAAACTATCCATTGGACAGTATATTGAGGATCGTCTTCCAATCTATCCAATTGACAAATCTGTATCTAGAAGATTTGATAGCCATTGAGTGACAAAAGTAGAATCCCAAATTGATTCTGATCGCCCATACAAACAGAATCTTGGTTTCTATAAGTAAAGCTTCTTCAAATTGAAAGTTCTTGTCTTCATGATCTAATTGTCAATCAATTAGATTGAGTTAATCAAATCTATCTTGATGTAAAATCCAAATCAGTTCACTAGCCGTTATACATCCTGTAATAAACCAAGGCTTTGAAGAATTGAAGATAAACTTGAATCTGTCTTCATCTTCATTCTTCATCGCGTTTAGTCTGGAATTCGTCAGTGTGGGCAGACTTTGAATCTAAAGTCTGGTGGTCTTCAGACTTTGATGGTAGAGTTTGGAAATCTTTAGACAAGACTTTACAATCTGAACAGATTTAGCTTTAAGGTCTGGACACAGTCTGAATAAGTTCAAGTTCAGTATAGAGTCTGTCTTCTGATTCTTCCAAGTATAGACTTTGATAATATCATTTACATGTTCTATCATCCGCGTAGTCTGTTACTCAACAATTAAACACGTTAGTAGCCTTTGATTTATTTTGTCATCTTCAAAACATCATAATGGATTTCCCTAACAGTCATCTGCACTAACGGTGGAGGACAACATCCCAAAATGAAGTAGAAATTGGTTGAGCGCGCACAATCTCTGAATGCAGCATGTGTGGATTAATTTGATTAAATTGTTCTGGGACCCAACTCTGAACACAACGATCCAGATTCAAAATTCTTTAGTTCCAATTAAAAGCAAACTAGGTTACGTGGCCTTGCTCTGGCCTGTATTAACTGTAGCACTTCCAGCTATATTTAAATTCGCATCCTGTGATGCAGTAGCGACTGATTTGTCAAATAAGCTGCGGTTATGGCTTAAACCGATTAACTCATAATGAGTATGGTAACTTTCATGGGAACCTCTATAAGGTCTATTCTATTTTCTTATCCTTCGTTATGAACGGTTAAGGCAAAGATTTTTTCATGGAATTTTGTTAGACCGCCGTGGAAACGTGCTTTGCCCAGGTGGCATTGAGAGTTGAGATTCAAGGCATACTCGTTACGTAGACGCACGCAATAATCCAATTATGCTTCTAGAAAGAAATCTTTCCACTTGCAGTCTGCCTTATAAATGTTCAAGTTTCATACCCATAAATCTTTTTACCTGCCCAAGTTTTTTTTTGTTAATTCACCAGCTTTTAGGCGGAGTTGTTGATGTTGAGTATGGATTCTCCATTCCAATTTGCATACAACTGGGGAGACGAAGGGAATGTTTTACGAGAAATTAGCTGTGTGAAAATATATTCCCCATTTTTGTCCTTGAGTACTGTTTAGGAGAATAAATTGTGAAAATGTTTTCATGATTGATAAAAATTTTATATTTTCAACTCTAAGTACAGAATTGCTTTTAGTAAATACAATGTAGGCCTTGCCTAGCCAAAAAAAAAATATATATATATATATATGATGAAATTCTGTGTAAATACTCGAATTTTTTTTTTGATCGATCCTACGCTATTCCTATTCTAACACTCACCCTCAGACTTTCGCCTTGCCTCCTTGTAGGGTATGAAAGTCGAAACCTACTCCTGAAACTACAGCGTCCCCACCCTAACCCCCTAAGAAGGTGGGGATTCGAACCCCTCACCTCCCCTTTTAAGTTGGAAGTGTGGAAACACCACCAGGTGGTTCTCGAATTAGTTGGATAATATCCTTTTAACATGTTCAAGTCAATTTTCAAAATAAGAGGCTTCTTATCCTCCATTAAAGGCTACTGTACAGATGGAAGTATGGACTGAAAGCCAAGGTTTTGAATATGCAAAGTCACTGTTGTTTTATGCCTCGAGTTTTCGCTGGAAAAGAGGAAATAAAATTTAAAATAAAGAAGATGGGCACATGCATAAAAACAGAATTTGTTTTTTAGGCGTGTTCTTATCTTCTGCAGAGAAGCCGCCCAAAGGAAGTCCACCAAGAGAGGAAACTTGCACGTGAAATTGATAGAAGTGGGCCCAGGTCTCTCCTTGCTTTTACGTGAAATCCCTCTGAAGTCAAAATAGGAAAGTGGTGCACCCCCACACACGTATAAAAGCATTAGTTTTAGGTCTTTGTTTCTTCTTCGCAAAAAGAGAGCCGCCAAAGCCAGAAGGAAAGAAACCTTGAAGCCGTACATGATTCTTTGAAGCCGCAAGTCGCGCAAAGCTTTGAAGAGATACGCGAAGTTATACGTAGCGTGTATTGTGCCGGAGCTTGAACGCGCGTCAGTTTTTGTGCCGTGAGTTTATATCTCCAACTAAGTTGTTTATTTATAGACACTTTGGGTTTGGGATTAAATCTAGATGTGGGAAACAATTGAGCGTTTAAGTGATTGTAAACTCTGATACTCCGATTATAGTGGATTATTTGCTGCTGGCTCTCCCCGTGGACGTAGATACCGATACTCGGACCGAATCACGTAAATTCCTGGTGTCCTTATTTTTCTTGTTTACTTTTCTCTGGCCATTTCTCGTTGACGTAAATTATAAGATCCTGTCGTTTCCACGTATTATATCCCAATAGTCACCATCTAATTTCTAAATGAACCCTGCGAATCAAAAACCATTTACAAACTGATTGCCTGGTCAAAGAATTAAGTTAATCTTTCTTCCATTCAGGTGCCCAATCCATCTCTTGACAACAATTGAAGCAATCTTACAAATTAGTTATCCCGTGCAGGAGGGGAAAGGGGAGGGAGGATCAATCCCCGTCGCTTACTTTAAGTATTTTACACCTACTATGAGTTATTCTTATTCCAAGAAGGTCATCATTCTGCACCACTCGAGACCCATTGTTTGGAAGGAGGCGAGCCCATCACTATTGAACTCAAAAAGGTACCAAAGGCTTATAGCCAATCACACGTAACAAGATACACGCACTACCACCACAAATGGCTTCGATCTCGTGACCCCCCATTTGTGGAATATCGGCCCATAACATTAAGTCACCATCACCGGCAAATAGGTTAACTTGATTATAAGAGTTACTCAGTGGGGAAAAAAAAGTAACCAAAAGGTTCACTAACTTAGTAGGAAAGTGAATTGTCCCGGTTCTTGTCTTGTTTATTCATTTTTGGTTGTTGTCGCGTGGGTATGCTATTATTTTGTTTGTCTGATCACTCTTGCTATTGTTTATTGTGCATGCAAGATAAATTTTTATGATTAATTGATTGTCCCGTTCCAGATTTATTAATATTTTTATATTCATCTCATGCCAGTTGTTATTCGACATGTTGAAGAGTGTCCGATACTCATGACGGCATGATTGAAATTGTGTTGATGTATGATGGGGACAAGCGAAAGTCAGGGAATTAAAGGAAAAGTATGGGGCTTTCACTTTGTTTTTTAATACATATTTTTTATTAATATGACCGAATCATTATGGAGTGAGCAGTATTTTCAACATACGCATTAAGTATTATTTGAAGCAACAAATTCTCAAATAGCACCTAGACCGGAAAAAGGAAAAATCCCTACTTTCTCACGTTTTGTACGATAGCAGAAGCTTATTTACATAGAAGGACGAGGGACGAACTACGAATTTCCACTAATTAGTCTCTTCAACTAATTTACTCCTCATGATTCCGATGTTTTTCTCTCTCGACGCTGTCGAGCTTTCTGTCTACCGTAATGGTAGTTTTTTCATTTTACTCTCACTAAACCCAAATCATCTACTCCTCGTCTTGCCTTCAGCCTAGGTGCTGGTCTGGGTTTCGCCTCTTCGCCCTGTTTGCGATAAGTGGATTTTCAATCTATTTCCTTCCCCTTGTGGTTTTCTCGCCGTTCCGCCTGGATCAGCTTCCTCGATGGCCCACAGTCTTTGAGTTTTGGGTTCATCGGAGCTTTGCATGTAAGAGATCCTATTCGCTTCTTAGTTGCTTTCTGCAGTTTGTGAAGTTTTCTCTCTTTTGCGGACTCTGCATGTCGATTTATGGCCTCATATGTTGTAATCTCATCTGCATCGGAGCTTGATTTATAAGGGTGCTTGTGTCTTGGCCTTCTTCGCATGGCTTCCTCTAATCCTCATAGTATACCTGGGAGTCCAGATATCTCATGTAATAACCTGTACGAGGATGCTCGCATTACTGCTCTCAGTAAACGTCTGGGTCGGCTCTGGTCCGAACAGAACATTGAAGTTTGGGAGGATGCGCCTTCGCCTGCAGCTTTGGCGAAATGTAGACTCATTCTGGTGGGTAAACTTCTTACTAACTCCTCAGTTAATTTGCCGGCTTTCCAAACTACTATGAAACGTGCTTGGAGAACAGACAATGTTGATATTACGCAGCATGATGGGGGTTTATTTGTTATCAAATTTAAACATGAGACTGAGAAGAATGGAGTCCTCACCACTGGCCCTTGGCTATTTGGAGGTATCCTGGTAATCCTTCGCCCTTGGTAATACAACACTCCATTGCACTGTTATGATTTCTCTTCTTGTGCTTGTTGGGTTCAAATTGTTGGACTCCCACTGGAACGCTGCATAGAGGAAATGATCAGTAAAGCAGTTAGAAGGGTTGGCCGAGTCCTAGAAATCAAAATTGATAATGGCACCGGGACCTCTCTTCGTGCTGGTAGAGCAAGAATTGAAATTAATCTTCAAGAACCCCTCCAACCAAGCCAATTCATAAGAGTTGATAGCAGAAACATCTGGCTTGATTTTCGCTATGAGCGACTTTACCACTTTTGTTACTCATGCGGTAGGCTTGGACACCACGCCTCAACCTACAAAGAATTTGAATATGATGAATAGAAACTGAACAACAGAGATAATTTATATTTCGGCCAGTGGCTAAGAGCCGAGGTCAGAGAGTTCAGTCCCTTCTGGCATGCTTTTTACTCCTCATCTAGTCCACCCCCTGAAGCTGAGGAAGCTGTTCCTAAGACACATGTTAATCCCTCTACTGATGTACCTCCAACCCTTGTGTCAAATAGTAAAGGGAAGGAGATCGTGCCAATGCCTGATAGTCCCCCGTTACAAATGTCAGAACATATGGAAGTGAGAGCTCATGCTGAGCGGTAGATGGTGCCTGCTAAGGAATTTCTTCCGCTACCTGTTCCATACTCAGACTCTGGAATGGGGGAAGGCTCTTGCGTCTCTGGTAAGTCAAAAAAAGCAAAGAGTCATAAGCTCAGCATTAAAGCTGGGCCAATCAAGAAATTGAAACGCCCTCACCTGTTGCGTGAGGGGCTGGATGAATCGATCTTGCTGGACACCCAATCTTTGAGGCTGGGGAAGTGGATTCCTGGGCTATGGTGGTTGGCCCTAAAAAGCCACCGATGGACAAATGAAATTAATAAGTTGGAACTGTCGGGGGTTGGGGAATCCCCTGACAGTTCAAGCTCTTAGGGTGTTGGTGAATAGTGAAAAACCCGACATCCTTTTTTTGATGGAAACGAAGAATAGAGGTGCGGTGCTTACCAGTTTGCAAAAGAAACTCAAGTTTCCCTTCTATTTTTTGCAAGATCCGGATGGCCTTGCTGGAGGTCTGGCTATTTTCTGGTAGGACTCCATGAACTTGTCTCTAGTTAATCAATCCGCCTCTTTTTTTGACCTTCAGTGCAACTTGAAGGAGAGTGTAATCATATGCATCTAACGTGTCTCCATGCGCCGGTTTTTTTCTCTCTTCGGCTTCAGTTCTGGGATCAACTGAGAATTATCAACTCCCAT
The DNA here is from genome assembly GCA_014182555.1 of Eucalyptus erythrocorys. Lineage (NCBI taxonomy): Eukaryota > Viridiplantae > Streptophyta > Magnoliopsida > Myrtales > Myrtaceae > Eucalyptus > Eucalyptus erythrocorys. Next base: position 13,927,750 of record CM024598.1, on the reverse strand, counting down.
AACACGTTACCTTGGCTGTGAATTGGAGATTTCAATGAGGTAATGTATCCTTGGGAAAAACAAGGTAGATGACCAGTGAATCACCAGAGAATGCTTACATTTAGAGAACTGGTCAGTGAATCCTCTCTTCTGGATCTAGACAGTAAGGGTTGCTCTTTTACCTGGTGCAATAACAGAGCAGATGAAGAGTTAGTAAAAGAACGTCTAGACCGAGCACTCTGTAATTTATCTTGGCGCCTCACCTTTCCTGTAGCGGAGGTTTTTGCGCTTCCAGCTGTCGGATCGGATCATAGTCCTCTGGTGCTCCATAGTTCTCCTACCCGTCTGAGGTGCCCTAGGCTCTTTACTTTTGAATTTTTTTGGCTGCAGACCCTGAATGTCAATCAATTATATTAGATGAGCTAGCTAAATCCCAGTTGCATCCCTTCACCTTAACTCAAAAATTACAACTTATCTCAGCAGCCCTTTCTCAGTGGAGTAAAGTCAAATTCTCCAATGCCAATCGCAGAATATCTTAGCTACACCAGCAACTCCAAAACCTGACAAATAGAAGGATTAGTCAATCTGATAAAACTCGTATGGAAGATATAAAAAAATCAGATTCACAAGCTTTGGACTCAAGAGGATCAATACTAGGCAATGCGCTCTCGCATTCAGTGGCTGAAGTGAGGAGATAAAAACTCCAAATTCTTCCACGCGTCTACAATCCAGCGACGCCTCGGAATAGAATCAGTATGTTGTTAAATCAAAACAACCAATGGATCAAAGATGAAAAAGCTCTACAGCAGATGACTCATTGTTACTTTCAAAATCTTTACACCTCTGCCGGGCAGCGCAACTTCGAACCTTTCTTAAATCAATGTCCAACCGTTGTCACTGCTGTAATGAATCAACAAGTAATGGTTCAGGTTACCCCCGAAGAAGTGCAGAAAGCTGTTTTTTAGCTAGGGGCTTCGAAAGCGCCAGGCCCTAATAGCTTAAATGGCCAATTTTATCAGTACCACTGGGATATTTTAAAGGATGAAGTATTTACCTTAGTGAAAGCTTTCTTTGACTCTGGAGTGTTGGATCCTTCTATCAACAGAACATATATCACGTTGATTCCGAAGATCTCCCATCCTGAAAGATTGGATCAATTCAGACCGATTAGTCTTTGTAATTTCCAATACAAAATCATATCCAAAATATTAGCTAACAGACTAAAGCCACTCTTACCGGATCTCATCTCTGAAGAGCAAAGTGCCTTTGTTGGTGGCCGTCAAATCCAGGATAATATTTTAGTGGTGCAGAAAGTTCTACATCACCTGAGAACACGCAAAAGGAAAAGGAAGTTTCAGGGGGTCCTTAAACTAGATATGAAAAAGGCGTACGATCGCGTTGAGTGGGACTTCCTTCAGGCTTATCTTCATCAACTTGAGTTTCATGCAGATTGGATTTCAAGGGTTATGCAGTGTGTCAGGACTGCAACTCTTTGTATTAAGTTTAACGGCCAACCTCTCCAGCATTTTTCGATGTCGAGGGGTCTTAGACAAGGAGACCCACTCTCTCCCTATTTATTCATTCTAGTGGCAAATGCGTTATCGACTCTAATTCATCAAGCTGTGGATATGGGGAATATTAAAGGAATCCAACTTACTCGGAGTTGTCCTAAGCTCTCTCATCTTTTTCGCTGACGATGCCATCTTCTTCTTTGAAGGGAAGCTCCTCGAATGCCAGAACTTGTCAAACATTTTAAATCAATATTATCAAGTTTCGGGACAGGAAATCAATCGAAATAAATCAGGCATTTACTTAAGTTATGGCTGTCCAACACCTCTTCAGGAGTATCTAGCAAGCGAATTCAGAGTTCCGGTGATGTCGAGGTTAGGGAAATACCTGGGGATATCCTCCGATTGGGGCAGGTCAAAGAAAGAGCTATTTTCCTGGATTTTAGCAAAAGTACATGCAAAAATGGATGGCTGGAAAGAAAAGCTATTTTCAAAAGGGGGTAAGGAAGTCTTAATTAAAGTGGTAGTGCAAGCTGTGCCTCAATACGCAATGTCTATTTTTAAAATTCCAAAGTCTATTTGCATAGCTATTGAGAGGAAAATATCAAACTTTTGGTGGCAGACTCAAAGTGAAAAAACAGGCATGCATTGGAAGAATTGGGACTCTTTGAAGAGATGCAAAGATGCAGGAGGACTCGGCTTTCGAGATCTAGTTACTTTCAATAAAGCCCTTCTTGCTAAACAAGCGTGGTGATTGACTCAACAGCCTAATTCCTTATGGACTCGAGTCTTTCAAGGGATTTATTTCCCTTCAAAAGACTTCTGGCATGCTGAAAGAGGAGCCAGGCCCTCTTAGGGATGGCAAAGCATCCTTTTTGGCCGAGACTCTATATCTCGCAATTTATGTTGGTCTATGGGAAATGGCAAGCAGATCCGTATTAGAGAAGACAAATGGCTCCCTATGGGTATCATAGGTGGCCCTGCTTTGCAAAATGAACCTACCATGGTAGCAGACTTTATCAATCCAGAATAGCAAACTTGGAACATTTCCTTACTTAAAAACAGCTTTGATGACCGAATTGTTAATGAGATTCTACGAATCCAGGTACGTCCTCAATTTGCAAAAGATTCTATAATATGGACAGGGAGATAGAATGGCATCTATTCAGTTAAAAGTGGGTATAATTACATTCGAGAATGGGATCATACCTTAGATGAACAACAGGCGTCTACCTCATTTGCTCTTCCCAGGCGCTTTTGGAATGAGTTATGGAAATTGCCAACGAGCCCTAAATTGCGAATTTTTCTATGGTCTCTTTGCCATAATGCCATTGCAACAGGGGAAAACTTGTATAATCATCATATCTTACCAGATCCTGTATGTAGATTATGCCTAACTTGTGGTGGCAACCCCATGATCGAATCTACTGAACACCTGTTCCTCCACTGTCCTTGGACTACAGCGGTTTGGTCCCATCCTCAGATTCACCTGAATATGCGAAATTTTCAGTCCAACAGATTTGATGCCTGGCTTTATCATATTATGGAAAGGAGAAATGGAGTACCTGATTCGGCCACTGTTGCTGCGGTCCTTTGGTTTATTTGGAAGGCTAGAAACGGTTTTGTGTTTCGGCATCGGAGTCCCAACCCTGATCAGGTGGTTTTCAATGCCGTAGCCTTTGCCCGCTGTTATAAGACCTGCTCAATGGAGTCCCTACACATTCAGAAGCACCATCATCAGTCTTTAAATCCTTGGACCCCAAATCAACCACAGCTTCCGCCAGCTTTTTTGGCGTCGGCCAGATCTGCAATCCCCCCAGTCAATCCGGATCAGCAGCGCTTACCTCAACTTCCCTCTATGCACGTAGGTTAGCATCCTCCAAATAAAGGTTTTTTGAAAGTTAATGTTGACGGAGCCTACCACTCTAGCTCCTTGGAAGGCTCGGTGGCTGGGGTTTGCAGAGACTACACAGGACGTTTAGTCGATGGTTTTTCCCAAATCATCAGCGTCTCTTCTGCAATCCAAACAGAGATTCAAGCAGTTATTTCGGCTCTCAGGTTCCTCATTCAATCAGGGCGTTCATCAACTCACCTTATTGTTGAATCCGACTGTCTTCAGCTGGTTGAGGCGATCCACGATCCAGTTCGCATCCCCTGGCATTCTCGTTCGCTGTTTATGGAGGCGGCAGCTTTGATACGCCTCTTCCAAACCCTACATTTGCGCTTCTGTCGAAGAGAGGAAAATGCTGTAGCGGACTAGGCCGCCCGCGCACATGGGCTTTGGATTCTTCCTTCGAATTGGCCTACTTCCCCCCCTCCTTTCCTTTTATCTCTTTTATGTACTGACGCTTTGAACTGTTGTTTCCCTCTCGCTAGTTAATGTTATTTCAAGCTTTTTCCGACCAAAAAAAAAAAAACTAATTCACTCCTCAAAATTTATTTTGTCATCGAATCGTAAACATTCACAACATGCATCAATTTGCCAAAATTCTTCTAGATAGAGCCTTTATAGATTAGAATGTAGTGTGGACAGATAGGAGGATGACAACGATGAGAAAATATCCGAACGAAGTATTATATCTCCAACACATGCAAATTAGGGGCAAAAAAACAATGTGCAGTCAATCGGGGGAACATATAATCCATCCAAGCCTAGTCAAAACATAAAAAGATAACCCAAGGCTTCCTCACCGTTTTCACAACTTTCCTCTTCTTTCTAGATGCTAAAATCCAGTGCTAAAATTATTTCTAAAACAGAACTTTCAATTTGCATTTTAGATTTTTTTCACTACATCTTTTTTGAAATTGAAAATCCAATTTGACATTGGCGGACATATGTAATGTTTTATTTCCTATAGTGACATATCAATTTCATTTACCTGAAAAATTATAAATAGCTGGTTACGCAAGTTATGTAACCAAAATTCCACTTATCAGTATCTAAAACACCATTAATATGGATAGCTGCAAGTAACTAGTTAACTTCTCATATCTAGAGGCATCAAAGAAAATCTACGAATATGCATAACCGGCTCGGTGGATAGTTATTAATGGTTGGAGGAGGATCCAGGTTCCAAAATTTCAAAACCATGAGTACATACTAAATTCTAAAGTTTGAGGTCTTTTCTATCATGTGCCCAATCTGTACCTCATACCGTGTGCCCTATACAATATTTAACATAAGTATATATGTGTATAAGGGTGACAATTCGTATGCATAAGTCATGTTTGTGTCATGTCAACTTTAGGGTTTACTAAAACTAGGTTAACCCAAACATGAACCCTTTCCTAACTAGGTCATAAAAGCTCGGCCGGAGCATGACACGCACAACCCATTCAATTAAAATGGGTTAAATGGGGTCACTTTAAATTGAAATGCGACACAACCACCCAAATAGTATCTTTGTGATGAAATTTTAACTTTTAAAATTCCCGTCCATGGTTGAGTCATGTTATCTCATCTTGTTGTGTTCAAAATTGTTTCCTCGATGTATGCATTAAAGAATTGATCATTTTCTCTTTTCTTTGTTCAAATATGTGAATGATAGAAGAACGCATATTAATATTGTATCATACTTTCCTGTTATTGTCTTAGGATTATGTCACAATTAGATTGAGAGCATACCTTATTATGAATTTACTTGTACTCATGGAAATTATATAGATGCACTGTGAAGACCAGCAAATCAAACATATCGACTGTGACATCCAGAATTTTCGGTATTGTTTTCTATTGAATTAATCGGGCATTTCATTGACGCGTCTATAGGGTTGTTCTCAAAGCTGATCACTCTCGAGATAACTAGATTAGCTGGATAAGCCATTAAGAAATTTTAAGACAATAGACTTGAGAATTCGACCAGGAATAGGCTTCTCGATCGTGCTCATCTTTAAAGGTTATTACGGCACAGTTAAAAATCGAATTGAGATTAGAGATAGGTCGGTTTGACTGAGATGTGTGGCTGATCGTGGGTGACTTCACTAAATTGGAAAATTCTCGTCGATCGGTAATAATTTGATTTTTCTGTCGTTTTGGTACCCTGTGTCTGTAATCGAGCCCTTGGGATTTTCACGATAATCGGGAGTTGCTATTGTGTCGAGTGGGTTCAATGTGGCTCGAAGAAAATCAACCACGGGTCAATTGCCCTAAAAAGTTCTGAAAACTACCCAGTAGTCTAGGTCACACTAAAAGCGCACCAGAGTGAAATTAACCGTCAATTTGAGTCCGATTTTAGAAATTGAAAGTTCTATGGTGTCACGAGCTATTTTAGGAATGCCAACTCAGCCTCAGAAGATTTTTCAGAGATTCAGGGATGTTTACGGAAAACCGTTTTAGGCGTCGCGGAATTTTTGCGAAAATTCAAATTGGCTAAATTGATGAAAAATTGGACTTTCAGGTCGAGCCTTTGTGTGTCGGGGATTTATAGAAAATCATTTGGGATTTTTCTACATTGAAATTGGATCTCAATTTGGGAAATTAAGTAAGGAAATTGAATTTAATTGGTGAAATTTGGAATTGGAATAAGGCTAAAAATGGGACTTTAATTTGGATAATTTAGTGAATATTAATGCAAGAAAGAATTTGGGAACATTGAGATAAGTTAAGGGTTAATTGGGGTACCAAGCATTCAATGCTTTGGCTAAGAATTTGGATTTTTTTGTCTCTCTCTCATCAAGTCTTCACGTGCAAGCTGGCACGACCCATCTCCTTCAGTCTTTATTTTACTTTTCAATTTTCCTTCAAGTTGAATCACCGAGCAAGCTACTTCTCTCCGTGGGATTTCTCTCTCTGCCTTCGCCGCTTGCAACCTCCACCGAAGCACCAATTTCCACTATCTGTTTGTCTTCTTACTGATTGCTGACCAAAGATCTTCGACCCCAGCAGCTTCTCTTCTTTTGTGGACCGAGGTTCCCAGCAAATGCTCCCTTCTCCACTAAGTTCAGTCAGCCACCGAAGCCAGCAAGCTGTAGCTCTCTCCGTCCGTTGCCACCTGCCAATTTCTTGGCTTCCCTCGGTCAACAACAACAGCAACCGAAGCTGCTTCTCCTCATTACTGCGCCCATCGACCTAGCGAAGCCACGAATCCCACCGTCTTAGCCAGCTGCTTCCTTTTCATGGCCTGCGTTTCGTTCATGCGTGACATCAGCCATGTAGCCAGCTCGTGGATTAGCCAGCAAAGCCAGAAGCCCACCGTCCACGAAGCAGACCGAGAATTCCAGCAGTGGCGTCCCATTGAATCAGTCCAGCGAGGACCAAGCCCACGGATTCTCCTCCATTTCCATCGCAACTCATCTTGGGCTTTCTTGTTCAGCCCACAACTAGTGGATGCCAGCCCAGTAGTTGGGTCATTTGAAGCCCTCTCGAACAGCCAAGTTCAGTCCAGCTTGCAATTTGCTCAGCCCAATCCAACAACTCTTCAAGTTAGCCCAAATTCAGCAAAGGCAAGCCCAAGTTCAGTTTGTTTTCAGCCCAGAGTTTCTTCGGGCTTGCGAAGTTCTTGGCCAGGCCCAAGTTCGGCTGCCATTGCGTTGTCGTCGCAGTGTCCCAATCTTCACTTTGTACAAGTGAGTTTTACTCACTAATACTTTCTTAGTAGACTAAATATGCCTAAGGGTTGATTAGATTTAATTAATTACAATTAGGTGGATAGATTAGATTAAAATAATTAAACTAGAGACTTATTAATGCATGTTAGTTAAATTGATTGTGCAATTAGCAAGTAGACATGTCCTATTAATTATTGAATGTCTATCGGGATTTTTCCCGACCCGTTTCGAGCTCCATTTAGGAAATTCGAGCCTAAATTGGATTGATTATAATTATTTATTAATTATTTATTAAATTTTAATATTTATTTATTTATTTATTTATTTTCCGGAAATTCACCCGAGATGGCTAGTGACCAAAATTTTGTGCTAATCGTCGTGGTGCAGTCCGCTTATTTATTTGAGCCCTAAGTTGTGCTAAATTGATTTAATTATATATTTTATGATTTATTCCTAAATGAATTGATTTATGGTAATTGATTGGCAATTACCGTACGTCGATTCATAGTGCCAAGAATATGTTTATGGGCTGTTGAAAATGGTGGGAAATTTTAAAGCAAAAACATGGTATTTTGGTTAAGGTTGGCCGTGTCCCCATACACGTGTATTTTATCAAATATGATAAAGAAATTGGCAAATTGATTGAATGATCAGAATAGTATAATATATCATCCTACGGGCTCTGATATGTTAGCTTAGCGAGAGCAGTATACCGGTATACTATATCGGCCTACAAGCGATATGTCAGCTTAGCGCGAGCAGTACACTTTATCAACTTAGAGTGAGTATCAGGGGTATACTATATCAGCCCACAGACGATATGTCAACTTAGCGAGAGCAATATACCTTTACCTTATCAGCTTAGTGCGAGCTATACTATCTATTACCAACTTAGAGTGAACAGCCCTAATATGAACAGGCTTATAGATAGTATATGATGCGCCGACCAAGAAGGGGTCGGGATGACATGTAATCGACTAAGTCAATTGAACAACGATTTGATCCAATGATTGTGAGTTGATTGATTGTTTAATGAAACACATGAGGCATATGTCTATAACCCTGAATTGCAGGTTGAGACTGATGCCTAGGTAAGTCTTCTGACTTGTGCTATGCTTTTAGACAACCTTGTGGTGTATTGGTTCCCTAATCGAGTTTTAGGGGGTAGAACTCGCTGAGACATAGTCTCATTGGTTGCTGTAAAACCAAATTCAAGCCCTTAGATGGCAACAGCAGGACCTCTACCTCCCTCTCCTCCTGAAGAGTCTGGCATTCTAGAGAACATCTCCAAGTAGGCCACCCATTTCCACATCCACCCTGATCCCGAAGGATTATAGTATGTGTCAATTGAGTCGACTGTTTGGGTTGATGTGGGCAGAGACGATATGGTGCCTTATGAGTATCGATCCTGGTATCGCTACTATTTTGATGGGAGACAGGTAGGTTGTGACGGCCCTAGCGGCGGTGTGCGGGGAGGAGGGATGGCGGTGCGTCCGCGCCTCAGTCCCCGGACATGCGCAAGGAAGGGGTCCCTGTCCCACATCGCCTAGGGAGGGACGTCTTGGGCTAGTTTATAATGGCTTGGGCCCCTCTAACCTGTGTGACTCGTTTTAAATCCGTGATGACTCAGTATCCAAAGCGGATAATATTACACAGTGGGGCCCGAGTCGTTACAAATGGTATCAGAGCCGACTCCCGATCACGTGTGGGGCCACAGCGAGGGCGCTGTGCTCCCAAGGAGGGGAGAGTGTGACGGCCCGAGTGGTGGTGCGCGGGGAGGAGGGATGGCGGTGCATCCGCACCTCAGTCCCCAGACGTGCGCAAGGAAGGGGTCCCTGTCCCACATCACCTAGGAAGGGAGGTCTAGACCACGTGTTGGGCCACAGCAAGGGCGCTGTGCTCCCAAGGAGAGGAGAGTGTGACGGCCCGAGCAGCGGTGCGCGGGGAGGAGGGATGGCGATGCGTCCGCGCCTCGGTCCTCGGACATGCGCAAGGAAGGGGTCCCTGTCCCACATCGCCTAGGGAGGGAGGTCTTGGGCCAGTTTATAATGGCTTGGGCCCCTCTAACCTGTATGACGCGTTTTAAAGCCGTGAGAACTCAGTGTCCAAAGCGGTCAATATTACACAGTGGGGCCAAGGTCGTTAGATAGGTCCCATACCAGAAAAGGAAGTACCATTCATCGTCCTAGAGGAAGCTTTTGGGGCAGGAACTGCTGATCCTGATGGCGATGGTGTGGTTGATGCTAGTGATCCTACATTGGCGAGTGACCCTACTTCTCTTGTGTACTCTGTGGGTGATGCCAATTGGAGTGAAGAACACCCTGAGATTCCAAAGCAGGAGTTGGAAGGACCTGAGGAGGATGAGGAGTGGGGAGTGAACGAGGAGGTGCTCATTGAGGAGGAACCAAAAGAAGAAGAGCCTATAGATAGAGAGTTCAAAGAAGAGGAGCCAAGCGAGGAAGAGCCTGAGGAGAATCAGGATGATCTTGACTATGACCCTGATGAGGATTGATAGTTTATCCTCTTTTTGGTGAAACCCTGTCTAGGTGTAGATAAACTAAGACTTTGAGGGTGTAAATAGTTGTGAAGTACTTGGCTTTTGTTATGTATAAAAGTTTGGTTATGCGTTTTCTCAAGGCAAGGTGGCAGCTTTCCATGGGAATTTCCAGGATTATAAGAGTTTGGATGTCCTAAGGGTATCTCTGGGGTTATTCTGTTCATCATCTACACTAACGGTTGAGGGCAAACATCTCGAAATGAAGTAGAAATTGGTCGAGTTATGCAGCATCTGTGGATTAATTTGATTAAATTGTTCTGGGACCCAACTCTAAACACATCAATATGGATTCAAAATTCTTTAATTCCAATTAAAAGCAAACTAGGTTACGTGGCTTTGATCTGGCCTGTATTAACTGTCACGACCCGAACTCTGAGCACATGCACATCCCTCCGTGGTCGATATAAATTTGCGACGTCCCAGGGAGTGTCGCCGACCCATTCATTATTATGCACATGCGGAAACGTAAAACAATCTCCATACAACATAACAGTGGGATAGAAACGTAGGATAGTATTTTCACAACCACACACACAATACAGTAGTACTTAAATACAAACCAGTTTAACACTCCAAGGTCTAATACAAAAAGTGAAGCTGTTTGATTTCCTATAAGTTAAGCTTCTATTTACAAGACCAGGGTTCGTTAATATATTATCATACTCCTTAACCCTTTTAGGGTGAACTGTAACCCATTCCCAGCCTCGACGGAAGACCCGTCATCACCTGGGTGAAGGTAGAAAGACTTCTATTTTTCCTTCCCTGCAAACCACTGTACACGACCTGGCCTTCCTTCGTCTAGGGACCTGAAAATGTTAGCCCACTAATGGGTGAGATCACATCTCAGCAAGTCAATCTACTAAACCCAGATTAGGAGAAGGGTACATATAACATGCAATCTAGTCACCCTTCTTACCCTTTCTCATCACTTGCACTTTCCTGCACGTTAGTGGCATTCAATCATACAATATCACATTGACATTTCTAGCAGTTGAACACTTCAATGCACATACAGATAGGGATGCAGATGTCAGATCATTGACCGTGGCCAATTTTTAACAGATAACAGTCATCCGATATAACCGGGCTTCGCCTCACACCATTGAGCGCGGCAACGTCTACATCTAGACGGCATTCCAATGAAGGAGCATTGGCCCAGCCTCCACGCGACGCCATCCGTTGACGTGGGGCATTCCCGAAGGAGCATCGTCCGGCCCCAAAGGCACGTGACGGAATCATGTCGTGAATGCATATGATCAATGTCACATTTCAATAAACAATTATGCACAGCATCCACAGCATCAATTGAGTAATTTCATAGCAAAAATTCTTCAAAACAAGCATATACCCTTATTCATCCAAATTTACAGAAAACTGCCCAATAACGCTCTCCCAATTTCAAAGTCAGAAACTCACTCATATGATCTCAAAGAATTCTCAAATTCGGACACGTGCTAGAAAACATATAAAAAAACATTTTTCATGGAGACACCGAGATCCAGATCCCACTGGATTCGGCCCAGAAATTATTTCTATCCAGTACAAAAATCGGGCCCAGTCCCAGAGAGTCTAGCCCATCGAAATCAATTCGGTTTTTGGTCGAAATATTGTTCATTTGATTTGAAATTCAAGTATGTTATATTAGAAGTTGTTAGGAACAACTTTCATGAAGGAACCAATTGGAAATTCGACCTCTAAAGGTAGGTAACAACCCTTGGAATCATGGCAGGTCACGGGTTACTGGACTGTCCGAAATACTGTTCCGAGGATGACGTCATTAAAATCGTCACCTATTTAATTTCTAAAAATTCTGAGAAAAATATATGTTATTATTTAGGATGTCCAAAAATTTATTCAGAAGGAAATTTCTTCAAAATCACATCAAAAAGTTGTCCACGAAATTAGCAAAACATACATGTCCTGGAAACTGTTTCAAAAAACAGCCTCTGTTCTATTCCGAATCTCTGTCCACGACTTTTATTTTGCTCCATAAATCCTATATAAACTTTTCTATGGCCATTATAACATCCCTAAGTAATATTCATCCACATATAGCTTCATCTACATAGTTCCTCCACATAAAAATCCCTAAAGAATGTACTCAGCCCCTAATCTACGTTTAGGAGATGACTTACCATTAAATCTAATGGCGATCCTCACTTGTGGCCGGACGGCAACACAAGGACAGCCCTGGAGGTGTTTTGAAGATGATTTGGACCCGGCACAACGGCTGGAGGTGTCGTTGAGCGACCACCACAGCAGCACACAAAGTCCTGGACTTTCTTGAGGAGGGAGGAACGCTCGAGACCTTGCAGTTCAGTTGCTGTTTTGTCGTCCAAGGGGGAGCAAGAATGGCTGAATAAACTAACTTAAAGGAGAGGAAGACAAGACTTTTTATGGCTGTGAAAGGGAAAGGAAATTGTTGTAAGGCTAGATAAGGGAAAGAGACAGACAAGTGCACGGCAGCAGGGGAGAAGAAATAAGTGCAGAAGAAAAAGAAAAGAGGGTAAAGCAGAAGTAATTGCAGATAAATTACTCAGCATTCACTCAACCATTTGCTGTTGCATTTCAGTTTCCTACGGCAAGAAGAGGAGAGGGAAAAGGAGAAGTAATTGCAGATACATTACTTAGCATTCACTCTGCCATTTGCTGCTGCATTTCGGTTTCCTACGGCAAGAAGAGATGAGGGAAAAGGAGAAGTAATTGCAGATAAGTTACTCAGCCTTTACTCAGCAGTTACCTCCTGCTTTTGGCCTAATTTTCCATGGAAAAATGGCTCTCCATTACTACCTTAGGTCCCCCTATCTTTTCCAAGTCTATCTCCATTCAATACCAAGGAAATTGAGGTGAAATTGTAGGAGAGAGGGATTCCTACGAATTTCATTTTGAGGAGACTTCTCTTTTTTCTTTAATTACCAATCTAACATCTAAATCAATAGGGTCAAGTCCCTTAGTAACAACTTATAATACCTCTTTTAAACTTCTATAACTCTTTTTCCAATTGTTTCATAATAAATGCTCAAAACCTATTTAAAAAGTGGCATTTCCTTTTTATTCTTTTAATTTGTTATTCTTGCCTCTTTTTCGTTAATAATTCCCGTCGTCCATAAAATTTGGAAAGATGCAACAACATTCCCCGGGATTAATTGTGACATGTGAAAATTCTTAATTTCTATAATCGACATCATTTCCTCGGTTAATTTCAGTCAAATGTGATTTTAGCATAACTTAAACTATCAGTTAGTTTTTGGGAATTTTTGGTACACTGACCCGTGGTCGATTATTCTCGAGCCACAATGTACATCTTCGACGCATTGACGACTCTCGATTTGTCGTGAAAAATCTCGAGATTTCAATTACGAGCACAGGGTACCAAAATAACAAAAAAATCGGTTTAGCGTCGATCGACGATAATTCTGTAATTAGATGGAATCACCCAAGTCTAATTTTATCTCTATCGAATCGATCTATTTTCGATTTCTGATATATTTTCGACTGTGCCGAAATGATCCTTGTAGACTAACACGGTCGAGTAATCGATTCCTGGTCGAATTCTCAAGTCGGTTGCATCAAAATTCTTTAATAACTTTCCTGATTAGTCTAATTATCTCATGAGTGATCAGCTCGGAGAATAGCGCTATAGGCACATCGATGAAAAGCCCGATTCATTTCATTGAAAACAGAAGTGAAAAAAATCGAACTGTCACATTAACTGTAGCACTTACAGCTATATTTAAATTTGCATCATGTGATGCGATAGCGACTAATTTGTCAAATAAGCTACGGTTATGGCTTAAACTGAGTAATTCATAGCGAGTATGGAACTTTTAGGGGAACCTCTATGGGGTCTAGTCACTTTTTCTATCCTTCGTTATGAATGGTTAAGGCAAAGATTTTCTCATGGAATTTTGCAAGACCGCCGTGGAAACATGCTTTTCCCATGCGGCATTGATAGTTGATATTCAAAACATACTCGTTATGTAGACGCACGAAATAATCCGGTTATGCTTCTATAAAGAAAATTTTCCACTTGCAGTCTGCCCTATAAAGCTTCTAGTTCCATACCCATAAATCTTTTTATCTTCAAGTTTTTACGTTGATTCACCGGCTTTTAGGCGGAGTTGTTGATGTTGAGTACGGATTCCCCATTCCAATTTGCATACTACAGAGGCAACCAAGTTACTGTTTTGCAGGAAATTAGCTGTGCGAAAATATTTTCCCCATTTTTGTCCTTCAGTATTGTTTAAGAGAATTAATTGTGAAAATGCTTTTGTCATGACAAAAATTTTATACATTCAACTCTAAGTACGGAATTGCTTTCAGTAAACATAACGTAGGCCTTACCTAGCCACACAAAAAAAAAAAAAAAATTCTATAATGAAATTCTTTATAAATACCTGAATTGGTTAGATAATATCCTTTTAACATGTTCCGGTCAATTTTCAAAATAACAAGCTTCTTATCTTCCAATAAAAGCTACTGTACAGATGGAAGAATGGATCGAAAACCCGAGGTTGTGAATATGCGAAATCAACGGCCAAAATCTAAATGAACCTTGCAGATTACAAACTGATTGCCTAGTCAAATAATTAAGTTCATCTTTCTTCCATTCAAGTGCTCAATCCATCTCTTGACGACATTTGCAGCAATCTCAGATATTAGTTTTCCCGTGCGGGGGGGAAGGGGAGGGAGGATCAATCCCCGTTGCTAACTTCAAGGATTTTGCGCCCACTATGGGTTATTCTTATTCCAAGAAGGTCATCATTCTGCACCACTCGAGACCCATCGTCTGGAAGTAGGTGAGCCCATCACTATTGGACTCGAAAAGGTGCCAAAGGTTTATAGCCAATCACACGTAACAAGATACACGCACGACCACCACAAATGGCTTCGATCTCGTGACCTCCCATCTGTGGAATATCGGCCCATAGCATTAAGTCACCATCATCGGCAATCAGGTTAACTTGATTATAAGAGTTATTCAGTGAAAAAAAAAAATGTAACCAAAAGGTTCACTAATTTAGTAGGAAAGCGAATTGTCCCGATTCTTGTCTTGTTTGTTCATTTTTGGTTGCTTTAGTGTGGGTATGATGTTTATTTTGTTTGTCTGATCACTCTTGCTATTGTTTATTGTGCATGCAAGATAATTTTCATTTAGGATTAGTTGATTGTCTCATTCCAAATTTATTAATAATTTTATATTCATCTCATGCCAATTTTTATTCGACGAGTTGAAGACTGTCCGATACTCATGACGGCATGATTAAAATTGTATTGATGTATGATGGGGACTAGGGGGCTTTCACCTTGTTTTTTAATACATATTTTTTTATTATTTTGTCTGAATCATTATGGAGTGAGCAATATTTTCAAGGTTTACACATTAAGCATTATTTGAAGCAAGAAATTCTCAAATAGCACCTAGACGGGAAAAGAGAAAAATCCCTACTTTCTCACGTTTAAAGCTTATGTACGTATAAGGATGAGGGGAAAAACTACAAATTTCCACTAATTAGTCTCTTCAACTAATTTACTCCTCAAAATTTATTTTGTGTGATCGCATCATAAACATTCACAACATGCATCAATTAGCCCAAAATTCTTCGGGATAGAAACTTTTATAGATTAGAATGTAGCGTGGACGGATAGGAGGACGACAACTGTTAAATATGACTCGAGTTTGAGCATTTGCTAAAACGCGAAATTCGGTGAACTCGCGAAGGAATTACAAAATAGGAAATATAAAATAGAATATACGTGCAGCAAACTTTTCTTTCCATTGCAAAGGAGGAGCTGAATTTTTATTGAGCCATGGTGGGCCCAAATGGGCACACATTAAAAAAAGAGGAAATTACAAAGAAGCAGCATCCCCCTTTGGTTTCGTAGAATCAAAAAAGAAAGGTGGGGCCCAAGGTCAAACTTTTGACCTTGGGCACACCCACTTATAAAGCAGAATTCTTTTGCATGTCTTGTTCTTCGAGGGTTTCTTTTCTTTTCGGTGTTTGTTGTTGCTACACCCGTACGAGAGAAAAAGGAGGAGCCGTATGTTTTCAAGCTGAAGTGCAATCAAGAAAATGAGTTCTTTTTCAGCGTTTGTTTTGAGCTTGTGTGATAATTTTATATCATGAGTTTATCTCCAAGTAAGTTGTTTATTTATAAATACTTTGGATTTGGGTGTAATTGGGGCTTGGGAAACACCGAGAGGGTGTTTGAGTGACTTGAGTGTGTAATCTCCTTGTATCGCTTGATCTATAGTGAAATTCGCTGCTGCTCTCCCCGTAAACGTAGGTCTTTACGACTGAACCACGTAAATCCGTGTCTAATTTATTTTTCTTCTTCTGCTATATTATTGTTCGATCGCTTGCCCTTTCGCAACAAGTGGTATCAGAGCTAGGCTTGGTTAAGTTGAAGCGAATCGATGGCAATAGAAGAAGTAAAAGTGAGAATCAAAAAATTTGATGGGAAGGATTTTAGTTTCTGGAAGATGCAAATTGAAGATTATCTTTATCAGATGAATTTGCACTTGCCTTTATACGGGGAGAAACCAGCAACAATGAAGCAAGCTGATTGGGATTTGCTGGATAGACGAGCTATGGGTGTTATTCAGTTGACGTTGGCTCGTAACGTCGCGTTTAACATCTTGAAGGAGAAGACCGCTACTGATTTGATGCAAGCCTTGTCGGATATGTACAAGAAGCCATTTGCAATCAACAAGTTCTATTTGATGCGACGTCTGTTTAATTTGAAGATGAGCGAAGGTGCGTCAGTTGCAGATCATATCAATGAATTCAATGTGATTGTTAGTCAATTGAGTTCAATTGAAATTGACTTTGAAGATGAGGTACGTGCTTTGATTATGTTATCCTCATTGCCTGATAGTTGGAATACTACTGTTACTGCTGTTAGTAATTCCTGTGGGTCAACAAGTTTGACGTTTGATGGGGTTCGAGATATGATTCTGAGCGAGGACATTCGTAGAAGAGAATCTAGCGAACATGTATCTACTGCTTTAGTGGGTGAAAATAGAGGAAGATCTAGAACACGTGTGGGTAATAGTAGTACTAATATGAATAGGCGTAGTCAATCTAAGATTGCTAATATTGTCTATTGGAGCTGTGGCAAGAGGGGACATCTTAGAAGGGATTGCCTTAAGCTAAAGAATGAAAAGGGTAAGGGAATTATAGTTGAATTCTACAGATAATGTTGCAGATATAGCAGATAATGCCGATTATGTCTTGTCTGTCACTAATGATTCATCGCTTGATGGATGGGTTATGGATTCTGGTTGTTCTTTTCACGTCACACCAAATAGAAACCGGTTTATCACTTATCAGTACATGAGTAGTGGTAAAGTCCAGTTAGGGAACAACGCTGAGTGCGATGTTGTGAGTGTTGGTGATGTTAAAATCAAAATGCATGATGGTATCGTGAGGACATTGACTGGAGTGAGGCATGTTCCAGAGTTAAAGAAGAACTTAATTTTCTTGGGCGCCCTAGATTCAGCTGGTTGCAGGTATTCTTCAAAAGGTGGAGTTTTGAAGGTTGTTCGAGGTGCCCTATTGATAATGAAAGGAATCAAGCATGAAGACCTATATAAACTTCGAGGTGAGACGGTGACAAACTTCGCTGCGGAGACGTTTGATGCATCTATTCGAGGGTCTATGGACTGCTCGAAGAAGACCTGGGTGTTTGTGCCAAGGCACAAGTTTGATGCTGGTGTCAAGATCACGCAGTCAAGAGCTTCGATCGAGACGGAGATTGTAAGTCGATCAAGCATGTGCAGACTAACAATAGCATGGAGTTCTGCTCGGAGCTGACAAATAAATTCTGCATGAAAGAGAGCATAGTGAAACACCGCACTAGTGTCAGTAAATCACAACAATTTGCAGAATTGATGAGCAGAATATTACTAGAGATGGCCCGAAAAATTATCTCTAGAGCTGGTGTTGCTAAGAGAACCCTAGCTGATATACTTAGTACGGTAAGCTGCTTGGTGAATAGATCCCCATCAACTGCTATTGAATGGCGAACTCCTGAAAAAGTGTGGTCAGGTAACGTTGCTGATTATTTTAATTTTAAAATGTTTGATTGCCCGTGTTATTTTCGAGTGAGTGATGGTAAGCTCGATGAGAGGGCAAGGTGCATATTCCATGGCTATGCACAAGGTGAGCGGGGTGATCAGTTGTGGTGCTTGGATATAAATTCACCTATTGACAGCAGAGAAGTTTTCCTTGACAAGTCTCCGATACTTCTGGCTAGGAGTGTTTGTGGCAGTGCTAATACGGATCTGGACGGTGTTCAGCTTGAGATGGAGTTGCGACCAGAAACTCCTGAGTTAGCTAGTACGAATATTAGCAAAGTAATCGACACAGATGGTGCTCATATCGAGGTGGAGCCTATAGAGCCAACAGTTGTTGTAACTGCTGATATTGATAAGTTATGTATTCGATCTCCTGACAGATATGGATGCAACAATGGTTTTATTTTATCTACGGTTAAGGAGGTTGTGTCAGAAAATCCTTGCGGAGCAGTTAAAGGTGCATGTAGAGTTGGTATTCTGATGAGATCCTCAGTTATGGCGAAGTTCAAGCGAGGCTTGGACTTGAATAAAATTTGTGGCGGTTGAGCCCATTGGGGGCTATGGGAAAGTAGCGGCAGAATTTGAATTTTTGCGAAGCGATTGTAATTTGGCTCAAATGTCGAGCCAAGGTGGAGATTGTTAAATATGACTTGAGTTTGAGCATTTGCTAAAACGCGAAATTTGGTGAACTCACGAAGGAATTACAAAATAGGAAATATAAAATAGAATATACATGCAGCAAACTTTTCTTTCCATTGCAAAGGAGGAGCTGAATTTTTATTGAGCCATGGTGGGGCCCAAATGGGCACACATTAAGAAAAGAGGAAATTACAAAGAAGCAGCATTCCCCTTTGGTTTCGTAGAATCAAAAAGGAAAGGTGGGGCCCAAGGTCAAACTTTTGACCTTGGGCACACCCACGTATAAAGCAGAATTCTTTTGCACGTCTTTTTTTTTGTCAGTCTTACTCTATACCTATTCTACACTCACTCTCAGACTTTTGCCCTGCCTCTTGCAGGGCGTGGGAGTCGAAACCCACTCCTGAAACTTGCGCGTCTCCACCCCATCCCTCCCTAAGAAGGTGGGGGTTTGAACCCCTCACCTCCCCCATCCATGTTGGATGAGTGGCCAATGGGGCGAATCCCAATGGTTTTTTGCACGTCTTGTTCTTCGAGGGTTTCTCTTCTTTTCGGTGTTTGTTGCTGCTGCACCCGTACGAGAGAAAAAGGAGGAGCCGCATGTCTTCAAGTTGAAGCGCGATCAAGAAAAGGAGTTCTTTTTCAACATGTGTTTTGAGCTTGTGTGATAATTTTATACCGTGAGTTTATCTTCAAGTAAGTTGTTTATTTATAAACACTTTGAGTTTGGGTGTAATTGGGGCTTAGAAAACACCGATAGAGTGTTTGAGTGACTTGAGTGTGTAATATCCTTGTATCGCTTGATCTATAGTGAAATTCGCTGCTGCTCTCCCCGTGGACGTAGGTCTTTACGACTGAACCACGTAAATCCGTGTCCGATTTATTTTTCTTCTTCTGCTATATTATTGTTCGATCGCTCGTCCTTTCGCAACAAACGACGAGAGAATATCTGAATGAAGTATTATATCTCCAACGCATAAAAAGTAAGGGCTCAAAAACAATGTGCAGTCAATCGGGGGAACATATAGTCCATCCAAGCCTAGTCAAAACATAAAAAGATAACCCAAGGCTTCCTCACCGTTATCACAATTTTCTTCTTCTTTCTAGATGCTGAAATCCAGTGGCGAAATTATTTCTAAAACAGAACTTTCAATTTGCTTTTTAGATTTTTTCGCTACATCTTTTTTGAAATTGAAAATCCAATTTGACATCTGCGGACATATGTAATGTTTTATTTCCTACAGTGACATATCAATTTGATTTACCTGAAAAATAATAAATAGCTGGTTACGGAAGTTATGAAACCAAAATTCCACTTATCAGCATCTAAAACACCATTAATGTGGATAGCTGCAAGAAACTAATTAACTTCTCGTATGTAGAGGTATCAAAGAAAATCTACGAATATGCATAAACGGCTTGGTGGATAGTTATTAATGGTTAGAGGATCCGGGTTCCAAAATTTCAAAACCGTGAGTACATACTAAATTCTAAAGTTTGAGGTCTTTTCTATCATGTGCCCAACCTGTGCCTTATACCGTGTGCCCTACACAATATTTACATAAGTATATATATGTACAAGGGTGACAATTCATATGCATAAATCGTGTTTGTGTCATGTCAACTTTAGGGTATACTAAAACTAGGTTAACCCAAACACGAACCCTTTCCTAACCAAGTCACAAAAGCTTGGCCGGAGCATGGCACGCACAAGCCATTCAATTAAAATGGGTTAAATTGGGTCACTTTACATTGAAATGCGACACAACCACCCAAATAGCACCTTTGAGATGAAATTTTAACTTATAAAATTCTTGTCCATGTTTGAGTCATGTGATCTTATCATGTTGTGTTCAAAATTGTTTCCTCTATGTATGCATTAAAGAATTGATCATTTTCTTTCTTTATTTAAATATGTGAATGATAGAAGGAAACATATCAATATTGTATCATACTTTCCTCTTATTGTCTTAGGTTAGGATTATGTCACAATTAGATTGATCTTATTATGAATTTACTTGTACTTATGTTGGATGTTAAATGCATTAATAATAAAAATAGAGACATTTTTAATTAAAAAAAAGTACTGAATAAAATGCAGGATAGTATAAGGTAGCTTGCTAGAAAATGGGTTCCCTCCCTCCCTTGAAGTATTCAGTGTCATTTGAGAAAATATTTATTTAGGTATGCTGTTTAGTAAAATGTGTTTTTTGTAGATATATTTGCTATTTCATTATATAGGTGTCACCACAATCTTTTCAACAAGCCTGAAATGAATGAATTGAATGATTTCGAAAGCATGGATAATGTATTGTTGCAGCATAAATAGTTGGGAGGCACCCTCATAATTCTTGGATGGGAGGAACATATACCAATTGGCCGAAGCAACGAATAATTCTTGGATAGGAGGAATCCTCATCAATTACTTCCCGAAGTTCTAACATGAGCATTTAGATGCATGGGCCGATAGAAGAGGGCGTCATCCACATTATCCTTGAAGAGGTTTCAAGCAGGCTTTACAAAGATTTGAACAGAGATGCATAAATTTGAGTTTTGACACTCATTGTTTGTCGTACAGTAACACAAGCGTACTCTATTCATCAATTTGATACTTTAGCTCTGGTTCTTTTTTATGAAAGGTAGTTGCAATTCTGGTCTTGGAGTTCATACGTTTACTAGTTGAAACCATGGATCGTCATTTCGGCAATGTGGGGAGATCCTGATTAAATGCAGTGTGGACTGGACATCATGTTCTCACTTGAAGTTCATGCCGGAGGAAATGGACATGAATAGATGCACTGTGAAGACCGGCAAATCAAACATATCGACCCCGATACAGCTGATGGGGAAATCATCATGAAACCATACTCAGTTAAATATCCTGATTTTCTCCTGATGGATACAAATTAGAGAATTTCAGAGTGAATTTTTTGGCGAGTATATGTTACATGGTCTCGCTCTTTATAATGCGCAATCCATGCTTGGTCGTAGGACTTTTGGAGGACAGATTGTTTCCTATGCCATTATCCTTTCCTGGCATTTACTCTCAGTTTGCAGCAACTGCTCTTCCCGCAATGACGAGCTTCCTTTGGTCAGCTAGTTTAACAAATTACCTGCGCTTCGTAATACCCATTAAATTAGAATGGAGTTGAGATGAGAAAAGGTATATACTTAGATAATGCGATTGTGTCCGCTAATGCCAGCACAACATAATGTTTGATTCAAGCCTAGCAAAATTATAAGTTCCAACCATTTACTTTTTCTGAACAAGTAGTCCTATTAGAATAACAAAAACCGACAAATAAAAGGAATAACAAGCAAGAGATTTAAATGGGCGCACCTTATGACTCAATCCCTGCACCTTTTCATCAATGTTCTTGAGTTCATCTTTCAAATGCTCAAGCAAATACTTAATGTTTCTCATATCATCTTCAAGGACGGAACCTTCGTAATAGAATAAGGAACATCGCAAGTACTCTCGTGCACTCTGGATGAAGACATCATAGTTGCAAGATAACACTTTTGTTTTTAATATAATAATCAGTTTGTTGAGATGAAAATACAAATGAAAATACAAGTACGAATAAGAAATCTTTAAACTAAAAAAATAGTGCTCACCAAGCAATACATCTTTTTTCTCGGAATCAGATTGTTAAGATGAAGATACAAAAACCATCAAAATCTCTCTATATGTCCTCTTACTAAATACTCTAAAAGCTACTAAGCAATACACTGAAAGTGATATAGACAGAATTTCTATTAGAAATAATAACCTACGAAGTGAAGACAGCTCCACCACTTGCTGAATCCTTTCCATTCAGGATTTAATCGAAGATAAACTCTGAGATTTTTTTTTTAAAGAACAGACTCGAAATCGAATTACACAAAATTCACAATGATCAAGTCGAACACATACTGACTGCACCCCCACTAAGGTGAAAACAACCCATTTACAGTCGAAGGATGCAGTAGTGCATGATTGATGTTTAACACTTAGCGAGATCATTTTAGCATAGATATTAGTAATTCTATAAGGACCTTATCTCACGATTTTCATTTTTGACTCATGTTCATAGCAGTCTATACAACTTGCCATTTAACAAGAAGTTACCACTCACAAAGTAGAACCCACACTATAGAACTTCTCTTAATCATAATGCATCTCACCTAGACAGCTTCGTACCACATGCGTCAAGTATACAGACTCTGAGACATGCTAGGTGAGCAAGAATTTCAGTCTAAAGAGTTAAAAAGTGGCCAAGGCCCCAGCTATTATGTGGTCTATTGAGTAGGCCGACCGAGTAAAAGTATAAGCCCCAGCTAGAACAAGCAACCACTTCTATTTCTCAGACCCAAATCCAATCTAGAAGGTTAAAAAGTTGCTAAGGGCCCTGCTGATTCGAGTAAGAATTTCTATTTCGCAGACCCAATTCCAATCCAGACGGTTAATAAGCCAGCTCGAATAGCAGGCATTAGTAACGATCTTCATAGAGGGAAAAAATGCCCATGGTCTGATTACAGAACTCGTACTCGGCGCGGACAAAATTCCTATATATAAAAGAACTTTGAATTAAAAATGTAATGCCCGCCAAGCAATACTTGTTTTTCTCTGAATGAGATTGTTACTTGGGTAACTTCAAGCTTCAAAATCCTAAGTACTCAATAGTTATGTAATTGAGCTCATGCTGCCAGTATCTGTTTAGCATTATTCAGCATTGGACATTCAGTTGTCTACACTGACTTCAGTTCCCTTTTAAACTCGTTAAAAGGTTCCCATTTCAGATGCACGTGCAACAGACTCTGAATTTGACTCCAATACAGCCAGCATCCTCCTCTGTCAATTCCCTGTTTTAAATTATCATAATCGATTAAAACGCATCGACGTTACATTATATATCTCAAAGGGGAATGCGCTAAAGCAAGTGGGATAGAAAAGCATACTCTTACGGCAGAAATAACTCAAAGACTCATTCTCACATGCAATACAAGTTAAAATATGGAAATTCGGGAGTGCCAGAAAACTGACAGAAAAAACAAAAATCCACCAAACCAGGAATAACGAATTTAATCAAGTCGATGCATCTTCTATAACCTTAACGTCCGGCCAGGAAAGAGAGAATCTCCCAGACAACGAATTTCTTCCAAAGAGCCACCAATTCCACCGGTTCCCCACAAAAGTAACACTTGAGGATATAATCGCGAAACAGGGAAAAACCCTAACCTGAGCTCGTCGGACGCAGGCGACGGATCGGAGCCGCCAGTGGAGCTTCCGGAGATGACGGCGGAGGCGGAGGTGGAGGCGGCGGCGCAGTTCGTCCGAGGAATAGAGAGAAGTCTGGGATTGAGAGGGAAGAGAGCGAGGGAGAGGAGAGAGAGGGAATTTCAAAATATCTTTTTGGTGGGACTCTACTATGCACGTGGCGAGATTTGAGTGGAGCTTCTGTTGCTGATTTGGCGACTCTCACCCACGCAATATTTTCTGGTGGGTCTGGCTTTACTATAAAGATCCAAGAAAACCGAAATCGTCTCCGTGTGAATGTCCGACATCTTTTCCTGATCACACAATATTAAAGTTAGAGAAAAAAAAAAATCAGAAACATAAAATACCACAATAAAAGAATGATTAAGGATGTTACACACATAATTCGAACTTGCTCGCCCATCAACCCACTTCCCATTATTTTTCGAGTAGAATATTTGGTACCCATCAATCTTGTTAAGTTTACAAAGAGAGAGAGAGAGAGAGAGAGAGAGAGAGAAGGAATACTAGTAATTAGCATTATTTAAAGATGAACAATAGCATTGTCAAATTTAAAAGTGACGGTCAAATCATAAATACCAAAACCGATGCTCTTGGTCATAAGCAAAGCCCCTCTCTCCTTGTGCCAATGCCTATAAATAACATTCACTCATGATATTTAAAAAAAAAATACCACTTTTCATATGACGGCAATAAAAAGGATCTCAAATTCCACTCAAACTACTCATATTCCCTAAGTCACTATTCCAAAACCTACAAAGTAATTTAATGAATGTCTTGATAGATAAATAAATAAACAAAAGATATAGCAACTTAGTATGAATTGGAGCGAATGATCAGTAACCTCACATGTGGATTATAGTTAGCTTTGCCGGTTCTTTGTATTGCCTCTGTTGACACATGAATTTTCTCCAAAAAATCAAGTATTGCATTTTTGAAAATGGATAAATAATAGTAAAAAGAACAAAGAATAAATAAACAAATTAACAAGTAACAAAAGAAGAAGAAGACGCAGAAGGAGGAGGAGGAGGAGAATAAAATAATAAAGCCTCGGCCCTATTCAGTCCAGTCCAGTCCACAAAGCCCATTCAAATCCACGGCCTCAATCCATCAGCCCATTCGTTGATTGAAAACGTCCTGAACCGATTTTGTACGACTTTGGTCTTAAATCCGAGTTCAGCAATGCCTCCTTTAAATCCTCAGTCGATGCACGTAAACTGTTCGGTGAAATGTCGCTGAGACAAGGTTGTGAAATAGTTCTTCCAAAATTGTCTAATCTTAAGGCAAATTGACATAGTTTACATGATATTTTTTGTTTTTCTTTTAGCTGTTATGCATGATTTGTTAGACACGTAACCTGCGTTTCATTTGTTCTGCGTTTCACATGTTCGTTTAGCGAATTGCGGTGGACACCGGAGATATAAAAATGTTTGGAGTCGATTTCTAGTGGTGGTTGTGTGAATCTCTCCAATGCGTTCCTATTTTCCCATCCATGCCCCGTGTTACTCGTGAAAGCCGTGGTTGTGCGTCTGGTGGCCATACATGAAGTTGGTGGAGAGGGACTGAGAACGAGAAGAAAACAAAATAAAAAATTATAATAAATTAAAAAAACGACGACAATGACTACGACGACGACGATGACAAATTCTTACTTGCTTTTACGTTATTATTACTTTAGTTCGTTTACGTTCGTCTTTAATATCATTAGTGAAACCGTAGGCAATTATCCTTTGCCAAAATTAGACTTTGACTTGATTTTGAAAATTAGCTCACTGGTTGATGTCCCGAAACTTAATAATAAAGCATTGTATACTTTGCTCGTCTCATTTTGGATTTACTTTCCACACTTTATTTTTACTCGTCCTTTAGTATCATTTTGATGTGTCATGCTGTTTTCATTATATTGATTTCGTAATTTGATTTCTTTAAATTCGTTCAAGAAGTATATTACACTTTAGAGTCAATCTCGATCAAACAAGCATGCATGTACACGTTGCGGAGAATACTACTACGTCTAATCATATCTTTGAATTCTCTAGCTTATATAAAGTAACGTGTTCTCCCATTAGCTCCTAACCGGTTTTAATAGGCTAGTAACGAGTATATTTCTCTGGCCTGCTGCTCCTCTCTGCAACTTTGACCTTCATGGTCGTATCTGTTGCTCTAGTCTTCCACTAAGCGGTGATCCTTTGACGCGGTTTTGGCTCACGATGCTCAAGGAGCTGCTGGGGAGGCATATGTTGGCACAAGATCGCTAGTAGCAGGATCCTCTGCCACGATTACCATGTAACGATGGAGTTTAACATAATTTCGAGCCTTTGGATATAGACATCCAGCTTCAAATTCATTTATATAGTTTAAATTCTAGTCACGAATCATTTGGTTATAAGCTTCCGATAGTCCATGATTGTGACTTCTCCTGAATAACAATAATTAGCATGTACACGTTGCATTTTCGACGAGGCATAACGCTATTTCGCTTTTAGTAATAATAGAGGAAGGGTTTGGCTTTCATAGAAATTGCGTACTCGCTCCGAACAAGTAGGCCAACTTGTTCTCTACTAGAAGGAAACGTTTGGCTGAGGCAAGTCGACTTGTCAACCTGTTTTCTAGAAGTGACGTCTTGGAACCTCAACTTAAGATTCACGGCTAGTTTCTCTTCCTTCTTTACTGGGCAAGTTGATTAAGATTTGGAAGCCAAGTTTGATTTTTCTTCTTGACGGCCAATGTAGGATGTTGATTATTCAACACCACCCTCTTTTGATCTGCCCAGTCCCCTACAAACCTGTCCTAGTCGTAGCTCCGTCGATATTATCTTCTATCGTTGCAAGCAGTGGCCACCCATTGCCGTAGCAGAGTTCACACGCATACACCGTGAATTGTCGAACCTAGCGCTCGTTCCCCCTGCTCAGCAAGTTTTCTCTTCCTGCTCGTCCAAACCTGGCGCTCGTCCTTGCTGGATTGCTGTTGTTGATCTAATCTTGTTCACCGGTCAGCTTCCAGAAAGTCTACTCGGAATAGGTAAATCTCTTTTTCCCTCAAACTGATTCATCCAGAACCTCACTGCTAAAGTATCCGGTAGGCCTTTATTACACGAGAGCAGCCACCAGTCATTTCTGAAATCTTTCTACATATTTGAAGCAAAAGAAGAGGTGGCAGCAGCAACAATATTTTCGTTCTTAAACTGACTTCATGCCTGTCTATAATCCCGATTGCAAGTTTAATAACAAAATTTTAGGAGAAGTTGATGTCAAATACTTGCTGTCCCGATTAAAGTTGCGTCATGGTGATTTGTTGAATATTTTTGCTATCTGTGTTTATGAAATTGCATATGGTTAGGTCACTCTCGATCACGTCTTCACGTGTCATTTCATGAATTTACATGTGTCAAATTTCATAAAAGTCATCCACGGCATGTTATATACATCCGTTGCATTCTAGATTGTATATTAGGGGAGGTGTTTAATAAAACCACGTGTAGAGTTATTAGGTGTTGTACATTTAGGAAATTGCATATCATACATTTACGTATTTAGGGAAAGTCATATTCACATTTTTAAGTGTGTTCATATTTGCTGATTTGGACAGACTTAGGATTTTTCATTACATATTAGGATGGAATTTCATCATATTCATGTCAGGATAATTATATTCGAAAAATTACAATTTTCATGGACAAGCATTATCATATCCCACAGACTTCACTCTCATTCAATTCATTTCTTGCATGCATATCGATTGTCGCTAATCACCACCATCTCTAGTCGTCGCTTAATCAATACCATCGTTCGTCGTTGCAAGCAGCGACCACGCATTGCCGTAGCTGAATACGCACGCGTACACAGTGAACTGCCAAACCTAGCGCTCGTGCTTGCTGGATTGCTGTTGGGGATCTTATCCCATTCGCCTGGTCAGCTCCAGGAAGTCTACTTGGAGTAGGTAAAAGACATTTTCCTACTTGCTTTCTTTTTCCCTTGAACTGACGCAGCAAGTTTAATAGCAAAATTGGGGAAAGTTGATGCCATATACTTGCTGGCCAGGTTAAAGTTGCAGATTGATTGCATAATTCATGGTGATTTGTTAATTTTGCTTTAATCAGGTAATACATCTGCACGCATAATTGTTTCAGCCAAAACTCAGACCTTTATTTTTTGATTTTTCGTTACATATTAGCATAGAATTGCATTATATCCGTATCAGGAAAATTATATTAGAAAACTTAGAATTTTCATGGATAAGCATTATCATGCGCATCTAGGCTTTTTGGAGTGCATTATTGTTAATTCTCTTTTTTGCATATTTCCTTTGATAAATCACATGCTATAACTTGGGAAATTTGGGAAAATCATATCTTGCATATTAATAAATTTAGATTGCATCTTCATAAAAAAAAAAACAAAACAAAACAAAAAAAAACAAAAAAACAAAACAAAAATGTGAAGTGGAACTCTCCGCGAGTCACGAAGAGGATTATCGCCCCATTCCTGCATTTTTTTTCTTCATCAGTTTTTTGCCGTTTTTCTTATTTAGTTTTTCTTCTTGCTCTTTTTCCATTTATTAGACTTATATTTGAAAAGATAAATGGAAATCTAGACATAATTCCAATAGACAACAGAGATTAATGAATGATTAATCACAATATGATTAAAAATGACAAAAGTTGGAGTAAAATTATAGTTTTGTCAATTTGAGCAAGAGAACAATAATCACTGCTAATTGTCAATCACACACATAAAAAAATAAAAATAAAAATTGGCATCCATGTAACGCGTGAAAAACTACTAGTAATGGAAAAAAGACATTCACATGGGAATGGAAGAGGAGGGATTTGAAAAGTGAAGCGACAACTCCAATTTGCATCTCCGTAAGTCTTAGTCTTCTTCGATTTTATTAAATTTTCTTTCCCATAAACTCTTTATCAATTATACTTCACTTTCACAACAAAAAAGTTCATGATACCCAGTGAAGTTTTGGTCTTCCCAAGTTTATGATTTATTTATATGAACAAGTATATGATCGTGGATACTACCTATGAATGGGGATAAGCTCTAAATATTACAGAACAAGCACTTGTGAAAAAAAAAGAAAAAGAAGAAAAAGTTGCAGCAAGATGGGCGGCAATATCTGCTGAAAGGTGATGGGTTAGTAGTTGATGATGGGGAATCGCTTGAAGCAAGAATCATGGTCCTTTGAACTCGATTTTCTTGTTCATTGGTGTGATTGGTAGAGTATAATTTTCAGTAGATTATACATTGTCGTTTGGTGATTTCTAACTATTCACTATTTACAGAGTAAAATAAAGCAAGTTGCTTAATGAATTAGTCGGTGTGCTTGACCCTTTTCCTTATTTAGCCTAAAGCATGTGTTTCTATTCTCCTTAGTGGATAGACAAAGTTAATTGTCTTTGATAACATGTATATGTATAATAGAAAATAAGATGCCATTATTGGGCGAATCCTCAGTATGTTATGTTTCAAAAGCATTTATTTTACTAAGTTGCACAAATATGCTTGTTTGCTGATCCTATTAACTTGGTCAACTTCATACATTGCTAAATAAGAAAAAAGGGATAAGCACACCAACTAATCCATCAAGCAAGTTGCTTTCTCTCACTCTAGAAATGGTAAACAAGTCCAGTATTAACAACATATAATCCATTGGATGTCACACTCTACCCATTACACTAATGAACTTGATAATCGTGTTCAAAGGATCGCGATTCTCCTATCAAGGTGATTCCCGATTGTCAACCGCTACCTCAACACCCTTCAACAAATCAGTATCGCCCATCTTACTGTGAATCTTTAGCACAAAAACTCCCATGTAAAAGACTTCATTAATCTCACATTCACCAATAAAGCTGAAAACAAAGACATTGAAATCATGAGGTTACTAAGAATATACAAATGCTAAAAAAGCCAACAAAACACTCGTGAGTGATAACACTTATGGCGAAAATATGCATACACTCTAAGCTGGTCATATTAAGACTCTGTTTTGGATGGCCAAAAGTAAAGGTCCAATAGCCAAAAAGTCTTGATCTGAAATATAAGAAGAGCAATTGATGTAACTAGCACTTGTGGACAAATAGTATTTTATTTTGATTTGTCTAACCTTTGATGTGCATCCTTGGAAAGTCTTGGTCTTTTTTTTTTTTTTTTTTTTTAATAATCTTTTTCCTAGGTCATCATCTTGGTCTTCCTAGGACTTCATAGTTTTCTCTCTCCATTAGTTCATTTTCACTTTGCTTCACCTTAACACCTTTGTTGTTCATTACAGTGACTGATTCACCTATGGACATTGGAGGGATCGTGTTGGGTTCCTTTTTGGCTTCATCCTTTCAGGTCCTGTTTGACAAGTTGGCTTCTCCCACATTAGTTTATGCACAACGTAAAGGAATCAGCACTACCTTGCCTAAGGAGTGGAAGGAGAAGCTAGTCATAATCAATGCAGTGTTGGCTGACGCAGAGGACAAGGAACTTTGCGATAACCATCAAGTGAAGCTGTGGCTAGACAAGGTTAAGGACTTGGCCTATGACATGGAAGACTTGCTCGATGAGTTTGAGATCAAAGCTACTCAAGTTGAGTTAGAAGCAGAATCTAGCACAAGCAAAAGTTTGGGGAAATGGAAGTCTGTATTTGGCCAACCACCCTCACTCATGTCTGAAACCAAGGTACAAGAGATCAATGGCTGGTTGGAAGTGATTGTCACTGGAAAGGCTCATCTAAACTTGAGAGAGAATGTTGTGGACAAATCCAACTACACTAGCAAAAGGATAACCACTTCTCTATTAGAGCCTTAGTTTTTTGGCAGGGAGGAGGAAGTAGAACAAATACTCGAACTATTGATCAATGAGGTCGAAAATTCTAATGCCACGCTAAGCATAGTCCCCATAGTTGGGATGGGCGGTATTGGAAAGACTGCCTTGGCTCAACAGTTGTATAATGATGCCAGAGTGAATAGATGTTTTGAGATGAGAGCATGGGTTTGTGTTTCGGATGTTTTTGATGTTCTCGACATAACAAAGACTATTTTGCAGTCAATCACTGGGTTGCCCTACGAGGGCAAAGATCTAAACGAGTTTCAAGTTAAGTTGAGGGACAATCTTTTCGGAAAGAAGTTTCTTGTGGTTCTAGATGATATTTGGAATGAGAAGTACGAAAAATGGACTGACCTCTTAAAGCCATTTGTAGTGGGTGCTAGGGGAAGCAAGATTATTGTTACGACTCGCAACCATGCTGTTGTTTCAGTAACAAAAGCACCGCCAATTCCTTTGAAGGAGTTGTCCCTCGATGATTGTACAAGCTTATTAGCCTTTCATGCTCTTGAAGCAACAAATTTCATGAGCCACCCGGAATTTGAAACAATAGGCAAGAAAATAGCTGAAAGATGTAAAGGTTTACCTTTGGCAGCAAAGATGTTTGGCGGTGCCCTACGTAATAAAATGAATCCCAGTGAATGGGAAGATACCTTAAATAACATAATATGGGATCTTCCAACAACAAAGAACGATGAGGTTCTCCCTATTATGAAATTGAGCTATGTCCATCTTCCTTCCTATTTGAAGAGATGCTTTTCTTATTGTGCAGTATTTCCTAAGGATTATGAAATTGAGAGGGATGAGCTAGTACTCTTATGGATAGCGGAGGGATTTTTAGATGGACAAACAACAAAGAAAAATAAGTTGGAATTAGGATGGAATTACTTCGATGAATTAGTATCTAGATCATTTCTTCAAAAATCAAGTGTTGACACATCTAAGTTTTCAATGCATGATCTTTTGAATGATCTAGCAAAGTCAATTGAGGGTGGGATATGCTTTAGCACTGGGGAGTCTCAGCTAGCAATTAATGAAGATTATGCATCTCTTGAGAGAGCTCGTTATGCATCATTCATCTGGTCGTAGTTTGTTACATCAAAATGCTTGAGGCCATATCATGATATGAAGGTATTAAGAAGTTTAATTCTAGTGCGTATTGGACCTAGTGGGAACTCTCTCCTTATATCCGACAAGGTGCTACATGACTTGCTAACAAACTTGAAGTTTCTTAGGGTGTTTTCATTATGTCATTGTCGCATCGTAGAGGTACCGAATTGTGTTGGTAAATTAAAACATCTTCGATATCTCAATTTCTCAAACACTTCTATCATAACGCTACCTGAGTCAATTGGCGACTTGTGCAAATTACAAGCTTTGATCTTAAGAGGTTGTCATCACCTTGCAAAGTTGCCTCATGGTATCACAAAGTTGGTCAGCTTACAGTTTCTTGATGTTAGAAATACAGAAAGTCTAAAAGAGATGCCATTGGGTATCAATAACTTGAAGAATCTTACTATCTTGTCCAAGTTTGTGGTAGGAACAGAGAAGGGCCTACAGTTAAAGGAGTTAAAGAACTTGTCGCATCTTCAAGGAGAATTATTCATATCAAAATTACAAAAGGTGGAAGATGTTAGAGATGCTGTTGATGCTAATTTGTTAGGAAAGCAAGACCTAAGAAAATTATTCTTGCATTGGGATGAAGATTTTGGAATTCTTCGGAATGATAAGCGCGAATCACGGGTGCTTGAGTCTTTGCAACCTCCCGTTGATATTGAAAATCTCACTATTTTGAACTATGGCGGTGCAATATTCCCGTCATGGTTAGATGG
The DNA here is from genome assembly GCA_014182555.1 of Eucalyptus erythrocorys. Classification (NCBI taxonomy): domain Eukaryota; kingdom Viridiplantae; phylum Streptophyta; class Magnoliopsida; order Myrtales; family Myrtaceae; genus Eucalyptus; species Eucalyptus erythrocorys. Next base: position 13,895,533 of record CM024598.1, on the reverse strand, counting down.
TTCATCATATTCTCGGATGGTGTCTTTGAGCTTGTGGAACTGTCCTTATGTCACATCATTGCCTTCACTTGGACAACTACCTTCATTGAGAGAATTATCTCTTAAAGGTCTAAATGCAATAAGAATAATAGACTCTAATTTTTACGGAGGTGATAGGCCTTTTTCATCCTTAATTACTTTGCAATTCAAAGAGATGTTGGCATGGAAGGATTGGTCTCCTTATGTAAATGGGCCAAAAGAAAAAGTCTCATTCTCCTGTCTTGAGCATCTTATTGTCCAGAGCTGTCCTTCATTGGTCGAGACATTGCCTTGTCAACTTGATTGTCTTATAAAGCTTGAAATTCATTCATGCCAACAATTGCATAACTCAACCAATGAGTTATGTCTTCCATCTCTCGATGAGTTATACCTTGAGGATTGTAGTAAGGAGATCTTAAAGAGCTTGTTCAAGCTAACTTCTTTGACAGTTCTTAAAATTAACAAACTCATAGAGCTTGTTTCCTTTGATCATCGATTTATGAGTTGCTTGGGCAAGCTAAGGAAGCTTCATATAGGACAATGTGACAAGCTAACATGCTTGTGGCAAGATGGAAATGAAACGCAAAATCTCACTTGCCTCCAGGAATTAACCATTAAAAGCTGTGCTCGATTCACATCTTTTGTGGCAGGAGACGGAGAGATAGAGCTACCATGTAATCTTGAAAGGATGGAATTGGTGGATTGCACAAGTTTAGAAAAGCTTCCAAGCAAGATGCATGCACTTAGACATTTGGTGATTGAGAATTGTCCAAAAATCATGACTCTAAACATTCCTCAAGGTGACCCCAGCAGCAATAATTCGATTTCTCAACTTGAATCTCTTAAGATGTGTCACTATTATGATTCTCCGATATCCTTTTCATTTGCCAAGGGTAGACTTGCTCCTCTGAAGGCACTTCATATAGAGAATTGTAAGGGAGTGGAGTTGTTGGAAGGGATTGCCGTAGAATCGCTTGAAATAATGACAATTAACGATTGTCAAAATATTGGAAGCTTACCACAGTGCCTTCACATGCTCTCCCATCTCACTCGATTGCATATTTATAATTGTCCAGCATTGGAGATAGAGGACTTCCCTCCCCTTCTTGTAACCCTCTCGAGTCTTGTTCTTAATCATTGTTCTAAGATAAAGTCTATTGCCAACTGTAACATTGACAACTGTAACAATCTCACTAAATTGGAAATATGGGAGTGTCCGGTATTGGAGATAGAGGACTTCCCACCCCTTCCCATCACCCTGCAGAGGCTTAAACTTTGGGATTGTCCAATGATAAAGTCCCTGCCAAATAAGTTGCATCATCTTACATCCCTCCAAGAGCTATTAATTCTCGTTTGCCAAAATATCAAATGCTTACCCAAAGGAGGTCTGCCTCCCAAATTGCGAAAGCTTGTTATTTCGGGGCTCGTGAATCTGAAGCAGCCGGTGAGAGAGTGGGGCTTACACCTACTCACATCTCTTGAGAGTCTGATCATTGAGTTTAACATGGGAGGGGAGGGAGAGAAGGAGTTGTTTCCTTCGAAGGATGAGGATGCCTGGAGTCTCTTTCCTTTCTCTCTAACCTATCTTTCAATATATGATTTGAGAAAAACGAAAAGACTATCGAGCGGTCTTCGCAACCATCTCTCCTCTCTCAAGCATTTAAAGATTGCAAAGTGCCCCAAGTTGAGGTACTTGCTAGAGGATGGCTTCCCTCCCTCCCTCCAACAATTGCGCATATATCGATGCAAGATTCTAAAAGAGCGATGCGCAAAACTCACTGGCAACTATTGGCCCCTCATCGAAGAGATCCCTAATATCGAGATTGATGACTAGCCGCTCTACACTACAGTCAGTTTTCTTAGGGTTTGGTTAAGTTATTTTTGGTTTTGAAGGCATCCTTTTCCATTCTACTTTCTCAATTCGATGGTCAATACGAACGGATGTTTGGGTGTGGGATCTCATTGGGTTGGATTGGCTCTGTTTCTGTGACACCCTGAAATTTGAGCCCTTTTAGGAATGAAGTGATGTGAATTTCGTCAATGCATTGTTGGTTGATCTCACTCGGAATTGATCACTCATGAGATACTGACCTTGAGGGGAAAGGCTAATGAGGACAGAACTCGTACGACTAAAGGACTTGACCTGGGAAAATGACTTGACCGTGAGATTTACGTGAGGACGATCCTGTAGATAGGCAAGCCGATTCTAAGGACGACTAGAAGTCGATTTGCAGACATAACATAATGAAACGATGGGTGATTCCATTTATTGTTATCAAATCCATGAATGATCCTATGTCGATCCTCAATAATTGTGTACTTTGAAATAAGAATCTATCCTCCATAATTTCATGCGGTCAAAGACGTCCATGTGTTGAGATATCTTGAATGTGGTTTGACACGAGTCAGTCATGCGTGAACCCTCACAGCCACCCATTAGTCTAAGTTGTAACCGAAATGGCATTTGGCGAAATTGACATGGCAAGAGAATTTAGGATTGGACTTCGAATTATCGGGAATGTCTGGGACGGACTTTGGATGAAGCTACATCAAACAGTCGACAGAATCAGTTAAGCCGAGCAATTGGAAACGAGATTTTCGGACCGAGGAAGCAAGCCTGTGATGACATGGGCCGGGCCAAGTCAGTGTGGGCCTTAGGCCCAAGGTGGACGGCCACCATGGTGGGCCTAAGAAAATCAAATGAGCCCATTAGGCCAAACCAACTATTCATCTTTCAAAGCCCATGGTCCAACTTTGAGCCCAATCAAGCCCAATAAATTCCCAAGCCCATTTCTTAGGCCCATCCACCAATTTCAGCCCAAGGACAGAATGGTAATTGTGCAATGTGAAATGACCAAAATACCCTTAGTTGTAGGGAGAAAAAGGGTAGAGAAGAGAGAGAAGATGATGTCATGCATGGGGACTTGAAGCGAGCATGTGAGGGCCTTAATGAGGCTTGACATGCTACCCTCACATCACTCTCTCTCCTCCTTTTCAGCCCCAAAACGGACGAAGCTCCCTCTCCCTCGTTTTCTTCTTTCTCTAGTTTCTGTTCCAACAGACCCTCCTCCAAAGATTCGAGTTCATTGTTGGCTTCCCGGATGAATCAGCCAACGCTCCATCCATTGCCGTGAATAGCACACACAGCCGGTTCCAACGAACCTAGCCTCTCACCGGAATGATTCTCTGGCCGTCCTGTATGGCGGCTCGAAGCCATCGGTCGCCAGTCCGTCTGGCCCTTTTCTGCTCCAACTGACCCTTCGGTGAAGAATCGAGTCAAAAGTGGTCTTCCCAGATGAATCAGCCAACGAGCCACCTATCGCCATGACCAGGAGAGATAGAACGTTCCAACGAGCCCAATTTCGTCCCAAACGGAGCCACTGTCCGTCTTGTACAACCGTCGCAAGCTGCCGGTCTCTGGTCCGTCGGTCTGCCTACAACCTGGACTGTTTCGACTTTACAGCCTATTTTCTTCAATTCCAGCCATTTCTTTGCCCATCCGAACCTCCCATAAGATCCCCAAGACCCCCCAGGAGTTGCCGATTGCTAGCCACCCCTTCACCGGAGCTTCGGCCAAGCCGTTCAACTTGTTTTCTTCTCTAGCGGAGCTATTTTCTAGAATTTTAGAGGGAGGCAGAGGCTGTGGTTGCTTGTGTTGAGCTTGGGACCACATTGGATCATCGTTGTAGAGGTCCCAATGCGTAGCCACCATCGTCGCCGCCGCCGCATCGGTGCCTCCGGCCCACTTAACAGGTGAATTTAGCTCCTAATCCCTTGATTAGTGCCTAAACTTGCTTAGGGTTAGTTTAGTTAGATTTAATTCTAGTTTAGGTTATTTAATTAAGTTGTATCAGCCCTAAGATAGGTTGTTAGATGGATTGATTAGATTAGTTTGGCTTAATCTCGCTTTATTTGCTTAATTGTGCTTATGTGTTTAATTAATCTTGTTTTGCTTAATTAATTGTTTGATTGTTTTAATTAATTTTTTGTTTAATTTCTGAGTATAATTTATTGTTTATTAAATTCTGGAAATTTACTGTTCACGCGACACTATTCACAAAATACTGTTCACGCGTACTGTTCACATGCACTGTTCATCCAGAATGCGAAAAGTGTCTAAAATTCATGTGTGTTGATTCTATGAAGTGATTGGATGTGTTATTGCATAAACATCTACATGAAATGTATGTTTTTCACAAAAAAGGAGAAACGGTGTGTCCGAGGGACACCGAAATGGGTTGCCTTGAGGAGATGATGATTTGAAAGTGTAAATGCAAGCGTGGGTGCATTGGCTAAGTGCCCAAAGAGAAAAGGGAATCGTGGTGGTGTGTTGGTGTGATCACCAAGTTGAGTCCATTCCCAACTACGTGTCGAGTGGACGATGCTCCTTTGTGAAATGCCTGTGTGGTGGTAATTATTCTTGTGTGGCGTGGATTTGGCCTGTGTGGTGTGGAGTTGCCTGTGTGGCGTGGAATGTGCCTGTGTGGCGGTGATCAATAGGAACACGTGAGTGTTGAGATCGTTGCGCCTTATTATAGGGTAAAATTGTGTGGCATGGTATGGGACATGTCATAACGATTTTACCTTATAATCATGACGCGTGAGATGAATTGATGCGTGATGAATGGTGCACTAATGTGCAGGAACGCATGAGAATCATAGCATCTTGATTCCAGTCATGCATGAGTTGAGCACATTGTTTATTGCACGCACGCATGAATTGATAACGTGCAGGGAATGGCAATGGGCAGGTGAGATCGTTTATAATGCGACTCGTATGTGATTGATGAAATGTATCATCTAATGGCCATATGCATTGCATGTATCGTGCTGAATTATAACGTGCAGGGTATGGCATATCAGGTAAGGTTGTATGCGAATTAATTGTTGGTTGTTGCTTGTGGTGTGATAGTTTTGGATAGATACCCCGAGTTGAGTTGGTGTACTAACCGGGGCTTACGGGTGGAACTCGTTGAGATTTATATCTCATTCGTTATTGAATAACCATTTTTAGGTCCCTAGTGTGAAGAGCTAGGAGCTTGAAGTAGAAGGGTCAAAAGCATAAGTGGCTCAGTAGTTCTTGTTGGAGATAGGTCTCTTGTACTTGGACCTTAGAGATGGCCTCTGTTTATAAACTGGTTTCTTTATGAAAATGTGGATTGTAATGAAATTGCCGTTGTCCTGCTTTTCTATCCCATGTTTGTTATTGTCAGGGGATTAGTGAATTCGCTTCAGCATGTGCAATAAAATGAAAAGGGTTGGCGACTAAACCTGGGAACGTCGCAAAATTCTATCGACCACCGAGGGATGTGCGCATGCTCAAGGTTCGGGACGTGACAGTTTCGTTGGACGATGAACTATAGGATGAAATGCTCGCAATGCTGCCTCTTGCTATGTTGATGACATATCCTTATTTCTGCTTGATGGCCAAACCATTTGTGAATGAAATCGCACCATCACGAAGAATCGTAGCATTCCACAATCATAGTCCTCTGCATTTTCAGCATCTATTGTCTATTCTCTTCCCAACATCTTTTTTCTTGGGCCCTTAAGCTCATTCACTTTGGTTGTTTTGCAGATACCATCGTGATCTTGCATTGGCAGAATCTCTTGGAAGGATCACGTGCGAACGCTGCTAAAGTAGGGCTAATGCTGTTAGTGTCAATGTCTTGTTTCATATTTTTATTTTTTATTTTTGCAATTTATCAAAAAAGGAAGAAGCAATTAAATATATTTCTTGCACTGCTGTGTTCTGAATTTTCCTTCTAGTGAATATGATCTAAGTAAGAACAAATATTTTTCAAGATCTAAAAGCATGATTAGTTTTGTGGAAACTGTGATGTGATTGGGAAGAAAAGGGATATAGTTTTTTTTTGTTTTTTTTTTTTTTTTTTTATGGTTTTCTTTAGAATTGAGAACCTTTTTCTTGTTGACGATGATTCTTTGTAGGATTAAGCAGTCAATCTGGGATAAAATTCTGAGGCAGCTCATTGGTGGTTTCACAAGGCAAGGTGGCGGCTTTCCATGGGAATTTCCAGGATTGTAAGAGTTTGGATGTCCTGAGGGTATCTCTGGGGTTATTGCGTTCATCATCTACACTAACTGTGGAGGACAAACATCCTGAAATGAAGTAGAAATTGGTTGAGCGCGCACAATCACTGAATGCAGCACGTGTGGATTAATTTGATTAAATTGTTCTGGGACCCAACTCTGAACACATCGATCCGGATTCAAAATTCTTTAATTCCAATTAAAAGCAAACTAGGTTACGTGGCCTTGATCTGGCCTATATTAACTGTAGCACTCCCAGCACTTCCAGCTATATTTAAATTCGCATCCTGTGATGCGGTAGCAACTGATTTGTCAAATAAGCTGCGGTTATGGCTTAAACCGAGTAATTCATAGCGAGTATGGAACTTTTAGGGGAACCTCTACGGGTTCTAGTCACTTTTTCTATCCTTCGTTACGAATGGTTAAGGCAAAGATTTTCTCATGGAATTTTGCAAGACCGCCGTGGAAACATGCTTTTCCCATGCGGCATTGACAGTTGAGATTCAAGACATGCTCGTTACGTAGACGCACGATATAATCCGGTTATGCTTCTGAAAAGAAAATTTTCCACTTGCAGTGTGCCCTAGAAAGGTTCTAGTTCCATACCCATAATTCTTTTTATCTTCAAGTTTTTACGTTAATTCACCGGCTTTTAGGCGGAGTTGTTGATGTTGAGTACGGATTCCCCATTCCAATTTGCATACTACGGAGGCAACCAAGTTTCTGTTTTGCGAGAAATTAGCTGTGCGAAAATATTTTCCCCATTTTTATCCTTCAGTACCGTTTAAGAGAATTAATTGTGAAAATGCTTTTGTCATGACAAAAATTTTATACTTTCAACTCTAAGTACAGAATTGCTTTTAATGAATATAATGTAGGCCTTACCTAGCCAAAAAAAAAAAAAAAAATCTATAATGAAATTCTGTATAAATACCTGAATTGGTTAGATAATATCCTTTTAACATGTTCAGGTTAATTTTCAATATAACAAGCTTCCTATCTTCCAATAAAAGCTACTGTACAGATGGAAGAATGGATCGAAAACCCAAGGTTGTGAATATGCGAAATCAACGGCCAAAATCTAAATGAACCTTGCAGATCAAAAACCATTTACAAACTGATTGCCTGGTCAAAGAATTAAGTTCATCTTTCTTCCATTCAAGTGCTCAATCCATCTCTTGACGACATTTGCAGCAATCTCAGATATTAGTTTTCCCGTGCAGGGGGGGAAAGGGGAGGGAGGATCAATCCCCGTTGCTTACTTCAAGGATTTTGCGCCCACTATGGGTTATTCTTATTCCAAGAAGGTCATCATTCTGGACCACTCGAGACCCATTGTCTGGAAGTAGGTGAGCCCATCACTATTGAACTCAAAAAGGTGACAAAGGTTTATAGCCAATCACACGTAACAAGATACACGCACGACCACCACAAATGGCTTCGATCTCGTGACCTCCCATCTGTGGAATATCGGCCCATAACATTAAGTCACCATCATTGGCAATCAGGTTAACTTGATTATAAGAGTAATTCAGTGAAAAAAAAAAAGTTACCAAAAGGTTCACTAATTTAGTAGGAAAGCGAATTGTCCCGGTTCTTGTTTTGCTTGCTCATTTTTGGTTGCTGTCGTGTGGGTATGATATTTATTTTGTTTGTGTGATCACTCTTGCTATTGTTTATTGTGCATGCAAGATAATTTTCATTTAGGACTAGTTGATTGTCCCGTTCCAAATTTATCAGTATATTTATATTCATTTCATGTCAATTGTTATTCGACGAGTTGAAGAGTGTCCGATACGCATGATGGCATGATTGAAATTGTATTGATGTCTGAATGGGACTAGCGAAAGTCGGGGAATTAAAGGAAAAGTATGGAGCTTTCGCCTTGTTTTTTAATACATAGTTTTTATTATTTTGACTGAATCATTATGGAGTGCGCAATATTCTCAACGTTTACACATTAAGCATTATTTGAAGCAAGAAATTCTCAAATAGCACCTAGACGAAAAAAAAAAATCCCTACTTTCTCACGTTTTGTATGATAACAGAAAGCTTATTTATGTATAAGGACGAGGGGAAGAACTACAAATTTCCACTAATTAGTCTCTTCAACTAATTTACTCCTCAAAATTTATTTTGTGTCATCGCATCATAAACATTCACAACATGCATCAATTTGCCCAAAATTCTCTGGGATGGAGCCTTTTATAGATTAGAATGTAGCGTGGACGGATAGGAAGATGACAACGACGAGAGAATATCTGAACGAAGTATTATATCTCCAACGCATACAAAGTAGGGGCTCAAAAACAATGTGCAGTCAATCGGGGGAACATATCCATATAATCCATCCAAGCCTAGTCAAAACATAAAAAGATAACCCAAGGCTTTCTCACCGTTATTACAATTCTCCTCTTCTTTCTAGATGCTGAAATCCAGTGGCGAGATTTGAGTGGAGCGTCTTGTTGCTGATTTGAAGAGTCTCACCTACGCAGTATACTCTAGCGGGTCTGGCTTTATAAAGATTCAAGAAAACTGCTCGAGAATAAGCTTGTCTCGGCCGGAGGAGAGCAAGAATGTTGGAACCTATAATTTATCTAGTAGCATTGGGGATAAGCTGAGCCGACGGTGATCCGGGGCACATGGTATGCCGTCAATAAGATGGGGAATGGAAAATTTAAGGCCGGGTGCAAAATGTTCTTTGTAAACGTCGGACCTATAACTAAGGAAATATGTGGTGAAATTCAAGGAATTTGATACTTGTATTAAATGTTAGCTACGTCGTTGAGAGTGAGAGAGCTAGAAAACTCACCGGCATTGAACCCTAGGGTCGTTTAGCACTCTACGAGGAGGGCTTTTTCCTCCTTTCTGTGCTAGAGGTAGCGGGGCCTCCTATACTGTAGACCAAGATAGAGAGGAAGAAGATGGCTCGAAGGACCTCAAACATGACGATGAGGACCGACACGTGCAGAGCGTGATAATTGGGTTGGAAGCCTGAGCTGACCATTTGATCGTCTTGAAAAGCAACTCAAAACGAGGAAGAGATAGTAACCGACAGAACCGTTTGAATGGTTGTTAGGTTGATGGTTGGACTAACTGTCTCCAAGAAATCAATGCCAGCTTACAAACCTTGTGCTTCCCAACGAGCTTTGTAATGTTCTTCAGACCCATCCAACTTCCGCTTGATTTTGTAAATCCTCTACGACAAACATCATCTTTAGAGGGATCATGAGGCACGAGTCCCATGTTTCAATTTAAGTGCTTGCTGCATGTATCACCCGCACGAAGACAAAGTCACCATTGGGTTGGGAGTGGCGGAGACGAGTAAGAAATTTGCTTCGAGGGCAGTTGGATCGATACATAGACTAGGAAAAGATTCATTTAACTGAGCAAATGATTAGTTTTCAGCGAGTTTTAATCGTCAACATGACTCTTTTTAAATACTCATTCAACATCCGTCACATGCATCACTTGATATATTAATCTATTGATCACATTCTAGAATATCTGACGCGACTCTAATTTTTTTCAGTTGACACAAGCCAAACATGGCCTCGTCTCCCCTCATTGTGCGATAGTTGATAATCTGATGAGGTATCCCAACTTTGAAAACATTAATTTCCAAAGTTTAGTTTGATAGAGGGGTGATGTGATTCAAAGACAAAATCTATCGCAATTAAGCCAAATATTTAACTATTTTCATCATCCATCGACTATGCTTAATGGCTCCATGATAAGTGTAAATCACCATGAAAAAATCATACATGTAGCCGGTTGACATATGAATAGCTTTCTTGTCAATCGCAGGAGTGCGGAAAATATCTCTATTTTTTCAGTTAATAATGTTCGTGTGGGTCAATCATCCGCTATGTTTGCCAAAGAGTGACCCTTATTAACTCTCCAAGAGCCTCAGCTATTCATTTTGAGTTGGACGATCAATATCTTCACAATACGCAGATTTAAAATATGGAACTTTGAGCAATGAAAACTTTTCACACGATTAGCCACCTTAAAACAGCTCTAAGCTCACAATACGCAGAGATAGCCACGGTTTAAGACAAATCCTCCACCGGCCGAATTCACAAGCGAAACTCAAACTTTGATCTCCACAGGAGCAATGTCAGGCGTGTCTCAAGGGCCAAGGCCCGGGGGCAATAGACATCGGCAACGAATTCTAGTACTTTCATCGCAAGAGATGTATTTTTCGTGAAGAAAATATTTTGTGAGAAAACTGTAAAAGATAGACGCTCAATGGCGATGAATTGTGTTCCGTGCCTAAAGGGCCGAGCGCTTGCAATGAAAAATTCGTTGGCTATTGTCGCTTTGCGATGCGAAATGTCATGGCTAATGATATTGGGGCACGAAAGGGTTCGTGGCCAACGCCTCAAATTCAGCAATAATTAAGTCAGCTTTACCAATGAAATTTTCTTAGCTAAAAATTAGCGATGATAAAACATTACGTAGCTAGAAGTCCATATGTGAATATATTTGTAGCTTTTCGCCACGATAGTTACGTCGCTAATAGTATGATTTTTCGTGTCATTTTTTTGTGGCTAAAAGATTGTGGATTTGCTTACTAAAAGTCCCTTGCAAATTTTGATTTTACATTCGAGGTTCCATTTGCAAATGTAGATATTTTTAATTCAAACATTACATCCATAATGTAGCAATACATCACATAGTGATCCAGCTTCCTCCGTGATAAAAATAGGAAGAAAGCCAAGATCATATCAACGCATAAAGGGGTCCAACCTCCTTAATGATCTATTTAAAATCAAATCAGCATGCAAATGGCGGTCCAACCTCCTCGATTATCAGCCAAAAGAATCGACCTGTGATCGATTCTTCCTGAACATCCTATGAAGGCTATGACGCCTCGAAGAAATCGTAGTTTTTGTTTTTATTTTAAGGCAAGCGGATAAATTACAAGAACAATATCAACAAAAGTATCTTAAATTAGATACAAAAGATAAGATTGCTGACTAGGAATGTTATCACCCTCCCGCAAGCGAAGCATTGTCAACAATGTGAAGCTTGGACCGTAAAAGACGAACTCGTGCTGATGACAATCCTTTGGTGAAGATATCCGCGATTTGATCACAGTGTTGATGTAACGGATGTCAAATGGCAAAAAAAATGGCGACCCACCAATTCATGAACATAATGATAATCTATTTCAATGTGTTTAGTGCGACTATGAAAAATTGGATTCCTAGTTAGAGCAATGGCAGAGATATTGTCGCACCAGATCCGTAATTCTGGGAGAAGAGAGAGGAGCCATTGAATTTCAGCAGCTGTTTGAGCAAGACAACGATACTCGGCTTCTGTAGATGAACGTGCAACAATAGGTTGCTTCTTTGCACTCCAGGAAACAGGGTTGGCCCCGAGAAATAAACAATAGCCACTAGTAGAGCGACGATCATTGGAACTGCCAGCCCAATCAGTGTCACAATAGGCATGTAAAGAAATAGGACCAGGCTGAATCTGCATGCCATAAGAGATTGTGCCTTTCAAATAGCGAAGGATACGCTTTACAGCACGCCAATGGTGTTCTTCAGGTGCTTTGAGAAATTGACAAGCCTGATTAACAGCATAGCTAACGTCAGGACGACTGAGAGTGACATATTGAAGTGCTCCAACAACACTCCTATATAGTGTAGGATCTGAGACAGGGTCATTGCTTGAATGACCAAGTTTATTCGAGGTAGCCGGGCTAGAAATAGGCTTGCAGTCCAACATATTGGTGCGAGATAAGAGGTCATGAATATACTTTCCTTGATTAAAGAAGATATGATGGGGGCTTCGTCGAACAAGCTGAATGCCCAAGAAATAAGTCAAAGGACCTAAGTCCTTCATCTTAAATGAGTGGCGAAGTTCCTCAACGATAGCAGACATAGCTTTGGAATCATTACCTGTTAAAATAATGTCGTCAACATATGATAAGAGATAGATAATGGTAGAGCCATGACTGTAAATGAAGAGGGATGGATCCGAGATAGTGGTTGAAAAACCAATGTCTTCTAGCCGAGCTGTGAATTTTTCAAACCAAGTGCGAGGTGCTTGCCGGAGACCATAGATGGATTTGTGCATTAAGCAAACTGAATGAGGAGCAGCGGGATCAACATAGCCTGGTGGTTGAGCCATATATACAGTTTCCTGGAGATCGCCGTGTAAAAATGCACATTCGACATCAAGCTATTGAATCGCCCATCCATAAGTAACCGCCAACGTGAGAATGACCCGAATAGTAGTATTTACAACAGGACTAAAAGTGTCCACAAAGTCAATACCAGGTTGGTGAAATCCTTTCGCAACGAGACGAGCTTTGTAGCGACTGATGGTGCCGTCTGGGTTTTGTTTTATCCAATAAACCCATTTGCAGCCGATGACATTCATTGTTGGAGTAAATGGCACAAGGGACCAAGTGTGTTGTTCTTGTAAGGAATTAAATTCCTCATCCATAGCTTTTCGCCATTCAGATGATTTGGAAGCTTGAGTGTAGCATGTTGGTTCCAAGGGAAGAGAAGAAGATAAAGCAATAGGATAGCGAGAAACAAAGGTTTTTGGTTTAAAAATACCATGTTGAGAACGTGTGATCATGGGATGAGTGCGGGTGGGAGGTGGTGGGGGAGGGGGTATAGAGGAAGGTAAATGAGAAGATTGGGGGTTAGTTATAGTTAGCGAAGCAGAGGCAACACCGTTGGCAGGACTCATTGTGGGCTCAACCCATGCGGTATCCGTGGGGGCGGAGGTTGATGGTAGCCAAATGGAGATAGGACCAAGTGAGGGTAAAGTGGTAGGAGATTTTGGAGAATTAGAGTTTGTGATAAATGGGTAAACAGATTCATCAAATTTGACGTGACGAGATATGTAAACTCAGTGACTTTGCATGTCATAGCAGCGATACCCTTTATGAGAGGTACTATAGCCTAGAAAACAACACGAAGAATAGCGGAACTCCGATTTGTTAGAACAATAGGGACGGAGCCAAGGATAACAAAGGCATCCAAATGCTCGTAAATGCGAATAATCAGGAATTTGTTGAAACAATTGTTGATATGGGGAAATTTGAGAAATGATAGGCATGCGGTTGATGAGATATACAGCTGTATTGAAGGCTTCAAACCAAAAGCGAGAAGGCATACCACCTTGAGCTAGAAGGGTGAGACTAGTTTCAACCACGTGACGATGTTTTCGCTCAACGACACCATTTTGTTCAGGTGTATGTGGGCAGGAAAATTGATGACGAATGCCATGAGTATGAAAATAGGATTCAAGTGCATCACTAGTGAATTTGCCACCAGCATCGGAGTGGAAAATTTTAATTCGATGGTTAAATTGATTTTCAACTTGTGGTTTGAAAACCATAAAAATTTCATATAAGTCAGATTTATGGCACATAGGAAATATCCAGCTGTAACGAGAGAAGTCGTCAACAAATAGTACATAATAAGAGAATTTTGAAATAGAAGGCACTGGGGCTGGTCCCCATACATCACAATGAATTAGTTCGAGTGGAAATTGAGTACGCGTGTGAGACAACGAAAAGGGTAACTTGCAACTTTTGCCTAATTGACATGCAGAACAGAGAGAGTTGTCATGCTTATTTGATATTTGAAACTGTTTAAAAATAAGATGTTGAATAGCTGCAGAAGGGTGGCCAAGACGATGATGCAAGGTGGAGGAGTTGATGCGGGAAGAGAATGAAGCTTGAGGTTTGAAGCAAGGTTTGGGGAACCGCATAGGATAAAGCCCATTCTCAGTCCAACCGTGGTGCAGAATTTGCTTTGTTAGCTTGTCCTTCACAAAAATTTGAGAATCATCAAATAGAAAATAGCAATTATTGTCTTTAGCAAAACGACTAACTGAAATTAAATTGGTAAATGCTAGAGGACAAAGAAGTATATTAGTTAAATGCATGGAAGAAATGGGATGTGAGAGAGAAGTGGAACCAACATGAGTAATAGACAAACCTTGGCCATTTCCAACCTGAACTTCATCAGAACCACTATAGGGAGCAGAGATGGAGAGATTACCCAGATCGGCTGTAATATGATGGCTAGCGCCAGTATCAGTATACCAAGTGCCATCATCAGTAGGTGGTGCAATAGCCACGGCAGCAAGTCTTTCAGGAGGATTGCGACCTTGGTATGCATAATTCATGCGATGATAATAGTCAATGGCACTATGGCCATGTTTGTTGCAGATCTGACAAATCAGCCGACCAGTATTCAGTTGACGACCTTGAGGTTGAAATGATGGAGTAGGGAGAAGTTCGGCTTGATTAGAATGACCCCTGCTACGTCCCCTATAACCAGTGCCACCCCTATAGGGACGAGGTGTGAATGAGTGCTACCCAGGAGAAAGAGTTCGAGGTTGCCGGTTTGCAACGAAGGCAGTAGTAGTTTTGGATAATGAATCATCAGTGATGCTTAGTTCTTTAGAGAGTAGGAGATTGTGTAAATCTTCAATAGTGTGGAAGTTTGATGAGCACAAACACGAATAGAGGATGCAAAGAAGCGGTAAGCGCGGGCAATCCATCGAGAATGCAAATTAAGGGATCATCATCACACTTTGGAGATCCACAAATTGCGAGTTTATCAGCTAAAGTTTTGAATTGTTGGAGATATTCTTGCATGGTGAGGTTGCCCTTCTTGAGGTGATGTAATTGTCTTTTCAGAGACATTACATGAGCAGGAGTGAGAGAGGCATAGCAACGAGCGAGGACATCCCACGCGGCTTTTGCAGATGTAGCGCCAACTACATATGGAAGTGCAGATTCAAACATAGTAGCGTTGATCCAGGAGAGTAGCATCTGATCTTTTTCGATCCATGTCTTGTAATTTTCGTCAGTTTTTTTTTTTTTGGTCAGTCCTACTCTATATCTATTCTACACTCACTCTCAGACTTTTGCCCTGCCTCTTGCAGGACATGGGCGTCGAAACCCACTCCTGAAACTTGCATGTCCCCACCCCATCCCTCCCTAAGAAGGTGGGGGTTTGAACCCCTCACCTCCCCCTTCCATGTTGGAAGGGTGGCCACTTTGGGCGAATCCCGGTGGTTAATTTTCGTCGATTGAAGCGAGGCACTTGGGAGGTTCCATCGATTTAAGACATGAGATTGTGGCCTTTGAGAATTGGTTCAAAAGAGAATGCCAAAGAAGATAGTTCGAGCTATTCGGTTTGATGGGTATCAAGTTAGATATGTTTGAGATAACGAGTGAGAGAGATGCGATAGATGAAGATGGCGAGATGATGGATTAGAGCACTGTCGACATTTTCTTTGGGAAGAAGAAAGTCGATGAAGAATGAGAGGAGAAGGAGATTTGAGGATCGAAAGGCGGATTAAGCCAAATGTTGCTCTGATACCATGAAGAAATCGTAGTTTTTGTTTTTATTACCTTTGATTTCTCTTGTACAAACTGTATATAAAGATATTACAAGAGCCCTAAATTAGGGATGATTGAGGATACTTAAGGCAAGCGGATAAATTACAAGAACAATATCAACAGTATCTTAAATTAGATACAAAAGATAAGATTGCTGACTAGGAATGTTATCACGTCTCGCCCTCGGAATCTGGTGTTGAACTCGAAATCGTCTTCGTACGCTTCATCGACGTCTTTTCCCAATCATACAATTAGAGCTACAAAAAGACAAGAGAGAGAGAGAGAGAGAAAATTGAATACCACACTAAAAGAATGCATTAAGAATATTATACTTACATAGTTCGGCCTTGCACTTGCTATCGACATGTAGATTTTACCAAAGTATTACGGAGGCAATAAGAATTCTACATCTTTTCAAATCGATTGAATCTATCTCAGTATTGTGTTGATCTTGAAATTACTTGAGCCGGTTGGATTGCATTGCCCTTTGGGAACCAGATCATCTTCTCTGGCTCCTCTTTCTCTTTGCAACTTTGATCTTCATGGTCGTGTTTGTTGCTCTAGTCATCCACTTAGGGCTTGCATGGTAAAATTTCTAAAACCATTTTTCTCCTGATTTCTATTCCCGAACAGGTTTGGGCAATCCGTTTGGTAACGCAATTTGATTTTTCTATTTGAAACAGATTTCTATTCTAGAAACTGATTTGGAGGAGAAATCAGAAGCTAAAAATTTTAGGGCGCGCATGATTTTATTTCTATTTCTGGACGAGTTTCTAAGCAAAAATAACTGTTTGATAACGACACAAAATTTCTATTCTAAAAATAGAAATTCGTTTGATAACGACACAAAAATTTCTTTCTTTCGGATGGCGGCGGTCGGTGGGCGGCGTCCGGCGGCGGCGGTCGGCGACCGGCGGCGGCGTCCCGGCATCCGGCGGCGGGTGATCGGGCGGCGGCCGGTGGCGGCGGTGGGTGGCGTTGGCGCGCGGGTGGCGTTCGGCGGCGGCGGCGGCCCCGGCGCCGGCGGCGATGGCGGCCGGCGGCGACGGTAGGCGGTGGCGGTGGCCGCGACCGGCGGTGGGCGGCAGCGGAGGGCGGCGACGGCGGGCGGCGGCACAACCGACGGCGACGACGACCGAGGCGACCGGTGGCGACGGCGGCGATGAACAATGAAAATTTTTTTATTTCTCATTTCTATTTCGATTTCTTGTCCATATCTATTTCGGAACCAAAATCTATTTTAGAAATATAAAAGTGGAATAATTTTACCAAACAAATTTCTATTCAGAATTGTTTTGAAATAGAAAAACAATTTATGGAACATAAATAGTGCGCAATCATGCGCGCCCTTAGCTTCTCCAATTTCTGAAACAGAAATAGAAATTTTTTTTCTCAACTTTTCAATTTGGTCCAAAATATTTTAGATCACTAATATTGAAATAGAAATAGAAATAGTTAATTTAGTCCAAAATATTTTAATGATTTTTTAATATAATCATTTCAATCAATATTGATTGAAAATCTTAACCATTGGGCCAAATGGTGGGAATTGAATGAACAAGGCTTCATTTGTTGCACGCAAGAGATTTCACGAATAGTAATAGTCAACTTGTCATATTCATATCTAATGAGTCTTTCTTTATCTACTCTTCGTAGTACGCCAGACAACGGCTCTATCTGGCTAACTATTTTTTTAATCATAAACTTCATATTGAGATAGTAAAAATGGGTCAAATCATTAGGGTTTCATCCAAATTTTCTTTTATAAGGAAAAGAGATCTAATAAGGAATATGTTATTCTTGTAAGAGTGTTAATGAAAATATAGATTTTTTAATAAATTTTTAAATAATCCTAGTGTTGATAATTTTCAAAAAAAAAAATTGGTGACAATTTTTGAACATGGTGAGGATTTTTTAACAAAATTTGGAAAGAAATTGGAATTAGACTATTATAATCATGGCTATCATTAGACTTATTTGATTAATGTGAAATCAATTTCGGCAAAAACATAATGACATATTCACTACAATTGAATTTCAATTGATTTTTTTTTTTGCCACATTGTTTATTTTTCGAAAGAAAATATTACGTAATAGGAAAGGTAAGCACGTGTAATAGGAAATTCTTTGAAATTGTATTTTCAACTTTTGTAATGTATTAGTATTATTTCGACTATTATTTTGTATTTGAGGATTTCCTATGTTGTTTTAGTATTATTTTAACTATTATTTTGTATTTGAGAATTTCCTATGTTGTTATCTAATCAATTTCTAATCAATTTTTATTTCTAGAAATAGAAATTTTATTATTTTATCAAACGGATTTCTGTTTCAGAAATAGAAATTTTGAGTCGTTCATCAAACGGGTTTCTTTGCTCAGAAACTTGTCCGGAGAATAGAAATTGAGAAATCAATTTCTAGCTAGAAATCAATTTTGAAATAGAAATTTTGTCATACGCGCCCTTAGCATTTGATCCTTCCACGAGATTTTGGCCCCCCATGCATAACGAGCTACCACGGAGGCATATGTTAGCATGAGTTCGCTAGCTACAGAATCCTCTGCAACTGGTACCATGTCATGATGGAGTCTGACATAATTTTGATACTTCAGATATAGATGTCCAGCTTCAAATTCATTATATAGTTTAAATTCAAGTCGCGAATCATTCGTCTACGTGCTTCCGATAGTTCATGATTTTGAATTTTACCTGACTAACAATAATTAGCATATATACATTGCATATTAACAAGGAATAACACTATTACAGTTCGAGTAATAATATAGGAAAGATTTGGCATCCATATGAATCATGCGCTCACTCAAAATAAGTGGGTTTGATTGTTCTCAAAATTCTAAGTCGTAGTTAATTTTGATTACGTCTTGCAAAACAAATTTCATGTCATGGTCTCCCCACTCAAAATAGAGAATGAATTTTGATTTAAAAAAAGGATGATCATGCAAGAGAATCGAATTTCGCTTTAAGAAAGCAAGACCATCAAGATCGGGCAAGACATATCCACTCAAAGAAGACAATCGACTTTTGCTTTTAGAAAGCGAAGATCGTGCAAAAAACGTAAGACTCTAACTTGACGTAATATGATCTCTCTCTCTCAAAAGTTCGCAAGTTAATAAAACCCTTCGAGTGGTATATACACAAGCATCGCGTGTTCCGCTTGTGCATGTTTAGATTCTCGACTCTTGTTGATACTTATAATTCACAATATCTAAAACATGAATGATATGGTATTTGAAATAGTATGGACTAAATTTATGACAATAATCAGTTGCACCGTATGAGTCTTAAGTATTCTTCTTTTTGAATGAAAAACAATCAAACATTTTCCTTGAATCAAGTAGGTAGACATGATAATATATTTGTTAATTACACAATTTTAGTGAATTGAAAAATGCATAACGACTCATGTGTTTAGCGAAATTGTATTAATCAAATGCACTATGTTAGCCTTGAATAATTGGTGGATGAAACACAAATTATTGCACTTGGGGGTGGTCTTGGTTCTTAATGCTATGTTTGATTAGATATCGCGAGAAAAAAAGGCTGAGGGAGGTCCTATCAATTTCATCATTTGTTTTAGCGTGTATGGGACTGAACATTGATCACTATTGATCAACATGATCCAATGATTGTTTTAGCATATATATATATATATATATATATATATATATATATATATATATGTATGGCCTCTATGATTCCTCACATCCTTGGATAAACTGCAGTTATGCCAAATGTGAATAACAGAGACTATCAAATCTATTGAATCATGAAATTTGGTAGGACCCTTCAAAAATCTCACCACGACATTCAATTAGTTGGTGATTTGTGACTCGTTTAATATTTATAGGGTAAAATAAAGCAAGTTACTTTATGGATTAGTTGGTGTGGCTGACCCTTTTTCGTGCTTAGCCAAAAGCACATGCTTCTGCTTTTCTTATTGAAAACACAAGCCGTCTTTGATGACTTGGAAATCTACAGCAGAAAATAAGATGCCATCGTCGGTGCATCCTCAATATCTTAGGTTTCAAATTGTTTATTTTAGTCGGTGCAAGTTGCATGAAGATGCTTATTTGCCAATATTAATAACTGTGGTTAGCTTCATTCACTGTAGATAAGAAAAAGGGTTAGCAAACCAACTAATCCATTGATTAACCAAGTTGCTTTAGTTTACTTTATGGTAAACGAGTCACAAATTACCAACTCAAAAATACATAATCTAAGGAAATGACACAAATTATACTTTAGGCATCGCACCGATGAACAAAAAAATCATGTTCAAAGGACCAAGCTTCACCTATTAAGTGATTCCGAGTTATCAACTACCATCTTAACACCCTTCCGCAGGTCATTGCCACCAGTATTGCTGTGAATTTTGAGCAATAGAACTATCATACCAAAGCGTACACGGATCGTGTATTCATCAATAAAGCAGAAAAACAAATACATTGGAATCATAAAGATACCGAGAATATACTGATGCTAAAAAAGCCAACGAAACAGTCGTGAGTGACAATACTTTTGACGAAAATATGTGTGCGATCTAAGTTAAGCATGCGAAGACTCTGTTTTGGACGGCCGAAAGTCAAGATCCAACAACCAAAGATTTTGACTTGAAGATAAAGGAAAGCAATGGACGAATGAAGCACTTGTGGACAAATGTTTTTTATTTTGATTTGTCTAACCTTTGATGTGCATCCTTTAAAAGTCTTGGACTTTCTTTAGTATTTTTGGTAGACGAACGTCTTGATCTTTATTTAATATTTTTGGTAGTTGAATGTTAGGTCTTCCTAGACTTCATAGTTGTCTCTCTCTATTAGCTCATGTTCACTATGCTTCATCATAACACCTTTTTTATTCTCAACACTGCTGCTTCGCCATGGCCATCGGAGAGATAGTTTTGGATTCCTTCTTGGCTTCCTTTTTTGAGGTCCTATTTGACAAGTTGACTTCTCTAGCATTGGGCTATGTGCAGCAAGATGGAATCAGCGTTGCCCTGCTCGAGGAGTGGAAGGAGATGCTGGTCACAATCGATGCAGTGCTAGCTGATGCAGAAGAAAGGCAAATCGATGGTAACCATCTAGTGAAGCTATGGCTAGACGATGTTAGGGACTTGGCTTATGACATGGAAGACTTGCTTGATGAGTTCGCGCTCAAAGTTGTTCAAGTTAAGTCGGAGGTAGAATCCGGCACAAGCATAGGCTGGGTGAAATGGAAGTTCTCTTGCTCTGGCCAACATAAATCCTTTATGTTGAATTTGATCCCACGCTCACTTGTGTTTGAAAATAAGGTCCACGAGATCAAGGGCAGGTTGGAAACAATTGTCACCGGAAAGGCTCGTCTAAGCTTAAAAGAGAATGTTGCGGACAGATCTAACTACACCAACAAAAGGGATCCCACCTCTTCTCTACTGGAGCCTCGGTTTTTCGGTAGGGAGAAGGAAGAAGCATAGGTACTCAAACTATTGATCAGTGAGGTTGAAAATTCTGATGCCACGCTAAGCATAGTCCCCATAGTTGGGATGGGCGGTGTTGGAAAGACAGCCTTGGCTCAACGGTTGTCTAATGATTCCAAAGTGAAAAGCTACTTCGAGAGGAGAGCTTGGGTTTGTGTGTCGGATGTTTTTGATGTTCTTGACATAACAAAGACTATACTGCGGTCATTCACCGGGTTGTCTTGCGAGGGTGAAGATCTTGATGGGCTTCAAGTTAAGTTGAAAGATAGTTTATCTGGGAAGAAGTTTCTTGTGGTTTTAGATGATGTCTGGAATGAGAATTACGGAAAATGGACTGACCTCTTAAAGTCATTTGAAGCAGGGGCCAAGGTAAGCAAGATTATCATCACAACTCGCAACCTTCCTGTTGCTTCCATAAGAGGAGCTTCACCATATCCTTTGGAGGAGTTGTCCCTTGATAATTGTACAAGCTTATTAGCCTTTCATGCTCTTGGAGTGACAAATTTTAAGAGCCACCCATATCTTGAAGCAATAGGCAAGAAATTAGCTGAAAAATGTAAAGGCTTACTTTTGGCAGCAAAGATGTTGGGTGGTGCCCTATGTAATGAAAGGAATCTTGATAAATGGAAAGCCATCTTAAATAATAGAATATGGGATCTTCCGAAGGGAAAAAAAGATGAGGTTCTCCCAGTTTTGAAATTGAGCTATGTCCATCTTCCTTCTTACTTGAATAGATGTTTTGCTTATTGTGCGGTGTTTCCCAAGGATTATGAAATTGAGAAGGATGAGCTAGTACTCTTATGGATAGCGGAGGGCTTTTTGGATGGACAAAAAGCAAATGATGACATCTTGAGATCGGGATGGGATCACTTCGATGAGCTGGTATCTAGATCATTTCTTCAACAATCAAGAGTCGACACATCTAAGTTTTCAATGCATGATCTTCTTAATGATCTAGCAAAGTCAATTGCGGGTAGGACATGCTTTAGCTCAGGGGAGTCTTTGCTAGCAGCTGATGAAGATGATACATCTCTTGAAAAAGCCTGGTATGCATCATTCATCTTGACGCTATTTGTTACATCAAAAAGCTTGAGAGCATACAAACACATGAAGGTAATAAGAAGTTTAATGTTACTGCATGATAGATTTAGTTGGAAAGATAAATTCCACATTTCCAATAAAGTGTTACAAGACTTATTGATAAAATTGAAATACTTGAGGGTGTTCTCGTTATGTCATTGTTCCATCATAGAGGTACCGAATTGTGTTGGTGATTTAAAACACCTTCGATATCTCAATTTCTCATACACGGATATTGAAAGGCTACCGGAGTCAATTGTTACCTTGTGCAAATTACAAGCTTTGATCTTAAGAGGTTGTCGCAAGTTTTCTATGTTGCCTCTAGGGATCACAAAAATGATCAACTTACGGTTTCTTGACATTAGAGATACAAAGAGTCTAAAAGAGATGCCATTGGGCATTAGTAATTTGAAGAATCTTATTATCTTGTCCAAATTTATAGTAGGACCAAAGAAAGGAACACAGATAAAGGAGTTAAAGAACTTGTTACATCTTCAAGGAGAATTGTTCATATCAGAATTGCAAAAGATGGAAGAAGTAAGAGATGCTGTTGATGCTAATTTGATTGGAAAGCGAGGCATTAACAAATTGTTCTTGCATTGGGGTGACAATTTTGGAAACATTCGGAATGATGAGCACAAAGCACTGGTGCTTCGCTCTCTACCGCCTCACACTAATCTTGAAAATCTCACCATCTCCGATTATGGTGGTGCAATATTCCCAAGATGGTTAGATGATCCATCCTATTCTAAAATGGTGTCATTATGCTTGCGGGATTGTCCTAAAGTTACATTGTTGCCGTCACTTGGACAGCTACCTTCACTTAGAGAATTATCTCTTGAAGGTTTAAATGCAATAAGCATGATAAGCTCTGAATTTTATGGCGGTAAAAAGCCTTTTTCATCCTTAACAACTTTGAAATTTGACGAAATGTGGGAATGGAAGGATTGGTATGCTGAGGGCCCAGGAGAAGAAGTCCCATTCTCTTGTCTTCAATATCTTGTTTTCCGAGGATGTATTTCGTTAGTTGGGACATTGCCTCATCAACTTGATCATCTCACAAAGCTTGAAATTCATTCATGCCCACATTTGAATAACTCAACCAGTGTGGTTTGTGTTCCATCTCTTCATGAGTTATACCTTGAGGATTGTAATGAGGAGATCATGAAGAGTTTTGCAAACCTATCTTCTTTGACCATTCTCAAAATTAGGAATCTTGCAAAGCTTGTTTGCTTTGATCATGGGTATATGAGTTGCTTGGTCAAGTTAAAGGAGCTTCATATAGGACAGTGTGACAAGTTAACACACTTGTGGCAAGATGGAAATAAAATGCAAAATCTTATTTGCCTTCAGAGTTTAGTCATTGATAGTTGTCTTCAATTCACATCTTTTGTGGCTGGGGAAGGAGAAATACAACTACCTTGCAACCTTGAAAGGATGGAATTGAGGGTTGCACGAGTTTAGAAAAGCTTCCAAGCAAGATGCACACACTCAAACATTTGAGCATTTGGAATTGTCCTAAACTCACAAGATTAACCATTCCTCTAGATGATCCTAGCAGTAATAACTTGATATCTCAACTTGAATATTTGAAAATAGATGAATGTGATTCTTTGACATCCTTTCCCTTTGCCAAAGGTACAATTCCTGCTTTGAAGACACTTTATATTTGCGGGTGCAATGGAGTGGAGTATTTGGAAGAGATTACCGTAGAATCACTAAATACTTTGGGTATTGCTAGCTGCAAGAATCTGGGAAGCCTACCACAGTGCATTCACATGCTCTCTCATCTCACTCATTTGGAAATATTTAATTGTCCGACATTGGAGATAGAGGACTTCCCTCCCGTTCCCATCACCCTGTCACTTTTATCTCTTATTGAATGTCCAAAGATAAAGTCTCTACCAAATCAATGGCATCATCTTACATTCCTCTAGGAACAATACATTAGCGCTTGTAAAAATATCAAATGCTTCCCTAAAGGAGGTTTGCCTCCCAATTTGCGGCGGCTTATAATTTTAGGGTGCGAGAATCTAAAGCAGCCAGTAAGAGAATGGGGCTTATACGTGCTCACATCCCTCAAGTATTTGACAATTGACTTGAGCATGGGAAAGGAGGGAGAGAAAGCGTGGTTTCCTTCGGAGGACAAGAAGGAGGAGGATGCATGGAGTCTTCTCTTTCCTTCCTCACTAACCTATCTTTCCATTTACAGTATGAGGAACGTTGAAAGACTATCAAGTGGTTTTCGCAACCATCTCTCATCTCTCAAATGGTTATGTTTTATGATTTGCCCGAAGTTGAGGTACTTGCCAGCAGATGGTCTTCCTCCCTCCCTCCAAGTATTGGGGACAGAAGGATGTGAGATGCTAAAACATCAATGCTCAAAACTCACCGGACAGTATTGGCCCCTAATCCAAGAGATCCCTCTCATCGACATTGATCGGGTTCAGATCCAATGAATTGCAATCAACTACATCCGAGCCATGATGAAAGATTTGTCTTTGTTGACTACAGTCAAGTTTCCTAAGGTTCAGGTAAGCTTTTGGTTTTGAAGGCATCAATTTCGATTCTCCTTCCTTAATTCAATACGTGATACAACCTAATTTTTTCCATGAAGATGTTTACATAAATTTCCAAAACCAACCACTGAAGCTCAAAGACTTGACATTTGGGTGGGTGTTCTCATCTGGTTGGATCAGCTCAGTTTTGTTGGACAATTAAAGTGTAGGACGAAATGCTCTTACTGCTGCTTCTTGCTATATCTCTGACATATCTTTAACTCTGCTTGATGTCCAAACAAGCTGTGCATGAAAATGGACTATATTTTGCATGAGAATCACGAAGATTTATAGCATTCCTTAATCATATTCCTTTGAATTTTCAGAGCTTGTTGTATGCTCTCTTTCCACCATATTTTTCTTGTGTCCCAGTTCATTCTCTTTGGTTGTTCTGCAGATAATATTGTGATTTGTATTGGCAAAATCTCTTGGAAGGATCACTTGCAAATGCTGTTGAGGTAGGGCTAATGCTGTCAATGTTATGGGTCATTTTCTGCAATTTAACCCCACCCCCAAAAAGAAAAAAAAGTGTTTAATTTTATCTGGTGCACTAATATGTTCTAAATTTTCTAGTATATAAGATCTAAATAAGAATAATCTTTTTCAAAATCTAATGTGGAGGCTAGGGGATGCAATTTTATTTTTTTCTTGTGGTTTTCTTTAGAATTGAGAACCTTCTTTTTATTGATGATAATCCTTCGTAGTTTTAACCAGGTGATCCAGGATTAAAAATTTCGGCATGTCATGGCTTTAGCTTTCAGTAGAACTCTAATCCATGACAGCATTGATATTCCATAAATCACCTCCTGTATAGGTCTTGATCTCTGGTGGGCTAGGAACGAAGACTTACAACTTGCTCGAAATTTCAGTTAAAATACTAATGCTTGTTTGATTGAGATTATAACGATAGTCTGCCTGCCTCTATGTTTGCAGTCAGCAATGACCTCTGGGGCATATTTATTCGGTTCTTTAAAGTATTAGTCGTTTGCATTTTCTCCACCGTGGAATATAGTAATGTCATACATTATGTAATCGTATCTGAAAATACCTTCCTATGTGATATTCTTCCTGCAAGGAGTTCCGAAACAGAAGCTTCGAGCTCGCTTGGGTTTATCTGGTGTGATTGGAAATTTTGCGCTTCAACCAATGTGTAAATTTTTTGTTGAAGCAATTTTCTTATGACATTGTGAAGCTATATTAGAGGGCAGCCAATTTCTAATCTGAATTGTGGTTTACTCTCTACTTTATCTGAGGCTGTCTGGATGTTATCGCACATATAACATGGTACTTTGATCATTCAGTTAGGTGGTCAGAAAAGCAGAGTTGTATTTGCCAAGATAACTTTGAAGAAACCTCACATAGTTTTGCTTGATGGCTATCATCTGGTAAGTTAACTCATTTTTCTCCACCTTATGATTTTTTATAAAACTTTTTAGTCAGCTTGTTATTGTTCTTGCACTAATTGAACTTATCTGAATCTAGTCTTTACATTGATAATATAGTACAACCAATTAGTGATCACAGCTATAGAGAGCCTCTGCCATCATATATCTAATTTATATAGGAAGCAAAACCAATCTAATTGTTCCAACTGGCAATATTGGGAATAGAACATTTATGCTAGCCTGGCTAGTGTTTTTGTATTGCAGTGATCTATGATACCAAGTAGTTCGGGTATCTGGGCCTATCGGCAGTATTGGGCCTTGCACATGATTGATGTGGAAGTTTCTTTGTTTATAAATGTGGACTTTTAAGTTCTGCTTTAATGACCAGGGACTACTAAAGTGTCATGGTTGTAAATTGTAAGTTTCTTGTCTAAGGATAGATAGAGTATGACTTTGCATTTTTCACCATCCCCAACTATAGGATTTGGATGTAGTTAAGGCATTCATTCAAGGTCTTGTTCCAAGGAGGAATTCTGGTGGTGAGATTGATTTCCTCGCCAAAATACTTCAATTTGGCAAACGATGGATCATCTTCACAGCTAATTGCCTTTTTTTTCACCTTGATTTGCAGGTTAGTCAAGATGAGCATCTAATATCTATAAGCATGGACGAGCTCTGGGTGGTTCCTCAAGGCAAGGTGACGCCTTTCCATGCAGATTTCCAGGATTTATAAGAAGATACTTCTGCTTTCATGGAATCAGATGAGTTTAGTTCTTGTCATCAGCAAAGAGTGGTTCACCGGGGTCCAACTTCCTTACAAAACAGAAATTGAGTCTTAGCTACAGAGAGAAAGCAAAAAAGGACAGAGGATGGCTGCTGGTATGCAGGACATACTTACAATTACATCAGCCCTTGTTTATCATATAAACTTGATTAGGACTTGTGGAACTCAAGTATTTTACATTGAGTATGCAGTGCCATTTGCCAATAGTTTCAGAGGCAATAAGTGTCTGTTTTACGATAAGTCAACTGTAGAGAAACATTTTCCCCATTTTCATTTTTTGGCACTGTTTAGGAGAATTTTATAGAAAATATTTTCGTAGTCAACAAAAAATTTGTACTTTCTTGCAATAACAACTACTGTAGAGATGGAAGAATAAATTGAAAACAGAGGTTTCGACTACGTGAATATAACAGCAGAATTCTGAATGAACCCTGCACATCAAAACCTATATACAAACTATTGCCTAGATCATCTTTCTTATATTCAAACACCCACTCCATCTCTTGACAACATTTGAAGCGGTCCTATATTTTTCCTACGCAGGAGGGGGGGGAGGGAGGAAGGATCAATTGCCATAGCTACTCTTGGATGTTAGTTTGAGGATTCTGCATTTGCTATGAGATACTTCTATTCTGAGACGGTCGTCACTCAGCGACATCCATGGCCAACTACTTGGAAGTAGGCGAGCCCCGTCACCATTAATCCCGTCAAGTTGCCAATGGTTCAGAATTAATCACCACGTAGTGGATGCACCCGCTGTCATCACAAATGGTTTCGATCTCATGACCTCACTTTTGTAGAATAGCGGCCCATACCAATGAGTCACAGCCATTGGGGATTAGGGGTCTCCCATTATTGTGGGTTAACATAATCATTAGAGTTATTCAGCAGGGAAAAAAATTATCAAAAAGGGTCACTAATTTCTAAGAGTAGGAAAGTTAAGCATCTCGGTTCTTGTCTTGTTTGTTCATTTTTCTTGTTGTTGTCGGGTGGGTATGCATATTAATTTTGTTTGTCTGATCGCTGTTATAGTTGTTTATTATGCATGAAAGATAGTTTTTATTCAGGACTAACTAATCGTCCCATTCCAGATCTTTTAATTTTCTTATTTTCTACTCATACTTATGCTAATCTTCAGGTTGAAGAGTTTCCGATTGAACTACAGCATGGTTAAAATTTTATTAGTGAAAGGCTATGGCGATTGGAGAAAGCCAGGAAATTAAAGAAAAAATCTGGGACTTTTACTTTGCTTTTCAATACATAATTTTTTATTTTTGTGAACCAATCATTTTGAAGTTGGTTATTACTTGAAGCAAGAAATTCTCAACTGGCACCCAGATCAAAAAAGATACCAACTTTCTCACATCCTATATGATATGAAAAGCTTATTTGGAAGTAAAGACATGAGGAAGAAATATAGATTGCCCTTTAGATGTTAATCTTTTCAATTGATTAACTTCTCAAAGTTTATTTCGTGTCGTTGTACCGTAAAGTTTCACAATACACACTAGTTTGCCAAAAATAGTGTCTTTATCGATTAGAATGTTGTAAGGTACGATATATCTATCACGAGGTTGATAGAATTATATCTGAACAAAGCATTTTGTATCAAACACATAAAAAGTGACGGAGGTACGAAATCACAAGTGCTAAAAACTTGATATGGGGAGACACTTGAGCATTAAAAGTTCCAAAAGATATACTTAAATGTCAAAATCAGAAAAGAATGGAACACTTAGGGCCCGTTTGATAACACTCCCGGGAACAACTAATTATATTCTTTTGTTTTTCGAAATAAAAAAAGAACAGAGATTCGTTTGATAAATATTTATTCTCTGGAGCAAAAGCCCCTTTTTTTGCTTTCGGGAATAGATTTGGAACATAATCAAAAAGTGGAAAAAAAAAATTACTTCTTGCTCTTAGGAACAATTCTTAGAATCAAATCTATTTTTTTCTTTTATCTTCTCTTTTCTTTTTCTTTTTCTTTTTTTTGATATTATCTCTTTCCTTTTCTTCTTCCTCTTTTGAGCCAGTCATTAGGTTGACAATTGGCCAATGAGGACCGGTGACCTTGCTGAAGCGTTGTTGGTCCCCGACGACCCTGAGCCACAATGAAGCTCATCAGCCCGAGCCTCATTGTGACCAAGCAAGGCTTGGCCTCACCTTGGCTTGAGGCGAGCTTAAGCTCACCCAAATTTGGCGAGGTTGAGCCTCACCTGGCCACTGCAAGGTCAACCTCACTAGCCAATGCAAGGCTAGGCATGGCCAAGGCAGGGTGAGGCCGACCTCACATCACTGGGCAAAGTCAAGCCTCACTTTGGTGGCCGGGCGAGAGGCTAGACCTCACCGAGCTTGCCGGGCGAGGCCGAGCCTCCGACGAGCTTGCTGGTGCTTGCCCGACCTTGCCCGGTCGGTTGCCCACCACGGTGGTGGCGGGCGGCCGGTCACAAAGAAAGAGGAAGAATAAGAGAAAGGAAAAAGGAAAAATAAAAAAATAACCAAAAAATTTAAGAATCTTACCAATCGCATTTCTATCCCAAGGATATAAATTTTGTATAGTTATCAAAAAAAAAAAAAATTGGCTTAGAAATTATTATTGTGACTGATATTATTACCAAACATGTCCTTAAGTGCCAACAACAACAAATTTTGCCAAAATACTAACATGGAATTTTTTGATGACTTTTTTTTTTTTTAACTGATGTGGCAATTTTTTTGAAAAAAAAAATTATCCTTATGGTAAATTTTTTTTAAAGGGAATAAGTGTATTAGAAGTCCTAAAAATTGTATCAAAAGTGCAATTGTGTCCTAAAATTTTGAAAATGTGCAATTAAATCTTAAACTCTTTACGAAAGTGTAGTCGAGTTTTAAAACTTTCAAAAAGTACAATATACTACTAAAAATTATCACGAAAGCGCAACTAAGTAGTAAAACTTATCGCGAAAATGCAATTGAATCCTAAAAATTTTCAAAAAGTATAAACAACCTAAGGATTTAATTGAACCATTTTGATAAGTTTTAAGACTTGTTTGCACTTTTGAAAGTTTTAGGACTTAATTGCATTTTCGCAACAAGTTTTAGAATTTTTAATACACTTATCTCTCAAAAAAAAATTATCGGTGTGACAATCTAAAAAGAAAAAAACAAAAGAGGTAGCCACGCCTCAGCAAGGGCCTCCATAGCCCTGGCTGGCAGTCGGCCCAGGTCACCAACCATTGGTTGGGGCCCAAAACCTCAGCTAATCCTCACCCCACCGTCACTGACCCTTTCCAACAATGGTGTGGTGATGTGAGCAGCGAGGACTGTAGAGGCCCTTGTTGATTTGCTACTGCTCCTCCTCTTTTTTTTTTTTTTTTTCTTTTTTAATATAGTTTTTAGTTTAATTTAATTAATATTTATATTAAAAATCAATTTTGGGCAAAGCAACGTTGTTTTGCACATTCATTGTTGAGTAGGCAACTTCGAGAACCACATAAACAAATGTATTATTAAAATCATGCCACGTCGAATTTTCGGTTGCTCTCGTTGGAATTGGTACTTAAGGGTGCGTTTGTTAATGTTCTTGTTTCTCTCTCTTTTTTTTTTCTTTTTTTCTTTTTTGTTCCCCAAGAACATAAATCCATTTATGTAGGTTGTTATACGTTGGAATAATTTATTTTGAGAATAGATTGGAATAAAAACAAGAAATAAAAAAAAAAATTGCTTCTTTGTTTACAAAAACAAGTCAAGAAACAAGCTTTTTATGTTTTCTTTTCTTCTTTTTCTTTTCTTTCTTCTTCTCTTCCTCTTTTCTTCCCCTTAACCAATCACCGGCCAGCCATAGCTGAGGCCGACAACCAGCTAAAGGAAGGAGAAAAAAAAAGAAAAAGAAAAAAAGTAATAAAATTATTAATAAAACAAAAGAAATTCTAAGTCACAAAAATATTTGGGGTCGTATCAAATGCATTTCTATTTTAGGAATAAAAATTTTGTATAGTTACCAAATACCTTCGAATGCTCATAAACTTGTTCAGTGAACAGAAATAATATATATATATATCCTTGGGAATACAAATATTACGATATGCACCTTAAATGTCTCAACTTAAAAAAAAAAAAAAAAAGATACTTAAGTATATCTTTTAGAATGTTTGATACTTAAATGTCTACTTGTGTTAAGTTTTGGCACTTGCAATGTACTTTGCCTAAGAATAGTGGCACAAAACAATATGCAGACAAGCAAGAGGACATTTGTCTTTGTTACGTTAATTATTTGGATTTTCCGTTTCCATCCTCTCTAAAATCTGCTTGGACGTAAAATAAGAGGCACGTGAAAAGGCTATCAAGTGGTCTTCGCATCCATCTTCTCTCTCAAATAGTTATATTTCATAGGCTTTCTAGAAGTTGAGGTATTTACAAGAGGATGGCTTGCCTACTCCCTCAATGTGAGATTATGAAAGATTGATACTCGAAACTCACTAGCGACAATTGGCACCTCATCCAAGAGATTCTGCTCATCGTAATTAATCAAGTTCGGATCCAATAAACTGAAATAGATTGAAGCCTGGCGGCAATCAGAAGATTTCTATCCAGTGTCTAATTATTGTAGCTTCAAATTGCAGGATCAATTCTGTCGTTTGCAGCTACCAAGTCATCGTTTCAAACATGGCTAAAGATCCATGTCTCGATAGTTTTATTTTTCCCTTTTTATTTCCTTCTTCTCTTAAAAAAAAAAACAAACACATGCACTGCCCACTGGGCACTAAACGGTCTTCTTTTTTGTCTTAATCACAGATGAAGAAGAAGAACCAAGGGATTGCGAGAATAAATTTCGAACCTCGTACGTCAAACTTCTTCAAGTATGTAAGTTCAATCGGCTCATCAATGTAAGTTCAATCGGCTCATCAAGCCAGATGTATTTCTCATAAGGAGAAACTCTTACAAATGAATCTTGCATTAAGAGATACTTTTCCAATCGGCTCCTCAATCCGGATAATATTCTTATTATTATAAAGAGAGACTTTTGCAAATGATTCTTTCATTAAAGTCAGTTTGTTTTGCGAAAAATAATTTTCAGAAAAATATTTTTCTCATTTTCTAGCGTTTAGTTTGCTTAATAAAATGAGTCAATGGAAAACTTTTTCTAATCAATTAAAAATGTTTTCTTTCCAAAGTTTAAATTCAGGAAAATGATTTCCTCTTTGAAAAAACTGGTTTCCAAAATTTTGTAAGGTCCTTGGTTAATGAAAAATTTATTCTTAAAAAAAATTCTAATTAAAATTTTGAATTTGTTAATATTATATTTTCTTTTCTTTTTTTTTTCTTTTTTCTTGTTTTCGCTTTTTTTTTTTTTGCCTGTGATCATAAACCCCAACTTTTCCTCCCCCTCTCCTTCTCATTCACCCTCCTTTTTGTCACCGTGGTCGCCTCCAACCCTAACTCCTCTTGTGCTCCTATTGGCTTTGCTTCCTCCTTTTCCTCTTCGTGACTCTTCTCCTTCATTCTCCGATGGATTTGGCTCCACACCGGCAACTTCGACACCAACGCTATTCGGTTCACCATTGTTGACCGCATCTGGAGGATTGTCACCCTTTGGAATGGTTTAGCCTTCCGCAAGCTCGGGTCTATCGCAATTCACGTTGAGTTCCCCTTCACCATTGTTTGCCTCATTTAGGAGCTCTACTACTTCTCTATTCGGTACACCTTTGCCTTCTTCCAGTGCGATCATAGGTTCGTCCTTGTTTGCAACGCGTGTGCCTACGCCTCAGGCACGATTGAGGCTCGACAACTTGTGTTGACAGCTCGTGCCTTTGCTTCGAGCTCAGCCAAGTTCGGTGGACGAAGTCACCACAGAGGGAGGCGAGGTTGTCAAAGATGTCGGTGATGGCGATGGACTGGAGGAAGGGACTATGGGTGAGGTGGAAAGGCCAGGAGAGAGAAGTAAAAAAATTAAAAAAAAAACATTTATTAAAATTTTGATTTTTTTATCTAAGAAAAAGCATTTTTCAATGAGGCCCAAACATCAAAAAGCATTTGCAATCATATATACCAAATAAAGGGAAACTAGTCGTACTCCTCAAAAGTATTTTCCAAGGAAATATTTTCCTTGTTCATTGAGTTTCCCGTAAAACAAACGTATCCTAAGATTCTGTTCATTTTACGAAAAGCAATTTTAGAATAATGTTTTCCAGAATTTTCCAACGTTAATTTTATGGAAAGTGAATTGATTAGGGAAAATATTTTTCACTTTTCAAATAAGGGAAAACATTTTCCTTACTTACTCTCTCTAACCTCATACTCCTACTAGCCCTCGCTTCTTTATTTTTTTTATTTTTAAATAATTCAAGTTAATTTTTTTTTTTTTTTTTTGTTGACACCTAAAAATATCTCTACGATCAAATGCTAGACCTTCAAAATAACCATCGTTTCTACATATGGGCTGTGATTTATATAAGTCCAGCCCAACCCAACCTATGGTGGCCATGAAAATGAAGGTTGGCATAGAAATTCGAGAACCCTTGGGCTAGATTTTGATGAACCAATAAGCAAAGATACATAATTCGATAATGAAGCAATTGATTCCCACATGTCCAAGCCAAGAGATGCTATTGAACACATAACGGTGATGGCAATTTTGGGCAGGAACAATTAATACTTAAAACGGCGCCAAACTCAAGAGGCGCCGTTAATATTTAGAAGCCATGATAACATCGTCAAACTAATCAGAAAGTAACTAGATGTGGATAAGGCAGTTTAGCATAAAAGGTGGAGCGACTCTTGAGAACGAAGCGACCGACCATCAACATTTATCAAATTGGCCTATAAATACTGAAGGCAATTCAACAGAGAAGACCCTTCCAAACAACACCCAAGACTACTTTATCTTATCTTTTATCTTTGCTTAGTTTAGTTTAGCTATAGTTTAAGGTTCCCATCATAGATTTAATTCTAGCGAGTGTCTATATACCAAGCAATGCCGTTGATTAGATTCCGATGTTAATCTATCGTCCAGCGTCGTCAATTAGATTCCAATATTGTATCATCATATCCATCTAGAAGCAATGTCTATTAGATGTTATCCTCATTGTCCAACGTTGTCGATTGAATTCCGATATTGTGTCATTATATGCATCTAGGAGCAATGTCTACTAGATGTTATCCTCATTGTCCAACGTCGTCGATTGAATTCCGATGTGGTGTTCTCATGTCCACCTTGGAGTAGTTTCTAGTAGGTGTCATTGTAGTTGTCCAGCATCATTGATTGGGTTCCAACGTTGTGTCCTCGAACTTATATAAAAGCAGTGCTTTCCAAGCGCTTTTGTCAATACCTAGTATTGTCGAATCATATTCGATATTCTACAAACAACTTTCATTTTAATGGGCTTTTATTATTATGTCAGAGTGAGTTTAGATCGAATCGTTGATTATATTTTGACATTAATTATCATTGGTTTTGAACTTGGGGAAAAGTACCAAAAAAGTCTTAAACCTATTGCATTAGAACCAATTCAGTCCTAAACTTTTCAATTGGACCAATTAAGTCCTAAACATTTTAATATTGGTACCAATTTACTCCATCCGGCCAATTTTGGCTGGCCGGCACTAACGTGAAAGTTGGCCGATGGCCGAACGTTGACGTGGTAATTTTATGATTTTTTTATTATTTTTCAAATTTTTTATTAATTTTTATTGATTTTTTATTAATTTTTTTTTCTTTTTTTCTTTTTTGGCTTCTTCTTCTTGGC
Organism: Eucalyptus erythrocorys; assembly: GCA_014182555.1. Taxonomy (NCBI): domain Eukaryota; kingdom Viridiplantae; phylum Streptophyta; class Magnoliopsida; order Myrtales; family Myrtaceae; genus Eucalyptus; species Eucalyptus erythrocorys. The sequence goes on along the minus strand of CM024598.1, from coordinate 13,861,073 downwards.
AATGGCCGGCGAGGGCCACGAAGCCCTCGCCTGCCGCCAGCGAGGGTCATGGCCCTCGCCCGGCCTCTCCCGGGATGCCAGCGAGGCATTTTCTCCCGGATCTAGGCGAGGCCACCTCGCCCGCGGCCCTGGTCGAGGCCGAGCAAGGGCCGCGACCCTTGCCGACGGCTGGTGAGGGTCGCGGCCCTCGCCTCCGCCCTAGCGATGGCCGCCATGGCCTCGCTAGCCGTGAGCGAGGCTGGCCTCGCTCAAATCCGGGCGAAGCCACCTCACCGCGGCTCGGGAGAGGCCGCGCGAGGGCCGCGACCCTCACCGGCGGTAGGCGAGAGCTTCACAGCCCTCGCCCAGTGGCCAACAAACCTCACCGGAGGCTCACCGGTGTCGCGACCAAAATTTCGGGTACTGCCTAAGATTTGGCTAATGAATTGCTATGCCTAGACTTAGCTCGAACTCTTTGAAGCCCATATCAATTCGTGACTTAGGTTCGAATTCTTAACATGCAAATAATTTTCAATAAGGAGTCGCCACTGATCTATTTTTGGTGGGTCGATTAGAAACTTAAGTAAAGTAATGGGAGGTTTACTTTACTCCTACGAACCAGAGATTCTAGATATGGGGACTTGGTTACACTAGATTTCTCTAATGCCCTTCGGTACCATTCTTTTATTTTCAAAAAATGTTTAGTAGGCAGCTTGAATTGATTTTAATTTATCTCCCTAACATGTGAGGTAATCATACGGGTGCGCAAACCGTCAATTTAACGTCTAGATAAACAATGAATAAATTGCAAAAACTTACCTCAAAGCAACGAAAGCATCTGCAATGTTAAATTAAAATCCACATCAACAACCCTCAATATGGTTTCTAATTAACACGCAATTTCTCTTTTTTTTTAGTTAATTAATGAAAATCATGCAATATGCAATGCAATATTAATTAAATGACCTAATTCCAATGACATGTGATTTCTGATTAAATGGGCCTAGCAAAAATACTAAATGCGTGCATCTCAATGATCTAAACCTAATGACGTGCATATCACATTTTTTTTTTTACTAAAAGAATGCATTTTATCCTAAATAATAAAACTAATTTAACCTATGACACTTTTTGTATTTTTCATGAAATTCGGAATTAGGTAAAATGTGAAAATTGCCTAACCAAGTTATGATTCTATCTAATTTATATTAAGGATTAGGTCAGGCTAAACCCTAATTTAAATTAAGATGTTGTCTTAACTTAGCAATGTCTAACCTAAGATACGGTCTATCTAAAAAAGAAAATCAATTTATCCTAAGGCATTTTTTGGTATTTTCTCTTAAATTCGAAATAATAAAAATGCGAAAATTACCTACCTAAATTAAAATGCCATCTAATTTGTATTAGAAATGAAGTTAAGTCAAATCCTAATTTAAATTAGGATTTTACCCAAACTTAGAAATCCCTGACTAAAATGCAATCTATCTAAAATTATCTAAACTTATAATAAAAAAGCCAATATCTAGAATTAAGCTACATGCAATTTTACTCTAAAATGCAATAACATGCAAAGAATGCCTTAATTCTACATGAATTATGCATGATGATTTTTTGTTTTGTTATTTTTTATTTTTTTATTAATTTCGAAATTAATAATTGCCAAATGATTAAACATGCAACCTAAGCTAGAAACTAGCAACCTAAATTGATTGATTTGAGTTTTTGATTTTTTCAATTTTTATTTTTTTGAAATCCGAAATAAAATTCCTATTCTAAATATGCAAACCCTAACACCAAAAATAAACCTAATTCTAACCTGCATTTTCTAGATTTTTTAGAAAATTAATTTAAATGACACGACAGCAAATCAGCAATATTGATCTCAAATTGACAAACAATATCTCGCGCATGAGATCGGGTTGGCCAATTTCACAAAAATCACGAATCGGATTTCGGGCGGGAAATTGCGAGTCGGATTTAAGACGCGAAAATCGGAGTAGCAATCACTAATTTCAAGGCAATTTCATATCATGCATTTTCAATTTCAAACAAAGAGATAAAATATCAAAAAAACTAAAATAAGATAAAACAAATCTACCTAATAAATTAAATCTACCTAATAGAATAAATCTACCTAAAAATAAAGTACAATAAACCCCTACCTAAATTTGAAATTTTTCCAAAAATCCGATCGGTAGAGTGGACCAACGATGGAGGCTCGACGCGGCACAGCTCAAGGGCGGTGGCTGTGGTGGTGGGTCACCGTGACTATTCATCAGTTCCCTACAAGATAAAAACTTTGCAAATCATGGAAGGGCGACCTACGGTGCTCGACTTGATGAGGACCCGTCAAGAACGTCGCCGGTCTTGTGGTGTCAGAGAATCATGGAAACTTGTTGGATCTTTCAGGAATTGACTCCGAGTCCGTGTACGCCACTATTGGAGTTGCTGGGCGATCGTTGGAACTTCCTTGCTGGACAATTGTTGCAAATCTAGTGATGAAGGCTCGATGGTGGTGTAGAGTCCGACGCCCGTAACGAGTGGTAATGCTTCTCGGCAAGGTAGCAAAGGACGCCAAGGAGACTTTGACCAATGAGAAACTTGGTTAATCCCCAAGTTGTTTGCGAGTTCTGCAGGTCTTGAGATAAAACTCCTTGATTACCAAACTTTGACCATGAGGGTATGTTGTTGAAGTGAACCCCACCACGCACGTATGACTCACGAACAGTGGTAATTCCCAAGTTCTTTGCGAGGCAGCAACTTCTCAGCTTCGGAACGCGTTGACCCCTTCTATTCTCTCTAGCGTGTGTTCTCTCTAAAATTACCGACGATGACTGAGCATTGATAAATGCGAGAACAACGTGGGGCACAGCAACTCAGTGTTGGCCTGCAAATAAAAAAACAATGGAACTATCTCTTCCCTTCTTTCTCACGTGTGTCTCAATGCGTTCTCAACGTGGCCGTATGTATTGATTGTGTGGCTTGACAAAGTGGCGGCAAATTTGATGGGCTATTGTTTGGGAGACCAAGAAATCTGTGGTGTCAATTTGAACAAGAAGCAGTAACGTTAATGCAACAAAACTAGAGAAATTCGCCAATGTTGCAGGGCCGTGCTAGGCGCGATCCGAGGCTGATGAATCAACGGGCGCTTCCACAATAATAAATGAACAATGGAGTGGCAAAGCGGCAGGAACAGCAAGCTAGTTGATGTTTGAAAGTCCACGTTGATGCTGGAGAAATTGAGGGCGCCACTCACGGACACAACACCTAGCAGGGAAATCTGGAACACCAGGGAATTTCGAGACCATGCCTGGACCGCAGTAGCAGTTAATAGTGAAGAAATAATTATTTCTTTAAAAGATTCTTTCAAAGTGCATGTAGCATTATTTATTTAGTTACGCCAAATAGATACAAAATCTATATAGTGCAACTAGAGGATTTTGCAGCAAATTTAAGTAAACTTGTGTGTAGACTGAAAAGTCTTATTAATAGTTTTATGTAAGTTTCCAGAAAATATTAATAAAGTTTCATAGTGTTGTTATTTTGTTCAATTGAGAACAAAGTAATTCAATATACTACAAGGTCAGTGGGAGGAAATTTATTTTTCCTCATACTCTATATACATGATACTTTGTTTACAAGTAGTGACCTTGACGCATCTTTTGTCCTTTACACTAAGGTCCGTAAGGATTGTTCTTGTCACATATATTGGATTTTTATTAGATTTTCTCAGATGACATTTGCTGATCGTATTTTGGAAATATTCAATATACGTTATTACAAGTCAGGAATTACTCCTGTTGTTAAGGGCGATGGACTAAATCTATCACATTGTCCTTATTTAGATATTGAGAAAATCTAGTTAGATGGTGTACCTTGTGTTAGTGCACTTAAAGATATAATATATGCTTGATTTTGCACTAGATTAAATATCGTCTTTGCGACGGGACTTCTAGGCAAATATAAGTTGAATCCATGATGCGATCACTTGGTTGTTGCCAAAAGATTTTAAGGAAGTGCAGTGCAGTAAATAAAGTTCTATGTCTACTATATAAGTAGAGTTTGGTAGTGTGGCAAATGGCTAACATCTCTCATAGAGAGATCCATTTGTCAGTCACCATTCTCTTATTTAGGCAATACAAAAATTTGTGCCACAAGAGAATGAAATTATGGTTCTAATGAACCCACATATGTCTTGTCCTTATGGTTAACCTTTTACAGGAACATATGCACAAGGCTAATAACCAAAATGCCCCTTAGCCTTCACTCAAGGTAATACCTTGAGAATTTATCAATATGTATTCAACATAACAACACATTCAAAAATATTTTATTGAATGCAAAAGTTGATACATATCAAACCGTTACTAAATGTAACGAACCACAGATGTGAACTTATTAAAGTAAAGCCAAAATAGCTCCCACTAAACAACAGTATCTAAAGATACTCCTAGTAACATGCTAATGACATATTATTCAAATACTCATGGGCGTAGGTCTTTAGTTAGTGGATCTGCAACCACAACATCTGTGAAAATATGTTATATTATAAGTCACCCTTTCTGTACCGTTTCTATATGGTCAAAAATATTTGACGCCATATATTTAGACCCCTTGAGACATTTGTTATTAATAAAAATACAACAAATTTATTGTCTCAATTTAACCATATGGGTCTATCCATAAAGTCAAAACGGTCAACTCCTTCATAAGATTTCAAAGCATAATAGCTCAAGTAACAGCCTACAAGAAAGTTACAAACTTTACTTATATAGTAGACATAGAACTTTATTTACTGCACTGCACTTCCTTAAAATCTTTTGGCAGCAACCCAGTGATCGCATCATGGATTCAACTTATATCTGCCTAGAAGTCCCGTCACAAAGACGATATTTAATCTAGTGCAAAATCAAGCATATATTATACCTTTAAGTGCACTAACACAAGGTACACAATTTAACTAGATTTTCTCAATATCTAAATAAGGACAATGTGATAGATTTAGTCCATCGCCCTTAACAACAGGAGTAATTCCTGACTTGCAATAACGTATATTGAATATTTCCAAAATACGATCAGCAAATGTCCTATGAGAAAATCTAATAAAAATCCAATATATGTGACAAGAACAATCCTTACGGACCTTAGTGTAAAGGACAAAAGATGCGTCAAGGTCACTACTTGTAAACAAAGTATCATGTATATAGAGTATGAGGAAAAATAAATTTCCTCCCACTAACCTTGTAGTATATTGAATTACTTTGTTCTCAATTGGACAAAATAACAACACTATGAAACTTTATTAATATTGTCTGGAAACTTACATAAAACTATTAATAAGACTTTTCAGTCTACACACAAGTTTACTTAAATTTGCTGCAAAATCCTCTAGTTGCACTATATAGATTTTGTATCTATTTGGCGTAACTAAATAAATAATGCTACATGCACTTTGAAAGAATCTTTTAAAGAAATAATTATTTCTTCACTATTAACTATCCACCCCTCTTTCAAAGTGAAAACTTTAACTACAAGTTTAACTTTAAACTCCACAATCTTTCTTTGAAATCCTTTTAGTTTTGTACGCCAATTTACAACTAAAGAACTTGTGATCTTTAGACAAGTCAGTAAGTTTCCAAACATGTTTCATAGATTGCATATTGCCTTTTATGGCATCTAATCACATACTTAATCGAGGATAAGAAACAACATTTATTTATGTCGCTAAATCAACCATGTAGTGGATATTGTGGTCATGCTCTCACAAATAAACTATATAGTCTAATGGAATAACTAATCGTCTTTCCCTAACAAATTTCCTGAGTAAATCTACAACCACTTCATTCTATACTTGAGAGGAAAATTTCATCATAAACTATATCAAGAATAGTACTTTGAACCTCATCAAGTTTAGTCTATGGTATAGGAGATTCCACAATTGTCTGTTTAGACAATTATGAAGACACAGTGATTTTCCATTGTACTATTATCCTTAATAGTCTGAGAGCAGCTATCCTCGTCAATTACGGTGCAATTATTGCCTTTCGGCTAAATCTTTTGTCAGGATTTACAGGTATAATAATTAAGTTACCACCCCAGAATCTACCAAGTATTTGACAAATGACCCTTTAAGCTATTTCATATTGTCATACTTGCCAAAATGCTCACAGCCACTATTAAGCTTGACAACCTTTTAACCATATACCAGATGTATATGTCATTAGGACTTAAACGCTTGCAGATGTGTCCTAATTTCGGTATTAGACAAGACACAATTACAAGCCACTAAGGCTTCCATCATCTCTTAGCAGTGCAGTTATTAGGCAAACCACTTTTCAAGTGTTCCAGAATGAAACGCTTCATGGACAGTAAGCACATTCTATTGCTCTTTTCTCAAGCAACAAATCATATGTCCACAACTTAAAATTTGAAGCAGTAAAAACCTTAATAATAGTGGAGTTATTAATTACAGAAAGGTGACTGAAAAATAAGCAATGTATATAATTAGCATCATGTGAGTGTCACGGCCCGATTGAAAGCACGACCCAAGAGGGTTCTAAACAAAGGCCGTGACCCGAACGACCCTCGGCTTAAACCTCGGGACTTATAGTATTCTCAAACCTTCTAAGAATACTCCTGGGGGATATACGGTATTTATACGATATTTGTACGCATACAATATAAATGCGAGTAGCTGGTAGCTGGCAGCCGGGAATTAATGTGGGTAGACGGTAGTTGAGAAGATCCAATCTCCACCGTTAGATCTAGGGGAGATTTACGGATACGGTTTGCCTTGTACTTGTATATAAAGGGGTCCTCCCCTCCCTTGTAAAGCATCTCATTCACAAGCAATACAAAATCCAAAGCTTCTCTCTCTAGAACGAGTTTCTCTCTCTACAATCCTTGTGAGCTAGTGTGAGGAAGGCTGACTTGGGAAGAAATTCCTAAGGCCGCACGGGCTAAGGGAACGCTAGATCGATCGGCTCGTGACAAGTGGTATCAGAGCCAAAGTTGTTCCAAGCGCAAGCACAATGGCTGATCCACGATCCGATGAGGCGCTGGTCATGGGTGGTGACTGCGTTGATCATGGGCGGAATGCCGACAAAGGTGCTGTCAAGGGAAAGAAAGCCGTGGGAACTCGAGTTTGAGGGATCCAATGGGGGATCTTGTGCATCGCGTGACGAAGCTAGAATTGTTCGTCACCGATGTCCAAGGATCGGTCGCTTGACGACCCAGACCGTGGATGGAGTAGACGTTGGAAGGGAGAAGCTTGTTGCTGAGGTGCAAGAGCTCAAAACCAGCATGGGAGAGCTCCGACATGAGTTGCGGGGACCTTGCGAGAGGAACTCGCCCAACGGTACGAGCCCTTGGAGACCATGATGGCGGCCATGCGCGCAGAGATTGACGAGCTTAAGGGGAAGCTCGCCGAGACGGAGAATGCACGCGTGAACGGGGTGATCACCGTGCAAGGTCCACGAGTGGACACGCCGAAGCCAAAAGAGTTCAAAGGCTCGCGGGTGGCCAAAGACGTGGACAACTTTCTTTGGTATATGGAGAGGTATTTCCAAGCCATGGGAATCAACGACGACCAAACACGGGTAAACACTACTTCGATGTATTTAATTGATAGTGCATTGTTGTGGTGGCGTCGTCGTACGGATGATAGGTGTGGGAATCCTATCACGACATGGAATGGATTCGTCAAGGAGTTCCGACGAAACTACTTCCTCACTTATGCGGAAGAGGAAGATCGCGACGAGCTGAAACGTCTGGAGCAAAAGGGTGGAGTGCGCGACTACATCAAGTAGTTCTCGGAGTTGCTACTCCAAATCCCCTCGATGAATGAAGTTGAAGCGTTCCACCAATTCATGAGCGGTCTCAAGCCATGGACAAAGCAAGAATTAAAGCGATACAACGTGGGAGACCTCACTACGGCCATGACCGTAGCTGAGTCACTCGTAGAATATAAGGCGCCTTCCACGTCTCGATCGGACAATCGTCCATGGGACTAGGCCACAGGTGGGGGAGATCGGGGGAGATTCAACCACCTGACTAGAGGAAGACCATCGGCCAACGTTCATAAAACTCATGCTGAATTGAGCGGAGGAGGACAAAGGAAGGTACGCTCTTATAAGTGCTTCTTTTGTGATGGTCCCCATATGGCTCGGGATTGCCCGAACAAGGCCAAGTTGGCCGTTTTGTGCAAGGAAGACGAGCCAAAGGAGGAATCGCGGTTGGGTTCCCTGCGCCTCCATAGCTCGATCAAATCGAAGAAGGAGAAGGAGTCCAAGGGGCTCATGTTTGCGGACTTGAGGATCGGAGGATCCACAATGAGTGCACTTGTGGACACGGGAGCTTCCGACCTCTTCATCTCGGAACAAGTCGCAAAGGAACTCAACCTACGAGTTGAGAAGGGAGCCGGTTGGCTCAAAACGGTAAACTCCAAGGAGATCCCTACAATTGGTGTCGCAAGGGATGTGGAGCTACAACTGGGGCAATGGAGAAGCAAGGAAACAATAGAGGTAATTCCCCTTGACGACTATGACTTTGTCATTGGGATTAAATTCCTAGACAAGATCCATGCTATTATTTTGCCCTTCGCCGAATGCATATGCGTATTGGACAAACATTGTCAATGCGTGATTCCGGTCCACCGCGAATCGGATCGAAATCGAAAGGTGATATCAGCGATGCAACTCACAAAAGGGGTTAGGAAGGGTGAGGTGACCTTCTTAGCGGCCTTGAAGACTGAGGACAACAAGGGCGATGGGAAGGAAATTCCACTGGAGGTGGCCCAAGCCCTCAACTCGTTCAAGGACGTGATGCCCTCCGAGTTGCCAAAGAAACTACCACCCAAGAGAGAGGTGGATCATCGGATCGAGCTGGTGCCTGACGCTCGACCGCGCGCCATGGCGCCATATCGTATGGCACCCCCCGAGTTGGAAGAATTAAGGAGGCAACTGATGCGGGGTACATTCGGCCGTCAAAGAGTCCATTTGGGGCACCGATCCTATTTCAAAAGAAGCATGATGAATCATTCCGGATGTGCATTGACTATCGGGCGCTGAACAAATTGACCGTGAAGAACAAGCACCCGATCCCGCTCATTGCGGATCTCTTCGACCAACTTGGAGGAGCTAAGTGGTTTTCCAAGCTGGATCTTCGATCGGGCTACTATCAAGTTCGGATCGCTGAAGGGGACGAGCCGAAGACCGCATGTGTGACGCGGTATGGACCTATGAGTTCCTCGTAATGCCGTTCGGCTTGATCAACCTCCGGCCACTTTTTGCACAATGATGAACAAGGTACTCCACCCTTTCCTAGATCGATTTGTAGTGGTTTACCTAGATGATATTGTAGTCTATAGCCGAACGTTGGAAGAGCATGTCGAGCATCTAAGACAAGTCTTCCAAGTCTTGTGCAAGAACGAACTGTATGTCAAGCGCGAGAAGTGTGCCTTCGCCCAAGAGGAAGTTTCGTTCTTGGGGAACATCATCGGGGGTGGACGAGTGCGGATGGACAGGGCCAAAACTCAATCGGTCGTCGAATGGGAGCCGCCGACGAAGGTGACGGAGTTGAGGTCGTTCTTGGGCCTCACCAACCACTATCGGCGCTTCATCCGGAACTACTCGAGCATCACCGTGCCACTCACGGACCTATTGAAGAAGGAGAAGTCGTGGGAGTGGACGGATCGGTGCCAAAAGGCGTTCGATCGATTGAAGAAGGCCATGACCGAGGAACCGGTGTTAGTGCTGCCCGACCACACCAAACCTTACGAGGTAGCGCGCCTCGGATTATGCTATTGGCGGTGTGCTTATGCGGGAAGGCCATCCGGTAGCATATGAATCCCGGAAGTTGAACGATACCAAGCGACGGTATACCGTTCAAGAGAAGGAGATGACCGCGGTGGTTCATTGCCTTCGGACATGGAGGCATTATCTCCTAGGATTCAAGTTCGTCGTGAGGACGAACAACGTGGCCACGAGCTACTTTCAAACCCAAAAGAAGCTAAGTCCGAAGCAAGCTCGTTGGCAAGACTTCTTGGCGGAGTTCGACTACACATTGGAGTACAAGCCGAGGAAGGCCAACTCCGTGGCGGACGCGCTAAGTCGGAAGATGGAGCTCATGAGTAGCTCAATAAGTCGACCAAGTTGCACTTGGGTCGACCGCATAAGGGATGGGCTAAATCATGATCCAAGAGCCCAAGCCCTCATCGGGTATGCTAAGGAGGGCAAGACCCGACAATTTTGGTGTGAGGGCGAGCTCCTTTACACCAAGGGAAGGCGTTTATACGTGCCTTTCCATGGGAAGTTGAGGAAGGAAATCTTGCGCGAGTGCCACGACTCGAAATGGGCGGGTCATCTAGGGATCCACCGCACGTTGGCCCTCGTCGAAGATCGGTACTATTGGCCTCAAATGCGCGACGACGTGGAAGCATATGTGAAGACTTGCTTGGTGTGCCAACAAGACAAGTTGGAACAACAATTGTCGCCAAGGTTGTTGGAACTGCTTCCCGTTCCAACTCGTCCATGGGAGAGTGTCTCCATGGACTTCATCGTCAATTTGCCAAAGTCCGAAGGGTGTCGGACTCTCATGGTCATGGTGGATAGATTCTCCAAGTACGCGACCTTCATACGGGCAACTAAGGATTGCCCGGTCGAGGAGGCGGCCAAGCTATTTATGAAGCACGTGGTCAAGTACTGGAGCGTACCACAAACGATCATGAGCGATCGTGATCCTCGATTCATGGGGCGTTTCTGGTCCGAGTTATTCAAGCTGCTGATGTCAACAAGTTTGCATCCCCAAACCGATGGTCAGACGGAGCAGGTCAATGCACTCTTGGAGATCTACCTTCGGCACTACGTGAGCACAACGCAAGCGAATTGGGCCAAATTGATAGACGTAGCCCAATTCTCCTATAACCTGCAGTGAAGTGAATCAACCGGCCAAAGCCCGTTCGAGATCGCGACCGAGCAACAACCGAATACCCCTAGCGCTATTGCTTCGAGTTATCGGGGGAGTAGTCCGCCCGCATACAAATTCGCCAAGGATTGGCAAGAGTAAGCTGACTTGGCAAGGGCGTGTCTACACAAGGCATCAAAGCGCATGAAGAAATGGGCCAACAAGAAGCGGCGGCATGTGGAGTTCCAAGTAGGAGACCAAGTGTTGGCAAAGCTACACGCGGTTCTTCGCTACAAGGACGTACACAAAGGGTTGATCCGCCACTATGAAAGGCCGTTTCGTGTGCTACAACGGGTTGGGAAGGTGGCTTACAAGCTGGAGTTACCACCAAAATTAAAGGTACATCCGGTTTTCCATGTGAGTATGCTTAAACCTTTCCAGGTTGATGAGGAAGATCCGGATCATGGGAAGTCACAACGGGCGTCGCTCGAGGCAAAAACCTCGTATGATCGGAAGGTTGAGAGAATCATGGCGGATCGAGTCATACGGAAGCGGTATTGCGCGCCCAAGCGAGAGTATTTGATCCGATGGAAGGGTCTTCTGGAGAGTGAAGCAAGTTGGGAGCCAGCGGAGAGTCTTTGGCAATTCAAGAAGGAGATTGATGCATTCCACGCCGAAGACGCGACAAGGGCGTCACCCGATTAGGTGGGGGAGAATGTCATGGCCCAATTGAAAGCACGACCCAAGAGGGTTCTAAACAAAGGCCGTGACCCGAACGACCCTCGGCTTAAACCTTGGGACTTAGAGTATTCTCAAACCTTCTAAGAATACTCTTGGGGGATATACCGTACAATATAAATGCGAGTAGCTGGTAGCTGGCAACCGGGAATTAATGTGGGTAGACGGTAGTTGAGAAAATCCAATCTCCACCGTTAGATCTAGGGGAGATCTACGGATACGGTTTGCCTTGTACTTGTATATAAAGGGGTCCTCCCCTCCCTTGTAAAACATCTCATTCACAAGCAATACAAAATCCAAAGCTTCTCTCTCTAGAAAGAGTTTCTCTCTCTACAATCATTGTGAGTGAGTGTGAGGAAGGCTGACTTGGGAAGAAATTCCTGAGGCCGCACGGGCTAAGGGTGTTGAAGAAAAATCCTTTAGAGTTTTGAAGTTGACAAAACAGCCTCAACAGTGTGGTCTAAGGACTCCAAGACTCGATCGGCTATGTCGAAGTTGTCAAGGTCTAAAGGTTTTCAAAGACAGTCGGACCCGGAATTTCGATGCGAAGTTTTTCCGTCGAAATCGGTCAAGACTCGTTTCCGTCGAAGACCTTCAAAACTCGGTTTCGATCTGTCGACCCTCGAGACACAAATCTAAGTCGAAGATAGTTCGCGATTTATTTACAAGCGCTACGGGTTATTCTTATGGCTACGAGATATTGGATTTCGTATTTCCTAATCCTAACCATGGGATATCTATGGCTGTGATCAAGAGCTTGGAAGATTTGATTCTTGGATTCTATCCGTTGAAGATCAAGTTTATTTTTGGAAGAATCTAATTTTGGGAACTCAAGATCCCGATTGTATGGGCGAACGGGATTGACGAGCTCTTGTCTACTTACGTTTTCGGGACAAGGAGATCACTTAAATTGATTCAGTCCAACGGGTTGATTGGATGAATTTTGGAATGTGCCAACGGGTATGATGGCGCGGAGGTTATTTAAGTTGGATCGACGTTGCTTGGAAACAAGGAGAGACCGGTAGAGAAATCTTGATGTTAGAATCTCCAAAATCACTTGTTCTCTAAAATCCTTCAAGTTTATCTTGTGTAACAAAGAGAGTGAGATATAGAGCAAAGACAGCAGAAGGCTGTAGGAGAGATTGTCAATTGAAGAAGTCTAATCTGTCTACTGTAAAGGCACTCTTTTGCTACATAGTGATTACAACCGTTTGGCTGCCAGCGTGGAAAGTGGACGTAGGCTTGGTCTAAGCCGAACCACTATAATCCTTGTGTCAATTCTCTCCTACCCTACTCTATTTACTTTGTGAATACGTAATCTGTTTATTATTGATATATCTTTGATATCAACGTATTGCATCGCAAAAGATTCCAAAAGTATTCCGCAACAACCTATTCACCCCCTCTAGGTTGATTCACTAGCTCATTTCAATTGGTATCGGAGCGGGTTGCTTATTTGTTAGAAGTGTTATTACTTCTGAAGCTAAAGATCTATGGCTAGTGTTTTGGCTCTAGGGTTAATTGAAGGTCAGAGCAATACTAGACCTCCTTACTTTGATGGCAATGATTACAACGTATGGAATGGGATGTAGTGGAGAACGGGATTAGTCCTAAAGCTACATCAAGCACAGGAAAAGAAATAGCTGATGGAGCAGGGTTACCACAAGAAGAAATCTCTAAGAGACATGCTCTTGATGCAAAGGCTATTTACTCTATCTATTGTGCATTATCTCCTACTGAGTATAATAGAATTTCATCTTGTGATACAGCCAAAGAAGTTTGGGACATATTACATGTTACTTATGAAGGAACAGATCGAGTCAAAGAAACCAAGATCAACATCCTTCTTGGTCAATATGAAGCCTTCAAAATGAAGCCGGGAGAAACCATCTCGGATATGTTCGGTCGATTTACGAAATTGTAAACGGCTTGACATATCAAGGACAGCCAATCTCGGGACCTATGAAGGTCAATAAATTGTTGAGAGGGCTCTCCAAAGATTGGAATCACGTCAAGACATCTATCAGAGAAACATAGAGGATCATGCCTCTTTCAGTTGACGAATTGGTCGGCACACTTCAATCCTATGAAGTCGAGCAATTCAATGAGGAATTTGACACTAAAGGTAAGAAGTCAATTGCTTTAAAATCTAATGATGATTCTGATGTTACAGACTCAGAAGAAGACCTGGATGATGAAGAATTGGCACTTCTGATTAAAAAGTTTAGAAGGTTAAATATAAAAAGTAGAAGATTCAACGATAAGAAACAAAACAATCAAAGATTTTAAAGGAGATTAAATGAAGAAGAAGATACCAGCAAAGAAGTTGTTTGCTTTGAATGCAAGAAAAAGGGGCACATCAGACCCAACTGTCCCTTATTGAAGAAAAAGAAAGGAAAACTTGAAAAGTTTAAGAAGGCACTCAAAGCTGAAACATGGAGTGATCGAATGTGAGGAGAGTGATGAAAAATATGCAAATATATGTCTTATGGCGGACTCGGACTCGGACTCGAGATTCAAACTTAGAGTCAAACAATGGTATCAAGGTTAGAAATTTAAAAATTCCTGTCAAAGTATCAAAATACATTGATGAACTTTGTCTCGAGTCTTAAAGGCTCTCTTAAAAGGATCGCTGAATTAAAAGGAGAATTCCAAAATGAAACAACAAGAAAAGATTTTACTTGAAAAAGTTGAAAATTTAGACAAGTCTCTTGCTACTTCAAAAGAAAATGGAAATGAACTTTCAAAAGAGAATGCTTGCTTGAAATAGGATTTATTGAAAGTCTCAAAGAAATTTTCAATAGGTTCTGAAAAGTTGGACAAAATTCTTTCTATCCGAAACCTTACTTTAATAAATCTGGTCTAGAAATGACACAAGAAACTGTTCCTTTGATCGATTTCCCAAAAGTAAAGGAAAGAATAAAGAATAGGCCAACAATAACTTTTTATAAAAATCATTTCCAAGAGGTTTTTGTAAAGCCTGTTGGGAGACCTTCTCTTACTTGTTTAAGATGTAAAAGTGTAGATCATTTTGAAAAGGAATGTTCCAAAGTTTGGAGACTGTTAAGAAGAGCTAGGCAAAGACATTTATACTACTAACAATGATGGACCCAAGAAGATCGGGTACCAAAGAAGACATGAGTTTCTTTCTTAATTGTAGGTTACCCTCAAGAAGAAAGTCAAGTGGTATTTGGACAGTGGATGTTCAAGACACATGACGGGAGACTCAAGTTGTTTTACAAAATTTTCTCATATAAAATGAGGAAATGTCTCCTTTGGTGGTAACAACAAAGGTAAGATTGTTGGACAAGGAAGGCTGTGATGATTGGAAATCTCACAATCAACAACGTCTCTCTTGTTGAGGGATTGAACTACAATCTACTTAGTATTAGTCAATTATGCGATTCTGGATACAAAATAAATTTCCAAGAAGACACATGTTGGAACAAGCAAGGATCTTTCACAATCCTTCAGCGGTCGAAGACATAGGAATATCTATTTGCTAGAAATAAAGTCGACAGTCCTCAATGCTTGATATCAATTCAAGATGAAGTCATCCTTTGCATAGGAAGCTTGGACATGTCAATCTGAAGCAAATTGCAAAAGTATTATCCAAAAGCTTGTTCGAGGACTTCCTAACCTCAAGTATCAAAAGCATGAATTATGCACTCCTGTGTACTTGGTAAACAGGTTAGAAGTTCTTTTAAATCTATAAATCAAGTATCCACTAATCGTGTTTTGCAGCTATTACACATGGATTTATTTGGACCAACTAGAGTTTAAAGCATTGGAGGTAAAAGATATTGCTTGGTTATAGTTGATGATTATTTTCGTTTTACTTGGGTTTTCTTTCTTGCAAATAAATCTGATGCATTGATTCATTTTACTAAGTTTGCAAAGAAAATTCAAATTGAAAAAGGATATGCAATTTCGAGTATTAAAACCTGACCATGGTGGAGAATTTGAAAATCATGATTTTGCCAAATCTTGTGATGACAATGGTATTCAACATAATTTTCATCTCCATGCACTCCACAACAAAATGGAGTTGTAGAAAGGAAAAATCGTTCTTTGCAAGAAATGGCAAGAACTCTTTTAATCGAAAGCAATATTTCACCTCATTTTTGGGCTGAAGCTACTTCTTTTGCTTGTTATATTATAAATAGAATTTTTCTAAGACCTATAGTGGAAAAGATACCGTATGAATTACTCAAAGGTAAGGAACCAATTGTTTCATATTTTCATGTACTCGGTTGCAAATGTCTTATTCTAAAGAATTCCAGTGACTGAATTGGTAAGTTTGAAGAAAAATCAGATGAGGGAATTTTCCTTGGCTACTCCATGACAAGCAAAGCTTACGAGTCTTTAACAAAAGCACTCAAACTGTGGAAGAATCCATAAATGTGAAGTTTGAAGATTCATTACAAAATCAAACTCAACCTGAAGATTTAGAGTGCAGGCAAGTGTCTACAAATTCTCATGAAGAAAATCAAGCCTCGAGACGCGAGCCTCAAACAAATTCAGAAATTCCAAGCGAAGAAGAGCTTCACCAAATTGACAAATCAACTACAAATTGGAAGCAAAAGTCAAGTCATCCCCGAGACCTCATTATTGGCAATATTGATGAAGGAGTTCGTACTAGATTTAAAAGACGAGAAGCTTCCAGTGCTCTTGCACTAATTTCTGAGATTGAACCAAAAAATATAGAAGATGCATTGAAAGATGAAAGCTGGATCGAAGCAATGCAAGAAGAACTAAACCAATTTAAAATCAACAACGTTTGGGAGCTAATTGCTAAACCAAAAGGAAAATCAATCATTGGTACCAAATGGGTTTTCGGGAACAAGCTTGATCAACAAGGAAAAGTGGTAAGGAATAAAGCAAGACTTGTAGCAAAAGGCTACACACAAGAAGAAGGCATCGACTATGACAAGACCTATGCTCCTGTGGCAAGGTTAGAAGCTATAAGATTACTCCTTGCTTTTGCTTGCTTTAAAAATTTTAGGTTATTCCAAATGGACGTGAAAAGCGCATTCCTAAATGGAGTCATTCAAGAAGAAGTCTATGTGGAACAACCACCAGGATTTGAAGATCCTAAAAGACCAAATCTTGTTTTCAAGCGAAGAAAGCCTTATATGGTTTAAAACAAGCACCTCGAGCATGGTATGAAAGGTTAAGCAATTTTTTAATTCAAAATGGCTTCTCTAAAGGTAAAGTAGATACTACATTATTTATAAAAAGAAGGCAATGATTTCATACTTGTTCAGATTTATGTTGATGACATTATTTTTGGTTCTTCTAATGAGAGACTTTGAAGAATTTTCAAAGTGTATGCGAACGAATTTGAAATGAGCATGATGGGAGAACTAAACTTCTTTTGGGACTTCAAGTCAATCAATCAAATGAAGGAACATTCATCCATCAAGAGAAGTATGCAAAAGATCTTATCAAGAAGTTTGGAATGGAGAATTGCAAGAAAATAGAAACTCCTATGTCAAGCTCATCAAAGCTGGATAAAGACGAACAAGGGAAGAGTGTAGACCAAAAGCTATACGAAGTATAATCGGGTCACTTCTTTACCTTACAGCTTCTAGACGACATTTTGTTTAGTGTTTGCATCGTGCTAGATTTCAATCGATCCTAAAGAATCTCATATGACTGCTGTAAAGCGTATAATTAAATATGTTGCAACTACATCTAAGCTAGGTCTATGGTATTCTAAGAAAAGAGATTTTACTCTTCTTGAATATTCGATCTGACCTCGCTGGTTGTAGAGTGGATAGAAAAAGCACTATAGGTACATGTCAATTATTGGAAACAGGATGGTGTCTTGGTTCTCAAGAAAACAGGATACTGTGGCTCTTTCAATCGCTGAAGCAGAGTACATTGCTCTTGGAAGTTGCTGCTCTCAAATTCTATGGATGCAACAACAATTGAGAGACTTTGAAGTTGATGAAAAACAGACGGAAATCAAATGTGACAATACCAGCGCAATCAACCTCACAAAGAATCCAATACTTCATTCAAGAGCAAAGCACATTGAAATCAAACATCATTTCATTTGAGATCATGTTCAAAGTGGAGATGTTGTAATTCAGCATGTAGATTCAAAGAATCAATTAGCGGATATATTCACAAAACCCCTAGAGAAGGCTCACTTTGAATCAATTTGTTCAAGACTAGGAATTGTGAATTTTGAAGATATTCGAGACTCATCGCTAAAGTCGAAGGTGGTTCAGACTCATCGCTAAGTCTGGAAGTAGTTCAGACTCAACGCTAGGTCTGAAGACGGCTCAGACTCAAAGCAAGGTCTGAAAGCGTTTCAGACTCTACGTAAAGTCTAATTATGTTCAAACGCAAAGGTAAGGTCTGAAAAGGGTTCAGACTCAAAGGTAAAGTCCGAACATCCGTCAGACTCTATACTATTTTATCTCTTTATGAATTTCTTTTCGTATTCTCTCTTTAACCTATTTTTGGTAATTACTTTTCAGTATTTCAAAATCTCTTTTCGCTCTTTTTCTGACATGCATTAATGGTAGTTTACATTTTCAAAAAAGGGTAGTTTTTCATTTTACGGTTTATTTTTGGCAGTTCTTTTCTTTCACTTTTTGGCGACGATTCGTATTCCGGTGATTTTCTCCCACTATTTATACTCTCGAACTGTCACTTTTACTCTCAGCTACTCCATTGCGATTCATCTTCATACTTTTTCACTCTCAAAACCCTAAAAATCTCCTATTGCCATTTCCATTTCGTCCCTTTTTTGCCTCAAAGTTTCCATTTTTCCTCACGTACAAGTTGAAACTTTGCTTGCTCTACAAGAATGTCGTCTCGAAAGTCCTCCAGAATTGCAAGCGGGGACCACAGAGAGACAGCAAGAGGGTCCTACAAGGGTGGACCTAACGGAGGAAGATTCGCCTCAATGCGAAGCAGAGCGTCAACATTCTGAGGAAGTTGTTACCGAAGCAAACCGGTAAGAACTCTTAAGCCAAATGTAGCTTATGATGTCTATGCAAGGCTCAAAGAAGGGAAGGTTAGTCTTAAGACGATTGAGGAGTATTTGGAGGAGAGGGGATATAGGAGTGAGTATGCGTTTCTGAAGGAGATGGAAAAGCTGAAGGTTGTTGGTGAAGGCCTTTGCCAGAGAGGACGCTGGAAAATATTCCGAGCGATCCACTTGAGAATGCTCCTGCTGAAACTTTAGATGATGATGAGAGACTTTTCTCTCATTTTGAGCCTCGATTTGGTGTGGTTGCCAATCTTGTTTGTCCTCCGGGGAGTTTATTTCGGTCAAAGGAACATGAACGAGTTTATGCGAAGTTGTTAAAAAGGGGAGTGGTCAATCCAAGGAGTGTGGATTTTGACTTCCTAGATTCAATAAGGATTAATTTGAGAGGGAAGTTTGCTAAGTTACAATTGGAAAATTTCTGCATGGATATGCGTGGCCCACTCGAATTGACAGCTTACTTTTACTCGAATCTATCCTTTTTGGATGCAAATCATTTGTCCTTTTCTTTCATGGACAAAGATTATATTGTTGATGTTGACTTGCTGGCTGACATCATTGGTGTGGAAAGAAGGAGTTTCCAGCCAATCAAAGTCTCAACAGCCTATGCAACTCTAGATATTGTACAAGACAGATCTGTTGAAGGCAAGATATCCTACATTAGGATGAATGCCACCAATGTTTTGTTGCATAAAGTTGTCATCAACTGCATCCGGCCAAAAACGACCTCGAAGACCGATGTTTCCAACGAGAGGCAAAGCTGATGTTTGCCATCAACCGGGCAGATCTTTCTCACTTCCACATGTCATACTTTTCCATATGTATAGGACAGTGGTGAAGGATAAGGGTCAGCTGCCTTATTCATCAATCATCACCAAACTGTTTAGGCATTTTGATATTCAAGTCCCTGCATCTTTGTGCCTAACAAAGTTGAATTCGATGCTCGTTGGAGAGAAGATGGTGATGAAGATGAAATTTCCGAAGCGACTGCAAGACTTTGGAAAGGTTGAGGAGGGAAACACCTTCAAGAGAGATCCCCACTGCTTCATCAAATAGGAAGGGCAAAGAGCCCATGGCTGAAAAGAAAAGAAGAAAGATCATCCTGCAAGACGAGGAGGATGAAGAAGATGCCATGACTTTGTCCACTCTCTCTAGGATGAGGAGCCCTGTAATCCTGAGAACAGAGGCTGAAGAGAGAGCGAGAAAATAAGCAAAGGAGAAGGAAGCAGAGAAACAAAGGAAAGAGAAGGAAGAGAAAGAAAGGAGAAAAGAAGAGGAGAGAAAGAGAAAAGAAGAGGAAAGGAAAAGAAAGGAAGAGGAAAGGAAAGGCGAGAGAAGAGAAGAAGAGGAGAGAAAAAAGAAGAAGAAAGAAAGAAGAGAAGAAGAGAGACAGAGGAAAGCTGAAGAAGAAGAAAGAAGAAGGAAGGGTGAGGAAGAAAGCAAAATGCAGGAGGATATGGCTCTGCATTTGAGCCATCTTTTGCTGGGGAAAAGACCGAGAAACATCCTCGTGCTGATGTGGATGTTGGCAATGAATTTTCCACTCCACCCATTGGTATTCATTCGGGGGAGTTGCTGCGAGAACAAGGAACAATATCGCCACTACATTTTAGTGATGTGAGTAGGTCAGTGCGACCCCGAGGAGGTTTATGCATCACACTTCCCGAGCATGAAGAATCCTCACCTGCTGAAAAAGAAAGGGCTGAGAGGAAGCTCTAGCTTTCAAACCTATTCGCTGGTCCAAGTGGAAGCAATACTAATTCCACAGTATTCTCACGGTTGTTGGATGTTATCTTTGGACTGAAGAAACGAGGTTTTTGGGATGGACTTTGAAATGAGAGACTTGAAGAAGGCGTTCTTGAGTACTTGGTGAACATGCAAGAACAGATCAATGCACCGAGAGCACAAGTGGAGTCAAACCAGACCGGTGCGAAATTGGCTTGATGAAGGAAAATCTTGCCAAACTCGACAAGTCGAGTCCGGGAGCTTAGCAAGTTTTAGCTTGTTCGTTTCCCTGCAGGCCCCTAAAAATTTTCAAAACTTTATTTCAATTTTATTCTACCTCTTTGATGGGACAAAAAGGGGGAGAGTTGCGCAGATTTGATTGCAGGTTTTGAAGGTTTTGAAGATTTGAAGTTTTTTTTTTTTAAGCGAGGAAGCTTGGAGATTTTTTTATTTCACTTGATTTTGATTTTTATTTAGACTGTTTTATTTCGGATTTCGATTGGGTTGTTTTAACTTCTATGACCTTATGCTGATGTGATGATTTGGATTTAGACTTGTGAATTTGATTGTAGGATTACTATATTTTGTGAGGATAATTGTTATTGGACTAACACTGTTTTGTAGATATAATCCTCAAAATATATATGAGTTTTTCCTTGCAGGTTTTTAATTCACAAATCTGTCGAGGGTTTTGTCACCATCAAAAAGGGGGAGATTGTTGAAGAAAAATCCCTTGGAGTTTTGAAGTTGACAAAACAGCCTCAACAGTGTGGTCTAAGGACTCCAAGACTCAGTCGGCTACGTCTGAAGTTGTCAACGTCTAAAGGTTTTCAAAGACAGTCAGACCCAGAATTTCCGTCTGAAGTCAGTCGAGACTCAGTTTCCGTCTGAAGACCTTCAAGACTCAGTTTCAGTCTGTCGACCCTCGAGACCCAAATCTAAGTCTGAAGATAGTTCACGATTTATTTACGGGCTGGCTACGAGGTTATTCTTATTGCTACGAGATATTGGATTTCGTATTTCCTAATCCTAACCATGGGATATCTATGGCTGTGATCAAGAGCTTGAAAGATTTGATTCTTCGGATTCTATCCGTTGAAGATCAAGTTTATTTTTGGAAGAATCTAATTTTGGGAACTCAAGATCCTGATTGTATGGGCGAACAGGATTGACGAGCTACTTGTCTACTTACGTTTTCGGGACAAGGAGATCACTTAAATTGATTCAGTCCGGCGGGTTGATTGGATGAATTTTTGGAATGTGCCAACGGGTATGATGGTGCGGAGGTTATTTAAGTTGGATCGACGTTGCTTGGAAACAAGGAGAGACCGGTAGAGAAATCTTGATGTTAGAATCTCCAAAATCACTTGTTCTCTAAAATCCTTCATGTTTATACTTGTGTAACAAAGAGAGTGAGATATAGAGCAAAGACAGCGAAGAAGGCTGTAGGGAGAGCTTGTCAATTGAAGAAGTCTAATCCGTCTCTTTGTAAAGGCACTCTTTTGCTACATAGTGATTACAGCCGTTTGGCTGCCGGCGTGAAGAGTGGACGTAGGCTTGGTCTAAGCCGAACCACTATAATCCTTGTGTCAATTCTCTCCTACCCTACTCTATTTACTTTGTGAATACGTAATCTGTTTATTATTGATATATCTTTGATATTAACGTATTGCATCGCAAAAGATTCCAAAAGTATTCCGCAACAACCTATTCACCCTCCTCTAGGTTGATTCACTAGCCCATTTCAAAGGGAACGCTAGATCGATCGGCCCGTGACATGAGCACCGTGTAACTTGACGTACAAGTACACATCCAGAGAGTTACACGCATAATCATATAATCACCTTTGGGCAGAATACATGACATGCAATTGTACACTCTCCACATGATAGCGGTTATGAGAATATGTTCCAATCTTCGTGAATTTATCACCTTTGGGCAGAAGTCCTCCACCACACCATCATATATCCCTCCATGAACTAATACACAATCACCTCCTTTGGGAGTATAACCATGCATTAGACCAGAAGACATCCCAATTAGCATACGAGACCGAAATTTCTCAAACCCAATCAAGCGTGCCACTTTGGCGATCACTACTCAATTGAATAATTGAAACTCTCTCATACCAGGGATATATTTATACCTCACATAAACCATATACACATGATTCGAACTTCAGTGATAGGGGCACATATCACTCAAATCACATATCATGCTAATTACATTGTCTTATTCATTAATAATACATATATATATAATCTGAAAAATAGATTCCAATGAGATCACCAATCACAGCAACATAGGAAACTTCTCTTGTGCACCAAAATTACATATTCCAATTATTCTTCTTAATGTTGATCTAGAGAATCTATCACCAATCAACATCAATAGCAATACATGGTACACCAGATTGAGAAGCCTGACAGCTGATCAATTATAGCTCATGAGTTTCATACGGTAAAACATGACTTCAAGGCCAACAACTAATTTATTAGTCAATTTTAAGTAACAAATATCATTACTTCAACCAGTGGCCTATAAATTGAGTCAAATCACAGAACCGAATATCTAAACTATAACAGTAGATACTATTGCTCTGCACAAATATTGCCATACTCCTTAACCATAAAATATTCAATTTGATGGATATTAATTAGTGACCAGATGATTTTCCGTAGTACAATGCACAATGACTTAATTGACATGCATTATCCACATTCAGCAGATGTGTAAATTAGTACAATCAATTTAGTCACAGATTCTTAAGACATCCAACATTCAAAAGTTATCAGCATCTAAAGGAGTATACATGAGCAACAAAAGTTTTATCCAAAACATATCTCTATATATTTTAAACAAAATCCAAGTCCTAGTGAAAGTTGGGTTTTCCTATTTTAGCGGTCAGACTCTTCAACGCAGATTCAAATTTTGAGGATTTGATTTTCGGATCTTCTTTGCTCGATTTCAAACGTCCGCAACATATCCACAAAATCAAAATTGATAACTCCCTAATGAGGTTCCTCTGATACAATCAATTGATATCAATTGAAGATCCAAGAAGCAAAATCAATAATCACTACAGCATATTGAATCTAACAAGCTTGAGCTTGCACACAAAGCCCGTGCCCGCACACACAGACACGCAAACATGCCCCTGCCACGCACATGCAACTACACAAATCACCCCCGTCTCGCCCAGTCCAAATTTGTGATTTGATTTTAATTTTTATTGAATAAAAAGTTTCGAAAATCACAAATTAGGTCAGATTCATACTAATTATGGCAAATTAATATAATTAAGACAAAATCAATTAGGGTTCAAGTTCTAGGGTTATGGAGGCTCTAATACCACATGTAGGACACAAACTGCGCAACCCCAAGATCTCCATAACTAGAACAAGAACACACACCCAAAGAGTAGAAAATTAACGCACCTGTTTTAGAATCTCGTTCTTAAAAGCGGAAGCAGAAATGGATTGCCCACACTCAAGGGGTTTATCCACGCATCAAATCCTTCTCCTCTATTGCCCTCTGAGTCACTAGCTCAATGAGGCGGCCCCTCACGATTGACGTTAGAATAACGTCCTTTAGGTGAGGATATGTGAGATTAGGGTTAGAGGAGAGACTTGAGCACTATTTATAGAGTTTCTAGCCAGTCCCCCTCATTATGGGTCAGGCTCAACTCGGCCCACACTAGCCAGTCCCATATTAGACTAATTAAGAAACCTTCTATCTCACCTAAAACCAAACCCTGTAAAACGGTAAACGTTAAACGGTAAATAATAATGTCAATTAATTTAGTCCACATATTAGAGGAAAACTCTAACAGTAGCATCCGCACGAGTGGATGGGCGCTGGCGACACTGTCCCGGCCACCTGGAGGCATGCCTGGGTTGCTGGTGGAAGTTGGGATGACGCGGTGGGATGACGGAGCAGCAGATGCAGCGTCTGGCGTGGCAAATCAATGGGAGCAGCACCTGGCGTGTGAAGATCCGAGTATTTGCTAGTGAAGCCGAGAACTGCAGTTGGGACAACGGCAGAAGACCTAGCGTGATGGATCAACAAAAACAGCAAGGAAGTGCTGTAGGCGTGCGTGTCAAGGGAGTCCCCTAGCCTTCACGATCCGCCCCTTTTCTGCATGTTTTCTCAATTTGTTTTCATTGTGTACTCAATTGATGTCATCCCATATCTTCTCCATACGCGGCTCTTTTATAGGTGAATAACTTTGATTTTCGTGGATTATTTCACTTCCTTTTTCGGCTCACACACGAAATCTCCTTTGATTATGAAATATTTCTTGTCTTGAGACATAGAATATATCGCTCAAAATATCCCCACGTGCAATATTCTTCTTGATGTTTCATGCTTAAACTTCCAATCTTTTGTAATATATCGCCTAATGTGAATTTATGAAATAATTACTGAATATTGGAAGAATAATATGAATCCTCTCTGAAGATACCGAATTGTCAACTCGTAAAAGTTAAGCTCATCCGCCGCTGATCAAATGCAAAAGTGATGAACAAATAAATAGAATAATGTAAAATGCTTCTAAATTATATGTTATGCAATTTTAATTTTATTTTTTTGGGTAAAAATTAACCCATTTTTTATGTAAAAATTTAGGTGTCAATAGCCGGCCACCGCCAGGAAGAAGAAGCCAAAAAATAAAAAAGAAAAGAAAAAAATTAATAAAAAATCAATAAAAATTAATAAAATTTCGAAAAAATAATAAAAAAATCATACAAATTACCACGTCAGCGCCATCCGGCCAAAATTGGCCGGATGGACTAAATTGGTACCAATATTAAAAGGTTTATTACTGAATTTGTCCAATTGAAAAGTTTAGGACTGAATTGGTACCAATGCAATAGGTTTAGGACTTTTTTGATACTTTTCCCTTTGAACTTGTGTTAAGCGTGTTACATGACTCCTTTAGATTTAGGATTATATAATATATATAGTCTCATTTGCATTTGGCCATCCCTATCCAAATCTGACACAGAACCTGAGTCTCTTTTAATAAAAAATCAAAATATAACATTTGAGAAAAGATATTTCGTTGTGAGATCCAAAACTAAAGAAACAATTTTTCTTTCCTTTTCTTTTTTTTTTCTTTGTTTTCTTATCCTTCTCACTTGGCCAGTCGCCAGCGATAGCAATGGCCAGCAACCGGCTACAGGCGAGCTTAGGCTAGCTACTTGCCAGATTG
The DNA here is from genome assembly GCA_014182555.1 of Eucalyptus erythrocorys. Lineage (NCBI taxonomy): Eukaryota > Viridiplantae > Streptophyta > Magnoliopsida > Myrtales > Myrtaceae > Eucalyptus > Eucalyptus erythrocorys. Next base: position 13,835,508 of record CM024598.1, on the reverse strand, counting down.
GCAAGAGTGAGCGTGAAGCTCGAGAGTGACCGATCTGGTGAGGCTTGAGTCCAACGAGCAAGAGCCTCTAGCACGCTAACCTTGGGCCTTGCCAGATTGACAAGCGAGAGGCTCCTGCTCGCTAATCGGTTAAGCCTTGAGCTTGACATTCATGTTCGTCGATTTGGTGTGCGGCAAGCCTAAGCTAACCAAAGTTGGGTGAGCCTCGAGCTTGCTTGTGGCTGATTGCTAGTCACAGTGATTAGCCAAGAAAGAAGAAGAGGAAAACAAAGAAAAGAAAATTAAAAAATAATTTACTAATCGATTTAAAAATAATAATAATAATAAAATTATTGAAAAAGAGTACATATAGGAAAAATATTTTCCCTACCGAACAACGGAAAATATTTTCCATTTCAATTTTAGGTTTTATCCAAACACAAGAAAATAATTATATTTTCTTAAAAAATGACTTCTTAGAAAATATTTTTCAAAAAAATCACATTTTTTGCGAAACGAAGGAAGACTAAAATATTTTAAATATTCTATGACATTCCTATGAGGCCAAGCCTTTTGGTCAAAATAATTTCTCCCTCAAAGTTCTTCACCTCTCCGAGGTCTCACGTGACAAGAAACTCAATCATAGTGCGAGGGTTGGTCTCCCATCGATGCCACAAATAAGATTAAAGGTTGCTGAGGTCTTTAGGGATTTCTTGCAGGTGTCATGACCTGCTAAGCCGAAATCCTAAGGGAACTAGTCAGATCGTCAAGCGGGCACAAAAAATCACTCTCATGGATGGGGCTTGCACTTGGCACGAATCCTCCCAAGCTCTGAGAATAGCATATGAGTTTCTCATTTGAATGTGACATTTGTTTTTGCTTTGGGAGTTCCCACTAGATTGTTAGGCCCTGTTTGGTAACTATACACAGAATAGCAATTTCTATTATTATTATTATTTTTTTGGTAAAAGGTATAAATCTCCCGATTATTTCTATTATTTTGTTCCCCAAAATGAAAAAAGAACATAAATCCTTTTGGTAAGTTTTTTGTTCCTGATAATAAAAATATTTTTTTTTTATTCTCAGGAATAGATTTGAAACAGAATCAAGAAATAGAAAAAAGTTACGTTTTGTTCCTGGGAACAATTTCGAGAATCAAGCCTAACTTTATTTATTTATTTTTTGTTTCCTTTCTTTTCTTTCTTTTCCCCGTCTTTCTTCTTCATCTTCTTCCTTCCAGTCCCAACTGGTCATCAGCCATTACCGGCCACCATCGCCACCGCCGGTGGTGGCTGGTGACCAACTGGGCGAGCTTTGGCGAGCTCGCTATAGGCTCATCTAGCCACGACGAGCCTCAGCCTTGCCCTAGCTTAGTGAGGCTCCTCACTCAAATTTGGCAAGGCTGAGGCTCGCCCTGACTTGACAAGGCTCCGACGAGCTCACTAGACCTCGCCAGTCGGTTGCCAGTCATGATAGCTGGCCACAAAAGAGGAAGAAGAAGAAAAAAAGGAAAAGAAAAAAATAAAAAATAAAAAGAGAAAAATATAGTAAAAGTATTAAAAAATTTAAAAAAAAAATTAAGAATCCTACTAAACACATTTCTATCTCAAGAATAAAAATTTTGTACAGTTACCAAACGCGTTAATTTGTTCAGAAATTGTTCCCGAGAACAGAATAAAAAAATCATTTCTTATAAAAAATTATTCTCGGAAACAGAATATTTATCAAACACACTCTTATTGGCCAATTAGAGGATTAGTGAGAAGTGGGAGCTTGTCTTATTTCCATGAAATAAAGATTAACTCTTGGGACGAGCTTGTCTTATTTCCAGGAAACAAAGATTAACTCTTGGGATGTCCAGCACCATTATTGGTGCATTTTTCTCTTTATTTGAAAATAATTATTCATGCGACCTTATCATTCTTTACCATTTTTATTTTATAATATGGTAGGCAATCAAGCTTAGGTACTCACTCAAGTTAAAATATATATAAAGCCAAAAGACCGTAAAAACAAATAAAGTGAGGAAAAAGGAAAATAACTCCTAACGGGAAAAAGCAAACAAGACTTTATTATTAAGGCCCGAAGCAGGACCCGTGAGATGTGCAAAAATGTGCAATAACCTAATGAATGTAAAATTCTACTACAGTATTGAAAATGAAATAATAAACTAAATGAAATAAAACTAAATTTAAATCAAACTAACTTTATGATGCAATTCCCATGCGATTCTGATGCTTATTTATACTTTTTCATTTATTTTTAGGGAAAACCAATTAAAATCTACATGCTAAATAAATCTTGCAAAACAGCTCCAAAAATTTGCACCGATGGACAACTGGCATTCACTGGGGCTTTCGGTTTTAAACTTCCTGCAAGCACGGAGTCCTTGCACTCTTGAAAGAAATGGAAACAAATGCGATGCAAACCCTAGAAATCGAAACAAAAACCCAATCATTAATTGCCAGGGACCAACGAATCTCCCCGAGACACCTATGGGCCATGAGGACCGATGAAGGCCGGCCCAAGATATATCGAGTGCTATAACAGGGCCGAATTCCAAGTATCCATAGATTGGATAGAGGCATTCGGCACATAATCACAAAAACAAGCTTGCGATTCGAAGCAGTGCGATGGCGAAAGGATGTAGAATTGATCAAAACATGCCGACTACATCGATTACTAACATGACCCATAATAAATCCAAAACAACCCCTGTTCAGACCACGGATTATTCTGAACTGGGGTATGAACGTTGCATAGGTTGGATTAAATGATGCAGATTCTTTCTTTACTACGTGGTTATGCTTACTGAAACACAAGGAAATATCACCGCAAGCAAACACCAAGCGAAAGACTCAATGTGCCGAAATTCAACACAAGGCATTATTGCCCAAAACTCTTAATGTAAACTTTAATTTTCGTGAAAGAAATTGATGCTGTCGAAATGCCAAATGACTATTGACCAAAAAAAATTGCCACATGACTATATCTTTGGAAATTCTTTAAAACTTGTTCTATCTAAATCCTACAAGAGTCTATTTAATTGAGCAGCCCCCCTGGACCTCCGAAAGATAAGTGCATGCTATTCTTTAAAGGGCTCAATAAGCTTTTGGGTGACACCAAGTATATATGACAATTGATTTATAAATTGAGGGAAAATTACCTAATCAGTCCCAAACCTATTGTATGGTATTGCCAACTCTATCATAGGTTTATCCATTTAGTCTTAAATTTTAGTGTGAAATTGCAATATAATTTTTCTGGCTAATTTTTACAAAAAATTGATGATATGATGATTTAGTCATTATCGGCCGTCCTACGTGGCACACTATCCACATTAGTAATTTTCGATAAAAATTGACAGGAAGAATTATATTGAAATTTCTTGCAAAAATTATGGACTAGTAAATTAACAAAATCGAAAAATACATTTGGGCTTGATTGAACAATTTCCACTATGAATTGATGTACTAATTTTCAACAAGTTATAATTGTGAAAATGACTCTTTTTAAAACTCGTTTGCTATCCATCACATGCATCTCTTAACATATCAATTTATTAGTCATGTTTTAGCATATGCAGCTTTACTCTAATTTTTTTTAGTTGATAGGAGCCAAACATGGCCCCCTCTCCCCCTGACTTTGCGATTGCGAACAATTTGATGAGGTATCCGAACTATGACAATATTAATTTCCATAATTTCCTTTTATAGAGAGGGAACGTGATTCAAAGACAAAGTTTATCACAATTAAGCTGAACATTTAACTATTTGTATCATCCGTCGACTATACTTAATGAACCCTTGATAAGTGTCACTCACCATGAAAAAGTTTTACATGTATCCAATTCATAGGGGTGAGCATCGGTCCAGGGTCAACCCTGGACCGATCCCTGAATCGTCCTAACCCTACTGATTCCTAATCCGGTTCCCAGGGAGATTGGGTCAGTCCTTAGTCCTAGAATTCCTGGACCAACACTATGCGGGTTGATCCTCGGTCCTGAAAGTTTCAAGTTGGTCCAACCCGGACCGACCCTAACTATATATATCTAATATACTATTTATAATTTTTTTATATAGAGAAAACCTTAAAATAAACGGCGTCAATAATATTACACAGCTTTTTAGTGAGAAGTTCAAGTAATTTTACATTACTTTTTTAATAACTTAGATTTTTAATATATTTTACGGCATCAATAATCATAATTTATGAAGGATGAAAATATTTTTGTGAGGAGTTCTCACGGCATCTAAAAAGGTATAAACAACTCCTTATGGCATCCTCTTCTAGTATTCGTTCTCTTCTATCTTATATGTCCTCTTAGTCTTCAATTTGTCAAAATTGAAAGAAATAACTTTTCGGCTCACCACTCAACACTCGCCTCGCTTGCTTTGGGTCACTAGTGCCACTCGTCGCTCAATGCTTACTTAGCTTGTTGCTCCCTGCTCAATATTCAATGCTCATTTTGTTTGACACTCACCTCACTTGACCCTCACCACTTGCCTTTCTTAGTCGACATCACTCATCATCGAACCCATTGGGTCAATATGGTCATCAATTGCCATTTCAAAAAGTACAAAAAATAAAATAAAAATCTTTTGCTTGGTCCTAAGTTGATTTGAAATCGGACCGAACCCATTGGGTCAGTCTGATCCTCAATCGTTTTTTTAAGAAATACAAAAAAATAAAAATAAAAAATTATCGGTTGGTCTTGGGTTGACCCTAGAACTGGACCAAACCCATTGGGTCGGTTCGGTCTTCAGTCCCAAGCTCAATAGGATCGATTCTCAGTCCCAAAAATTGAGGACCAGCACTGTGCAAGTTGATCCTAGGGTTAGGGGGTGGACTAGCCCAACCCGGACCATGCTCACCCCTACTCACATACGAATAGCTTGCTCATCAATTGTGGGATTGTAGAAAGGAACTTGTAATTTTCATTTAGTAATATTCGTGTGACCGGGGAAATCATCCAATTTGTTCACCAAAGAGTGACCCCTATTAACTATCCAGGGATCTCAGCTATTCATTTTAAGTTGGACGATGAATATCTTCACAATTCCCAAATTTAAATACGAAACTTTGGGTAGCGAAGATTTTTTAGACAAATTGGCCACGCAAGTGTCAATTCAATGCCTTAAACAGCTCTAGACTCACAAGGCAACAAATAGCCACAGTTTTAGAGAATTCCTTCACCGGCCATATTCACTAGCCAAACTCTACTAAAAGTCCGTTTGAATATATTTATAGCTTTTCACCATGAAAATTAAGCCGCTAATAGTATGATTTTTTTCACGTCATTTATTCGTGGCTAAAAGAGCGTGTATTTGCGACGAAATAAATTGGTAACTGCCCTTGGCAAATTTCAATTTTGTATTCTAGGTTCCATTTGCAAATCTAGATATTTTTTAACTCTATTTTTGTAGCTATCTATACACATATAAGACTAACCATTACATCTATAATGGAGCAATCCATCATATAGTGGTGCAAGCTCCGCAATGATACATTGAAAAAAAAAAGAAAAAAGAAAAAACCAACAACAACAACAACAAGATCATGTTAACACATGAACTGGGTCCAACCTCCTCCATGACAAACCCGAATTCAAATAAGAATAAGGGTTAATACCTTAAAAACCCCAAACTAGTACACTTGTAACAAATTTACCTCAAACTATTTTTTTGACCATGAAAAACCCCAAACCGGTACACCTGTGACAAATTTGCCCCGACTAACTATAAAAAACCCTAAACTGGTATATTTATGACAAATTTACCCCAAACTAATTTATTCGACCAAAAAAAAACCCCAAACTGGTAAATTTGTGACTAATATACCCCCCCGCTAAATTAGATTAATACCACCAAAAATCACAAAAATTGTAAACCGTGACAAATAGAGTATAAAATCCCAAATTGGTATACCGGTCAATTGTTACGTGTCATTTAACTTTATAATTTAACAAGAAAATTTAACTAAAACTAACATAGGGTAAATTTGTCACAAGTGTACCAGTTTGGGGTAAATTTGTCAAAGGTATACAAGTTTGGGATTTTTGGTGGTCAAAAAAATAGTTTGGGGTAGATTTGTCACATGTGTACCAATTTGGGGTTTTTTAGGGTATTAACCCTAAGAATAATGATTATGTTTTAAATAAGAATAATCTCTCAAAATCTAAAAACATAATTAGTTACGTGGAAGCTATGGTATGATTGTGAAGAAAGGGGATGCAATTTTTTTTAGGAAAAGTACCAATATAGTTCTAAACATTTTGTATCGGTACCAATTCAGTCAAAACTTTTAATTGGACCAATTTAGTCCTAAACCTTTTTACATTTGTACCAATTCAGTCCATCCGGCTAATTTAAGCTGGAAATTGTTGATGTAGCCGCTGGCAGTCTTATGTGGCGCCACGTGGACAAATCTTATAATTTTTTATATTTTTTTCAGATTTTTTAAATTATTTTTTTCTTTCCTTTTTTTCTCTCTTTTCCTTTTTTTTTTTTTTTTTTCCTTGCCCTTGGCCGGCGAGGTCGCCGGCCAGCTGACCATTGCCAGCCACAAGCTGGTCGGGGCAAGGCGCTAATTCAAAGTCCAGGCTTGTTCCATGGAGGAATAATGATGGGAGATTGAGTTTCTTGCCACAATACTTTCATTTTGACCAACGATGGATCATTTTCACGGCTAATAGCCCTCTTGTCACCTTGATTTGCAGGTAAGTCACGACGAGCATCTGCAAGCGTGGACGAGTCTGGGTGGCTTCTCAAGGCAAGGGGGCGCCTTTTCCATGGGAATTTCCCGGATTATAAGAAGATGCTTCAGCCCTGATAGAATGGGGTGAGTTTAGTTCTTGTCATCAGCAAATAGTTGTTCAACCCTTACAAAACAGAAAATGAGGCTTAGCTACGAAAAGAAAGCGCAAAAGGACGTAGAGAGGATGGCTGCTGATACACAGGACGTACTCACAGTTACATCAGCACTCGTTTGTCATTTAAACTTGACTAAGGCCTGTGCAAGGATGAGTCTAAGTTTTGATCGTGGATATCCAGTAGCATTTGCCAATAGCTTCAGAAGCGGGTCTATTTTACAGAAAGTTAGCTTTACTGAAATAGTTTCCCGATTCTCGTTGTTTGGCATTATTTAGGAGAATTATATGTGAAATATATCCATGGTCAACAAAAATTTCTACTTTCAACTCTTAAGTACAAAATTGCTTTCGGTAACTGTGATGTAGGCCTTATCTAACCAAAAAGAAATGCTATGATGATAATCTGTATTAATATCTGAATCCATTAGATGATATCCTTCAGCATGTTCAGGTCAATATTTAGAATACGAAGCTTTCTTTCTTCCGATAACAGCTACTGTACAGATGGAAGAATGGATTGGAAACTGAGATTTTGAATATGCGAATATGACGGCTATATTCTGAATGAACCCTGCCCATCAAAACCCATTTACAAACTGATTGCCCGGTCAAAAGATTAAAGTTCATCTTCTTCTTTTTTCCTATTCAAATACCCAATCCATGTCTCGACTACATTTGTAGCAATCCTACATATTATTTTTCCTGTGCAGGAGCGGGGCGGAGAGGGAGGATCAATCGCCGAAGCTACTCTTTTGGTTGTTACGTTGACTCTGCGTTTGCTATGAGATACTTTTACTCCAAGAAGGTCGTCACTCAGCACCGCCCATGGAAGTAGGCAGGCCTCATCACTAGTAACCCCACCAGGGTGCCAAAGGTCCGAACCCATCACATGTAACGAAATACAGGTACTACCATCACGAATGGTTTCGATCTTGTGACCTCACTTTTGAAGAATATCAGCCTCTACCAATAAGTCACGATGACTGGTGATTAGGTTTCTCCCTTATTTCTGGCTTAATCATCGAAAGGGTTACTAATTTCTGAGAGCAGGAAAGTGAAGTATCTCGATTCTTGTCTTGTTTGTTCATTTTTTGGTTGTTCTTGGGTAGGTGTGCATGTAATTTTGTTTGTCGGATCACTCTTATAGTTATTTATTACGTAAGAAAGATAATTCTTAATCAGGAGTAATTGATTCCTTTCCAGATTTTTGAGTTATCTTAGGTTCATCTCATGCCACATTTTTTTGTTTTTCTTCAAGTTGAAGAGTCTCCCATACAAATGACAGCATGATTCAAATTGCATTGACTAATGATGATGGTGATGAGCAAAAGCCATGGAAATAAAGGTAAAATTAGAGGCTTTAAATTCGTCTTTCAATACATTTTGTTTTTTTTTAACATTTGTGACTGAATCATTTTGGAGTTGGTTATTACTTAAAGTGAGAAACCCTCAAATAGCACCTAATGGGGAAAAAAAAAAAAAAAAAAAAGAAAAGAAAAAAAGAGTTACGTACACTAAAAGTCTTAAAACTTGTCGCGAAAGTGCAATTGAGTCTTAAAACTTACAAAAAGTGCAATCAAGTTTTAAAACTTACAAAAAGTGTAATCAAATCTTAAAATTTGTCAAATTGATCTAATCAAGTCTTTTTGTTAAAACCATTAACTTGTTTAATAGAAAATGTTGATATAGCATTTTTAAATTAATTTCTTTTTCTTATGAGGCATTTTTAATTATTTTTATCCAAGTCTTTTTTATATGAGATTAAAATATAAAAAAGCAAAAATTTTATTTAGAAAAGCAAAACTGAAAAGAAAAAAGAAGAAGACAAGGGTAGGGCCTCACCGATAGGCTGCTGCCGCCACCACCCATCGCTAGAGGGGCCAGCAGAGGTCGCTGGCCCTAAGCAAGGGTGATCAGCCGTTGCTAGCCCTTGAAAAAGCCTCACTAACCTAGGCGACAACAAGCAACACTTGCTAGGCTTGGGCGAGGGTGCCTAGATTTGGGCAACACCAACCCTCACCTAGGGCTAGCAACCATCACCCACTAGATCATGGGTATCCACCTAGATCTGCGCGATGCTAGTTGACATTTGGGGCTGGCGAGCTTCACTAGCTTCGGGCGAGATCTCGTTGGCCCCATGTGAAGGCCGATGAGACCTTGCTAGCCTAGGCGAGCACCGACATCACCTAGATCTAAGTGCCTTGTCCTGTGCCTAGCAAGGGTAATCAACCCTCACCTGAGACCAATGAGGCCTTGCTTGGGGCTGACGAGGGCCAACCACTTCATGTAGGACCAACGATGGCCAGCAACAATAGTGCCCACTAGCAAGGTTCTACCTAGCTCCCTCCCCCTCCCCCTTTTCTTTTCAATTTTTCTTTTTAAAATATTATTTTTTAAAATAATCTAAATAAGATTTGGATAAAAATAATTAAAAAATGCCACGTTAGTATTTTTGATTAGATAAGTTAATAGTGTTAGCGGAAGAACTCGATTGAATCAATTTGACAAGTTTCAGGACTTGATTGCGTTTTTTTATAAATTTTAGGACTTAATTGTACTTTTACAACAAGTTATAAGACATGCACATATCCCCAAAAACAATTACCAACTTTCTCACAATAGTGTGAACTCCCCTAGTGCTCTCCCCCCTCAACAATGGTGTGAGCTCCATCTCTATCCTAGTTGATAGCTGGCCTCCTTGAAATCCTAGAATCCCAATCCATAGCTTCTTTCCATTTAATGGCTACATCTAAACTCTTTCCACCAGATTAGCCTTCTTGGACGTCCTCCCCCCATATTTGACCTTCACAGCTCACCCGAACCCTACCGACCACCCAAGCCTAACATCCTCAAATTTCTTCTTCCTAGAATGCTAGCAATGGAGGAGAGCACAACATGAAGTCGGTAAAGGTAACATGTTTCTATCCCTCTAATTTGGTAATCATTGCTTTGGGCTTCTACCTTAAACCCTAATGCTCCTCATCTCAACCCAAAAGCCCAAAAATCATTGCTAGCAGAAACTGTGAGATCCTGGATTTTCAATCTCGTTTTCAATTGAAGAAATTAGGCCTTTCATCAACATGCGTATAGTGTTATTCTCAAAACTGATCACATGTGAGATAACTAGACTATCTGCGGAAGTCATTAAGAGATTTTAATGCAATAGATTTGAGGATTCAACCAGGAATTGGCTACTCAACCGTGCTCATTGAAAAGATCATTATGGTACAGTTTAAAAACAATTAGAGATTAGAGATAGGTCAGTTTGATTGAGATGCGTGGCTGAATGTGGGTGATTCCATTAAATTGCAAAATTCTCGTCGATTGGCACTAGACTGATTTTTCTGTCATTTTGGCACCCTATATCCATATTTGAAATCTTGAGATCTTCACGACTACCGAGATTCACCAATGTATCGAAAAGGTTCATAGTGGCTCGAAGAAAATCGACCATAGGTTAATTGCCCTAAAAATTTCTAAAAGTTACCCAGTAGCCTAGGTCACGTTAAAATCGCACTAGATTGAAATTAACCGCGAATTTGAATTCGATTTCAAAATTGGAAATTCTGTCATGTCACAAGTCATTTTAGGAACGTCAACTCAGTCTCCGAAAATTTTTCTACAAACCGAGACTTTTTAGAGAAAAGTCAAGGTAGGGTCGTTTTGTCCAGGAAAATCCCAAGGACCGTTTTTGATCATGCAATTGGGATGCAAATGGGATCTATTGGCGAGGAAAAATGCCAATTTGATTGTTGTTATGATGGTTGAATTTTTTTAGGGCCAGTTGGTGTTGATTCAAGAAGGATTGAAGTCCAATTTGTGCCAATTATGTACAAAATTCATATGTCCCCCTTGCCTACAACATTTGGACTGCTTCAAGCTTCTAGAAGGAAGCCATGGCTACTGGAAATGTGCTGTGCAAGCCAGCTGGTGGTGGGGGCCAAGTGAGGAGGCAAAAGGATGAGAAGAGACCATGGAGGGACCCTCCACAGCAGCCGATCCCCTCTCTCCCTCTTCTGCTTGTCGACCAGCCTCCATTGAAGACCAAGGAAGCTCAAAAAACTTGCAGAAAATCAAGAGGAGAGACCCCCCCTTGCCCATCGAAACCACTAGACCCCCTACCTCCGCCGCTTGCTGTTCGTTGCCAGCTTGCTCACTCACCAACCCAGCACATCCCAGGCATCCATTCCGATTTAACTGTGAGCTCAGGAGACCCCTCGAGCTAGTCGCAACCCTTCCACCGTCGTCGGAGCCGCCTGGCCGCCCATCCGCCGTTGTGAAGCTTCGCCAAAGCTCCGCCTACCCACCGCCGGCCCTTGCTCACTCTGCCAGCCTCTGGTCTAGCTCCTTTCGGCCTAGAACAGTGACTGAAGTTAGTGGGTCTCACAACCGCTACTTGGCCCGCTTTGGCCCGCTTTCGAACCTCGAACAGTAGTCCCACTTTGGAGTTTTTTGTCCCCTGTCGCACCCCCATCGTTTTGATCCGAGTAGATCATTAAACAAATGAGTTTAACTCATTATTCCTTGCTTAGTAAGTTAATAACGTTTAAGGGTTGTTTAGTTTAGGCTAAGTTAGGATTAGGTGGATAGTTAGAACGGATTAGTAAATTAATTAGTTGTTGATGTATGTTAGGTGGTTAGAGTAGTATAATTAGAGCCTAGACAAGCTCTAATATTTATTTAGAGGGATTCGGAAATTTTTATGGGCCCATCTCAGCTTTTAATTAGGATTTATGGGCCTAAGTTTGCATTTTTGGTATTTAATAATCAATTTCCGTAATTATTTAATTAATCATTTATTTTTCGAAAATTAAACTGGAATAGCTGATGACTGGAATTTTATGCTGATTGCAATGGTGTGATCTGTTTATTTAATTAAGTTCTAATTTGTGTTGATTATGTGTAAATTGTGATTTTGAAAATTTATTCTTAAATTTATTTAATTTCAATAATTGATTGAAAAATAACTAAGCGTCGGTTTATAACACCAAAAATATGTTTTGGACTATAGAAATTGGTGGGATTTTCAAAAGTGAAAATATTGTATTTTGGCTAAGGCCGACTTTGTACCCACACACGACAATTTTTATCTAGTATGATAAAAATGGTGAATTTGTCAGATGGTCAGGATGGTATATTATATCAGCCTACGGGCTCTAATATGACAACTTAGAAAGAGCAGTATATAGGTGTACTATATGTCACGACCATTTTTTCGGGTGTGAACCACCTAGGGTTTAGCTAATGGATTGTTAAGCCTAGACTTAACTCGGGCTCTCCCAAGCCCATACCAATTCGCGACTTAGGTTTGAATTCTTAACATGCAAATGATTTTTATTAAGGAGTCGCCACTAATCAGTTTTTGGTGGGTCGATTAGAAACCCAAGTAAAGTAATGGGAGATTACTTTACTCCTACGAACCAGAGATTATGGGTACGGGGACTTGGTTACACTAGATTTCTCTAATGTCCTTTCGGTACCATTCTTTTATTTTGAAAAATGTTTAGCAAAGTGAGCTTGAATCGATTTTAATTTATCTCCCTAACATGTGAGGTGATCATGCGGGTGTGCAATCCATCAATTTAACACCCAATAAAACAATGAATAAGGTTAAGGGACTTACCTTGTAGCAACGAAAGCACCTACATCGTTAGATTAAATTTCACATCAACAATCCTAGATATGGTCTCTAATTAACACGCAAATTTCTCTTTTTTGTTTTCACTTTATTTAATGGAATTTAATCTAAATGTAATGCATGCTAATAACCTAATATGACATGGCAACATGATCTAAATTATATGACATGAAATGCAATAGTAGCAACTTAATGACCTAATATGCAAATCTTAATTAAATGGTCCTAGAATGCAAATTAATTAACAAATCCCTATTTTGGATTTGTTTTTATCTGCAATTTTGAATTAATAAAAGTCCTAATTAAACTACCTAAAACGAATAATTTTCTAATTCATGTTTTGGATTAATTTAAATTAACCCTATTTTGACTTAGAAAACCATTTCTTTATTTTTTTTGTTTTTTTTTTTTTTAAAAAAGGTGCCAAGTTTTCTAAGAATGAAATTATCTAAATCTAATCTTAACCTATTTAAAAAAGATTTCTAAAAAATGATCCTAAAAATGTGATTATAAAAAAAAAAACTAATTTGCCGGCCTAAATGTCTTATTTACTAAATCTGTATTCCTAATTCTACATGCTCATGCAAGATTTTTGATTTTTTTCTTTTTTGATTTTATGATTTTTTTATTTTTTAAATTGCAATTTATCCTAAAAATGTGGAATTAATCTATCCTAAGATATTTGAATGAAATTCCTAACTAAATTAAAATTTTATCCTATTTAAACTAGGAATTAGGTTATTCTAATTTAAATTAAGACATTGTTTTAATTTAGTAATTTCTAGCCAAAGATGCAATCTATTTAGAAATGATCTAAGCTTAAAATTAAACATGCAATTCTATTCTAAAAAATTGATGATTTTTTGTTTGCTTTTTGCTTTTTTTTAATTAAAATTTAACATGCAATTCAACTAGCATCCTAAGTGAATTTTATTTTTTTTATGTTTTCCTATTTTTTCATGACCTAATTAAAATCCCTAATCTAAATATGCAAGACAATGAAAGCTAATTCTAGTTTAAGATTTTTTTGATTTTTTAACAATTTCTAATAATTAAACATGCAATCTAAGCTAATTGATTTTTTTATTTTTGATTTTTGATTTTTTTTATTTTTTTGAAAATTCATGATACCTAAATTAGGTAGCCTAAACATGCAAATTACCCTAAACAAGCAACATCACAACTTGCACATATTTCAATATAAATAAAGCAATCAAGACCATCTAAAATTATCCAGAAAATATCACACATCATTCAAACTCAGGGACAATATTTCGCTAGTAAAATCGATAAATTGATCTTAAGCCTTAAAGATCAAAATATCAATTTTATTCCCACATAAATAATTACCTCGTCTAAAGCCTTATAGACGAAATAAAAAATCGGCGCGGTTGCGAATTAGGGGGTAAATTACATATCAAGGCTTAATGTTATTAACAAAAATAGAATAACAATAAAATAAAATAACAATAAAATAATAAAATAAAGTAAATAAAAGAAAGGAAATCTACCTAATTGTTTTTTTTTTTTTGCCTTTTTGTTTTTTTTTCTTTTTTTCTTTTTTTTTCTTTTCGAAAAAAAAAAAAAAAGGAAAAAAAAAAAGAGGGCCGGCGAGGGGGAACGGCTAGGGTTCCGGCGGCGGCTGGCGGTGGGACGGCGACGCGGCGGCGGGGGCGTCACGGAGGCGGCTCGGAGACGGCGCGACGACGGCGGCTGGCGGTGGGACAGCGTCGCGGCGGCGGGGGCGTCGCGGAGGCGGCTCCGGCGGTGTGGGCGCGAGCTGTGGGAGCGAGGCGCTAGATCGAGGGCGCGGCGGCGTCGAGGCTGGGTCGCAGCGGCAGGGGGCGCGGCTGGAACGGAGGTGGTGACCGGCGAAGGCTCGAGTGTTGCGGGCGTCGTGGGGGAATTCGGGCGCTGGCTGGCTGTGGAGGTCCCGGGCGGCAATGCGGGCGGCAGAGGGCCTCGAGGCTTGAGGGCGGCGCGTGGACGCCTCCTGGGCGTGGCGAGGGAAGCTCGAGGGCAGAGCAGGGCCCTCAGGCGGCTGCTGTGGAGACCGGCGGGTCGGGCGTGCATAGAAAGAGTCGGGCGGCGGCGAATCTCAGCTGTTGCGGCGAGCGGGTGAGCGGCGCGGGTCGCGAGGCGCCGGGGCGGCTGGGGCGTCGGCTGGGTGTTGGGTCACGGTCGTCGGGTGCTCGCAACAGATGAGCGGGTGGAGGCGAGCAGGTCACGGCAGGGAGCGGTGCAAACGAGAGGCGAGCGCCAGTGCTGCGAGCGTCGGTGGCGAAGGCAGCGGGCTTCAGCGGTGACGGCGCTCGGAGGCAGGACCGGCGGAGCGACGGTGGGAGCGGTGTCGGCGTAGTGGACGACGCGGGCACGGCCGGCGCGGTCGAAGGGATGCTCCGAGGAAGATGAACAGATTGCGGTTCCCCCTTTTCTTTTTTTCTCTCTCTCTCCTCTGCTCCCTCACGTCACTTCCTACGTCTCCTCTCTCTCAGCTCCCTTTCCCTCAACTCACTCTCCGACAACTCTCTCTCTCTCTCTCTCTCTTCTCTTGCTTTGACTTTTTTCTTTCTTTTTTTTTTTTTTTTTTTTCGAAAAGCCCCTCTATTACGAAAAATGAACTTCTTTTATAGTGATTCTAAACAACCGCTTATATGGCATTTCTCGAATTTCCATCTCTAGTCGTATTAAATCAAATCTGTAAATTAGGGCATGATTTCGCAATTAGTCCGATCTTGCTCAGATTTCTTCCATTCCGCAAAAATTATTGCCTCTTATTCACATGATTTTTAAATTGCTTCGCATTTGACAAAAAATCCGAATATCCATCGAATTTCAATTTTCCTTGCACAATTCAATCAAATCAATCTCCCCATTTTTTCCATTTTTTCATTTATTTGTCCAAAATGCAAATTTTATTTTTCTAAAATTAAGTGTCAACACTGCCCCTCTTTGAAGGTGAGCTCGTAGAGGTTGCCTTCAAAGACAAATTGAGACCTAATTTTAGATCATGCACATGCACTAAATGACTTTTTTTGGTCGGAAAATGAATTCCATTTTTGAATGCAATTTATAAGATGCAAATAATAAATGAGCCTATTTTGAAATGCAATAAATTTTTTTTGCATTTTTTTTGCATTTTTGTTTTTTTTTTTGTTTTTTTTTTTTTTTTTTCTATTTTGAAATGCAATTTATATGATGCATGAAAATACTAATGTAAATAATAAAGGAACTTACCCGGAATAACTTACCTTCAAGGAGGGTAGAGTAACTCAAGATAACTTAGGTGTTACATGTCCAGGACCCATACCATTCTACGGTCGTCTAGAATAGTAACATGACTTTACAAAGAGATTGCTTTCCCAGGACCCGTATCATTCTACGGTCGCCTAAATGAAAAAAGGTTTTCTAGGACCCATACCATTCTACGGTCGCCTGAGTGGTGTCTAAGACTCGTACCATTCTACGGTCGCCTAAACGAAAAAAGGGTTTTCCAGGACCCGTACCATTCTACGGTCGCCTGAGTGCTGTCTAG
The DNA here is from genome assembly GCA_014182555.1 of Eucalyptus erythrocorys. Taxonomy (NCBI): domain Eukaryota; kingdom Viridiplantae; phylum Streptophyta; class Magnoliopsida; order Myrtales; family Myrtaceae; genus Eucalyptus; species Eucalyptus erythrocorys. Next base: position 13,819,485 of record CM024598.1, on the reverse strand, counting down.
GACTCGTACCATTCTACGGTCGCCTAAACTGAGGTTTTGCTTGATTAGGACCCGTACCATTCTACGGTCGCCCAGTCTTGCAACAGAGATTACCTGACTAGGACTCGAACCATTCTTCGGTCGCCTTAATCGATTGAATCGGAGAAAAATCTTTGGGGGCAACTCCATCGAGTGCCGATGCTTGAAAAGGAATACCTGCACAATGCCAAGTATTTAAGGTTTGGATAGAGATGTACTTACCTGTTGACATCTTCGTTCCTTAGTGGGTATGTCTCCCGCAAAACACGAGTTATAGGGGAGGCAACATGCATTCACGAGACATGAGGTTCATGTGTGATGATTTCTATCAATCTTGTATTACCAAATCTCATTTGGAAGTATTTCAAAAGAATATTCAAATCTGAATTCATGAGTGTCATGGACATGTCAAATGGGGATCTTTCGGTCCGAAAGGACTTTCCACTCATTCTCACGAAAAGGCTGATTTGTCCCGACCTTTGATGCAGGAATTTGACAATCACTCTGTCTTTCTATCATCATGCCGAAGGGGTCCCGGTAATCTTGCAAGTGGTACGACTTTACCAATCCGAGAGGTCTTTAACATGGACCGTAATTTGGGCTTGGTCAATGGCTTAACAAAGGGGACTCTTTGAGTCAAGGCTTAATGAAGAATGATATTGCTGAAATCATCTTTGGGTTTACAAGTCAAGAGACATGTGAAATGAAGTAGAAATTGCCTTACTCACACTTCTTCGAGTGATGCTTTCGAACATATGAACCTTTACGTTAATTCAAGTGCCCTAATCTGAAGAGACTTTGTAAGGGACGTAACGTAAGCTTGGTTTATGGGTTGAGAAATGAAAGGATCATTGAGCTCAAAAAGTGTTTAAGGGGTCAAAGTTGGTGATCATCTTGACATTTCACCAGTTTACTTCTCAACTGTTGAGAATTCTTTTTCCTCTCTTTTTGTATCAAAACTCCATTGAGTGTAACATCTCAGCTTTTGAGCTTTTAGTACCGCCTTGTTGGGGATACAATTTCAACTCATGTTTGAATTTTTTTTTTTTTTTTTGGCATTGGCCTTGCTTTTACCGGCACACTTTGCTTTTTCATGCCCCATTCTTGCATTTTTTGGACTCACATAGTCTCCACCTCTGGTCACTCAATTTTTGCCTTGCCCTAGTGTGGGGGATGATCACCAACTGGGTTTGGTATGAACTGAATTCATAGGCACAAGTGGGCTATGCAATGGTTAAAAGTGTGTAGGATAAAGAAAGAACTGCTCTTCATCATCCTAAGGCACTTGAATTACTCTTCATCATCCTAAGGCACTTGAATTACCGCATGAGTTACACTGCGAGTGTAATACTCAAAGATTGATGCAAGTGTGAGTAAGAGAATCCCTACCATTCATTTCAAATTTGGTCCCAGTGTGGGATGATTTTTGACAGGGGTAATTTCGAAAACACCTCATGTGTGTGGGATCAAAGGGCTAAATAATGGGTATACCTGCAGTGTTTAGGATAAGAGAAAAATTGCCTCTCGTCACTTCGGTTGTCGTACCCTTTGCGAGATTACCCTTTACCTTGTGGACATGAAAATTTTTCCACACAACTCACCGGGGATCGGTGTATTAGACAAGTGTATGAAATAAGGCTCGCCTTTCATCATTCCAAAGTATCCCATTTGACACATTCAATTTATCTCATACAATTCATCAGGGAAAGCATGCAAGATTTGCAAAACATTTGAACAATTCAACTTATTGAGGCAATTTATTCATCACAAAAATGCTTGTAATTCAAAACATGACATGTCAAAATCTATCATGGATAATACTTCTTGACAAGCATCGAATTAACTCGGGGTGGAAAACTCACGATCATCCATTTCGCTAGGATCAAAGCACCTCTAGGGAGTACCTTCTTCACCACATATGGGCCCCTTTGTAATTCGGGGCGAACTTGCCCCGTGGTCTGGAAAAATCGACAATGCTTCCTTAGAACAAGCTCATCTACCTCAAAATGTCTTGGCCGCACCTTAGGTTGAAAGATCCGGCTACTCTGTTGATACATTTGGCTATGACAAAGAGCCTTCAGTCTTTTCTCATCAATTAGGTTCAATTGCTCAAATCTTTGTTGCAACCATTCTGCTTCAGACAACCCTACTAGGGATAAAACTCTCAGAGAAGGAATCTCCACTTCCACAGGCAAAACAGCTTCCATGCCGTACACCAGAACAAAAGGAGTTGCCCCAGTAGAAGTGCGGATTGATGTCCGGTATGCCATTAGTGCGAAGGGTAACTGTCATGCCAATCTCGATAATTCTCAGCTGTCTTAGCCAAGATCTTCTTGATGTTCTTATTGGCTGCTTCAACGGCCCCGTTCATTTGAGGGCGATAAGGAGACAAATTCAGATGCTTGATCTTGAACTCGTTGAACAATTCATCCACAAGTTTGTTGTTCAAATTTGTCCCATTATCAGTGATGATTGCTTCAGGGACGCCATAGCGAGCAATTATCTCACGCTTGATGAACTTCACAACATTGCGAGCGGTGACATTTACAAAGGATGAAGCTTCAATCCACTTGGAGAAATAGTCTATTGCCACTAAGATAAAACGATGCCCATTTGAAGCTTTGGGGTTTATCGGGCCAATCACATCAATACCCCACATTGAGAAGGGCCATGACTCGGAAAACCGATGTAACTCGGTTGGGGGCACATTTATCTTATCCCCATGGATCTGGCATTGGTGACAACTCCGTACATGCTTAATGCAGTCACTTTCTAATGTGAGCCAATAGTAGCCTAATCTCATAATCTTCTTGGCTAACATGTGTCCATTCATATGAGGGCCACATATTCCTTCGTGCACTTCTTGCATGATTTGAGTGGCTTCAACTGCATCCACACACCGCAGCAAGACTGAATCATAAGATCTTTTGTATAGATTTTCGCCACTAACAAAGAATTTTGAGGCCATCTTCATGACGTACTTCCTATTAGCTGAAGTGCTTCCCTCGGGAAATTCCCGTTTTTGAATGTAATTCATGATGTCATAATACCATGGTTTTCCATCGGGCTCTTCGAGTCACGATCATACAATAAGCCGGCCTTGGCAAAACTTCTATTTTCAATGGCTCAACTTCCAATCCATTGGTGACTTGCAACATAGAAGACAAAGTTGCGAGTGCATCCGCAAATTGATTATGACACCTTGGCAAGTATTCAAACGAAATTTCCTTGAACTCCTTTACCGGGTCTTGGGTATGGGAGGTTTAGGGTTCTTGGTTTCCCATTCTCCTACGATCGTAGTATGATCGGTCTGAGAATCCCCAAATACTTTCAATTTGGTCACATCCATCTCGATGGCAGCTTGGAGTCCGAGGATGCAAGCTTCATACTCAGTATATTATTAGTGCATGGGAACACCAACTTTGGCTACCGGATGATGTTGTCCGTCGGTGATATTAGGACTGCCCGGTGCAGAGCCGGACAAGTTCACGGCTCCATCAAAGAACATTGTCCATGAGCCTTCATCTACACTCAAAACACGGTCATCGGGGAACCGTCATCATTACTTGAGACTCCTGGATTCTCGGCCAAGAAATCGGCGATCACCCAACCTTTAATCGAATTTTGCGGCATGAAGCGCACATCAAATTCTGATATTAAAATTTGCCACTTAGCCAATTTACTCACCAAAGCTGGCCGATCAAGCAAATACTTGATAGGATTATTCTCAGTCACGAGGAACGTCTGGTAGTGCAATGTGTACTGCCGCAATCTCTGCAACACCCATACTAATGCGGCACAAGTTTTCTCAGTATTAGAATATTTCAGCTCTGATATAGTGAATTTCTTGCTCAAGTAATAAATGGCCCGTTCTCTTCTGTCAACAGGGCTTTCTTGGGCCAACATCGCTCCTAATGACTCACTATGGATAGTGAGATAGAGAATCAAAGGATGCCCCGGTGAGGGTGGGACCGAAGCGGTGGATTCATCAAATCTTTGCTTTATCTGTCAAATGCTTCATGACACTCCACATCCCAGTTGACTCGTGCATTCTTCTTTAGGAGCTTGAAGAATGGCTTGGCGTTTTAAAAGTTGGGAAATGAATCGGGCAATGTAATTCAACCTCCCCAAAAGGCTTCGGACTTCTTTGACCGTCGATGGAGGCTACAACTCACATATGGCCTTAACCTTAGATGGGTCAATCTCAATTCCTTTACTACTCACAATGAATCCGAGTAATTTACCGGATGTTGCTCCAAACACGCATTTAGCAGGGTTTAATCGAAGCTTGAATTCACGAAGACGATCAAACAACTTCTTCAGGGTTTCAACATGGCTTCTTCCAGGTCGAGTCTTCGCAATCATATCATCGACATAAACCTCGATCTCTTGATGCATCATATCATGAAACAATGCAACCATGGCTCGCTGGTAAGTTACCCCCGCATTCTTGAGTCCGAAAGGCATGACCTTATAATGGAAGGTCCCCACGGGGTAATAAATGCGAGTCTTCTCCTTATCTTCTTCCTTCATCCTTATCGATTGTACCCGGAGAAACCATCCATGAACGAGAATAACTCAAATCCAGCAGTGCTATCCACAAGGATGTCTATGTGGGGTAGCGGGAAATCATCCTTCGGGCTAGCCTTATTCAAGTCTCGATAGTCGACACAGACTCGGACTCGACCATCTTTCTTCATTACTGGCACAATGTTAGCCACCCATTCAGGATATTGTGAGACTTCAATAAATCCCACTTTCAAAAGCTTCATCACCTCTTCCTCAATCTTCTTTGAGAGTTCAGTTTTGGTCCTCCGTAGCCTCTGCTTTTTAGGTGGCACGACCGGATTAGTAGGCAAGGCATGCTCCACGATTGCTGGGTCTAAACCGGGCATGTCAGCATAGGTCCATGCGAAGACTTCCTGATATTCTTTTAGTAGCTGGATTAGGTGTTCGGCCTCGTCTTTTGGGAGATTTGCCCCAATCTTGACCTCCTTGGCTTCTTCGGTGTCACTTAAATTGATAGTGATAGTTTGCTCGGATGTAAGAGCCTTGGTTTTTCATCTTTGTTCCCAGCTACGCTGCACTTCAATGGAGTCTTCGGTTGAGTCTCCGGGGTCTTCGTTATCGGCGCTTGCGGCATTGGATTGGTCCACTTCTATGCCTTTGCATGTTATAAGATTACCCCTAAAACGGGAAGTAGATAAATTAGAAAAACAAACGAGTAATATGTATTTTTGAAAGATTTTTTTGAAAGACTTTTGAAAGACTTTTGAAAAGGATTTTTATAAACATTTTGACACGAGGAAGCACGATGAAGCCCGGGCCTCAGAATTCTCCTTGGATTTTTCTCTTTTTTTATCGGCTGGATATCATCACCGGGCTGGTTTGGTGTACCTCATCATGCCCTCAAAATAAAACTTGTAATTTTATTGATATTCATCAATCAATTACATTTATTGAATGGAAAATGCAAATCCAAAAAGAAAAGAAAACGAAGAGAATCGCTAGATAGCGATAATTATTCCTAGAAAGCAATAAAAATTCCCACGCAGGGAATGCGAGAAACCAATAAACGAGTTACTCTTGTGGGCTAGGGCCCATTTCTTCGGGGGATCCTCCGTCAATGGCTCCTATGACGATGTCATCGAACAAGTTTGTTACTCCTTCCAGCATGTCTTCGGGATCCTTGGTCTTCGGGGGTGTCGGATCATCCATGCCCCCCCATCCATCTGGGACAATGCTCCGGGGATCTATGTAGAAGCTTGGAGGGGCCGAATATTTCACCAGGTAGTCAAACTTGCCGCTTGGCTGCCCTGGGTGTCTATCACTTCCACCTCATCCCGCATCATTACCGGAGGACAGGGGAATGTTTCATGAATACTTGGGGGCAACGGGTTTTGCCTCCCCTGCCTTCGGTTAGGCGTCGGGTTCGGTCCTTCTTGTCTTCTTCTTCCAGAATTTTGTCCACCTCTTCCATGGTACCCTAATCCAGCAAAATGGGACCTCTGAGGGGCTTCAATGGGGTCTCGAATGCCTTGGCCATTTCTTCCAAGACCACCACCGGGGAACGAAACCATTCCCGACCATCACTCTTCCCACCATAAGGGCAACATTTGAAACTTCGGGAGTAGGAGGCGTTAAGTCAGGAGCAGCATGTATGGTGGATACTAACTCGAACGAGTGGTAGCTTGCTTCGAACTCAGAGTCTGGCTCCACATAGGGGATGGCCGTCTCCTGATAGATCCGGTGATCCTTTTCACCATATATGGTGACCAACTTCCTTTCAATCACGAACTTTACAGCCTGATGCAAACTTGAAGGTACTGCTCCCGCGGTGTGTATCCAGGGACATCCTAGTAGGAAGTTGAATGCAGTAGGGATGTCCAACACTTGAAAGGGAATGTTGAAGATGACCGGCCCTATTTGCACATCAAGGTGGATTTGCCCGATCACGTCCTTCTTCGTGCCATTGAAAGCTCGCACAGAGAATGTTGCACCATGTATCCTGGATGAGTCAACTTTGAGGCGGTGAAGAGTAGCCAACAGGCATATATTTAGGGCGGACCCATTATCAATGAGCACTCGGGACACATGGGTAGTCTTGTGCTTGACGGATATGTAAAGTGCCTTGTTGTGCCCTCTACCCTCAAGAGGGAATTCCTCATCGGAAAAGGCGATCAAATCCTTGAGAAAGACCGATCCTACAAATTCTTCTAAGTTGTCCGCCTCGATCGTCTCGGCACATGAATTTCACTTAGCACCTTCATTAGTGCCTTTTGATGCACAAAGCGATGTCCGTAGGAGCTCAAGCAAAGAGACTTGGGAGGGCATTTTCCTCAATTGATCGACCACGTTATACTCACTTGCTTTTATTACAGCCAGAAATTTCTTGGCCTCTTCATCAGTGAGAGGCTTTGCAGGTTGAACCTTTGCTTGAGCATAAGTCCGGCCGGACCTTGTGACAACGCCAACATCCAAGTCATAGGATCAAGGGACGGACTTGTTACTGACATACTCATATGGCTGTGGCACTTCAATCACAATCTCATCATCGGACGCGTCCTCTAACTAGGGCATGTCCGCGAGTGAAGAATCAACCTCTTCCTGAAGCGCAGCCTGCTCCTCTTCCCAATCGATGATGACGTGGGAAATAGTGGAAACTGTGCAGTTACGATCGGCATACACAATGATGCCATCATCCACCATTTTGGCGACTCTTTCCTTCATCAATGATAGGGGAATATCTTCATGGTCCGGATAATACCCAACTCTTACTAGGCCATTGTAAGCATCCGCCACATGTACCTTCGAATTCTTGATGCGACCAACTTCAGATTCCGAATAGCGTTCTTTGTACCCTCATGCTCCGGTAGCGGATTCTTTTGAACATTTGGTCGAGCGGTTTGGAACAAAAAGGCCTTCGTGTCCAAAAGGTTTTGAATCTTGTGTTTGAGGGTGAATCACTCGTCGGTTGAATGCCCCAATTCCCCACTATGGTAATCACACTTTTTGTCGAGTCGTAACTACGCATGCTTTCGCGATTGGGGCGCTTTGGCTCGGTGGAAAGCAAACCTTTCTTCCGGAGAATTGCTAAAACCCGGGATGGAGATCCGGGGAGTGGAGTGAACTGTCTTCTTGCTTGGGCAAATGAGCGGCGGCCGGGAGCTTGTTGTTGCCTTACATTCATCGGGGCACGAACGGAACTTTCTTGGCTATAGGCTACATTCACATCCACGACGGCTTCTTTCTCCTTCTTGGCGGAGAATCTCTTACTTGATGACTCTGTGAACCATCCTTCCCTTATTCCCATCTCAATTTGTTCTCCCACTGGAATCAGCTGGTTGAAACTCTCAACATAAGTGATTGCCATCCGATTGTAAAATTCAGATGGGAGGGTCTTTATAAAGAGCTTCATCAACTCCTTGTCGGTAGGCTCAGGAGTGATTTGAGCAGCCAGATTCCGCCATCTCACGACATACTCCTTGAACGACTCGCTCCTCTTTTTCTCCATCCTCTCAAGATCTTCTCGGGAAGGTGCAATGTCCATGTTGAACTTGTGCGCTTGAGGAATGCATCAGCCACTTCATTCCAAGTATCAAGAAGATTGATATTTTTCATCACATACCAGAGTTCAATGCGGGTCCGGTCAAGCGGCATGGAATGATTGGATCATGAGGGCTCATTTTTGACATCTTTGGGCCATGCGTACATGATACATCTGCAAATGAGACTTTGGGCAAGATGTACCATCGTACTTCTCAAATTCCGGCATCCTGAACTTCTTCGGCATCTTGACCTTCTCGTAGACCGACAAGTCAAAAGGGAGTGAGTTTTGTGACTCCTGCAATTGCTTCACCTTTTCTTCAAGTTTCACGAAGCGTTCATCCGGCTCTATCTTGGGGAGGTCAACAAACTTTCCCTTTTCCACATTGATCGGGATTGAGTCTTCTTCTAAATCAAGTATGCCATTATTACTTGATTGGGCCTTATCTGCTATCTTCGGGATGACAACCTGAGGAAGAACGGGTGGAGGAGTTGGATTGACTTGGAATGATCTGAATTGAGTCATTATAACCTCCATGGAGGCAGCTAGCGACGGAGGCGATCTTCTATATTGGACATACGATCATGCATCTCATTTTGTTTCGCCATTTTGGCCTTTGATCACGTGATAATGGGTGAGCGTGGAGGGTCCGTTGTCACCTAATTGATTTAACATGAATGAACATACATAAGCACTTTGATATGAAATGTGCCGGCCCATGACGAAAATCTAACCACTTTTATTAATGAAATTGATTGAAAATGACATTTGGAAAAGTTCTCGACAAATAAAACAATGAATAAGGTTAAAGGGACTTACCTTATAGCACCTTCGGGAGATACTCGATTGGAAACGGATGTATCGAGTAGTGGCATGGTAAAACTTTTTCCTTCCCTTCAAGCTCATCCTCGGGCAAGTTCAACTTTTTGTTCGCGACATGCGAGCCGGGCTTGTTCGATGTAGTGGAGCCACCTCGATCACCATCCGTTAGATTAAATTCCACATCAACAATCCTAGATATGGTCTCTAATTAACACGCAAATTTCTCTTTTTTGTTTTCACTTTATTTAATGGAATTTAATCTAAATGTAATGCATGCTAATAACCTAATATGACATGGCAACATGATCTAAATTATATGACATGAAATGCAATAGTAGCAACTTAATGACCTAATATGCAAATCTTAATTAAATGGTCCTAGAATGCAAATTAATTAACAAATCCCTATTTTGGATTTTTTTATCTACAATTTTGAATTAATAAAAGTCCTAATTAAACTACCTAAAACGAATAATTTTCTAATTCATGTTTTGGATTAATTTAAATTAACCCTATTTTGACTTAGAAAACCATTTCTTTATTTTTTTTTTTTTTTTTTTTAAAAGGTGCCAAGTTTTCTAAGAATGAAATTATCTAAATCTAATCCTAACCTATTTAAAAAAAGATTTCTAAAAAAATGATCCTAAAAATGTGATTATAAAAAAAAAACCTAATTTGCCAGCCTAAATGTCTTATTTACTAAATCCGTATTCCTAATTCTACATGCTCATGCAAGATTTTTGATTTTTTTCTTTTTTGATTTTATGATTTTTTTATTTTTTAAAATTGCAATTTATCCTAAAAAGGTGGAATTAATCTATCCTAAGATATTTGAATGAAATTCCTAACTAAATTAAAATTTTATCCTATTTAAACTAGGAATTAGGTTATCCTAATTTAAATTAAGACATTGTTTTAATTTAGTAATTTCTAGCCAAAGATGCAATCTATTTAGAAATGATCTAAGCTTAAAATTAAACATGCAATTCTATTCTAAAAAATTGATGATTTTTTGTTTGCTTTTTGCTTTTTTTTTAATTAAAATTTAACATGCAATTCAACTAGCATCCTAAGTGAATTTTTTTTTTTTATGTTTTCCTATTTTTCATGACCTAATTAAAATCCCTAATCTAAATATGCAAGACAATGAAAGCTAATTCTAGTTTAAGATTTTTTTGATTTTTTAACAATTTCTAATAATTAAACATGCAATCTAATCTAATTGAATTTTTTTTTATTTTTTTGAAAATTCATGATACCTAAATTAGGTAGCCTAAACATGCAAATTACCCTAAACAAGCAACATCACAACTTGTACATATTTCAATATAAATAAAGCAATCAAGACCATCTAAAATTATCCAGAAAATATCACACATCATTCAAACTCGGGGACAATATTTATTTGGTAAAATCAATAAATTGATCTTAAGCCTTAAAGATCAAAATATCAATTTTATTCCCACATAATTAATTACCTCGTCTAAAGCCTTATAGACGAAATAAAAAATCGCGTGATTGCGAATTAGGGGGTAAATTACATATCAAGGCTTAATGTTATTAACAAAAATAGAATAACAATAAAATAATAACAATAAAATAACAATAAAATAATAAAATAAAGTAAATAAAAGAAAGGAAATCTACCTAATTGTTTTTTATTGCCTTTTTGCTTTTTTTCTTTTCGAAAAAAAAAAAAAAAAAAGGAAAAAAAAGAGCGCCGGCGAGGGGAACGGCTAGGGTTCCGGCGGCGGTGCGGTGGGACAGCGACGCGGCGGCGGCGGGCGTCACGGAGGCGGCTCGGAGACGCGCGCGACGGCGGCGGGGCGGTGGGACAGCGTCGCGGCGGCGGGCGTCACGGAGGCGGCTCCGGCGGCGTGGGCGCGAGCTGTAGGAGCGGGCGCGCTGGATCGGGGGCGCGGTGGCGTCGGGGCTGGGTCGCAGCGGCAGGGGGCGCGGCTAGAGCGGAGGTGGTGACCGGCGAAGGCTCGAGTGTTGCGGGGCGTCGTGGGGAATTCGGGCGCTGCTGCTGTGGAGGTCCTGCAGGCGGCAATGCGGGTGGCAGAGGGCCTCGGGGCTTGAGGGCGGCGCGCGGACGCCTCCTGGGCGCGGTGAGGGAAGCTCGAGGGCAGAGCAGGGGGCCCTCGGGCGGCTGCTGTGGAGACCGGCGGGTCGGGCGTGCACGGCAGAGACGGGCGGCGCGGATCTCGGCATTGCGGCGGCGGGTGAGCGGCGTGGGTCGCGAGGCGCCGGGGCGGGCTGGGGCGTCGGGCGGGTGTTGGGTCACGGTCGTCGGGTGCTCGCGGCAAATGAGCGGGTGGAGGCGAGCGGGTCACGGGAGGGAGCGGTGCGGACGAGAGGCGCGCCGTGCTGCGAGCATCGGTGGCGAAGGCAGCGGGCTTCGGCGGCGCGGCGCTCGGAGGCGGGACCGGCGGAGCGACGGTGGGAGCGGTGCCGGCATAGCGGGACGCGCGGGCACGGCCGGCGCGGTCGGAGGGATGCTCCGAGGAAGATGAACGATCGCGGTTCCCCCTTTTCTTTTTTTTTTTTTTTTTCTCTCTCTCTCCTCTGCTCCCTCACGTCACTTCCTACGTCTCCTCTCTCTCAGCTCCCTTTCCCTCAACTCACTCTCCGACAACTCTCTCTCTCTCTCTCTCTCTCTCTCTCTTCTCTTGCTTTGACTTTTTTCTTTCTTTTTTTTTTCGAAAAGCCCCTCTATTACAAAAAAATGAACTTCTTTTATAGTGATTCTAAACATCCACTTATATGGCATTTCTCGAATTTCCATCTCCAGTCGTATTAAATCAAATCTGTAAATTAGGGCATGATTTCGTAATTAGTCCGATCTTGCTCAGATTTCTTCCATTCCGCAAAAATTATTGCCTCTTATTCACATGATTTTTAAATTGCTTCTGCATTTGACAAAAAATCCGAATATCCATCAGAATTTCAATTTTCCTTGCACAATTCAATCAAATCAATCTCCCCATTTTTTCCATTTTTTCATTTATTTGTCCAAAATGCAAATTTTATTTTTCTAAAATTAAGTGTCAACACTATATCAACCCAATGGTTCGATATGTCAGCTTGGAGCAAGCAGTACACCTTAACAGCTTCTAAGTAGCTTCTGGTGAGCATTCTAGTATACTATATCCGCCTGCGAGCTTAATATATCAGCTTAGAGAGAGCAATATACTATTTATCAGCTTAGTACTAACTATACTATCTATTTATTAGCTTAGAGTGAGCAGTCCTAATATGGTCGAACTTTATAGATAGTATTGAATGAGCCGACCAAGGAAATGTCGTGATAACATATAATTGATTGAGTCAATTGATCGATGATTCGATCCATTTTAATAAATTCAAATGAGTGGTTGATGTGATTGGTGTATCTATGAAATGTATTGACTTGTAAGAAGGAACTCAGGCCAAGGTAAATCCTCTAACTCGTGGTTGTGCTTAGGCAACCCTTGAGGCGTATTTTCTTCCTAGTCATGGCTTAGGGGGTTGAACTTGCTGAGATGTCATCTTATCCCGTTGTGGGATAACATTTTTAGGCCCTTAGATGGCAGCTCCTACCGAAAATTTTGGACATCCAAAGGAGATCATAGAACAAAGGAGTTACATACCGTTTCATGGGAACCCTAGGGGATGGGAATACAAACTTGTACGGTCTGTGTTCTAGGTCGCTACAAGATTGTCCCACTGGGTGCCTTACCAATACAAATCATGGTACCGTCAAGATCATAATGGTCAGAAAGAGGGCCCCATAGCGGAATCTGAGATATCTCTGTAAGTGATGGAGGTCGCTTTTGGAAAGGCACCGCTAATCCTCCAGAAGGTTCAGTGGTAGACGCAATAGACCCGGATCTTGAAGAGCCAGGTACCCCGGTGTTCTCAAAAAGAGGCCCCAATCTAGATGAAGAGGAGATGGAGGACGAAGATGAATATTAATAGTTGTTTGCAAACCCCCTATTTTGTAGAACTGGCATATGTGTGTGTGTGTGTGTGTGTGTGTGTGTGTGTGTGTGTGTGTGTGTGTGTATCGTCTTGGTTTGTATATGACCTATTATGATATGTGTATATAAGTGTGTTGTTTTTTGGGGATTTATTTATTCGTTTCCTCATGCGTATTAAAATGAATGGGTCGGCGATGCGTCTTGGGACATCGCTATTATATCGACCAAGCAGGGATGGACATGTGCTCGGAGGATCGGAATGTGACGGAAACTGTCACGCCCCGATCCTCAAGCACGCGCACATCCCTCACCTTTGGTCGATTTTAAAATGCGATATCCCAGGATAAGTATCGCCGACCCTTTCTTTTTATTTATACATGCGCATGCGGAAGTATTTAAAAATCCCCAAACAATAAAACAATGGGATAGAAAAACATGCCACAATTTTTATTTATTGAAATTCATAACTACATAAGTACAGAGTTTACAAAAGAGGATAGGACCATGCTCGGGATCATCATCCCAGTCCTCCTCAAGTCTTTCACTACTATACTCAATTTCTTCAAACTCTTCATCTCCTTCTTCTTGCTCATCTTTAACTTCAAATGCTGGCCAATCTTCGGGAAATCTAGGGGCCTGAAATGTAATCCCACAACCGGGATGAGACTATATCTCAGCAAGTTCTACCCCTTAAGACCCGATTAGTAAACTAATACACCTTAGGGCTGCCTATGCACAACATGAGTCAGAGGACTTACCTTGGCCTCAGATTCCACCTGCATGTTAGCACATATCAAATAGGCACCCAAGCAATCACATCACAGATCGAAGCATCGATCAAATCGACTTAGTCAATCACACACTAGCAAGACCACTCACGGTCATTTCCATTCGATCAATCAATTCGCACAGTAGATCAAGGCAATGAATCACATCAAATCACACTCAGATCGAATCATCGATCAATCGACCTAGTCAATTACATATCCAACAAACCAACCAATTCCCACAATGCATATCAAGATGTCGAGTACACGTGCATTCTCTTAGGCACTAGTTCGCCAAAGTGATGCATCAAATCACCGATCCCACGTGTCTCTTTTATGATGCCATATTTAAGTCTCTGGGCCCACGTGCCTTCTCCAAAGTGATGCATCAAGTCACCGAGCCCATGTGCCCTTTTTACGATGCCATACTCTGTCACTGAGATTAAATGGCTTTACGGTCCCACTCGACCCTTTTCAAGATTCAATGGCTTTATGGTCCCACTCGACCTTTCTCAAATTCAATGGCTTTATGGTCCCACTCGACCTTTTCAAATTCAATGGCTTTAAGGTCCCCCTCGACCTTTCTCAAATTCAATGGCTTTATGGTCCCACTCGACCAATTTCAACTACACCTAACGATATTGCACTTCATAAATAAATTTCTCAATTTCATAATATCTTGACCCAATTCTTTGGAAATAGAGATACCCAATAAAATATCGTGCGTGGGTACACGACCGGCCTTAGCCAAAATATCATATTTTGCTTTTAGAACTTCCCACCGTTTTCAACAGCCCATAAAACATATTTTTGGCTCTGTGAACCGACGCCCGGTAATTACCAATTAATTACCACAATTCAAATCATTTAGGAACAAATCCTAAAAATACATAATTAAATCAATTCAGCCCGAATTAAAGCTCAAATAAATAAACGGACTGTGCCATGACAATCGGCACGAGATTTTGGTCGTCGGCCATCTCAACCTTAATTTTCTGAAAAATAAATAAATAATTAATTAATTTCGAAAATTAAATAATTAATATTAAAATTCAATTTAACTCAAAATAAAGCCCGATTAAATAAACGGACTTCACCACAGTCATCAGCATAATATTCGATCACTGGCCATCAAAGTTGAATTTCCGGGAAATAAATAAACACAATAATTTCAATTTAGCACAATATAAAACTCAATTAAATAAACGGTCTGCACCACAATCATCAGCACAAAATCCCAGTCACTGGCCATTCCAGTTGAAATTTCGGGAAATAATTAATTAATTTAATTAATTTCAAAAATTAATAATTAATTCCTAAAAATTCATTTTAGGCCCGAATTATTAAATTAACACCGATAAGGGACGGGAAAAATCCCAAGAAGCATCCAATAATTAATATGACAAGTCTACTTGCTAAATGCACCTTCAATTTAACTAACATGCACTAACAAGTCTTTAATTTAATTATTGTAATCTAATCTAACCACCTAATTGCAATTAAATAAATCTAATCAACCCTTAGGCATCATTAGCAAACTAAGAAGGCATCAATGAGTAAAACTCACTTGCACTAAACGACAACTGGGACACCACGACGATGACGCATCGGCGGCCGAACTCGGGCTTGCGACGACACTCACAGGCTTGGACCGGGCCTCAACCTTGGCCTAACAAATCTCAGCCCAACTGAGATTTAATCTTGGGCTTGGCTAGGCTTGAAGACTGAGATTTGGGCTTCAAGATGTGAGCTGGTCTTCAACTACTTTGCTAGAAACTGGGCCGAACTAGATTGAAATTTGCTGGGCTTGGGCCGAGCAAGAATACCTTGCTGGACTTCAATTTGGTTCGGCCAGTGGATCCACGAGCGAAGGAAAGAAGCAACGCAGGGCAGCAGCTTCGTTGGTGGCTAAAAATGGGAGAAGCTACAGTAACGTTGGCCGAAGGAGTTGTTGCCTTGGACATGTGGCAGCTAGCTTCGAAGATGAAGCAAGGGACTGCGGGCATGGGCGGTTGTGGCTTCGTGGAACAGAAAGATGACGTCTGTGGCAGGGAGAATTCGGTGGAATGGAGTCAATAAACCGATTTGGGATGCTTTGTTGGTTGACCGAGGCAAGGAGGAGGTGGACGCGTGGATCGGTAGTGCTTCGGTGGGATCTTTGAGCTGCGAAAGTCCACGGCATGGGGGGCTTCTTCGATTGACTCCTTGCTTCGCTGGTAGACGGGAGAGGGATGGAGCTTCGGTCGGTTGAATCCCACACGGCAGAAACAATGGAGACGGCAGCAGAGAGAGAGAGAGAGAGAGAGAGGGAGGACGTTAGTGGGGGACAAATGATGGTGGATGGCAGCAGCTTTGGATCAATGTTTGAGGAAGGAAAGTGGACGTGGAGCTGTGGCAGAAGCTGGAGTAACTTCAATCAACAAGATGGGGAAGAGTTTTGGTGCTTTGGCTGAGATAAAAAAAATCATGACTGCGCAAATGAAGAAAATGAATGCTCGGCTGCTTGCAGGCGTGAAGGCCAGGTGCACGAAGAGAAGGGGGAAATAGATGAGCGTGTAAGGGAAGCCAAGGAAGGACCCAATATCTTCAATCCTTAGCCAATGCATTCAATGCTTGGTCCCCCTTTTGTCTCCATGTATATCACTATGTTCCCTTAATACTTTCCAACAATAATTTCCCACAAATTAACTAAATTGAAGCCAATTTTGCCACCCCAAGATCCAACTCCGAATTTCCTTAATTTTTGGCTCTAATTTCTTCATGACATTCCCAATTGTCTCTCATAAAATAAATCAATACCTCAATGCCTCAATTGCTAATTTTCGTCATCCAATAGACCTTCGTGTATCTCAATTTGTATTAAATTTTAATCCCGGCTCCAATTGCATAGGAACGGCCTGATTAATTCAATTGAAATTAGTACCGAAATTCTGGATGTCACAGAAACAGTAACTTTGATCTCCCCATAATCCTTTTTCAAGTAATTCCCTAAGCCAATGCATCACCATATCCCTTGAAAACCAAGAACAACCAGGATCGAAATATCAATAACATACCCATAGAGCTCCCTTCACTCTACCTAGTTCAGACAATACACTATCCAGAAAACCCAAACCCAAAACCACCAAAACAAAGAACTAGACAGGGTAGAGATGGATAAAATCAAAGAAAACCAATTTCGTCCGGCATCATTGTGTAGAAGCATGGGGGATCTTTGGTTAGAAGACAAATTCACGAAGTTGGATGTACACAAACCTGGAAAAAAGAGAGAGAGAGAGAGAGAGAGAGAGAGAGAGAGAGAGAGAGGAAAGTGAACTAACTCTGTATGGGAAACTATTCTCTAAACCGAATGTCAACTTCCAAGCATCTATTAGCACAATAAGGAAAACATGGAAGACGGAATCTATTAAATGTGAAGTTATTGAACTTGGTTTTTTCTCCTTTATTTTTCAATCAGTAGAGGACAAAAAAAGAGTTGTAGAAAATGGACCGTGGTCGTTCGCAAGTAACTTACTTGTTCTCTTGGAAGGAGATCCTGAAATCCCTAAGCATTGCTAAGACTTTCCACATACTGCTTTTTGGGTGCATATCTTGGGGTTACCTAGGGCTCGAATCAATGAAGAATATGTTCGGAATATAGCCTCCAAACTTGGCAAGGTGGAGGATGTAAAATTGGAAGCCAAGAATAATAGCTAGCATAACATTGGCAAGGTGAAAGTGAGTCTAAATCTAGCATGCCTCCTGAAAATAGGAACGGTGGTTAACTTGGGTGGGAATAAATGGTGGTTAGATTTTAAATATGAAAGATTACCCCATTTTTGCTACTCATGCGGTCGAATTGGACATTACACTAATTTCTACCTTGAAATACCTTATGAGGAGATGGGGTTGGCTCAAGACAAACCAAGAAGATACAACTCTTGGCTGAAAGCAGAAGTCATAGATTTTAGCCCTTGTTAGAAGACTTTTTATGGGTAAATTGAGCAATAACCTAAGGAGGAGGAAGTGGTGCCTAACGCCCCCATGCCGCCTAATGATGAAGCCTCAAGAGGGGGAATTCAAAGCCATTTGTTGATGAATCAAATGCTTTAGCCATAATCTTACCCATTGCTCCAACAAATGAACTAGGGGAAGATGTATGGATGGCTGAACACGTCTCCCCAAATAAGGAGAAGAGGCCTCAACAAACCCAGTTTCTGCTTCTTCCTTCGACTAAGAAGGGTAAGGGGGCTGAATACCTGAAGAAAAACAAGAACATACTCAAAATCCCAGTGACAAAAAATCAAAGAAGGGTTAACCCTTAGGAGAAAAGATCTTCTTCAATTCAGCTTCTTGATAATGAGAACTTATTGGACACCTTGATCCAATCGTGGGAAGGGGTCAAGGAAAGGGCTTTAGTGGCTAGCCCTAATAAGCCACCAGGATATACATGAATATCCTATGCTGGAACTATCCGGGTTTGGGCACACCCTTGACTTTTCAACACCTTAGAGCCTTAGTGGTTTAAGAAAGGCCTAACTTTGTGTTTCTCATGGAAACCAAGAATAAAGAAAGCAAGGTAAGTTGAGTACGAAAAAGGTTGAAGTTTGGTTATTCTACTATAATCAATCCCATCGAAATTCGGGAGACTAATTCTTATGTGGGATGATAAAGTACAAGTGGAAGTTCTGGCATGCTTCGGGAGATTATCGATGTAAAATGTAAAGTTTTCAGCAGTGGCGATCAAATGAGAATATCATTCCTACATGCGTCCACATCTTTCTAGAAGAGATTATGCCTATGGCAAATGCTCAGCTCAATCAACTCTTCCAACAACCTACCTTAGCTTTGCATCGGAGACTTTAATGAAGTTCTTTATCATTGGGAAAAAGTTGGAAAAAGGGAGGTGGATAGATATAGAATAGTGACTTTTCATGCTTTCATGGACTCATGTTCATTAATGGACATGGAAAGTAAGGGTTGCAAATTCCAAATTCACTTGGACTAATAATCGGGAAGGAGATGAGTTAGTAAAGAAAAGGCTAGATAAGGCTTTATGCAATTGGGCATGGAGGGTACAATTCCCAAACACGAAGGTTTTTGCTCTACTTGCGATAGGCTCAGATCACATCCCCTTGCTACTTATATTGGAACCAAATACAGTGAAAAGAAATAAAGAGTTTAGATTCAAGGCATACTGGCTTGAAGAAAAGGAATGTACAAATGTAATCCAAGAGACTTGGGGGAAAAACATCATTAACCAAGTAAATTTTGCTGGAAGAGTGAGAGAGTTGCAGCTAATCTTGCTAAATTGATTAAAGGAAAATTTCAAAATACGTCCCAAAAAAAGAACCACTAAGGAAGAGACTAGTGGAGTTGACTAACAAGGAAGATGGACATTCCGACAAAGAGGAGTACGGAAATGTGGTAGAGAAAATTGAAGGCCTTTGGAGACGAGGAGATGTATTGGTGCATGCAGTCACGAATCAAGTGGTTGAAATGGGGCGATCAAAATACGAATTTTTTTCACGCCACAACAGTTCAAAGAAGAATTAGGAACAAGATCTCTATGTTACGGATTGATGACACTACATGAAGCCGAGAACCCTCAACCATTAAGCAACATGTCAAGTTTTTTTATCAATCATTATATACCATGGTGGGTGAGAGGAATTATCAACCTATTCTCGATCAGTGCGTGCAAGTAGTAAATGATGAAATGAATGAGGACCTAATCAAGCCTATCTCCAATGAAGAAGTTAGAGATGCAGTCTTCCAATTGGGAGCTACTAAAGCACTGGGACCGGATGGATTAAATGGATTATTTTATCAAAACCAATTGTCAGTGGTTCATGAAGACATATTCAGAATGGTCAACTCCTTTTTCAGCCAAGGTACCCTCGTGTTGACACCTAAATTTTGGCGACCCGATTAGTCATTTATCGCATTAAAATTAGGAGTTAATTTTATCCCTGAAAAAAATTAATTAATTGCATAGCATATAGATTTATGTGCATTTATTTTTAATATGCATTTTTTGCATTTATTTATTGGACCAGTGGAGGATAGGTTCGAATTAGTGGTTCTAAATTTTAAATTAACAGGTTGGACTAAGCTCACGAAGCGAGCAAATTGGCTCAAGCCCATTTTTTTATAATCGAAAATTATCTTATGAAAATAGGAATTGGAAGTTTTTCAGGATATGATGGAATTCTTTTTTGGATAGGGCAAGTGGAAAAGCAAATATTGCGTTTGGCAAAACGAATATTACGTTTGAAAAAAGAATCTTCATGGATATCGATTTAGAAAAATTAAAAAAATTATTAAAAAAAAAAAAACTTAAGCAGTGGCCTATAAATAGGTTAAAACGCGTAGGGTTATGGGGGCCACACATTGATATATACGGCCATCGAGAGAAAAACGTGAGAGGAAGACTTTTGAATACACGGCAAACAGAGAGAGGTCGGCAAACTTTATTCTCAAGAGCACATAGAGATACACGTGAGTCAAGAAACAAAGAAGAGAAGTCCTGCACATGGACCAACAGAAATCGTGAGTGCAAAACTTGAAAAATACTCACGGCCAAAACAGGGAGAGCACGTGTTCTGCCGCAAAGAAGATGGCCACTTTCTGATCACGTGGAGAGGGAGAAGAAAAGTCTCGGGGAATTTCACCACAGATCTTCCTCAGTCTTAATCTCTTGTAGCGTGTGCAACGAAGTTCCAGAAGGTTTTTTTTTTGTCTTTTCCTGAGACAGCCCCGCCAATCATCCCACATCGAGAATCCAGTCTAGTGTTGACGAGATCCAGAGCCACCTTGTGAACTATCACGGTTCGCCATCGCAGGGTTAACCCTCAATCCACTAACCGCTGCTCACCGTCCCGAAGAACCTGTTACCACTCGACACTGTCCCGACGAGTTGTTGCTGCCCACGCTCGCTATCCCACAACATCAACAATGCAAAGAGCTGTCGTGTCCCTCCTTGGCGAAATCCGATCAGATCAAAGCCCCATTAACGAAGTCTGGATTTCCTTGAGACAAACCAAGCACATTGGCGCCAGCGATTTTCCCGCAAGACACTTGCTGCTTCCTAACGAACCCCCGCTCAGCACAGAGACGTGAACGGAACACGACAAATGCAGGACGGGATATGCGATTCATGCCTTGGCTTCTTCTTTGATTAAAATCTTGCCATGTGTCTTTTATTTATTTATTTAAGCATAGTCTCATGAATGATCCCATATTTTGACCATCACCATATTGACATCTTCTCCATTTTTGCATTCTGCAACACACGGACACATATACGTGGACGTAGCAGAGGGTCTTAGTGGACAAGAGACAACAGTGAAGAGAATTACACGGAAAAAGGCTTGCGGACGATTGTGAGGACTTTGGGCACACCAACAAAAATCCTGTCTTATCTCACCAAATTCTCACCACAAGCCTCTCCGTGGACGACCGCCATCCACCGCCTGTTGCCCCGGATTGTCATCCCTATCCGATGCACAAAGTCCAGATTTGGAAGCCAATATTCGGATTAGGTAAAAATTTTGTCTAATTTGATTTCTGAATATTCTATTTCTTTATTTAAAATATCTCGATGCACATGATTGAGGTTCATGATATATAGTCATATTTGCAATTCGAGCTGCCTCTTAAATTAGGGATTGATAGTCCGATTTTCGCACCCGAAAATCCGATTCACAATCGCTTGAAAAATCACTAATCCGATCTCACGCTTAAGATTCGATTCGCAATTTATTTAAAATTGATCAACCTAATCTCATACGCAATATATGGTTCGTCAATTTTTGGATACCAATCTTGTCTTGCTCTGATCTGCGTTTGAATCAATTTTGTTTTCGTAAAAAAAATAAAAATAAAAAATGGAGATAGATTAGGTTCGTTTTAGAATAGTCCTCATCTTAGGGTTTTTGCATATTTAGGGCAGAAAATTTATTATTTAGAATTTTAAAAAATACCAAAAACATAAATTTAGGATGTTAGATTTTCGTTTCATTAGTTTAAATTACATGTTTAATTATTTGACAATTTTAATTTCGAATTTTATAAAAAAAAAAAATTAGAATTAGGGCATTCTTTGCACGTCATTGCATATTAGGGTAAAATCGCATGTTTGATTTTATTTTCTAATTGATTATAGGTTTAGATAATTTATCTTAGATAGATTGCATTTTAGGGTTAATTGGTTAAGATAATGCTCTAGTTTAAATAAGGATTTGGCTTAACCTAATTCCTAATACAAATTAGATGATATCTTAATATAGGTAAATAATTTTCACATTTTTCTAATTTCGAATTTCATGGAAAATACCAAAATATTTGTCTTAGAATAAATTAATTTCATTCTTTAGGATAGACTGCATGCTTATATTTTATTTATGTCATATAGTTTAAGTCATATTGCTATGTCATATCATTTCATGTTAGATTAGTAGCATGCAATGTATGAAGTATGATTCTCGTTAAATAAGTGAAAACAAAAAAAGAAATTGCATGTTAATTAGAAATCATTTCTAGAACTGTCGATGTGAATTATGATCTAACATTGCAGATATTTTCAATGCTATGAGATAAGTTCCACAATTTATTCACTGCTTTCTCTGGGTGTTAAATTGATAATTTGCGCACCCACATGATCATCTTACATGTTAGGGAAGTGAATTAAAATTAATTCAAGCTGCTTGCAAAACATTTTTTTCAAAATAAAAAGCGAAAGGTACCGAAATGGCGTTAGAGAAACCTAGCGTAACCAAGTCCTCATACCCAAAATCTCTTATTCGTAGAAGTGAAATAATTCTCCCATTATTTTACTTAGATGTCTAATTGACCTACCGTAAACTGATTAGTGCGACTCTCTTTTGCATGTTGAATATTTGAATCTATGTCGCGAATTGATATGGGTTTGGGAGAATCTGAGCTAAGTTAGGCTTAGTAGTCCATTAGTCTAATTTTAGGTTGTACACCCAAAATTTAGGTCGCGACACCTCAATCTTAAGCTAAATAAGACCCATATCACTCTTATCCCTAAAGTAGCAAATCCGAAAGCATAATTCAATACAAGCCTATTAGTCTTTGTAATTTCAATTATAAAATCATTATTAAAGTTATGGCAAACAAACTAAAACCCCTCCTCCCGAACCTAATCTCCCAAGAACAAAGTGTCCTTGTTAGTGGCCATCAAATCCAAGGTAATATCTTCATTGTTCAAGAGGTCGTAATCAGCTAAGAATGAGGAAAAAGAAGAGGAATTTCCAGGCAATACTTAAACTCAACATGCAAACTTACGACAGAGTGGAAAGGAATTTCTTATGTGATTATATGCTAAAACTGGGATTTAGTGGAAAATGGATATCCTTAGTTACACAATGTATCTCCTTGGTCTCATTTAGTGTAAGAGTGAATGGGGACCTATGCACTCCTTTTAGGCCATCCCGAGGTATCAGACAAGGGGATCCACTATCCCCCTATCTTTTTATCCTTATGGCAAATGCTCTTTCTTCCCTCATGAACAAAGCAGTTGAAGACCAAACCATTATGGGTATCCGACTAAACAAAACATGCCCCACTTTGTCACATCTCTTATTTGATGATGATGTTATTTTCTTCCTAAATGGTTCAATTATTGAGGCCCAAAACCTGGCCAATATCCTAAACCACTATTATTTTGCCTCGAGTCAAGCCATCAATCTCAACAAGTCAAGGATCTTCTTTAGTAAGGGCTGCTCTCAACTCTTGAAATCAAACCTAGCAACTGAATTAAGGGTTCTCATCATGGAAAAAACAGGGAAATATCTTGAAATACCTTCAAATTGGGGCAAGACCAAAAAACAAATGTTTGCTTGGGTCCATGCTCAAGTAGATAAGGAAATTAGAGGGTTGGAAAGAAAAACTCATATCCAAGGCGGGGAGAGAGATTCTTATTAAGACGGTGGTCCAAGCTTTGCCACAATATACTATGTCAATTTTCAAAATCCCAATATCTATTTGTTGGGCGATAGAATGGCGAATATCCAACTTTTGGTGGAAACAAAATTCAGCAAAGAAAGGTGTTCGTTGGAAGAATTCGGACTTTCTGAAAACCCAAAGGGACTGTGGAGGCCTTAGCATTAGAGATCTTATAGACTTTAATAAAGCCTTGCTAGGAAGACAAGCATGGAGGCTAATTCAAGCCCTAGATGCCCTACAAAGCAGAATATTGAAGAGCTTATACTTTCCAAGAGATAACTTCTAGATTGTAAACAAAGGTTAGAGACCGTCTTGGGGATGGCGAAGTCTTTTGATGGGTAGGGTTGTGATTGAACCCGCAACTAAGTGGGAAGTAGGAGATAAGGAAAAAAGAAGGATTAGAGAGAATCGATGGTAAACCCTGGGCAAGATCAGCGATCCATCAAATAGAAATGGCCACAAATGGTAGTTGAATTGATAGACCAAACCACTAGAGAGTGGGATGCTCAGAAAATTAACATGGTTTTTGGTGAGAGCGTGGTAAAAGAAATATTAGCGACTCCTCTTAGTTTAACCTTGGGACCTGATAAATTACTTTGGATGGCAAACAGATCAAGGACCTATACAATAAAGAGTGGCTATAATAGGCTCCGAGATCACAAAAGAAATCCATCAAAAATGCAACCTACCACTTCCTACTAGATCCCAAAATCGTTATGGCATGAAATTTGGAAGCTTCAGACTAACCCTAAAGTCAAATTCTTAGTACATAGTACATGTAACAATGCTCTCACTACCAAAGAAAGTCTATTCAAGAGGAAGATGATACTTGATCTGATACGCTCGATTTGCAACCAAAATCCAGAAATGTTGGAGCATCTGTTTGCATTGTGTGGTTGGACAAAGGCTATTTGGTTAGATCCGAGATTAAAGATCGACACCTCTCAAACAAACATAACTCGTATCAACAAATAGGTTTCGGATTTCCTTACCTCTGTGGTTGGTCCTCAGGTGAAGGCCTTTTTTTGTTGGGATTTTATAGAAGATCTAGAAAGTAAGGAACGCATTGATCTTCCAAGCTCGTAAGCCAAATCTCAGTTTGATTTTCGAAGACACAACCTCCATGGCCCTATTGTTTAAGCAATGGCTCTTGCAAAATAAAATCCAGCAAGCAAAAATGAGCTCAAATCTAGTGAAAAGCGGCTCGAAGAAGCCCCAAACCTATAAAATTAACGTTGATAGTGCATGGAGCAGCTTCATGATGTCAGGCTCAATAGTTGGGGTAGTTCGAAATAGCTGCGAACTCCTCGTTGACGGCTTCACGAAACCCATCCATGCGTCTTCAGTCTTAATCGCCGAAACCCTTTCAGTGAGGGAAGCCTTACTTTGGCTGAAGAAGACTGAATAGGATAGAAGTGTGCAAACTGAAGTGTACTTGGGAAGTGAACAGGGTTCCAACTCACTTCAAACAATCTAGAAGCTGTTCAAAGTATCCTGGGCCAAAAAAAAATCTCCATGGGCTGCTTGATTAGTAATTAAAGATTGCAGGCTCCTATTGGATTACATGTCAAGCGTAAAATCAGTCCACACGCCCAAAGAAGCCAATCAAGGAGCAGATTGGGCTGTAAGACCCATAGAGTAGGAGAACTTCCCTTGAACTGGATTACTTGTCCCCCCCCCCAACCATTCTCCTTGGTTAATTTTATGCTTAGATGTTTAGACTATACGGTGTTCTAATGTTGGTTAAGTAATGAAAGCTATATTTTCTGACCCCCAAAAAAAAAAAAAATGATATGAAAAGCTTAAGGAAATGAGGAACAAATATAGATTGTCCATCCAAAATTAGTCCCTTCAATTGACTTGCTCCTCGAAGTTTATTTTATGTTGTCACACTGTAAACTTCATATTAAACTTCATAATATGCATCAAATCACACAAAATCCTTTGGGACAGTGTTTTTATAGGTTAGAATACCGTACGGAACAATTTGTGAATCACAAGTACGATAGAATTGAACAAAGTATTTTCAGTTCATATATTTTCTCAAAACAATTGGATAGGAAGTTAATATTTTCACTTTTTCTTTGGATAAGTAAATCTGCAAAAGCCTGAAATGACAGAGCTAGTCTTGAAGGCATCACCTTGTCATAAAGGCGGCAAGTCACTTAGAGGACAAGAACGCATATTCTTCTCATTACGCACCCCTTCATCTGCTTCCTTAATAACAAATAATATTTTTATAGCGCATAATAATCTCACTTCATGCACCCACATAGTGCGTGCTTTGCCTCTAACGTATAATAATGAACTAATTCTATATGATTCTGTTATTTTAGAGTTGATATTTTCGCATCAGTGAATGTAATGATCTACATAGGATTGGTATATTTTGATAGCGCACCAGGGAATGTCCAACTCAAGAATTAGAGGCCAATTATGTTTTAATGGCTCTATATGAGGGCCACATACATGGGTCAAAGGTCTATATTAAATTAGTTCATGGGCCTTCTAAGATGTCCATGGGTCACTAAGCAGATGGATTTTCATACTTGTGTCCTAGATTATTGAGGGAAAAAAAAAAAAGAACTAAGAATGTAATTATCTAAATTTGCTTAATATTAGTGTACCTTAATCCCCATTTTTCCCTAAAGTGATGATCACCAAATTTTGTAAAAGAATATACTTTCGCGTCACTTTTGTCTAAAAACGCAAAAGAGAACTCAATCATCTTTTCCCCAGATTCAAGCTAATATTCAAGCTTGCGCGGCAGTTCTACTATGACAATCAACTCTGTCAGATTCAAGCAGTATTTTGAAATTGAATAATACTTTTTTGCAGAATATGAATAATTCAAAGAATGTACAGCATCACAGTCTGGTGTGGCACTGAAACATATTTTACCAAATGGTGCGGTTTTCAATACAGGAGTACCTGAGATAATAAAAAGAAATAAGCCCCTCAAGATTCTAACCATATAATAATATTTACTGTGAAAAAAACAATCATTCTTGCATCAATGAGCTATCATCAAGATCATGCAACTTGCATTAGACTAATACCAAATTGATTGAAGCGGACAAAAACTTGTCAAAGTGGGGTCTGATCAGGAGGATAGGAGCCTCTCAGGCAAGGAAAAAAGAAATGCAAGAATCTGCATCAAATGATGTAATCTGTCCTTATGTGCCCAGGATGATTTGCAGCAATAAATTTAATCTGGGGAAGATAATGGGGAAAATTCTCAGTCACCCTATCATCATTATGAGCACCACTAGGCATACAAGAAAGGCTTTTTGGACCGAAGCACCAGATTAGCGATCTCCTAAATTATCACTTCATTGAAATCAATTGTACAGGAAAAATTATGAGAGCGAGAGCGAGAGAGAAAGAGAGAGAGAGAGAGAGAGGGAGGGAAAATGAAAACAAAAAAGACTGCTGAGAGAGGCAGAGCCTAAGATATCAAGAAAACCCCAGCTTCAATCCATTTTATGCAATAGAAAGTTCAGTCTCTATCCCTGCCTCTAAAGATTTATGTTAAGAATGATGAATATATCCTCGTGAAGCTGGCTTTCTTCAAAACTCTCTCTTGAAGCAAAGCGATGATAAGTTGTTATCTAGAAAAGCCATATTCATCTGGTTCCGATCTCCCCATTCCCTCTTCCAAGAGAATCTCCTGGTACCGGCACTCTCCACTGCAGAAAGCTTTCTCCCCCCTGAAAATGGTGAAAATGCAACTTTGTATGATTCAAAGCTAGGAGATTGAGAGATAAATGGTGCAAACAAATTGATGTGCCTCTGTATGGCTCATTGAATCACTCTATCCGAATAATTGTGACAAGAAAGCATGAACTTGTATCAATTGGTCCATCTTCCTACCAGAAGGGAATCTAATTATGTACTAAACTTGCAATTGAAAGTCCCAGTTTCTTCTTGTATGACACGACTAGCTAAATTCAAATTCATGTAGCAGGAAACTTTTCTTTTTTTTTTTTTTTTTTAATTCTTAAAGGTTTCAGAGTCGCAAGATTTTTCAATCCAGCAGCTTCGTGAAGTAAAGAGGGTTACCATATTTGGAAAGGGACTCTCACTTCCACATGCTCTCTTGCCACAATTCATCACAAAAGTGTCCAAAAGGGGCTCAAATTGGAACAGACCACATTCAAAGGTCACTCAAAACACGCCACAACAAAATTGCAGAAGTTGAAAGTTTGAACTAACCTACCTGTACATGTAAATGTCACTTCCCTGCCCAAGATTCTTCTTGCAGGTGCAGCAGAAGCTAAGAAAACTGTGTGACAACGAACGACTACTCTGTTCATCACTCAAAAACCCACTCTCCTTCAAATGAGAGGCAGACTTAAAATCACCACAGCAGCTCCCCACAATGCAATCGTCAAATATATGTGTTGTCTTCGGGTTCGGGCCATGGGAGATCACGCAAGTGTAGTCCTCCGAGCTCTCCATCTCGGTGGCACTGATAACCCGGGGCGAGCCTGGCACTCCGAGGCCGCGAGAATTGGAGGACGATCCGGAACGGGATCTCATATCCGGGGACCGCGAAAGGCGAGGTGATGCGAAACCCAGTTGGGAATTCTTGGATTTGGTCCCGAAATTGGGTGGAGACCTCGGGCTCGCCGACTCAGGGTTGGGAGGAACAGAGAAGGGCAGGGGAGGGACTTGGATATTGAGCTTTGATCCGAAGAAGACGACGGGCCGGGTCTCGGGTTTGGGTTGCTTCGGGTCAAAGCTCTCGTCTTTCAGAGCATCAACAATGCCCAGGCCAATTCCTACTGATTCTATCTTCTTCTTTTCCCAGTGAGAGCGCTTGTGCTCTGTGTCAGTGTTTCTGGGTGAAGAAGACGAACTGCTGTTGTTATCAGACCAGAAGGAGTTCCTGATGGTCGAGAATGAGAATGGTTTGGTGTCGAGAATTGAAGTGGGACTAATCACAGCATCGGTTTCAGAGAACCCCTTCGCAGTGAAGCTAGTGAACAGTCTTGGCAAGCTGAAAAAAGATGATCCGGTGACTTTCCTGCAATTATTTCTGGGAGATGGTAAAGAGAAGGAACCAAGTTCTGCCATCGAAGAAGCTTCTTTCTGAGAAAAATCTGTTCTCTCTATGTATTACAGCACCAACAACAGCTAAATCTGCAAAGAAGAAACGCCAAGAAACAAAGACCCTCACATAATTATACATAAAGATAAGGATTGAAAAAATACTTTGGAGGAGAGAGAGCGAGAGAGAGAGAGAGACCTGAAAAGAATTTTGAGTTTTCAGCCAAGAACAGCCGTGAATTCAGATGGGCACGAGCAAGATCGCCTTTATGCTCCACCAAATTGCAGAAAGTTTGTGGCTTTTTTATTTTTGAAGTTTGAGTGTCAGAGAATGAAGGACGAGCAGTACAGTCAAAGAGGCCATTTTTTGAGCACCAGAGAATGAAGAAGATTACGCAAGGAAGAGCCCGTGAAGTTGAAGTTCTCTCTCTCTCTCTCTCTCTCTCTCTCTCTTTCTCTGCTAGATTTCTCCCACCTCCATTCCAGAGCAAACCCGAGAGAAATCGAACCTCAAGGAAGCTCAAAGGCTCAACTATTTCCCCAGCTCTCTCGCTCTATTCTCTTCCTCCCAAGCGTTCTAGCTCGGATTTCTCACCAAAGGAGAAGAATCCACCTGCCCTTGGAACAGACATGCAGACAGAGACTCCCAGGAGTCGTCATCAATTATCAGGCACAGCGGAACCAAAGAAAGGTTTTGTATTTTAGCTTCCCTCCCCCGCTTCGGTTCAGCCTTTTTCCGTTTCACCTCTTTTACGTTTTCGTCGTTTTCCGCCCCCCTCTCTCACCGGGGAAAATTATTTTCTTATTTCGGTCCCTCACTCCCCCCCGGAATACAAACAAAGAAAATGGTTCCCGTCGTCAAAAAGCCCCGAAGCCTCAGGTGCAGACAAACCACTCTCCAATCAAAATCAATGCAGACTAAATCACTTCTGGACCAGGTGCCCTCTCTCTCTCTCCCCCTCCCTCTCGAAGAATCTTTTTCGTTTCTTTCTCCCGTTTCGACCCTCTAGCGGGATGCTCGCAGAAGACCCTCCCTCCCTCCCGCCCTCCCTCTGTATCTTCTACTTCATCTCAAAACGCAAGGCCACGACTGGATTTTTTTTTCCTGGAAAATCTCCAGGGGGACGAATTGTGGCAGAGAAAGCGAGAAGAAGAAGAAGAAGGAAGAGAGTGGGCTCGTGGATGGATGCATGGATGGTGGCGACTGGGAGAGAGAGAGAGGGAGGGAGTGGTGGTTGGTTGAGCTCCTCGTGCCGTGCTATTATAAACTGCGCGTGCATGGGAATCAGTGGGCATCTCTGATCGAAACCACTCTCTTTCTCTCTCTCTTCTCTCTCTAAAAATGGCACTTCTGTTCACGTCGCTGTCTTACCAAAACGAAACAAGAAAACGAGAGACTGCTGTGGGAGCAGAGCAGAGGGGAGCGATGGCGCTAACACCACTGAAAAATCCTATCTTGACGTGACTAGTTTTCTTTCTTCTTCTTTTTTCAAAAGTAAGCCCTTTTGCATAATTTCGTGACGAGGGTACAAAAATTATGTATTTTTCTTTGCTCCAGAGTGGGTGAATTACGAGCTTGACCATATCCACTTTCGAATTTATAATGTCCTCAAATCGAGTTGGACAATTTTGTTCTTTGAATTAATGCTATATATAGATCCGGTTTTCAAATTTTATGGTCCGCCTCTATATTAGTCTTGTATATTTATACATAAAATCAAATCTATCTTGACAAAGTAATTGAACGGAGATGGTCTTGTTGCCATTTTATGGTGTATGACTCGATATTTTTGGACTGATTAAGATTTGAGAGGAAAAAATATGGAAGGAATACTTTCCTTTCGCACTTATTATAAGTGTTTAAAGCATAATGTAATGATTAATGAAGCATTTGATCAATTACATTAATTAGAAAAATTTGGCATGCATAAAATGTGTCTATTAAAAGAAAGTACCCAATGACAAGAAGATTGGGAGAGAGAAAATTCCGTTTGACTATGGCAAAGGTGGAGAAAACATAATAGTATATGAATTGGCATATCGAATTATGATCTATTTCAACTAGGGTAAAATAGACGGAAAGTTATCCCTTTGACTATGACTATCAAGGCTCTAACTCCCATTACCAAACATTCAAATCAGTCTCGACTATTTAATTCGCAAGTGGGTGTATGCATACCTCGTAGCTACAATTTAATCCTTGTATGAGGAGTCGAGGAAATATCTCTTTACGAAATAACTCAAATTGATAATAGAAATAAGTCAGGAAATTCACTTAAATTGTAACTTAAACTCAATGATTTTGGATGCAAGTGACGTGATTTTGTGAAAGGATATTTAAATGGTTTTTTTATTTGTTTGAGATATTAAAACGAATTTTTTTTTTTTTTGGGGGGGGGTCAATAAATATTGAAAGGGATTTAAAATCCACGAAATGGACGTAGAACAATAAATAAATAAATAAATAAGGCACAGGCCACTCTCCTCTCTGACAAGACTCGCCGCAGCCACGCACAGCTCGGCTACTAGGCTTTCCGAGCCTCCAGAGCCGAGAGACCTCTCCTTAGTCCTTGCAAACGCAAGCCTAGCCGCTACTGCCCAAAGCTAGCTCGGCTCGGCTCGGCTCGGCTCGGCTCGAAAGAGTGTGGGGTGCCGGCGATCAGATAAGTGATGGTGCACGAGAAGCGAAATTGGGGGAAGGGGGCGGTGATGATTGAAGTTGCGGGGCCCGGGTCGCTGGGGCCCACCGCTTTATATACGGGAAAGCGGGCGGAGTGGGGGGAGAGAGAGAGAGAGAGAGGGGTTCACGGACGGACCATCCCGTTGCGCCCCCCTACGACTCCACCAACACTTGCCCCCACGTCATCCCAACCTCCCAAATTGTAACCACTACGCTATTTTACGCAATTTCAATTAAAAAATATAAAGGTGATTCCTTTTTGTTTTCTTTTGGTAACCAAAAATCCGCTGTGTCGTAGAGTGCGCGGTACATCCCAAACCAAGCATGAATACCTTAAGGAAGACTAGCTTAGAATCTCTCGCTTAAGACACTTTAATAATGAGAGGACTTGCATCCTCAACTTCTGCGATAGAAGGGAGAACGCATATCAATTGCGCTGCCCGTGGTTAGGTTGATTCGTTTTTTCTTTTGATGTGTGAAATATCAATAAGTTGGCAAAAAACAAAAAGTGAAATGACTAAAAGGTGGAATTCATAATATTGACTATTATAATGTATCAAACTATCTCCATTTATTATCCCGAAAAAGGGAAATACTCATATTCATAATTTTCTTCCTTGATAAAGTTAGGATGTGTAACTAATTCTTTTTCATTAAGAAAATAAAAAGAAAAATACATGGTGGGATGGTTGTGCACTTGTGACTCAATAACTAAGCTCCCTTCTATTTACATTTCCATTTCTTTTACATTTTGGGTATCTCAACTCTGAAATTACAATGTGAAAACACTAAAAGATTTAGATATATAGAGTGAAATGTACCCGAATGTCACCACCCAAATTTATTGAAGTATGTTGTTTCTAACTCATTTACTTTTGTACACATATCTGAGTAGCTGTGGTGCACTGTTTTGCAAAAAAAGAAAATATATTGTCCTTAATTTTTATGTTTGGCACAATCTTTTGAAAGCTCTCTCGTTGTCATCGGTACAACTACCCAGAATCCATATCTTTTCTTGTACTATAATTATAGTTAACTATAATTGTAAACTTTCATTCAAGTATTCTTTCATGCATGGGCGTCATGCCCAAAGGTCTCCATAGTTAGCTCTTGGGCATTCTGACTATTTAATACTTATGAGCATGGATAATTGGCATTGGATCATCCATGACCAGGGAGCACAAAGACTCCAAATCCGATGCATATAATAACTCAATTTGATTTGAAGTCATCTGATTTCTTGTTTCCCTTGTCATGTTGTGCTTGAGATATTCTGATACTTTAGTTAAAGTGTTCGGTGCTCATTTCCTTCGACTTAAAAATGCATATGCTACTTCCCTATCTGAAAAGTTAATGATAATAATTAAAAAAAAATCTCAAGTGGTAAAAATTGTTTAAAAAACTCAGGCGATTGACAAATATAATTTTTTTTCTAACTTACCCTATTAAATAAGATCAACTTCTAGAAATCAGAAGAAAAGTGGAAAGAAAAAAAAAGGCGATAATCGTGTTAAATGCATAATAATATTACATTAAAAGAACAACGCCGGAGTTGATTTTTTTAAGACCGGAAATAATTTACTGTTTGACTTCCATTGGAGAAATTATTTTTTCACACTCCTAGTCCTACCTACGAAATAAAAGTAAACAATTTTTTTTTCCCCCAAAATGCGGGATTCCCTGGTCCAAACCCCCCCGGGCCCCACGCTAACCTACGTCCCTCCTGCGGGGCCCACCCCATTTTTTTTCCTTAACAGTGTCGTGTCGTTATCTCGCTGCTCCCCCCCGTCCTTTATTGGCCCTGAATTATTGCCCGAAACAGAAGTCCGGGAGGGGCGACATTACCTAAATACACTTGCACGACCGGCGAGATCATCCTCCGAGCGAGGGCACGATCGGTACAGGAGAGCTCCAGTGGGGCCCAGGGCGGGGACTTTTCTTTTTCCGGTGGGCCCCGGGGCGGGGAGTTAATAAGTAATAAAGGCGGAGGGGCATGATGGGGGATCATAGCCTTCTGGATCCAAAGAGTAATGAAAAAGCCTGACCGATTGATGGCGACCTCCCATTTTTTGTCCTCATGCGTTATGTGACACCACAAAAAATTAAGAATTTTCAAAAATTTTAAAAGTATTTTTAAAAGATGAGGGCGTAATTTAGTAGTGTGAAGCAATGGTGATTAATTGTGGCGACTGAGCTTTCGATGAGACAAAGTCTACTTTGAGGGGGGGGTTAGTAGTTCAAGAAAAGAAGCACACGGAACTAGGAAGAAAAGAAAAAATTTTGGACCCGGTCCAAAGGAAAAGATCTGTATGTGTCGAGCACGCGTCTGAAGTGACATGAACGATAAGTCGCTATATTCATATGGTGTACTTGTTGAATAAAAAAGATTCCGTTTATTAATTCAACGACTTGAGTTTGAATTGAGTGAGCTCGTCCTAATTTGTTGTCAATAATTAGCAATCGATGATTTGAACAGCACGTGGGAATAATTGAAAACTTAGTATGGATGCTTTCTTGCGATATTTCTCTAATTATGCATTACTTATATCTAAAAATGACAATGAGCCAACATAACTTGAACCAACCTTACTTATTTAAAGTATGGTCGTAGTTATTTAACCGATTCACTTGAATCAAATGGGACAATTTAGTTCGGTCCTATTTCCATTCTCATTTTTTATTTGAAAGGGAGTATGCACTTATCTTGAAATTATTTTTGAAAAAAATGAAGTTGTTGGAAAAAAAAAATACAAAAAAGGGTAGATTTCGCATTAAAGTTGCCTAGTTAGTGGTCATCTTACTTGACAACGGTCAAGAAAATTTACCTTTCTTTTCTTTTTTTCTCAAGTTTTCTTGCAAATATATGTGTGCACATTACAAATTTCTTCTACCATGGCAAGACTCCTTAAGGTGTGTAAGGCGTTCATATTTAAAAATCTAGAAAATTATTCATATCGATTGACGATTTTGCTAGATTTGAAAGGCTATTATTTTGATAAAAAAGTTAAATAAAGAGTAACAAGGGAAAGTCAATTCCAATCTATTTTGATTTTTTTTTATCATAAATCTATTTCAATTTTTACTCGTGGAAGTTGCTTCAGACTTTTAGGGCGCGTTTGGTAACGATTTTGTTCCCGAGAACTGATTCTGATAAGAATTGATTATTTTTTATTCTGTTCCCGATAACTGATTCTGAGTAAAATAACGCGTTTGATAACTATCCAAAATTTCTGATTCTGGAATAGAATTGCGTTTGATAACGTGTTTATTGATTCCATTCCAAATTAATTTCTTTTAATTTTTAAATAATTTTTTTTTTTTTTTTCCTTTTTCTCCTATTCTTCTTCTTCTTTTTCTTGTGGCCGGTCGCTGAACCGTCGACCGGCCGGACAAGGGTTGGCGACCTCACTGGAGCGTCGCTGGCGCCGGCCCTCGACAAGACTGGCCCTCATCAGCCAAGCCTCGCCGGCAGTTGGGTGAGGCTCGCCCACCCCGCCGAGGCTTGGTTTCGCCAGATCTGGCGAGGCCGAGCCTCGTCGGTGGACGGCGAGCCTCGCCAAGGTTGGATGAGGCTCGCCTGGCCACCGGTAGGGCTAGGTGAGCCTTGCCGATGGCCAGGCGATCTGGCGAGGCCAAAGCCTCGCTAGTGGCTGAGCTTGCCTCCGGCGAGCTTGTCGAACCTTGCCCTGGCTTGGCGAGCTCGCCGAACTGGCGGACGGCGGTGGGTGGTGGCGAGTAGCGATCGCGAGATGGCGGAAGGGAAGAAGAAAGTTTTATTGTGTTGATTCTTTTTTTGATTCTCGGACGCAGAATCAACTTTTTTTTTTATTCTCAAATCTTGTCCCAAACTGATTCCGGGAATAAATTTGTTTCCGGAAACGAAAATTTTACCAAACGCGATTCTCATCCCAAACTGATTCTGGGAACAAAAAATCAGGATCAGACACTGTTTGGCAAGTTACCAAACATGGCCTTATAAATCTCGACGCTCTCAATAATTGCTAGCCTCTATAATATAGAAAGTCAATTCCAATATATTTTGATTTTTTTCATCATAAATCTATTTCGATTTTTTCTCATAGAAGTTGCTTCAAACTTTTATAAATCTCGACGCTCTCAATAATTGCTAGCCTCTATAATGTAGACAAAAAGTCAGAGCCATCGTCTTGTATTGAATAGCTCCCATAAACCTGGTACGACCAATAACTTTTTTTGGTCAAAAACCAATAATTTTCACTTGCTTTGAATTTCCATTATTTTTTCCATACATAGTCCAAGGGGGAGGTATTTCTTGGCTTTTCAAGAGGGATGGAAAATTTAATAATTCCTAAAGTGGACGTTTTGTGGAAGTTTGATTTTACAGGAGTTGCTCTTTTTTACTTTTCTCTTTGTATGGCCCGATTTGCAGAAGATCGAAAGCGAAATAGAATTTGGCTTCGTGGAGCTTCAAAGAAATGATGATTGTTGTTCATTCTAAGTTGTGGATCATGTTTCCCACTCAGGGACTGATTTATTGGACCGATCGAATTCTTCGAAGCGAAGATTACAGCTTTTAAGTGTCGTTTCATTCAATACGGGATCGAGTTTATTAGGAAACGGGATTTCAATTCCCACTATTTTCATGTTTGGGGAAGATTTGAAATATGGATTTGGATTCCACAACGAATGAAATTCCTCAAAATACTTGAATCCGATGGCTAACTATAGCTAGGATTAGACGTCCATTCCACATTTTTATAGCCACCTAACTTTCAAAAACTCTATTTCACCACTGATAGCCTTCGTCGCCCATGATTGCCACAATCAGTTGCCAGCCTTCATCGCCGCTAGTCTCTGGCTGCTAGACCAAACTCTGTTGCCAGTAGCCAGTCGTCGTCGCCATCGGTTGGTGATAGCCGATTGGCACAATTTGTCTTGCAATCCAAACAGCTAAAAAGGATTCTCGCTTTATATTTGGAATGGAAATCCATTTGAAGATTTTCTTATCACGAGACCAAATGAAGATTAATATTTGCAATACATTTTCCATGACTATCAACTTTTCGTGCTATATGAAACAACTAAACGATCATTTATAGATGGATGACATTACTATTTTAAATTAGTGATGTGGCTAAGTTTTCTCTCATATCATGTTGGATTCTTATTAAACGCAACCTCTTGAGATTTCAACAAAAAATGTTCATTACTAATTCCCTGGTCAAACAAACAACCATAAATAGGAAAATAAGCAGAGTAATATGAGTATGGGAAGGAGCACCATGAGAGGTAGGGGTGCAAGCGAGTCAAGCTACTCGTGCTCGACTAATCACCTGCTGGAGATTAGCTAGGATTTTTTCCAGCTCCAGTAGCTTGTCAAGTCAAGTTCGAGCCTAGGATACTAGACTCGATCGGCTCGCGAGACTAATTGGGTTATTTTATTTTAATTTCTAATTTTGGTGAACAAAATATAAAATCTACTTGTAATATCACATTTTATTACGTAATCATGCTTTCATTCTTCAATATATTATTTAATACAAATGCAAAGGGCAATCGTAAGCACTTCGAGTCGAGTCAAGTTTTATCTGCAAGAAAAACTAGAGTGTGTTGAGTATTATTTACTTGAGATCGAGTTGAGTTCATGTATGTAGGGTTCTTGTATCTAGTTGAGTTTGAACTGGAAAAAAATGCTTGATTAAGTTCAAGCTTCAAGTTTATGAATCAAGTCGAGCTCAAGTTTGACACTATGCCGGTTTGACTCGACTCAATTGCATCCCTAATGAGAGTGATTGCTATGATTAGAACTCTTGAGACGTGCTAAGATACCATGTTAAAAAGTCATTGTTCTTGGAGATTTAAGCTCTTGAAGAAGCAATCAACAATATTTATCTAACATATTATTAGATAGTAAGGACGTTAATCCATTACAACATACAACAATAATACAAATAATAAAAAGATATTATATATTATGTACATTAAGAAGGGTTTCTGTTCATAACTTTTCTCATGCTCTATCGTTTGCAGAAAATTCAATTTCTCTGGAAAATAGTTCTCTAAGTGACGGCTCCTATGATAATTCAAGCGATTATCCTAATTAGCCTTTTTGACTCCGTCGACAGCGATGCAATATAAGATCCGTGGCTTTCGGGACAAGGCGGGTTTTTAGGTTAGCAGACGGCTAAACTCCTCATGAAAATGTCTATATATTGTTGCTGCTCTAACTTTTTTCTTTTATAATGTAAAGACGCGATCCAAGAGACCTAAGTACCTAAGAAAACCCATGAAATATCCTATTAGCCCCCATAAACCAATTAAGTCCTGACCTTTATCTTTTATAGGTGGCCATGATTTAGAATAATTTGCACACGGTAGGTTGGATTTGACATGCAACTTTCGATTTCCAACCTAAAAATCCCTAACAATCTTGGGTTTAGCTGCCGTATCATTGGAATCTAGCTGAAAAAAGAGTGGCGACACCAATCTTAAAATCATGCCGTATACTACAATGACTCGATTTTCATAAATTTATGTATGTTAATGTTGTATGAAGTTTCCATCACCAAATATGTATAGTCTAAAAAGCTATATCCATAGTCATCCACTTGGATCTATATAATCTCACGTAAATGATTGTGATTATAGTAACCAGTTTTGATAGCCTTGTCAAGTTGATGAAGTTGATAACTTCTTCTTTTTTTTTTTTTTTTTTTTTTTTTTTTTTTTTTTTTTTTTTTTTTTTCTCATGAACCAAGCATCATTTAAATTAGGCCGCACATCATCAATCAGGTCGAACCTTCGCTAAGCCATTCATTCAAATATACTTTTCAACCTTAGAGTAGGGTGTGATCTATATAGCTTAGGGTCTTGTCTTGATACGTAAGCACACATTTTTAGGACAGAGACAGCTTTGTGATCGGCCCTATTAGCTCAAGTTTAGGGCAAACCTACCCCGAAAATTGACAAAACAAGCCCGATTTTTCTCGTTTTTTGCTGATAGGTGGTGGTGGGGTCTCCATGTTTGGCACTTCATTAATGATCTGATGATGCTATTTTGGTTCATTATTAATGTCTTGATCGTGCGAGACTTAGCTTATCATAGGTGTCCTCTCGCAACTGGTGAAGACAGGAGGAAAACATGAATGATTGATGGAGAAGAACGGAGAGTATGGTGGTGAATGGAGATCCACCAA
This sequence comes from Eucalyptus erythrocorys, assembly GCA_014182555.1. Lineage (NCBI taxonomy): Eukaryota > Viridiplantae > Streptophyta > Magnoliopsida > Myrtales > Myrtaceae > Eucalyptus > Eucalyptus erythrocorys. The sequence goes on along the minus strand of CM024598.1, from coordinate 13,781,011 downwards.
AGGAATGACCCAATGGCATGCTAATCATTCAATCCCCGTGGGGCCCCGCAGCTGGGGCCCACATTGACTTGGCACTCCCTTGTGTCCACGTTATCATCGTTGTTGAGTAATATATATAGGCGCTATGATAGACTATGGTGGTGGTAAATCAAAGATCCACACCCCAATGAATGATTCCGTCGGCATCCTAAATCCTAATCATTCATGTCTGTGGGGGCCACACTGACTTGGCAATTGCTTGTGTCCACGTCATCATCTCTGTTTAGGATAGCTTGGTGACGGGGGAGATTTGACAAAATTGGAGTCCATTGGAAAAGGTTTGATGGGACTGTAATAGGAGTGATTTTTATCCCTTGGAAGGAATTTTAGGGAGTCCTATTGGTTAATCATCGAAGCTCAAGTCGAACCACAATTAGATCTAACATAGATTGATTGTATGTTCTAATGTTCGTTTGTAGTAATAATTATTACAACGTAGTAAGGATCTTACAAGTCTCTCGTCTCTTTCCTTTTGCTATCTCTATCGATATTGTATCCCATCGTATGTACTTCAAATTTATATTAATTGTAACTTAATTTACTTATATCAGTTATATTATGATCCCCAATTATACTTATTTTGACATAACCAAGTATTATTGTTTAATAAGTAAAATATTAGTTTTATGTTGATGATTGATGCAATAATATATATGTTTGATGTGATAACAGATATGATGTACATAATTTTTATCTTTTTTAAAAATCATTCAAAGTATAATGATTAGCATGATATTAGTGCCTTACACGTAGGATTATCTAAGTTTTAATGATAAGCATGACATTATCAAGACCATCATTTTGGTTTGATTCCTGATAATTCCCAATCTTAGTAGTTTTTCATAAATTGAACTTCACTTTCACAAGTTCAAGCCCCTAGCTTTCCGTAGATATAAAAAATGGGGTCATTTAGAAATTGAACAAAAAGGTCACAAGAGATCAAAATGGGGGTCAAGTTTTTTTAAATTAACATAATATTTTATATTTTTCAAAAGTAAATTCTTAAGTGTCAATAGTAACGAGACTAACAAAAGAGTCTACCACATGGTAGTCATAACGCTTGTCTAGCCAAGGCATGGCCGTGGACTATGCATGCCCATTGTGTGATCAAGCCACAGGCATTAGGCTGCACCGACCAATGTGGGCCTATGCATCGCCAAGCCAAGCACAGGACTTGTTCAAGCAGTTATAGGCCCATATTGTGATTCTTGGTGTTTAATTTTCAATTTCTATCAAGTTTCTTATCATTTTCATCATTTTTCCTTTGCTTTACATTATTAGGGTTGTGCTTTCAAATAGAATCATACGATACAAAAATTTAGCTATAGAGAGGGGCTCTAACACCTCCTTTTGACCAAATGCTAGGGGAATCTCTCTCTCTCTCTCTCTCTCTCTCTCTCTCTCTCTCTCTCTCTCTCTCATTTCATTTATAATTTCTTTCAGAGCACTCTTATTGGGGTCTTGACCCATGTGAAAGGTTAGATAGTTCATAATTTATCTAACCAACACTCTCTCCAATAGTTGTGTGGTTTGTGGATTCACTAAGTCCATACCTAATCTAACTAGGGAGGAGAGTGATTGTCCTGGATAGAAAGCTTAGATAAGGTATGGTTCCTTGGGGCTTTAGGATGATAGAGGTGATAGGAATGGATCTCAGACTCACATCGATTATGGAGAGTATCCCTAAGTGGTATGGCCAACACTAATGAATACATTATTGGTTTTAAGTGGGAAAGTTTATAGCATTTCAAGTCTCCCATCAAATCATTGTGGACTTGTGATCTTAAGCTCAAGTAAGATCCACCCTCAATTGTTTACCATCTTGTATTGGTATTCAAAGTTGGCTAGGCCCAAGTGAAATAGACAGGATCTTTAGACTCCTTAATTTTCATTTCTTAACATTGAATAGTCGATCAACAGTTAGCATAAGTTTTTTTTTTTTTTTTTTTTTTTTTTGGTAAAGATCAACAGTTAGCATAAGTTAATGAGTTGTTTTTTCAAGTATTCTCCCAACTGTTGTCCAACGAATTTCAAGCATCGCACTTGGGACAAGACGGATGGTTGAGAAAATTGAACGAAAAACCTTTTGATAATGCCTTTAGCTTGTGTTGGATGTTGCTCTTCTATGACACATGTTATAAAGGCATTACTGGACACTTCAGAAAAATTTCAAGCCCTCCTTTATTGTGCCTTTTTTTTTGGTCAGTCCTACTCTATACCTACTCTACATTCACTCTCAGACTTTTGCCCTGCCTCTTGTAGGACGTGGGAGTCGAAACCCACTCGTGAAAACTTGCGCGTCCCCACCCCATCCCCTCCTGAGAAGGTGGGGGTTTGAACCTCTCACTTCCCCCTTCCATGTTGGAAGGGTGGCCTTGGGCGAATCTTTATTGTGCCTTTTGAACGTCACTAAAGAGTAAAAGTAGGAAAGTACAAATTTTTTTTTTTTTATTTTTTAAAAAAATTTTGTGTTGAAGATGCCTAAATTTGTCAAAAGGTTAGTGGATGAGTGAATCAAAATCTTAATGAGAAAACATGGATGCGTCCCTTTCATGATAATAACTTGAAAGGGACACGATGTGGTCGAATCTAAAAGCCTCCTATTTATATCAATGTAAAGTGGGTGGAAACATATGATTAAAAAAACAAAGTGCGTGGAAACAGAGTTAAAAGGGTTTTTAATTGCATTGGGAGCAAAAGATAGTGGGGGTGCAATCTAGGGAAAAAAGAGAGGTGGGTGGAGGCAAAGGCGGGATTTACGTTCTTCCAATATGTGCAAAGATATCTCTCGAAAAACCTACATCTTCGACCCTGGAAAATTATTAAATGTACTGTGAGTTTCATGAACTGATTAAGTACATACTTTTAATTTGTATAAGGGCCTTATCTCAGAGTAATTTCGGCAGTTTTTACGCAGTTGATAGGATTCAAAGAGAAGACCTTTACTTCTTTAACTGGAAATCCCTTACTAGTTAATTCAACTTGCCAACCCTGAGACACTTACCAAGACCACTTGAGTGCTTACAATAGATTATATGCTAAAAACCGAAAAATCCTTTGTGATTTGTCTTGAGTTTGAAGTTTTAATAAGATGATTTGTCACTCCAATCCTCTCCTTCATCGTTTTGACATGCACAAATTTTTTATAAAATTATTTGCACCGTTGGGTGAGGTACCGATATGATCTAGTGATGCATGTGACTTGCATTCACATGCACCATGATCACTCAAGATTTGCTCTAAATGGAAACAATGGTGTTTGTGACTCGAATGAAAAATACGTCAAACAGTGTCCATCAAATGACAAGGCATTAAGCCTACAATTTGTTGAATTGGCACAATCCTTTGGTTGTGGATACTAAACCTATCAAATGGATGGGTTTGGTTGGATTTGGGTTGGGTCTTAAATGGTCCGATCCAAATTGATCAATTAACTTGTTTATGACCCATTTATCACTAATGTAAATTTATTGACCCAGACCGGATCCAACCCATACCTAACAGATACTCGACCCAACTCATAATGCTAAAACACTTCTATATTTAACTAAATAAATTCTCTCATACAATTACAAAATTATGGATTTATATTATAATTTTTTTAAAAATCAAAGCTTCATTTAATTTATGAGAATTATGGGATTTCTGAAATGATAATATTTTATAGTGTTTGGTTGAAATTTGAAAATAAATTAATAATATTTTCCACTTGGTATAGCAAATCCGATTTAATTTTTTGTGCACTCCTTTGAAGTATTTATATTTGTTTTTTAAAAATAGAATTCTTTATTCTTTTTCCTCTTCTTCATTCGGTTGTCGACCATGGCGGCCGTGGTCGGCAACAGCAAGCTCCAGCCTCGCCATAAACCAGCGAGACTCAAGCTTACCCAATTTTGATGAGTTGAGTTTTGTGACATCATGAATTCCAGGTTCTGTTTTCGATTGGATAAGTTAGGTTTTCATCGACGTGCCTATAGTTTTATTCTCTGAGCTGATCACTCACGAGATAACTAATCTATCTAGTGAAGCCGTTAAGGGATTTTAACGCAATGGACTTGAGAATTCGACTAGGAATCGACCGCTCGATCATGCTAATCTGCATAAATTATTATGGCACAGTTAAAAATCGATCAGAGATCAGAGATATGTTGATTCGACGAGATATGTGATTAAAATGTGGGTGATTCTACCTGATTGCAAAATTCTCGTCGAATAACATTAGATCGATTTTTCTGTCGTTTTGGTATCCTATGTCCGTATTTGAAACATCGAAATTTTCATGATAATCAAGAGTCGCTAATGTGTGGAAGATATATGTTGTGGCGTGAAAATAATCAACCATGGGTCAATTGCACTAAAAATTTATAAAAGCTACCCGGTAGGCTAAGTCACGCTAAAATCGCGCCAGATTGAAATTAACCGGGAATTTAAACCCGATTTTAGAAATTGAAAGTTTTGTCATGTCATGATTTATTTTAGGACCGTCGACTCATACTTCGAAGATTTTTCTGCAAATCGAGATTTTTGGCAAAAATTCAAATTAGGGCTGTTTTTTTATCGAAAAATTCAGGGGACATTTTTTATGGCATTTTGGGATGCAAGTTGGTTCTATTGGTGAAGAAAAATGTTAATTTGGTGGAGGACACCTTGGTGGATTTTATGGGGACTGATTTAGGTCCTATTGAGGAGGAATTTGGTTCAATTTGGGGAAAATGGCACCAAATTTGTAGGCCATAGTTCCCTCAACCTTTTGGACCATTGGGGTGGTGTGTTAGGAAAGTTTTGGAGTGAATAATGGTAGCTAATCAAGGCTGAAGTGGTGGGGCATGTTGGATTAGCACAAAAGGGACAATTGAGTTGTCTAGAAGGGTTGGTACCCACTCTCTTCAGCAGCTGGCCCCTTCTTCCTCTTGCAGCTTACTTTCTTCATTGTTGGACATTTGAAGCTCCAAAAATTGCAGAGAAAACCAGCCAAGCTCCTTCTAGCCCGTTGCACGCCCATCGAACCTCCTGCCGCCTCCACTCGCCGCCGTGAGTTGCGCGCCAGCCTGCGCTAGCCTATGCCCATTCTGCCTCTCCTGCGAGTTGAGCCCGCTCCGTCCACCTCTTGCTCACTGTCCCGAGCTCGTCCAGCCACCGTCTGTTGCTGTTTTGCCGTCTGTTGCCACCACCGTCGCCCTTACTCGCCCGTCTGGCCGACGGTCCACCTTAGCTTGCCGTTCCAGCCTTGGTTCCAGCTGCTCAGTCCTTTGACGTAAACTGAGAGGCCCAGCCTAACCGTGAGCTTCAAGGCCCGTTTTGGGCTGCTTCCAAGCCTTATCGGGTGTCACTGCTAGGAGGTTTGTCACCTATCTCTGCGTTGCCATCGTCGTGGACTCATCGATTGCTAAACCGGTGAGTTTACTCGCTAAACTATGCTTAGGGAGTTAAAGATGCTTAAGGGTTGATTAGTTTAGGTTAAGTATGGATTGTGTGGTTAGTTAGAACATATTAGCGATTTAATTATTTGATTTTGCATGTTATGTGGTTAGAGTAGCATAATTAGAGACTAGATAAGTTGTATTATTTATCTAGATTGGTTTGGAAATTTTCTGGGCCTGTTTTGGTATTTAATTAGGCATTTCCGGCCTAAGTTTCTATTTTCGGTAATTAGTTGTATTTATTTAATTATTTTTGGTATTTATTTAATTATTTATTATCTTTAAGAAATTAGACCAAGATAGTCGGTGACGGGAATTTCGTGCTGATTATAATGGTGTGCTTGGTTTATTTAATTGAGTGCTAATTTGTGCAAATTGAGCGGTAATTGTAATTTTGGGTATTTATCCCAAAATTGTGTAATTTCAGTATTTAATTAGGAAATACCGGGCGTCGGTTTATAATGCCAAAAATATCTTAATGGACTATATTAAATTGTGGGATTTTCTAAAACAAAAATATTGCATTTTTTGCTCAAGCCGACTGTGTACCCACACGATTATTTTTATTGGGTATTTTTAATATGGTAAATCATCAGCTTTGGTGAGTAATAATATATATAAGCTTTGGTGATTTATAACCATCTATTTCAACTTGGGTGAGCAGTGATCGAATCGATTGAATTTATAAATGGTGTTGAATGTATTGAATTGAGTGGATCAATTAATCGATGGTTTAAATTGAATTAATTGAGTATATGAATTATACTGATGTGTAGGAAGGAACTGAGGCAAGGTAAGTCCTCTTTTTGGTGTGTGCATAGATTGCCTTTAGGCATATTTCCTTCCTAGTCAGAGTTGAGGGGGTGAACGTGCTCCCCTCGTGAGCTTAACCTTTTCAAGTCTGTAGATGGTAGTTCCTCCAGAACGTTTTGGCCAGCCCAAGAGGGTTACTAAGCAGGTCAGTGAGATTCCTCTTCCTGGGGGCCAAGGAGCCTGGGTCTATGAACTCGTGAGAACCATCGTTTGGGTTGATGTAGGCAAAATGGACCCAGAGAAGGTCCCCTGTAGGATTCTGAGGTCCCTATGTTAGTGTTCGAGATTGCTTTTGGTGTGGGTATAGTTGACCCTCTTGGTGGTGTAGTGGTGAACCCAAGTCCCCAAGAGAGCTCAGAGTTTTCTATTGGGGATTCGAACGCCTAGAGCCCTTGTAGACTTTTCTGCTTGGATATATTTGTGTCTTTAGACTAGTACTGTATATAAACTACTTGGCTGTGTATAAAGGTGCGTTGTGGTTGTGAAATTTGTGGCATTGCTTTTCTATCCCATCTTTGTGCTGTCTGAGGATTCATTTATACACTTCCGCATGCACATTAAAATGAATGGGTCGGCGACGTGTCCTGGGACGTCGCAATCTTATCGGATGGGCACATGCCTGAGGATCGGGACGTGACATCCCAACCCAAAGTGGTATCAAAGCTGGTCACTAGTAGGAGTAATAAGGTACGATAGGTTATGGGATAGTTAGTAGGAAAGGCCTTTATTTCATGCTGGTGCATGTCAGTGATAACTATTTGGTAAATTGTTAGTGGTGATTGCGCAGCTTATAATTCTGTGTGGAATTGGAAGGCAGGTTTCTGTAGAAAACTTGCGTAATGAGTGATCAAGAGTAGAGGACTCCTAGAAGGCGAACCATTGGACCTGTGACTCGGGGTAGGATGCCGATGAAAGTTGGTACCTGAGGGGGTCGTGGTCGAGCACCAGCTTTGGCTAGCGCTAGTAAAATAGCACTGCCTCCTCTTGGTGTTGGGGTAGTAGCCCCTTGTGATCCCAGGATCGAGGGGATCATGCAGGCGCTTGGAGAGATGGAGCACTGATGGGGCAGCAGGCTTAGAATCAAGCTGCCGCCACTGCCGTCGCCGCTCGAGCTGTTGCTATTGCTGCCGTTGCCACTGTTGCTAAGGCAATAGCCGCTACCACACTTGCCGAAGTTCCACGTAGGAACGTAGTTGTAGAAAGGGAGAGACCAATTCATAAGTTGGTAGAATAGTTCTTGAAGTTGAACCTACCAAGGTTTACTGGTGCTGGAGATCCCGAGACTGCATCGCTCTGGATCCAAGACCTAGAGAAAGCCTTTGCACTGCTGATGTGCAATGAGGAGGAAAAGGTTGTCTTTGCAGTATATTAGCTGTAGGGTAACACGAATACATGGTGGAGGGTCACTAGAGGCACAGTATTCCCAAAAGTCGTAGTTCCGGTGTGGAACGCTTTCCTCAGAGCCTTCAATAGCAAGTATTTTTCGAGTAATGCCTAAGAATAGAAGATGAAGGAATTTCAACACCTCCGCCAAGGGATGATGACCGTGGATCAATACGAAGCTGAGTCCTTAGAGCTATTGCAGTACGCTCCAAGACTGATAGAGGATCCCGAAGATAAAGACTAGAACTGAAGAACTCGTTGGTGCCGTTTGATCTGAAGGACTATAATGAAGTATATAATCGAGCCTAGCTGATAGAGAGAAGTATGAATGAGCAAGCTGCCTCGTCTAGGTCGAGGTTCAGTTCACATAGAGATGGGAACCGGTATGGGAAGAAGCCCATGACCAGAGAAAGGTTCCATGTTCCGCCTAATAGAAAGGACGGAATTGGCAAGTCAGCGCCAAATCAGAATAGCGCGTGTCACTTCTATGGAAGGCAACATGGTTTGGCCCCGTGCCCTCTAGGGATGGGTGCTTGTTTTGAATGTGGCCAACAGGGTCACTTGGCCAGAGATTGTCCCAGAAGATCGAGGGGACAACAGCAGCTATTGCCACCGCCACCGATAGGTCAGATTAGGGGGTCAGTGTTGTAGAATGCATCATAGGGTGGATAGAACAGACCTCCAGCGCAAGGGAGAGTATATGCCATCATGAGAGGACAAGTAGAGGACTCGCCTGATGTGATTACATGTACGGTTTCCCCGAATGACCATGATGCTTATGCTTTATTTGACCTTGACGCGACTCATTCTTTTATAATTGAGCAATTTGTTAAACGGATAAGATTAAGTCCTGAGTTATTGGAATCAGTGGTTAGCATATCTACACTGTTAAAGGATAAGGTGTTGTCTACTTTCGGTTTTGCTAGTTGCAAGTTAGTGATTGGTGAACGAGAGGGGAAGATAGATCTGTTAGTCCTAGACATGTATGATTTCGATGTGATAATTGGCATGGACTGGCTCACCAAGTAATGAGCTAAGATGAACTGTTATTGTAAAGTGATTCAGTTTAACTCGTTAAGGGGTGAAAGTTTTAAGTTTACTAAGAGTCGAGGAGGACCCTTGATTTCCTTAATCTCGTCGCTTGAGGCAACCCATTTGTTAGACATGGGTAGTCAAGGTTATCTAGCGACTGTCGTGGATACGATAGTTGAGGAATTGAAGATTGAAGATATCTCAGTAGTTCAAGAATTTCTAGATGTGTTTTGGAAGAATTGACAAGCCTGCCGTCAGAGAGAGAGAGATTGAGTTCGTGATCAAATTAGCACTCGGGACAGAGCCAATTTCTAAGGCTCCTTATCGGATGGCATTGTCTGAGTTGAAAGAATTGAATGTGCAGATGCGACAATTGTTGGATTAGAGATTCATACATCATAATGCATCACCTTGGGGAGCATCAGTTCTGTTTGTGAATAAGAAAGATGATTTGTTGTGTCTGTGCATCGACTATTGTCAACTCAATTAGGTGATGATTAAGAAAAAATATCCACTGCCGAGAATCGATGACTTGTTTGACCAGCTTCAAGAAGCGTCGATATTTTCAAAGATCGACTTGAGGATATGGTATCATCAGTTGAGGATCAAAAAGGTGGACATACCAAAGTCAACGTTTTGTACTCGATACGGCCATTATGAGTTCACTGTAATGCCATTTGATTTGACGAACGCCCCAGTTGCTTTTATGGATCTGATGAATCGAGTGCTCAAGGAATATCTTGATTAGCTTGTGATTATATTCATCGACGATATTTTGGGGTATTCGAGAAGTTCTCAGGAGTGCGAGGGACATTTGAGGATGGTACTTCAAACCATAAGGAATCATAAGCTGTATGCCAAGTTCAGCAAATGCGAGTTTTGGTTGACTTGTGTAGCATTTCTAGGTTACGTGATTTCGGGTGAAGGAATCTCCGTGGACTCGACCAAGATTGAAGTAGTTATCAACTGGCCAAGACCGACAACCATGTCAGAGATTAGAAGTTTTCTGGGTTTAGTAGGGTACTACAGAAGGTTCGTGGAAGGGTTTTCAGCATTAGCGTCGTCATTGACTCGGCTATTGAAGAAGGAGGAGAAGTTTGTGTGGACAAACAAATGGGAGTGTAGTTTCCAAGAGCTTAAGCAGAAACTGACTACCACACCTATGCTGACCATTCCATCTGGTTCAGGAGGGTACGAGATCTATAGTAATGCGTCATTTAGAGGATTGGGTTGCGTGTTGATATAGCATGGTAAGGTTGTTGCATATGCGTCCCGTCAGTTGAGACTTCATAAGCTGAATTATCCGACGAATGACTTGGAACTCACGGCAATCATTTTCACTCTGAAGATTTGAAGACATTATTTGTGTGGAGAAAGATTCCAAATCTTCACTGATCATCAAAGTCTCAAGTATCTATTCTCTCAAAATGAGTTGAATATGAGACAGCATTGTTGGAAGGAACTTTTGAAGGACTATGATTGTGATATCTTGTATCACCTAGGAAAGGCAAATAAGGTCGCAAATGCACTAAGTTGAAAGTCTTCACTTGCACAGATGATGGTTAAGGAATGGGTTTTACTTAAGAAAGCCCGAGATTCGATTTTCAAATTTGAGGTAGGCCACCTTTCGAATCTTATGGCCACCCTTAGGATTGAGCTAGAAATATAGATGAGAATCAAGATGCTTTAGTGGATAGATCCAGATATTCAGAAGATCCTGCAAGAGAATACCAAAAAGAAGAAGGTTGACTTTCAGGTTTCGGAAGACGAAACACTGAGGTTTTGAGGACGATTGTGCATACTTAACGATGCAGCGCTCAAGAAAGAGATATTGTTAGAAGCTCATCGTAGTAGTTACAGCATTCATCTTGGCAGTATGAAAATGTATCAAAATCTGCATCAACACTCTTGGTGGTTCGGTATGAAGGCGGACATCGCCAAGCATGTCGCCAAGTGTCTAACGTGTCAGCAAGTGAAGGTGCAACATTGTAAGTCGGGAGGACTTCTGTAGCCTCTCCAAATTCTCGAGTGAAAATGGGAGCACATCACAATAGATTTTATGATAGGCTTACCGAGGAGTTAGAGGGGTAATGATTCCATTTGGGTAGTGGTCGATAGACTGACGAAGTCGACTCACTTCATTACAGTACGGAAGGACCTTGATTTGGACAAGCACGCAGACTTGTACGTGCATCAGATTGTTCATCTGCATGGAGTGTCGGTGACGATTACATTAGACCGAGATTGGAGGTTCACAACTGCCTTTTGGAAGAGTTTGCAGGTAGCCTTAGAAAAGAAGTTGCAGTACAGTATGACCTATCATCCTCAGGCGGATGGCCAGTCTAAGAGGACGATTCAAACCCTCGAAGACATGCTGCGAGCTTGCGTGTTGAATTTCAAGAGAAGTTGGGAGGAACAACTTCGTCTTGTCGAGTTTGCCTACAATAACAGCTACCAGCAGAGCATTCAGATGGCTCCTTTTGAAGTGTTGTACGGCGGAGCGTGTAGAATGCCAGTTTGTTGGGATAAGGTCGGAGAACGAAAGATCATAGGCCCAGAGTTAGTCCAGCAGTCAGTGGATGCAGTTGTAGTCATCAAAAATGGATTAAAGATTGTTCAGAGCCGCTAGAAAAGTTATGCAGACAAGCGACGGAGATCTTTGAAATTCCAAGTTGGTGATCACATTTTTTTGAAGGCATCACCAATGAGAGGTACTTCGCACTTTAGTAAGAAGGGAAAACTGAGTTCGAGGTATGTAGGTCCCTTTGAGATTCTAGAAAGAATTGGGATCCTAATGTATCGTCTTGCATTGCCACTGAGGTTGGCGCAAGTACATGACGTCTTTCATGTGTCGATATTGAGGAAGTAGAGCCTGACCCGACCCACGTACTTAATTTTGAGGAATTAGACGTGAACGGCAGAGTGTCGTACATAGAATGCCTAGTTTAGATTGTGGATCGGAAAGAATAGATTCTACATACCAAAACGATCCCATTGGTTAAAGTGGTCTGACAAGACCATGGTACTGAAGGAGCAACTTGGGAAAATGAGGATTTGATGAGACGATTGTATCCCCACCTGGTTTAAATTTTGAGGATGAAATTTTTATTAGAGGGGAAAAATTGTGACATCCTGAATTTCAAGTTATGTTTTCGATTGGATAAGTTGGGCTTTTCATCGATGTGCCTATAGTTCTAATCTCTAAGCTGATCACTCATGAGATAGATAGTCTATCTAGTGAAGCCGTTAAAGGATTTTAACGCAATAGACTTGAGAATTCGATTAGGAACCTATTGCTTGACCATGCTAATCTGCAGAAATCATTACAGCACAGTTAAAAATTGATCAAAGATCAGAGATAGGTCGATTTGATTGAGATATGTGATTAAAATGTGGGTGATTCCACGTGATTGTAAAATTCTCGACGAATGACACTAGATCGATTTTTTTGTCATCTTGGTACCTTGTGTCCATATTTAAAATCTCGAGATTTTCACAACAACTGAGAATTGTCAATGTGTTGAAGATGTATGTTATGGCGTGAAAATAATCAACCATGGGTCAATTGCACTAAAAATTCCTAAAAGCGTAGGATTATCTAAGTTTTAATGATTAAGCATGACATTATCAAGACCATCATTTTGGTTTGATTCCTGATAATTCCCAATCTTAGTAATTTTTCATAAATCGAACTTCACTTCACAAGTTCAGGCCCCTAGCTTTCCGTAGATGTAAAAAATGGGGTCATTTAGAAATTGAACAAAAAGGTCACAAGAGATCAAAATTCGGGCTAAGTTTTTTTAAATTAATATAATGTTTTATATTTTTCGAAAGTAAATTCTCAAGTGTCAATAGTAACAAGGCTAGCCAACAAGAAACTACCACATGGTAGTCATGACGCTCGTCTAGCCAAGGCATGGCTGCAGACTATGCATGCCCATTGTGTGATCAAGCCACGAGCATTATGCTACACCGACCAATGTGGGCCTATGCATCACCAAGCCAAGCACAAGACTTGTTCAAGCAATTATAGGCCCATATTATGATTCTTGATGTTTTATTTTCAATTTCTACTGCTTATCATTTTCATCAATTTTCCTTTGCTTTACATTATTAGGGTTGTGCTTTCAAACAGTATCGTACGACACAAAAATTTGGCTATAGAGAGGGGCTCTAACACCTCATTTTGACCCAATGCTAGGGGAAAATCTCTCTCTCTCTCTCTCTCTCTCTCTCTCTCTCTCTCTCTCTCTCTCTCATTTATAATTTCTTTTAGAGCACTCTTATTGGGGTCTTGACCCATGTGAAAGGTTAGATTGTTCATAATGTATCTAACCAACACTCTCTCCAATAGTTGTGTGGTTTGTGGATTCACTAAGTCCATACCTGATCTAACTAGGGAGGAGAGTGATCGTCTGGATAGAGAGCTTAGATAAGATATGGTTTCTTGGGGCCTTAGGATGATAGAGGTGATAGGAATGGATCTCGGACTCACATCGATTATGGAGAGTATCCCTAAGTGGTATGGCCAATAGTAATGAATACGTTATTGGATTTAAGTGGGAAAGTTTATAGCATTTCAAGTCTCACAACAATTTGTTGTGGACTTGTGATCTTAAGCTTAAGTAAGATCCACCTTCAATCGTTTACCATCTTGTATTGGTATTCAAAGTTGGCTAGGCCCAAGTGAAATAGACAGTATCTTTAGACTCCTTAATTTTCTTTTCTTAACATTGAAGAGTCGATTCATAGTTAGCATAGGTTAATGAGTTGTTTTTTCAAGTATTCTCGCAACTGTTGTCCAACGAATTTCAACATCGCACTTGGAACAAGACGGATGGTTGAGAAAATTGAACGAAAAACCTTTTGATAATGCCTTTAGCTTGTGTTGGATGTTGCTCTTCTATGACACATGTTATAAAGGCATTACTGGATGCTTCGGAAAAATTTCAAGCCCTCCTTTATTGTGCCTTTTGAACGTCACTAAGGAGTAAAAGTAGGAAAGTACAATTTTTTAAATTTTTTTAAATTTTTTTGTGTTTTTTTTATCCGAAAAAGCCGCGATAACTAGTATTACTGATTGGTAAAGGATACGCCAAGAACATCAGTGCATAACAAGTCAACCAGAGCATGGGGGGTGGGATAACCAATTCAAGGGGAGTGCATTTGTGTGGCATGCCTTCAAAAGCTAGTCGGCTACTCTATTGTTGTTTCGGCTGCAATGGGCTATCTTTATAGCTAGAATTCTGTTCGCTTTTCCTCTGGCCCGGCCCAGGATGGCTTCGACTTCCCACGTGAGGCCAGTTAAAGTCTTCAACGCGTGCACCAATTCAGAGTAGTCAGAGCGCACTTGAGGAGAGAGAAGCTTCTTAGTTTCGATTAGGGTTAGGGCTTCATCCATGGCAGGAGCCTCCGCCTGTAAAGTCGAAGCAGCATCAACCACCTTCGCGATTCCATCTCCCACGCTTCCATGGTGATCGCGACAGATGCATGCTATAGCTGCTCTGTGATTTGGGGGGTTTGTCGCTATGTTTGCTGCTGAGCCTTTGTTCAGATCTGGGATGAAAGATGCGTCCAGGTTGATGCAGATCGAGCCAGGGGAGGAGGATCCCAGCGATCAGATAAGTTTTTTGCTTTTTCCCTCAGAGATGTTTTGCGATTTGCAGCTCGGTAATGTTCTGTGAGGGCCTCTGCTCTGTAAATCGTTGTTTGCGGCTTCGGGTTCTGTTTGTTGAAGATGAAATTGTTTCGCTCCTTCCAAATACTCCACAGCATCACACTCGTAGCTTCAAATTTATCACTTGTAGCCGAGTTTTCATAAATTTTGCAGAGCCAATCCTCTATTCTCGTGGGGCCAAGTCGGGTGATTCGGAGTTGGTGGGGGACAGACTTCCAGACCTGGCGAGTCCATGGGCAGAGCAACAACGTGTGCTCGGGGGTTTCGCTTTCAATCTGGCAAATTGGACAAAGGGGGGAAGGTATGATTTTGTGGTGGTGTAGGTTTTTTGCTGTGGCTAGGGCGTTATTATGGGCGTTCCAAAGAAAAAATTTGATTTTAGGGGGGATGGTGAAGTGCCATATATACTTCCACAGGTTTGGGTTTGCTATGTATGACGATGTAGCTTGTGTCTGCTGTGAATTGCTTGAGGCATCTTTAAAGATAAAATAGTCGCTTTTGACTGAATATTCTCTTGATTTTGTATGTATCCAAACTAATTTATTTGCCTCGTCACATCCTCCAATGGTTGTAGCTAGGATTTCCGGAACCCTTTCTTCATGAAACAGAGCATGTATGAGATTTGCATTCCACGTACCTGTTTCTGGGTTGATGAGTTCAACGACTGAGAGTGGCTCATTGTTGTTGCTTGGCTTGTTATTAGGCCACTTCTTAACCGGCGATCCTCTAATGGATATGTTTTTGCCATTTCCAATTTTATATATGACCTAAGGAGCAAGGGAATCTCTGGCTTTGATGATGCTCTGCCAACCCCAAGGTTAGGGGTGAGCGGTTCCCGATTTCGGTTTGGTTCCGTTTGGAACCTGGAACCTACCCTCGGGTACAGGTTCCTCAATTTTTGTAACTTGGGACCTACCCGTTAGAACCGAGAACCTGGAACCTACCCTGTCACAGGTTCCGAGGTCGGTTCTAGGTTCCAACAGGTTCTTTTTTTTTGGTTTCATTTTCGTAGTGGGTGCGAATATCCGGAAGCCGAAATAATTCAATAGTTGGCCCTTCATTTTTAGTACCTACCAATACATAGCAATGTGAATCTTTTACATCCAAATAGACAACTAAATTCATAGTTTTCTAGAGAAAACATTGTCTAATGCTCCTTTCTTTTTTGGATCTGACACAGGAAAGTAGAGAAGCAAAAGAAATTGAGAACAAACTGAGGTTAACAAAATCACAAACACAAAGAACTGATTACACAAAAATGCTTTGGAGGGCTTTTCAGTTCACATTCCAAGTGTACTCATTTGCCGGTGGCCACGATGACCATGCTAAAAACTAAGCAAAGAATTAGCTCACGAGATTGAGACCAGTTCATAGCACCATCAATCATTTGTGCAGAGTCGCATATTGGTCTCAAGCAACATAACATATGGAAGCATCTCCAGCTAGTTCTGCCTATACGGTATATTATGGGAGAAGCAGTTGCATGGACTCTTGTAAATACACTTCATTTTGCAATTAGCACATCACACATAATTGTAGTCCCAGAATATCAAAACATGATACTTTATATCTTCAAGTTATCTCGTATGCTACTCAAGATGAACCATAGATCTATTTCATCAAATCAAAATCAAACATGAGGGAAGATAACAGGGGAAAGTAATCTTTCTTTATTCTCTAGTATAGTAGCCAAACAAGCAATAAAAGTTCATCGTTATCGCTATCACCTTGCAGCCTTTTATCTAGCTAACAGAATGATCCACCAAATAGCACAGTATCACGTGAGCTCATAGTGAGCTTCTCTTTTACCTCATTTAGCTCGTCTCTTAATTCCTCTATGCGAATCTGGCAATCTATGACAAATCCTTCCTTCTCCTTCTCCGCCTCCTCGAGCTCCTCCACCTCGCACTTCAACTCCCTAAAATCAAGCATAAATAAGCCATAAAATGCGACCAAAATCTTATGATGACAAGTCTATGCTTCACCTCAGTCGCTGCACATTGTTGTCATACTTGGGCATCGAGAGCGGCAATCTTAGATTCGAGAGCCGAGATCTTCAAGTTCTGCGAAGCCAGGCTCCGCTCGAGCCTCAAGCACCTCTCTTCCATCGACCTGATGGCCGCGCACTTCGACTCTAGGACCAGCGATTTGGCGGCTTGCAGCTCTCTCTCCGCCTACAAAAATTTCCAGCACCTCTCATCCGCTACCGATCCAAACCAATCGCCTCGTGAAGAAAAGTTCGAGAGATCGCGTTGCGGTGGAGTAGACCTGGAGGAGAGAGAGGCGTTGGTTCCTGGTCTGGTCCAGCTATTCCAGCCGCTCACCGAACGTCGCGGAGAGTGACATTTCTGTACAGACCGTAAGCTAATCTCAGGCGGCGACGGCAAGAGGTGGTGATGGTGGCTTGGGGACGGCGGTGGTGGCTCACAACGGCGAGGGGCGGCGCGATAGCTTGTCGGGCTCAACGGCGAGACGGCTCGTCGGACGAGTGGTGGGTGGTGGTGGTTCGGTGGCCAAGAGGTGGTGGTGAGTAGGGCGTGGGGCGGCGGTGTGGTGGTGGGTGAAGCAACAGCCAGCAAGAGGAAGGAAGAGGAGGAAGAAGAAGAAGAAGAAGAAGAGAAGGGGTGGGGTTTCGGCCGAGAGAGGGGAAAGAGAAGAGAGAGAGAGAAGAAAAGAAAAAAGTTCAGAGGGCAGGAAGTGACGTGATAGGAAAAAGAGGAGAAAAGAAAGGGAGAGAGGGAAAAAGAAAAGGGAAGGGGGGAAATCGGAGTGGGGTGTTCTAGGGTTTTTTTTTTTTAAAAAAAAGCTTAACCGGAACCGAACCGGAACCGGGAAACGCCGGTTCCCAGAAAAAGGGAACCGGGAACCGGAACTGGTTTTTGTGGAACCAGGAACCGAACTGGACCCTCCTCCGGTTCGGTTCCGATTCCCGGGTAACTCGGGAACCATGCTCAGCCCTACCCAAGATGGACGGGATCCTATGCCAGCCTTCCAAAGATCACATTGTGAGTAATATAACCCTTTCAGTAGTTTTGATAATAAAGAATCTGGGTGTTGAGCAATTCTCCACGTTTGTTTGGCAAGCATTGCTGTGTTAAAATGCTGGAAATCTTTAAAACCTAATCCCCCTTCGTTCTTCCTGGTTTTCAACAGTTCCCACTTTTTCCAATGAATACCTACCTTTTTTTCATTGTTTTTCCACCAGAAAGATGCTACCTTCCTCTCAATCACTTCGCAAATAGATAGGGGTATTTTAAAGACTGATATAGCATATTGAGGGATGGCTTGTATGAATGCTTTTATTAGGATTTCCTTTCTTACTTTTGATAACAACCTTTCCTTCCAGCTGTCCAATTTTGAATTGACCCGAGCCATGATCCAATCAAACACATCTCTTTTGGAGCTACCCCAGTCTGAAGGTATGCCCAAATATTTGCCTGTTTTTGAGATTTCTAGGACTCTAAGTGTTGATGCCATATTATTTCTGAGTGCTGTTGAGCAACCCTTGCTGAAATATATACCCGATTTGTTCAGGTTTATAGCTTGTCCCGAGGCGTAACAATATTGGTTCAAGATTGTAGCCAAATTCTGACACTCTACCAGTGTGCCATGCAAGAAAAATATTGAATCATCAGCGAAAAGAAGGTGAGATAAGGTGGGGTAGTTTCTGTTCAATTTTATCCCTGTGAGTGTGCCATCCTGAATTCTTTCTTCATCATGGCAAATAGCACATTCGCCACAATTATAAAGAGATAAGGAGAGAGAGGATTCCCTTGTCTTAAGCCGTGGGTAGGTTTGAAAGAAGGTAAGGGTTCCCCATTGAAATTGATGCTAAAACTTACTGTGGTTATGCACTTCATAATCCATTGCACCCACAAGTCACAGAATCCCATTTTGCTTAGACAGACTTTAAGAAAATCCCATTCTATAGGATCATACGCCTTCTGCATATCCAGCTTTAAAACTGCACGAAACTTCTTTTTCCTATTGCTGGTTCGTAGTTTATGCAGCACCTCCTGGACTATCAAAATGTTGTCTTGAATTTGTCTGCCTCCCACGAATGCACTCTGTTCCTCTGCTATGATGTGGGGTAGAATAGGTTTCAGTCTATTAGTAAACACTTTTGAAATGATTTTGTAAAGGAAATTGCATAAGCTGATGGGTCGGAACTGCTCTAATTTTTCAGGGTGTGGGACTTTTGGTATAAGCGTGATCAATGTGTTGTTTATTGCAGGATCTAGATAGCCCAAGTTGAGTAGAAGGTTCATTTCTTTGAAAATTTCCTTGGAGATAGCTACCCAGTTGTCCCTGTAGAACTTGCCATGGAAGCCATCAGGACCAGGTGCCTTGAAAGCTCCAAGCTGCATCATTGCCCTGGTAATCTCCTCTTCTGTTAGTGGAGCAACTAGGGTTTGGTTCATTTGGTCGTTCACTAGTTGAGGGATAAATTGTAGTATGGGTTGCCAATCTCGGGGGCCAATAGATGTATATAAATTTTTGAAATATGTTGTAGTCATTGCTTTCAACTACTGATCCTCTCTTATCCATGCACCTGCATCATTTTTCAGCATAGTAATCTCATTGCGACATCGTCTCTGTATTGTAGTGGCATGGAAGAAGCGAGTGTTTTTATCACCCCACTGTAGCCAATTAATCCTTGATCTCATCCCCCAGTACATTTCCTCCTGCATCCATAATTGATCTATTTCTTGGGTCAATTTTTTAACTAGCTTTGCCTCTCTAGTAATGTTTGTGCTATTCATTTGGTTTTGAAGCTCCCATTTCAGCTAGTTAATCCTTTTCTTTGCATTGCCAAATTTGGTTTTGCTCCACTTGGTTAGCTGTTTCTGCACATGCTGTAGTTTTTCAGCCACATTGAGATCTTGTAGAGTGAGTGCATTCCAAGTGTCGCTTACTATATTTTTGCATTCCCCATCCTCAGCCCAATAAGCCTCATATCTGAACTATTTTGGATGTTTATTTTTTGATTTCACTAGGGAAAGTAGCAGAGGAGTGCGATCAGAACCAATTGCAGGAAGAGCTGTACATTCAGCTTCAGGGTAAGTGATTCGCCATTCAAGAGAGCAAAAAACTCTATCCAGCCTCTTTTTTACTAGATCATCTCCCTCACGGTTGTTTGACCAGGTGAAAGAACATCCCTTGCTTTCAAGATCCATTAGGGAGCAGCGATTTACAAAGTCTCTGAAGGCATTCAACCTGTAAGTTTCTGCTCTTTTCCTGCCCACTTTTTCCCAATGGTATAGAATTTCATTGAAATCGCCTAAATAGAGCTAGGGTAGTGTATAATGCATACTTACCGAATAAACCTGATCCCATAGCAGCATTCTCTCTCTGAATTCATTAGGGGCATGTAGAAAAATGATATTCATCCTCTGTTGGCTGTCTTTCAGGAGGCATTGGGTGTATATAGCTGCAGCTGAAGAGGAGCTAATCGAGATGAGTACTTGATCATCCCAAAAGAGAGCTAAGCCCCTTGCTAAACCTTCTGGGTTAACTATATAACTGTTTGTGAATTTGAGTTTCGTTTTTAAACTGAGCACTTTCTGTTCTTGGTTTTTTGTTTCCATAATAAAAACAAGATTGGGCCGTTCTTGAGTCACTGTGACTCTTAGAGCCTGGATTGTCAGGGGGTTGCCCAGCCCCTGACAATTCCAGCTCAAGATCTTCATGGGTAAGTTGGTGGCTTATTAGGGCTAGCCACCAAAGCCCATTGATCAGATTCATCTACCACCCTAATGGGTGTTTCCACAAGCTGGGAGCTCTCCACAGAGTGATATTTGGATGATTGTGCTCCATATGGACAGAATCTTTTGCCTTTCTTTGGAGTAGTCCCCTTGACACATTTCCCTTTCAATTTTGCAGGGGAAGGCATGTTCTGCCTTACACCAACTTCCTCACGAAGGATCAGGGCTATTTCTTCATCCACACAACTGCTGCTTCTTTTATGGGGGCTTTTTTCTTCGACCAAAATAAGTTCCATTGAGGGCAGGTAATGATCTTTTACTCCTGGCTGATTAGTACAATCTGGAAGGGCTGGTAATGTTAGGACATGCTGTTCAGTGGCAGGTTCAGGGGATAGTTGAGTTTCAGGCACTACATTGTGTTGAAGATGCCCCCATAAAAGAAGCAGCAGTTGTGTGAAGCAGCAGTTGTGTTGAAGATGCCTAAATTTGTCAAAAGGTTAGTGGATGAGTGAATCAAAATCTTAATGGGGAAACATGGATGCGTTCCTTTCAAGATAATAACTTGAAAGGGACACGATGTGGCCGAATCTAAAAGCCCCCTGTTTATATCAACGTAAAGTGGGTGGAAATATATGATTAAAAAAACAAAGTGCGTGGAAACAGAGTTAAAAGGGTTTTTAATTGCATTGAGAGCAAAAGAAAGTGGGGGTGCAATCTAGGGAAAAAAGAGAGGTGGGTGGAGGCAAAGACGAGATTTACGTTCTTCCAATATGTGCAAAGATAGCTCTCAAAAAACCTACATCTTCGACCCTGGAAACTTATTAAATGTACTGTAAGTTTCATGAACTGATTTATCTCAGAGTAATTTCAGCAGTTTTTATACAGTTGATAGGATTCAAAGAGAAGACCTTTACTTCTTTAACTGGAAATCCCTTACTACTTAATTCAACTTGCCAACCCTGAGACACTTACCAAGACCACTTGAGTGCTTACAATAGGTTATATGCTAAAAACCGAAAACTCCTTTGTGATTTGTCTTGAGTTTGAAGTTTTAATAAGATGATTTGTCACTCCAATCCTCTCCTTCATCGTTTTGACATGCACAATTTTTTTATAAAAGTATCTGCATTGTTGGGTGAGGTACCGATATGATCTAGTGATGCATGTGACTTGCATCCACATGCACCATGATCACTCAAGATTTGCTCTAAATGGAAACAGTGGTGTTTGCGACTCGAATGAAAATTACTTCAAACGGTTTCCATCAAATGACAAGGCATTAATCCTACAATTTGTTGAATTGGCACAATCCTTTGGTTGTGGATACTACCTATCAAATGAATGAGTTTGGTTGGATTTGGGTCGGGTCTTAAATAGTCCGATCCAAATTGATCGATTAACTTGTTTATGACCCATTTATCACTAATGTAAATTTATTGACCCAGACCAGATCCAACCCATACTTAATAGATTCCCGACCCAACCCATAATGCTAAAACGCTTTTATATTTAACTAAATAGATTCTCTCATACAATTACAAAATTATGGATTTATTTTATAATTTTTTAAAAAATCAAAGCTTCATTTAATTTACGAAAATTGTGGGATTTCTGAAATGATAATATTTTATAATGTTTGGTTGAAATTTGAAAATAAATTAATAATATTTTCCACTTGGTATAGCAAATCCGATTTAATTTTTTGTGCACTCCTTTGAAGTATTTATATTTATTTTTTAAAAATAGAATTCTTTATTTTTTATTTTTTTCCTCTTCTTCATTTGGTTGTCGACCACGACGGCCGTGGTCAACAACATCGAGCTCTAGCCTCGCCATAAGCCAACGAGACTCAAGCTTACCCAATTTTGACGAGTTGAGCTTTGTGATATCATGAATTTCAGGTTCTGTTTTCGATTGGATAAGTTGGGTTTTCATCAATGCACCTATAGTTCTATTTTTTAAGCTAATCATTTATGAGATAACTAGTCTATCTAGTGAAGCCGTTAAGGGATTTTTATGCAATAGACTTGAGAATTCAACTAGGAATTGACTGCTCGACCGTGCTAATCTGCAAAGATCATTACGGCATAGTTAAAAATTGATTAGAGATTAGAGATATGTCGATTTGACTAATATATGTGATTAAATGTAGGCGATTCCACCTGATTGCAAAATTCTCATCGAATGGTACTAGACCGATTTTTCTGTCGTTTTGGTACATTGTGTCCGTATTTGAAACCTCGAAATTTTCATGACAATCGAGAGTTGCCAATGTATCAAAGATGTATGTTGTGGCATGATAATAATCAACCATGAGTCAATTGCACTAAAAATTCCTAAAAGTTACTCGGTAGGCTAGTTCATGCTAAAACCATGCGAGATTGAAATTAATCGTGAATTTGAACTCGATTTCAAAAATTGAAAGTTTTGTCATGTCACGATTTATTTTAAGACCCACGACTCATCCTCCGAAGACTTTTCTATAAATCGAGATTTTTGGCAAAAATTCAAATTAGGGCCGTTTTTTATCGGAAAATTTAGAGGACCGTTTTTTATTGCATTTTTGGGATGCAAGTTAGTACTATTGATGAAGAAATATGTTAATTTGGTGGAAAACACCTTGGTGGATTTTATGGGGACCGATTTAGGTCCAATTGAGGAGGAATTTGGTTCAATTTGGGGAAAATGGCACCAAATTCGTAGGCCATGGTTCCCTCAACCTTTTGGACCATTTGGGTGGTGTGTTAGGGAAGTTTTGGAGTGAATAACGACTACTGATCAAGGATGAAGTGGTGGGGCATGTTGGATGAGCACAAAAGGGACAATTGAGTTGTCTAGAAGGTTTGGTGGCCCACTCTCTTCAGCAGCTGGCCCCTTCTTCCTTTTGTAGCTTGCTTTCTCCATTGTTGGACATTTGAATCTCCAAAAATTGCAGAGAAAACCAGCCAAGCTCCCCCCTAGCCCATCGCACGCCCATCGGACCTCCTGTCGCCTCCACTCGCCGCCGTGAGTTTCGCACCAGCCTGCGCCAGCTTGTGCACGTTCCGCCTCTCTCGCTAGTCGAGCCCGCTCCGTCCACCTCCCGCTCGCTGTCCCGAGCTTGTCCAATTACCGTGCATCGTCGTTCAACCATTCATCGCCACTGCTGTCACCCCTACTCGCCCTTCTAGCCACCGGTCCACCTCAGCCCGCCGTTCCAGCCTCGATTCCAGTTGCTCGGTCCTTCAACGTAAATCGAGAGGCCCAGCCCAGCCATGAGCTTCAAGGCCTGTTTTGGGCCACTTTTGGGCCTTGTCAGGTGTCACCACTAGGAGGTTTGTCACTCGTCTCCGCTTTGCCTTCGCCGTGGACTCATCGGATCGCTAAACCGGTGAGTTTACTCACTAAACTGTGCTTAGGGAGTTAATGATGCTTAAGGGTTGATTATTTTAGATTAAGCATGTATTATGTGGTTAGTTAGAATGGATTAGCGATTTAATTATTCGATTTTGCATGTTAGGTGGTTAGAGTAGCATAATTAGAGACTAGATAAGTTGTATTATTTATCTAGATTGGTTCGGAAATTATCCAGGCCCGTTTCGGTATTTAATTAGGCGTTTCTAGCCTAAG
Source organism: Eucalyptus erythrocorys (assembly GCA_014182555.1). Lineage (NCBI taxonomy): Eukaryota > Viridiplantae > Streptophyta > Magnoliopsida > Myrtales > Myrtaceae > Eucalyptus > Eucalyptus erythrocorys. The sequence continues at coordinate 13,757,333 of CM024598.1, read as the reverse complement.
TTTCTATTTTCGGTAATTAATTGTATTTATTTAATTATTTTTTGCATTTATTTAATTATTTATTATTTTTCGAACATTAGACTGGGATAGTTGGTGATGGGAATTTCGTGCTGATCATAATGGTGCTTGGTTTATTTAATTGAGTGCTAATTTGTACAAATTGAATGGTAACTGTAATTTTGGATATTTATCCCAAATTTGTGTAATTTCAGTATTTAATCTAGAAATACTAGGCGCCTGTTAATAACGCCAAAAATATCTTTATGGACATAGTGAGATTTTTTAAAACAAAGATATTGTATTTTTTGTTCAAACTGACTATGTACCCACACATAATTATTTTTATCAGGTATTTTTAACACGGTAAATCATCAGCTCTGGTGAGCAATGATATATATATATATATATATATATATATATATATATAAGCTTTGGTGAGTTATAACCATCTATTTCAGCTTAGGTGAGAAGTGATCGAATCGATTGAGTTTATACATGGTATTGAATGTGTTGAATTGAGTGGATCGATTGATCGATGGTTTGAATTGAATTGATTGAGTATGAATTATACTAACGTGCAGGAAGGAACTGAAGCAAGGTAAGTCCTCTGTCTAGTGTGTGCATAGATTGCCTTTAGGCGTATTTCCTTCCTAGTCGGAGTTTAAAGGGTGAACTTGCCGAGACATTGTCTCATCCCATCATTGGCTCAACCTTTTCAAGTCCGTAGATGGTAGTTCTTCCAAAATGTTTTGGCCAGCCCAAGAGGGTTACCGAACAGGTCAGTGAGATTCCTCTTCCTGGGGGCCAAGGAGCCTGGGTCTATGAACTCGTGAGAACCATCGTCTAGGTCGATGCGGGCAAAATGGACCCGGAGAAGGTCCCCTGCAGGATTCTGAGGTCCCTATATCGGTGTTGGAGATTGCTTTTGGCGTGGGTACAGCTGACCCTCTTGATGGTGTAGTGGTGGACCCAAGTCCCTAAGAGAGCTCGGAGTTTTTTGTTGGGAATTCTAACACTTAGAGCCCTTGTAGACTTTCCTGCTTGGATAGATTTATGTCTTTAGACTAGTACTGTATATAAACTAGTCGGCTGTGTATAAAGGTGCGTTGTGGTTGTGAAATTTGTGGCCCTGCTTTTCTATTCCATATTTGTATTGTTTGGGGATTTATTTATACGCTTCCGCATGCACATTAAAATGAATGGGTCAGTGACACGTTCTGGGATGTCGAAATTTTATCGGATGGGCACGTGCTCGAGGATCGGGACGTCACATCCCCGCCCGTAGTGGTATCGGAGCTGGTCGATAGTTAGAGTGATAGGGTGTGCTAAGTTATGGGATAGTAGTAGGAAAGGCCTTTATTTCATGTTGGTGCAAGTCAGTGATAGCTGTTTGGTAAATTGTTAGTGGTGATCGCTTAGCTTATAATTCTGCATGGAATTGGAAGGCAGGTTTCTGTAGAAAACTTGCATAATGAGTGATCAAGAGTAGAGGACTCCTAGAAGGCAAACCATTGGACCTACGACTTGGGGTAGGACACCGACGAGGGTCAGTATCTAAGGGGGTTGTGGTGGAGCGCCAGCTCTGGCTAAAGCTAGTGGAGTAGCATCGCCTCCTCTTGGTGTTGGGGCAACAGCCCCTTGTGATCCCAAGATTGAAGGGATCATGTAGGCGCTTGAAGCAATGGGAGCATTGATGGGGCAGCAGGCCCAAAATCAAGTCGTCGCCACTGCCGTCGCCGCTCAAGTTGTCGTTACTACTGCCGTTGCCGCTGCTACTAAGGCCGCAGCCACTATCACACTTGTTGAAGTTCCACCTGGGAATGTAGTTGTAGAAAGGGAGAGACCGATTCATAAGTTGGTAGAACAGTTCTTGAAGTTGAACCCACCAAGGTTTATCAGTGCTAGAGATCCCAAGACTGCATCGCTCTTGATCCAAGATCTAGAGAAAGCCTTTGTACTGCTAGTGTGCAATGAGGAGGAAAAGGTTGTCCTGGCAGTGTACCAGTTGCAGGGTAACGCGAATACATGTTGGAGGGCCACTAGAGGCACAGTATTCTCGGAAGGCGTAGTTCCGGTATGGAACGCTTTCCTCAGAGCCTTCAACAGCAAGTATTTTTTGGGTAATGCTCAAGAACAGAAGATAGAAGAATTTCAACGCCTCTGCCAAGGGATGATGACCGTGGATCAATACGAAGCTAAGTTCGTGGAGCTGTCATAGTACGCTCCAAGATTGATAGAGGATCCTGAAAATAAAGCTTGGAGGTTCAAGAATGGCCTTCGACTAGAGCTGAAGAACCCGCTAGTGCCGTTTGATCTGAAGGACTATAATGAAGTACATAATCGAGCCCAGCTGATAGAGAGAAGTATGAATGAGCAAGCCGCCTCATCTAGGTCGAGGTTCAGTTCACATAGAGATGGGAACCGGTATGGGAAGAAGCCCATGACCGGAGGAAGGTTCCATCTTTTGCCCAATAAGAAGGGCAGAATTGGCAAGTCAGCGCCAAATCATAATAGCATGTCACTTTTGTGGAAGGTGACATGGTTTGGCCCCATGCCCTCTGAGGATGTGCGCTTGTTTTGAATGTGGCCAACAGGGTCACTTGACCAGAGAGTATCCCAGAAGATTGAGGGGACAGCAGCAGATACCACCACCGTCACTGATAGGTTAGATTAGGGGGTTAGCGCCTTAGAATGCATCGCAAGGTGGACAAAACAGACCTCCGGCGCAAGGGAGAGTGTATGCCATCACGAGAAGACGGGTAGAGGACTCGCTTGATGTGATTATAGATACGATTTTGCCGAACGACCATGATGCTTATGCTTTATTTGACCCTGGCATGACTCATTCTTTTATAGCTGAGCAATTTGTTAAGCGGATAGGATTGAGTCCTGAATCATTGAAATCAGTGGTTAGCATATCTACACCGTTAAAGGATAAGATATTATCTGCTTTGAATTTTTTTGATTGCAAGTTAGTGATTGGTGAGTGAGAGGGGAAGATAGATTTGTTAGTCCTAGCCACGTATGATTTCGATGTGATAATTGACATGGACTGGCTCACCAAGCAACGAGCTAAGATGGGCTGTTATAGTAAAGCGATTCAGTTTAACTTGTTAGAGGGTGAAAGTTTCGAGTTTATTGGGAGTCGAGGAGGACCCTCAATTTTCTTAATCTCGTCGTTGAGGCAACCCATTTGATAGACGGGGGTTATTAAGGTTACCTGGCAACTGTCATGAATACGATAGTTGAGAAACTGAAGATTGAAGATATCTCAGTAGTTAAAGAATTTTCAAATGTGTTTCCGAAAAAATTGCCAGGCCTGTCGCTAAAGAGAGAGATTGAGTTCGTGATCAATTTAGCACCCAAGACAGAGCCAATTTCTAAGGCTCCTTACCGGATGGCGTTGTCTGAGTTGAAAGAACTAAATGTGCAGATGCAACAGTTGTTGGATAAGGGATTTGTACATCCTAGTGCATCACCTTGAGGAGCACCAGTTCTGTTCGTGAAGAAGAAAGATGGTTCGTTGCGTCTGTGCATCGACTATCGTCAACTCAATCAGGTAACAATTAAGAACAAGTATCCACTGTTGAGGATTGATGACTTGTTTGACCAGCTTCATGGAGCATCAATAATTTCAAAGATCAACTTGAGGACAAGGTATCATCAACTGAGGATCAGAAAGGAGTACATACCGAAGTCAGCGTTTCTTACTCGATATGACCATTATGAGTTCACTATAATGCCAATTGGTTTGACGAACGCCCTAGTTGTTTTTATGGATCTGATGAACCGAGTGTTCAAGGAATATCTTGATTAGTTTGTGATTATATTCATCGACGATATTTTGGTGTATTTGAGAAGTTCTGAGGAGTATGGGGGACATTTAAGGATGGTACTTCAGACCCTAAGGAATCATGAGCTGTACGCCAAGTTCAGTAAATGCGAGTTTTGGTTGACTCGTGTAGCGATTCTAGGTCACATGATTTCAGGTGAAGGAATCTCCATGGACCCGACCAAGATTGAAGCAGTTATCAACTAGCCAAGATTGACAACCGTGTCAGAGATCAAAAGCTTTCTGGGTTTAGCAGGATACTACAGAAGGTTCGTGGAAGGGTTTTCAACGTTAGCGTCGTCGTTAACTCAACTATTGAAAAGAGAAGTTTGTGTGGACAAACAAATGCGAGCGTGGTTTCCAAGAGCTTAAATAGAAGCTGACTACCGCAACTATGCTGACCATTCCATATGATCCGAGAGGGTACGAGATCTATAATGATGCGTCATTTAGAGGATTGGGTTACGTGTTGATGTAACATGGTAGGGTTGTTGCATACGCGTCCCGTCAGTTGAGACCTCATGAATTGAATTATTCAACCAATGACTTGGAACTCACAGCAATCATTTCGCTCTGAAGATTTGGAGACATTATTTGTGTGGAGAAAGATTCCAGATCTTCACTGATCATCAAAATCTCAAATATCTATTCTCTCAGAATGTGTTGAATATGAGATAGTGTCGCTGGATGGAATTTCTGAAGGACTGTGATTGTGATATCTTGTATTACCCAGGAAAGGCGAATAAGGTCGCAGATGCACTAAGTCAGAAGTCTTCAATTGCACAGATGATGGTTAAAGAATGGGTTTTACTTGAGAAAGCTCGAGATTCGGTTTTCAAATTTGAGGTAGGCCACCTTTCGAATCTTATGGCCACTCTCAGGATTGAGCCGGAAATACAGATGAGAATCAAGACGCTTTAGTGGACAGACCTAGATATTCAGAAGATCCTGCAAGAGAATACCAAAAAGAAGAAGGCTGACTTCAGGTTTCGGAGGATGGAACACTGAGGTTCCGAGGACGATTGTGTGTACCTAACGATGCAGCACTCAAGAAAAGATTTTGTCAGAAGCTCATCGTAGCAGTTACATCATTCATCTTGCCAGTATGAAGATGTATCAAAATCTTCGTCAACACTATTAGTGGTCCGGTATGAAGGCGAACATCACCAAGCATGTCGTCAAGTGTTTGACGTGTCAGCAAGTGAAGGCACAACATTGTAAGCCGGGAGGACTTCTGCAACCTATTGAAATTCTTGAGTGGAAATTGGAGCACATCATAATATATTTTGTGACAGGCTTACCGAGGAGTCAAAGAGGTAATGATTCCATTTGGGTAGCGATCGATTGACTAATGAAGTTAGCTCACTTCATTACAGTACGGAAGGACCTTGATTTGGACAGGCACGTAGATTTGTACGTGCATCAGATTGTTCGTTTGCATGGAATGCTAGTAACGATTACATTAGACCGAGACCCGAGGTTCACAGGTGCTTTTTTGGAAGAGTTTGCAAGCTGCCTTAGGAACGAAGCTATAGTATAGTACGACCTATCATCCTCCACCGAATGGCCAGTCTGAGAGGATGATTCAAATCCTCAAAGCAATGCTACAAGCTTGCATGTTGAATTTCAAGGGAAGTTGGGAGGAACAGCTTCATCTTGTTGAGTTTACCTATAACAACAGCTATCAGTAGAGCATTTAGATGGCTCCTTTTGAAGCGTTGTATGGCAGAGTGTATAAACGCTAGTTTGTTGGGATGAGGTCAGAGAATGAAAGATTATAGGCCCAGAGTTAGTCCAGCAGTTAGTGGATGCAGTTACAGTCATCAGAAACAGATTAAAGATCTCTTAGAGCCACCGGAAAAGTTATGCAGATAAGCATCGGAGATTTTTAGAATTCCAAGTTGGTGATCATGTTTTTTTGAATGCGTCACCAATGAGAGGTACTTTGCACTTTGGTAAGAAGGAAAACTGAGTCCGAGATACGTAGGTCCCTTTGAGATTCTAGGAAGAATCGGGATTCTAACGTATCGTCTTGCATTGGCACTGTGGTTGGCGCAAGTGCATGACGTCTTTCATGTATCGATGTTGAGGAAGTATGAGCTTGACCCAACCCATGTACTTAATTTTGAAGAATTAGACGTAAACGACAGAGTGTTGTATGTAGAAAGTCCAGTTTAGATTGTGGATCGGAAAGAACAGATTCTGTGTACCAAAGCGATACCGTTGGTTAAAGTGGTCTAGCAACACCATGGTACTGAAGGAGCAACTTGGGAAAGTGAGGATTCAGTGAGACGATTGTACCCTCACCTTTTTGTTGAAAAGATTTGTAACGGTTTAAATTTCGAGGATGAAATTTTTATTAAAGGGGAAGAATTGTGACATCTTGAATTTCAGGTTCTGTTTTCGATTGGATAAGTCAGGCTTTTCATCGACGTGCCTATAATTTTATTCTCTGAGCTGATCACTCACGAGATAACTAGTCTATCTAGTGAAGCCGTTAAAAAATTTTAACGCAATAGACTTGAGAATTCGATCAGGAATCGATTGCTTGACCGTGCTAATCTGTAAAGATCATTACGACATAGTTAAAAATTCACCAAAGATCAAAGATAGGTTAATTTGACTGAGATATGTGATTAAAATGTGGGTGATTCCACTTGATTGCAAAATTCTCGTCCAATGGCACTCGACCGATTTTTCTGTCATTTTGGTACTTTGTGTCCGTATTTAAAATCTCGATATTTTCACGACAACCGAGAGTCGCCAATGTGTCGAAGATGTATGTTGTGGTGTGAAAATAATCAACCATGAGTCAATTGCACTAAAAATTCTTAAAAGCTACCTGGTAGGTTAGGTCATGGTAAAATTACGCTAGATTGAAATTAACCACGAATTTGAATCCGATTTTAGAAATTGAAAGTTTTGTCATGTCACAATTTATTTTAGGATCGTCGACTCATCATCCGAAGATTTTTTTGCAAATTAAGATTTTTGGCAGAAATTCAAATTAGGGCCGTCTTTGATCGGAAAATTCAGGGGACTGTATTTCATCGCATTTTTAGGATGCAAGTTGGTTCTATTGGCGAAGAAAATTGTTAATTTGATGGAGGACACCTTGGTGGATTTTATGGGGACCGATTTAGGTCTAATTAAGGAGGAATTTGGGATAATTACACTGTTGGTGTCATAAGTTGTGTACGGCGCTCACTTTGATGTCAAAAGTTTCAGTCAGATTACTTAGATGCCAAAAATTTTGAAAAACGCTCGCTTTGGTGCCAACTCCGATCTGGTTGGTCGAAAATCCAAAGTGACATTTTTTTATTAATATTTGAAGCCGACGTCGATCGTCGGAGAATACAATCAGTATATAAACAACAAAACGACGCCGTTTAGCATCTTTTCCCCCAAATAAGAAACCATAAATCCCCAAATTTGAGTAGAATCGAAAATTGAAAACCCTAAATCTCCAATTCGACCAATTCGACTGCATACTTCGATTTTCTCTCAAAGTTATCAGCTTGCTCTTGCGAATGGAGAGTAGAAGCTTCAGCAGAGGCTCACATTCCTATAAAAAAGTGAATTAGATGGTGAGTGTTACTGTTATTGTGGGTTACTGAGTCCGAGAAAAACATCTTGGACTCGGTTGATTCCCGGGAGAAGATTCCATGGGTGCGGCAGATATAGAGGAGGCTCGAAGTGCAAATATTTCAAATGGCTTGATAGGAAATTCTCTGATCGAGTGACAGAGGTGATCCTGGAGTTACTTGAAGGACAAAATCAACCTCCACCTGTGTTAATGGACAAGTTGAAGGGTGTCGACTCAATGCAAGCTCAAATGAAGGGTTTAACATCTCTGGTCGACTATTTGAAGATGGAGGTTTCAAGGCTAAAAATTGAAAAAAAACTTTTATTGAGCGTTGATTGTGTTCTTATTCTTTTGGGTAGTTTATTCAAATGTGAAGTGAGTAATGAGAAGAAGTTTGTATGTCTACCATAGTCGAAGTTTGTATGTCTACCATTTTTGTATGAAGCAGAAGGTTTTGTTGTAATCTATAGTAGAATGCAAGGTTGGAGTTGGAATGCATTAGTTGTGAGTACTTCAGAAATGCAATGTTTGGTTGCTGCATTTTTTATTTGCCCTCCTAATTTGCTGGTTTGTTGGTTTGTTGCAACTGCAAACCGTGGTGAAATGGAAGGTTGGAGTTGGAATGCATTGGTTCTAAGCACTTTTTATTGGGGAGAAGTACACTAATAGTGCCATAAGTTGTGTACGGCGCTCACTTTGGTGCCAAAAGTTTTTGTCGAATCACTTAAGTGCCAAAAAAATTTGAAAAACGCTCACTTTGGAGCTAACGCCGATCTGATCGGCCGGAAATCCGACGTGGCATTTTTTTATTAATTTCTTATGCTGATGTGGCTCGCCGGAGTTTGAGGCCACGTCGGATTTTGGCCTGAATCTTTCGCCGGTGGCACCAAAGTGATTGTTTTTCCTCCGATTTGGCACTTAAGTGATCCAACGGAAACTTTTGGCACCAAAGTGAGCGCCGTACACAACTTATAGCACCATTAGTGTACTTCTCCGCTTTTTATTGTTTAGTTGTGTATTGTTAATGCTTGTTTTGGTTAGTTTTTGCTTCAAATAGAATGGTTGCTGCATTTTTATCGTTGTAATGGTTTGCTGGTTTGCTACAACTACAAACCATGGAAAAATTAAGGGATGGTGGTAAATTAACGATTGACTATTTCAGTGCCAAAAGTTGTAAATAGTGATCGCTTGAGTATCAAGTTTTTATAAAAGTGATCATTTAAGTACCGGTCGCGATTACAAAGTGATCACTTCTGTTGTACAAGTTGTAAATAGTAATCACTTGAGTGCCAATTTCAAACTCGCACCAGTTGTGGTGCATCTTGCATCTTGTTCTTGCACCAATTGGGTTGCTGGTGCATCTTCTTGCAACACAACAGCCCTGCAACAAGATGCACCGGCACCCAAAATTGCATCTTGTTCCAGCACATACAACCAGAACCACAAATAGCATCAACACATCAACAACTTCAACTGGCAACACTATATACACACATCTAAATCTAAAAATGATAGAAACGTCATAAGAACAATGCACCAACAGCAAAAAAATATACAACATAATTGATAATTGTCTTGCTAGCTATAAGCCGAAACCAAGCTAAGAGAGAATAACAGAAACAGCTATTGTCATTGACATTGATTGATTGTTTATAAAAGAAAAGAAAAACATGAACTTCACTCCTCAATCACTGAAGGTTCAACACCCTCTTAAAAAAGAACCAATGGCAATATGGAGGTAGCAACTACCATTAGTGATATAATATCTAGCACCCTCCTAAAAAATATATATATATATATATATATATATATATATATATATATAAAGAGAGACCATGTCCAGCACCCTCCCATCAGCAGCATCACATAGAAAGAGACCATGTCCAGCACTCTCCCATCAGTCAATATGGACAACACCCTGATCTCCTTTTCATCTTGGAGCTTTGAATTGATTCATAATCCGAGCACTCTTTCGAACTGGATGTGCAGGTTTTTTAACTAGGCTTTCTGTCACCTTCTTTTCCTTGTTTTTAACGGTGGCTATTCTTATTCTAACACGTATCATGTGTTAGTCCATATCATCACTATTGCGCCCAATCGTTAGTTGAGATGGAACTAGTGCTAGGTTCTTTTTGGATGGCTATTTTGTAGCTATACCCGCTGTCTTTTTCTTTGGAGCACTCTTCCTTGGCTGCGCCCTTGATTCTTGAGTTGGCCCACCTGGAAAGAGAAGTACCTTTGAAGTTCTTCCAGGCTACAAGAACATAGCGATATTGTTAACCAAATGAATTGAAGTACAACAAATTAAATGCATGAGGCCTACAAATCTTACATTCAAAATAGTCATTTCAGTTCGTTCATCTACGTAAATCCCATAACCATATTGCCTTAATCTTTTTCTAAGAGACCCTCTTGTTCGTTGTGGTGCATCATTTCCAGCAGCAGCAGATGGGGGAGCAGCCTCTGCTACTTGTGCAGTTGCTCGTCTTCTCACCTGAGAAACACATAACAAATTTAAAATTCAGCCCATAAAAGACAAATACTGCGATGTACAACTTACAGGAAATTTTTTCCTTCTCGTTTGCTCAACAGTGGACTCAGTTGTTGTTGTTGTTGTCCTGCTTGCTCCAATCCCTGTCCCTGCACTTGAGCCTACAATATGGTCTTTTTCTAGCCCTTTAGACGGCCTTACAACAATGTACTATATCAGGATCATGACCAACTACAATGAATAATTAGACATCTACTCATTTTCATGGTGGAAACAAATGGAGAAAACTTATCAAATTACAACTGCATGATAGAGGAAAAGCACAAGAGAAGCCAGTACACATGGTCAACCATCAAACTCTATCGAATAGGAAATGTAAAATTACTGAGGTAAAGAGGATACTTACCTTATAGCAGGGCTTTCTGTTTGCCCTTCAGTAGACATTACTGCATGGCCTTCTATCCTACCTTCACTAGGCCAAACAAGAAGCTCTTCAGTAGGGCCTTTTATCCTACCTTTAGCAATTATATCTTGTTGTTGATGCTGCTTTTTCAGCTCACAACCTTTCTTATTATGCCATTCCTTGCGGCAATAGGAGCACTTCATCTTTGAGCCAGTCCTACTCATCCTCTGACTTGATGCCTCTTCTTGTTGCATTCTTTATTTCTTTTTTGGCCTTCCAATTTGCTTTTTCAGCGGCAAAGGTAGAGGGTTTTCATAATTTTTTGGCTCTCAAAATTTGTTGCTTCTGATAGGTTGCATAATGAATTGGTTTGAAGCAAGGTATGACTTTTTTTTTTTTACCATTCATGTAGGTAATCATCTGGGTTTTCTTACTTCATCTGAATAGCACAAATTGCATGGGCACAGGAAATTCCATTTGGTTGCTAGGCTCGACATGAACACTTTTTTCTATCCAGGTTAACAACATACTTATCCTGATTTTGAATAATCTCATATCCATTATCTCCATTCCAAACTGGATGGCAAAACTTACTAGCAGCAATGTTTGCATCTAATCTCTTCACAATCCTAGGGCCATAGTCTCTAGTCCATTTCGTAGCCTCATCTCTTTGTCTATGCAGTCTAGTCATCATCATAACTCGAATATCATCAAGCATGCTGATGATTGGTTTGCACCCGTTCTCTAAAATTTTTCCATTGAAAGCTTCACTGAGGTTGTTATTAATGATATCACACTTGAACTATTCACTGAAGAAGGCCCAACACCAGTGCTTAGCTTCTGTCTAGAAGAGTGCATCAAAACCTTTATTTGTCAGCTGCAACAATCCTTATTTGGCCAATCCGAAATAAGCCATGTTGGTATTTTTGCTATCTGCCAAAATTGCTTTTGCAGCGTATCTCCTTTGAAGTTCATTGACCAGTTTGCATATATGTGCCTCACGCACATTCTATACTCAATATGTGGCATTAACTTAGCCAATGCAGGAATAAGTTCCTACAAAAATTCAAACCAATAAATACAAGTCAGAAAAAATATGCAAGTGATAATATTAAAAGGGAGTGAATTAATTAACAATGAAATTACCTTATATTGGTCGCTCATGAATGCCCATCATTCCTTATCGGTTATCTCAAGGTCAGCCATTGAATTTTTGAGGAACTAGGACCAAATATCCTTGTTCTCTATCTTCATTACCGCCCAAGCTATCATAAATATTTGATTATTGGCATCTCTCCCCACAGCAGCCAACAACTCCCCCATGCACAAATCCTTTAGAAAGCATCAATCCAATCCTATAAATCTTCTACAACCAGCCAAGAAGCCTTGTTTGCATGCATCAAAACAGACATAAAATCTATCAAATTTAGACTCAAGATTAGGGAGTGGCCTCTCTACAACCTCTACGTACACCATACGAGATGGGTTTTGAAACGCATTCGCCAGTATAGTCTCATACCTGCGCATATTCTTCCTTATACCCACTCATCAATATTTTCATCACCCTCATCTTAGCCCTCTTGCATTGATTTCTTGACACATTAACCCCTACTTGCTCCTTCACTAACTATTGAAATTGAGGACTCTTGATCTCGGGCATTGCTTTGATAGTGTTGAAAAAAATGCTTCAATAACCACACACTTGTTACCCTTTTATTGTTAAAGATAATTGGACAAGTATGCTCCTCCTGAAAAGACCTAATTTGGAATGACCCATTCTTACTTAGCGCGCCATAGAGCTTCGATCGACAATTGGGTTGTGAGCACTTAGCTCTCACAAATTCCTTCATGTTTCTAATGAATTGAACACTTCTCTATTCACCAATGGAGTTCTTCACAGTAGCTTCCTTGAACTATTTGGCATCGTCAAATCTCATGTCCACAAACAAAATAGGTTTATCAACAGTTGGATCATAGCAAGGGTACTTACTTCTTCTTCGACGAGCAGGATCTTCATCATCATTGTCAAGCTCATTCTCTGAACCAGCAACTTCATCACCGCAGCTTTCTTCATCTTCACTTCTATTACCTTCAGTTGGAACTCCATCCCCATTTACTGGCTCGGGCCTCTTTGCTGAAGGTACAAGTTTTTTTCTCAGAAATTCCCTTTGCTTTTGTCTTGATTGTGCGAGTTCATCATCATCTTCGTCACTTGAGAAATTTACTGAAGCAAAATATTTATCTTTCAATTTACTGGACAAAGCAATTTCCCATTCTAATCCAATGAAATCTTCATCGCCCATATCTTCACCAAAATCTTTACCCAAGATTTCAAGACATCTCACTGTTTGTTCATCTCTACCAATGTGAGTTTTCTCCCTTTCATCTCTTTCATCCCTGACCTGATTACTCACTTGAATAAGATCCCTCACTTCTCCTCTTTCAGTGGTGGTCTACTCATCCCCATCCTCATCCTCATCCTCACCATCCTCATCATCATCCTCATCCTCACCATCACTATAATACTCAACATATACCTTAGCTTCTTTGCCGTGAAGATAATGGTAAATGATATCCTTAATACTATTATCGTCATTAAAAAATCTCAAGCCATCCTTCAATTCCTTCCCAGGAACACAGTAATGTAGTTTTTGCACTTTGCATCGTAAAAAATACACCAAATCCCTCAGAAAATCAATATATGATGGTTTCCGAACATTGACATAAATAGTATCTTCATTTCTACTAATATATTCCCAATCATTGGTGCCAATAAGAAACTCTCCACCATAGCAAACAATGATGCATACTTGATTTGTGTCCATGTCGATGCTGCACCCAATGAAAAAAACAAATGTCATTACTTGTTGGGACCACATGATAAAATCAGCAACTTCACATGCAGGTTCTTGTTGTTTTGTTGTCAAGAAAAAAATGCGACTAATCTCCCCAATTTGGTGCTTTTATAAAAACAAAATGAACCGAATTGAATAAACAAAGTGAGGTCCCACGACCATTTTTCAATTTAGTCACATTCGGTTCCCCTGTTTCCCCCACAGAAGTAGTCCAATTAATTAAATAAATTCGGTCCCACCACTGTTTCCCCCCGGGTCGAGCCCCATTTCCCCCTTCGCGCTCTATTTTTCTATTCGGTCCCCACAAAAGAAAGTGAATGAATGACGGAACCCTCAAATTTTCTATTTGGTACCTACCACTTTCCCAACCACTTTCCCCCTGAGCCGAGCCCTCAATTTGCCTTCCACGTCCTAACTTGCCTGTCGGAACCCTAAACCATGTAGAGAACATGACAAACTTGAGTGAGCGAGAGTTGAGGATGCAGCCAGTGAACGAACGTGAACGATAACGCAACTACAACGGTGGCCGAGCGACAGCGAGCGAGTGAATGACAGTGGGTCAGCGAGCTACGGCCGGCGGCGTCGAGCGAGAATCCTATACGAACACTGTTTTTGGCCCACGTCATTTTTTACCGTAGTGAATCCACTATACGACGATTGTTTTGTAAGTAATCCACGTGGAATGGTAAAATAACGTCGTTTCTTACAAAGAAAAGAAAAACGGCGTCGTTTTATGCCATCCACTGTGAACAATATTAAGAGTTATCGAATTTTTTTTTTTTAAAATATAAAAGTCATGTAATTATTTTGGCCAGAATTTCTCGCCGATGGCACCAAAGTGATCGTTTTTTCTCCAATTTGGCACTTAAGTGATTCGGCGGAAACTTTTGGCACCAAAGTGAGTGCCATACACAACTTATGACACCAATAGTGTACTTATCTTGGAGCAATTCGGTTCAATTTGGGGAAAATGGCACCAAATTCATAAGCTATGATTCCCTCAACCTTTTGGACTATTTAGGTGGTGTGTTAGGGAAGTTTTGGAGTGAATAACGGCTGTTGATCAAGGCTGAAGTGGTGGGGCATGTTGGATGAGCACAAAAGGGACAATTGAGTTGTCTAGAAGGTTTGGTGGCCCCATCTCTTTAGTAGCTGGCCCCTTCTTCCTCTTATAGCTTGCTTTCTCCATTATTGGATATTTGAAGCTCCAAAAATTGTAGAGAAAACGAGCCAAGCTCCCCACTAGCTCGTCACACGCCCATCGGACCTCCTGCCACCTCCACTCGCCGCCACGAGATGCGCACTAGCTCGCGCCAGCCTATGCCCGTTCCACCTCTACTGCGAGTCGAGCCTGCTCCATCCACCTCTTGGTCACTGTCTTGAGCTCATCTAGCCACCGTGTGTCACCGTTTGGCCGTCCGTCACCACCGCCGTCGCCCCCTGCTTGCCCATTTGGCCGCCGATCCGCCTCAGCCTGCCGTTCCAGCCTTGGTTCCAGCTGCTCAGTCCTTCTACGTAAAACAAGAGGCCTAGCCCAGCCATGAGCTTAAGGGCCGTTTTGGGCTGCTTCCAGGCCTTGTCAGGTGTTGCCGCTAGGAGGTTTGTCACCCGTCTTCGCGTTGCCATTGCTGTGGACTCACCAGTTCGCTAAACTAGTGAGTTTACTCGCTAAATTCTGTTTAGAGAGTTAATGATGCTTAAGGGTTGATTAGTTTAGGTTAAGCATATGTGGTTAGTTAGAACGGATTAACGATTTAATTATTCGATATGTTAATAGCATAATTAGAGACTCGATAATTTGTATTATTTATCTAGATTGGTTCGAAAATTTTCTAGGCCCATTTTGGAATTGAATTAGGCATTTTTGGCCTAAGTTTCTATTTTCGGTAATTAATTGTATTTATTTAATTATTTTTGGTATTTATATAATTACTTATTATTTTTTAGAAATTAGACCGAGATAGTCGATGACCTGAATTTCGTGCTAATTTCAATGGTGTGCTTGGTTTATTCAATTGAGTACTAATTTGTACAAATTTAGTGGTAATTGTAATTTTGGGAATTTATACCAAAATTGTGTAATTTTGGTATTCAATCGGAAATATCAGGCGTCGGTTTATAATGCCAAAAATATCTTTATGGACTATATTAAATAGTGGGATTTTCTAAAGCAAAGATATTGCATTTTTGGCTCAAGCCGACTGTTTACCCACACACGATTATTTTTAACATAGTAAATCGTTAGCTTATATACATACATACATACATATATATATATATATATATATATATATATATATAAGCTTTAGTGAGTTATAACCATTTATTTCAGCTTGGGTGAGTAGTGATCGAATCGATTGAGTTTATAGATGGTATTGAATGTATCAAATTGAGTGAATCGATTGATCGATGATTTGAATTGAATTGATCGAGTATATAAATTATACTAATGTATAGGAAAGAACTGAGGCAAAGTAAGTCCTTTGTCTGATGTGTGCATAGATTGCCTTTAGGCGTATTTCTTTCCTAGTCGGAGTTTGGGGGTGAACTTCCTAAGACATTGTTTTACCTTGTCGTGGACTCAACCTTTTCAGGTTCGTGGATGGCAGTTCCTCCGGAACGTTTTGGCCAGCTCAAGAGGGTTACCGAGCAGGTCAATGAGATTCCTCTCCCTGAGGGCCAATGAGCCTGGGTCTATGAACTCGTAAGAACCATCGTTTGGGTCGATGCGAGTCTACCTCGGAGGGTACTTCATCAAGTTAGAACATGGTATCATTGCGGGCGAAATGGACCCAAAGAAGGTCCCCTGTAGGATTCTGAGGTCTCTGTGTCGATGTTGGAGATTGCTTTTGGCGTGGGTATAGCTGATTCTTCTAGTGGTGCAGTGGTGGACCTAAGTTCCCAAGAGAGCTCGGAGTTTTCTATCGGGGATTCGAATGCCTAGATTGTAGACTTATCTACTTGGATAGACTTGTGTCTTTAAACTAGTACTGTATATAAACTAGTCGGCTATTTATAAAGGTGCGTTGTGGTCGTGAAATTTGTGACCCTACTTTTCTATCCCATCTTTGTGCTGTTTGGGGATTTATTTATATGCTTTTGCATGCGTATTAAAATGATTGGGTCAGCGACATGTCGTAGGACATCGCAATTTTATCGGATGGGCACACGCCCGAGGATTGGGGCGTGACAAGCCTTGTCTGCCTTGGGCAAGGCTTGATCTTGTCAGATCTAGTGAGGTCTAGCTCACCTCGACGTTAGTGAGTTTGAGTCTTGCCAGATCGGCAAGGCTCAACCCTCAGCCTCACACGATTCCAACGAGTCGAGACTCATTGGCCTTAGGCGGGGCTCGACCTTGCCAGATCCAACAAGGTTGAGCTCGCCTCAACAATGGTGAGACTCCAACGAGGTTAAGTCTCACCTCGACACTAGTAAGACTTAAGCCTTGGCCTTGCTCGATTCCTAGATCGGCGAGGTTGGCTAGCTTGGCTTCCCAGATCTGGTGAGCGTGAGCTCATCTCAAGCCGATGAGGCATCAACCTTGCCTGATCAAGCTCGTTGGTGCGATTAGGCAGCAATTGCAACCCTCGCCTTGTTGATGAGGGCTTCATGATCCTCACTCATGATCGACGAGGGCCTCGTGGCCCTCGGCCCGTAGTCGATGAGGGTCGGCTGCCGAACTTCATTGGGACAGAAGTAAAAGAAAGAAAAAGAAAAAAGAAAAATAAAAAAGAAAAGAAAAGAAAATATTATTAAAACAATAAAAAATAAAATAAATAAAAATGATAAAAACTATTTGAAAAGGATAATTTATCCTTAATGGGTTAACTCAATTAATAACTTTTATAAGTTAAATGGGTTTAAAGACAAACCCATTTATAATCCATTTATCATTACACTTACAAACAATTCAAACCCATTAATAGCCCATTTATTAAAATTTAACTAACTCATTTTTTTTTTTTTGTCAATCCTACTCTATTCCTATGCTATACTCACTCTTAGACTTTTGCCCTGCCTCTTGCAGGGAGTAGGAGTCGAAACCCACTCTTGAAACTTATGTGTCCCCACCTTTGAACCCCTCACTTCCCCCTTCCATGTTGGAAGGATGGCCACTGGGGTGAATCCCAGTAGTTAACTAAATCATATATGACCCATCTCATTAAATATGGGTTTGTCAACCTGTTTTGACACCTCTAACGGATACTCATTTAGTTTACAATGGGGGACAAAGTGACGGTCACTCTCCATTCATTACTTGGTCATCCTTGCACTATCCAGGTCACAGATTGCAACTTCTGTCAGATAAATCATCACCTTTTTTTTTCTCATTCTTATAAGGTTTTCATTCCTTTCTTTCCTCAACCACATGCATCTCTTTCGCAGGAAATTAACTAAATCATTTGACGAGGATTTGACCATCAGCATGGATTAAAAATAGCTTCAGCAGCAAATTTAATAGCCACCAAGACTTGTCTTTTCTTAAATCCCTACAAGAGAATGGACGTCATTCGCGGCCA
Source organism: Eucalyptus erythrocorys (assembly GCA_014182555.1). NCBI lineage: Eukaryota > Viridiplantae > Streptophyta > Magnoliopsida > Myrtales > Myrtaceae > Eucalyptus > Eucalyptus erythrocorys. The sequence goes on along the minus strand of CM024598.1, from coordinate 13,739,646 downwards.
CCCAATCACTAAAAGAAATTTTGAGGTGTAGAATTACAATTTTCTTGTTTACCAAAGTTAATAAGTGTATTTGTACCCCTTGTTATTAAAGCCAAGGAAATATTCTTAATCACTTTTAGTGACTAAATAAGATAAATGCACCAAAATTCAAAAATTTATCATGAAAGTGTAAGGTTGATGTGATTTACTGTTATTATTTTCTCTCATACGTGGCGTTGACATGGATAAAACATGAAGGACGAGGCCAAAATGACGTCATTTTGGTTATAATCTGATTTTTTAAAACTACTAGATGATTTTATTAATTGCCCTCAGGATCTAGGCTGCTATTGGTATCATAGTCAAAATATATATATTTTTAAAAATATTCAGATTATGTTATCACAATAGAAGAAAGCAATTCGCCCCTTTTAAGCAAAAGTTAAATTCCATTCATATAGGATTATTTCAAGTGGGTGTTAAACCTCTCACCAAGGAGGGTTTAATACATCTATCCTTCTAGTCTTAAGAGATTCGAGACTCATCAATTTTGAAAAATCCATCTTAGGGACTGTAGAAACTAGTCTTTGCAATGACCCAATCCAATTTGATTGATTTCCTAATTTTCGGTATCTCTCAAAGATAAAAATATCACTAAATCTTTAACCCCCCCAACTTAAAACACATGATTGTTTTCCTAATTTTCGGTATCTCTCAAAGATAAAAATATCACTAAATCTTTAACCCTCCAACTTAAAACACATAATTATAAGATAGCATAATGATCTCCTTTAGCCCTTGTCTGAAGGATTCATTACAAATCTATGCTTTTTGCATTTGGAAGCAAAGTTTTTAAACACAGCCCGAAAGGAGAACTGAAATGCAAATATAATATTGATAGAACAATGGGAATTAGAAAATCAAGTTCTCTAGCAAATAGTTTGAAATGCAAATCCAACTAATATAATTCCACATCAAGAGGGTAATGTTAACCATTCAATTTTTAAGAAGACCATTCGACTTAAGGTCAATTCCATCGTCCTAATCAAGAAGGTCAGTTGATCTCCATCCAAATCTCCCTCCCATTATTACTCTCTCGTCTAGAAACCAAAGTAGCATGTCTAATCAAGAAAACAACCATTAACCAAACTAACAACCCCATAGTGGCTAATATTAATGGCCTTGATGGTATTTCTTAACTTATTGATCATCAAGACCAACCTGAATTAGAAAATCCTGACTCCCCACATCATTCTCCTACCTACTCCCAATTAGTAAATCCTAAAGTACTTACTCTTGAAAATGACTTCGAACTCGATCGAAAGTTCTTAAATCAAACAATTTTACTCAAAAGAAAACAAAGAAATAAGGTAGCGATTTTTTAACACTTTTCATGATTAAACCAAAGAAATTAAAGAAAACTATTATGATTATGTGTACAAACATGAAACTCATATATTTTTCATTGATTGGTTTGAAGAACATTATCTTCAATCAAAAGAAATTTATTTACTAGATCACGCATATAAGTGGAAATTAGAAAATGGCCAAATCATGAAATTTAACCATCCTACTCTAAGGAAGATTAAATTCCACAGTAGGTATAGAGAAATAATAGCTACTCCTTTTAGAATAACAACTAAAATTAATGAGCCTCATAGCATAAAAATAATACAACAAAGTAATTACACAAATTAACCTCTCCATATCATTGTCAATCAATTAAATAGAATAAAATCATCTATTTAATCATTTTCTTTTTAAAGATCAAGACTAGAAACTTTTAAATCCCCAAATTTTAAAACATTTGAGTTCCTTAGAACTCTTAGTCTAGAATTTGCTAAAGCCATAGAAAATAGAAGAAAATCTTAAGGCAAATTACCCACAATTGATACTCCTATCTTTAAGGGACGTAACATAGGATAAACTTCTAAATTAAGGGGATCAATCATAAATGACACACCAGATCAAGTAAACATCCTTGAAAAATCTAATGGAGGGTCTGATAATGAATCCACCCATGAGGTACATAAACTCACATGAAGAAATCCACAAAAAACTTTACTATACTAGGGCCACACTCCTTGATGTAGTTCTAGAAGAATCATCACAAAGAATTCAAAATAAATATTCTCCTTACGCCATTTATAAATAGAATATAGATGGTGTTGCCGAAAATATATTATTATACATTGAATTAAATGGTTATGGTGGGATAATTATTTATCTAATGAACACAAAATAAATATATTAAATGCATAAAAATAGATGAATATGACCAATGCATTAAGGATAAAAGTAGACAAATCATCCAAGATACTATCAGTGCACTCATCTTTTTTATATCTAAACACTTTATAGGAGATCCTTCACACTTTAGAGATGAAAACTAAGATTTTTATGAAACATGAAATGTAAATCCTTAGGAAACTTCAGGATATACAAAAAAAAAAATTCTTACAAAGATTTTTAGTCAAACTAGATTATAATTAACCTTTTTAGAAAGATTTTTTTTTTTTTTAGTAGGATTACCTCAAGTAATAGGAGAACAAGTCTGTGATAAAATTATGGAAAGTTATGATCGTCAGATCCCACATCACTTATTGTTTTATGGAGAACTAATTTCATATGTTTATGGACAAGGAACACAAAATGTGTAACACAGTCAAATAAAGATTTAGGTGATTTTTGTGCTCAACATCCCTCACATACTGAACCAACAAGACCAAAGTATAAAGGAGATTGTACTCCTAAAACCAAAAAAAGAAAATATAAGAATTATCACAAGAACAAATCACAACAAGGTAGGCATAATAAATCTAAGCAAAAACTTAAGAGAAAAATTAACAAAGATATCAAATTTTACATTTATGGAAAAAAGAGGACAAATTTCAAAATATTGTAGGATAAACAACATACTAAATGAACTATCAACATATGAAGAAACTCTCCGTCAATTATATAACAATATAACTGACTTTTTAAAGTAGAATGCCTCCAAATTAACGAAATTGAAACCTCTTTAGAATCAAAAGATGATGATCTCTCCCTAGTGAGTTGGCACCTAAAATATATGTTTCAACAAAAGAAGAAAAATTTCTTTTAAAAACTACGAATCAAATATAAGACCCTGAAGCTAAGAAAAATTCTCAAGATAGACTCCAATATTCAATGAGAATCACTTCTAAAACTAACACAACTTATAACCTCAAAATATCCGTAACAAGAATGAGAAGATTCAATCTAGGCCAATCAACATTATTGGTCTCAGTAATGAGATTAATAAACAAAAATTAGAAATTCATGCTCTCAAAGCAACCCAAATTCAAATGCAAAAGGAAATTGTGAAAATTAATTATAAAAGGAATAAAGAAAAAGAGAAGGTAGAAGCAAGTGAATCCAATACTTCTGATCCTAATTTTTTTAATGATTTTGTCAGGAAATAACCTCCATAAAATAGATTATAGATATAACAATAAAAATGAATAATGAATTTATCATTGATACTAAATCACTCTTCAATATTGGTTCTAATTTCAATTGTATCATAGAGGGTTTAATACCAATCAAATATTTTACAAAAGTAACGAAATCACTAAAATTAGCATTCATATTAATTATAGATTACCGGAAGCCTCTGTTGTAAAGAATCAAATGTATTATAAGACATATTTTCTTAGTCAAAGATATGAGACAAAATGTGATTTTAAGAACAACATTTATATAACTAATTCAACATTTTACTGTCACTAGTGAAGGTATTGAGGCTTGAGCTTTAAACAAAAATATCACTTTCAAATTTATCACCAAAACTCATACAAGAAATTTGAATATTTTGCAAGAATATTCAATTTTAGAAATTAAATTTCTTATATAAGATAAAGAAGATTAGCTCTTATATTTGAAAAAAGGATTTAGAATTCAAAAGGATAGAAGATAATCTTCATGAACCTAAAATTAGAGATAAAATAATATCACTTCAAAAATACATCAAACAAATTATTTGTTATACCTTACCCAATGCATTTTAGGAAAGGAAAATACATGTTGTTGATTAACCTTATGAACCTAATTTTTTGACAGATAAATTCCTGTAAAATTTAGACCTATTCAAACGAATCAAGAAGTTTTACAATTTTTTCAAAAAGAGATTTGAGATATTAGACAAAAAAACTTCTCGGAAAAAACCAATCACCTTAGAGTGATATGCTTTCTATGTCAATAAAAACGTTGAATTAGAAAGGGGGGCATCTAGATTAGTTATCAATTACAAGCCATTGAATAAAGCATTAAAATTAATCAAATAGTCGATTCATAATAAAAAAAATTATTAAATAGACTTCATAGTTAATTTTTTTTTTTATTTTCAAAATTTGATATGAAATCAAATTTTGGTAAATACAAATTAGTGAGGAAGATAAATACCAGATAGCATTTACAATTCCATTGGGCCAATATGAATGAAATGTAATGCCTTTTGGTTTTTTTTTTTTTTTAAAAAAAACTTCTAAATTTCAGAAAATAATGAATGACATTTCTAATCTATGTTCTAAATATAGCATAGTTTATATAAATGAAATCTTGATATTTTCCTCTGATATTGATCAATATTTCAAACATATATTTGTTTACATAAGTTCTATCAAGAAAAATGGTTTAATAGTTTCTTCTACTAAAGTATCACTTTTCCAAACAAAAATTAACTTACTAGGACATTACATCACTAAAGGAACAATTATCTCAATAGAAAGAACAATCTTATTTGCTGAAAAATTTCCTGATGAAATCAAAGATAATGACCCAATTGCAAAGATTTTTAGGAATTCTCAACTATATTTTAATTTTTTTTCCCGAATATCAATATACTTTGCAAGCCTTTACATCAAAGATTACAAAATAACCTTCCACCTTGGATATCAACTCACACCGATATTGTTAGACAAATTAAAACTCATGCCGAAGAAATACTTTGTCTTCTTTTAATTGATCTATCGACTTTCAAAATATTGTAAATGGATGCTTTAGATATAGGATATGGAGGAACACTCTGTTGAAGAAAAATCCCTCTTAAGTTTTGAAGCTAACAAAATATCCTTGTCAGTTTAGTCTGAAGAATCCAAGACTCAGTCGGTTAAGTCTGAAGAGTTCAAGACCCAAGTGTCTCCGTCCGAAGACAGTTAGACCTAGAGTTACAGTCTGATGATCTCCAAATCCAATCAAAGTCTGAAGACAGTTAGACCCAGATTTTGCAATTCTGCCAAGCTGTCAGCAGGTTATTTTTATGGTTAAGGAAATTAAGATTTGGATATTATCTTCCCTAACTTATCCATGAAATATCTCTGGCTGTGATTGTGAGCTCGAAAGATTTTTTCTTTGGATTTAATCCATTAAAGATCAATCGAGTTTTGGAATGATCTAATTTTGGAAACTCAAGATCCTGATTGTATGGGCGAACAGGATTGACGAGCTATTTTCTACTTATATATTCGACAATGTGAAGATCACTTAAATTGATTCATTCTAATGGGTTGATTGGATGAATTCTTGGAAAGTGCTAACAGCTATGGAAGGCACAAAGGATATTTAAGGTGTGTCGAAGTTGTTCGAAAATATGAGAAAGCTGATAGAAAAATTTCGAAGTTAGAACCTTTGAAACCCCCTGTTCTCAAAATCTCTTGTGCTCGAAATTGTGTACTAAAGAGAGACACTTACAGTGTGAAATAGCGAGAAGCTGTAGAAGAGACTTTCTACTGAAGAAGTCTAGATTGTAGACTGTAAAGCTCTTATTTGCTACATAGTGATTACAGCCAATTAGCTGCTAGCGTGGAGAGTGGACGTAGGCTTGCAATAAGCCGAACCACTATAATCCTTGTGTCAAATTTCTCTGACCCTACTCTACTTATTTTATGGATGCGTGATTTATTTATTTATGATGTGATTTTCATATCAAAGGATATTCCGGCCAAAGATTTGAAAAGAATTTCATAAACACCTATTCACCTCCCTCTAGGTGTATTTACTAACCTTTATCAATTGGTATCAGAGCAAGTAGCTTATTTTATTGGAAGTGTTTATTATTTCTAAAGCTAAAAATCTATGGCTAGTATTTTGGTTCCAGGTTTGATTGAAGGCCAAAGCAATACCAGACCTCCTTACTTCGATGGAAATGAATACAACGTATGGAAAAACAAGATGAAAACATTCCTAAGATCCAAAGATTCTCAGGAATCGGATGTAGTAGAGAAGGGAATTATTCCTAAAGCTGCATCAACCACAGGGAAAGAATTAGCTGATGGAGTGGGACTATCACAATCCGAAATTTCAAAGAGACAAGCCCTTGATGCAAAAGCTATCTATTCTCTATATTGTGCATTATCTCCTACTGAGTACAATAGAATTTCATCTTGTGAAACAGTTAAAGAAGTTTGGGATAGATTGCACGTCACTTATGAAGGAACAGATCGAGTCAAAGAAACCAAGATCAATATCCTTCTTGGACAATATGAAGCTTTCAAAATGAAGGCAGGAGAATCCATTACGGATATGTTCAGTCGATTTACATAAATTGTAAATGGCTTAGCATACCAAGGGCAGCCAATCTCAGGACCTATGAAGGTCAATAAACTGTTGAGAGGACTCTCCAAAGATTGGAATCACGTCAAGACATCCATAAGAGAAGCACAGAGGATCATGCCTCTTTATGTAGATGAGTTGGTTGGCACACTTCAATCATATGAAGTCGAGCAATTCAATGAGGACTTTGACACCAAAGGTAAGAAGTCAATTGCTTTAAAATCTAATGATAATTCTGATGTTACAGATTCAGAAGAAGACTTGGATGACGAAGAGTTGGCACTACGGATTAGAAAGTTCAGAAGGTTAAATAGAAAAGGAAGAAAGTTCAATGGAAAGAGACAAAACAATCAAAGATTTCAAAAGAAGTCAAATGAAGAAGAAGACACCAATAAGGATGTTGTTTGTTTTGAATGCAAGAAAAATGGACACATCAGACCCAACCGTCCCTTATTAAAAAAAAAAAAAAAGAAAGGAAAACCAGACGGGTTCAAGAAAGCACTCAAAGCTGAGACATGGAGTGACACTGAATATGAAGAGAGTGATGAAAAGTATGCAAATATCTGTCTTATGGCAGACTCAAACTTAAGCTCAGACTCAGACTCACACTCAGACTCAAACAGTGATGTCAGGGTTAGAAATTTAAAAATTCCTACCGAAGTATCGAACTACATTGATGAACTTTGTCTCAGTCTTAGAGGCTCTCTTAAAAGGATTTCTGAACTAAAAAGGGAGAATTCCAAATTGAAACAACAAGAAAAGACTTTGGTTGAAAAAGTTGAAAATCTAGATAAGTGTCTTGCTGTTTCAAAAGAAAATGAAATTGAACTTTCAAAAGAAAATGCCTGCTTGAAAGAAGATCTTTTGAAAGTCACAAAGAAATTTTCAATGGGATCTGAAAAATTGGACAAAATTCTTTCTATTCAAAGACCCTACTTTAATAAATCTGATCTAGGAATGACATATAAAACCATTCCCTTGATTGATTTTCCAAAGGTAAAAGAAAGAATTAAGAATAGGCCTACAAAATCTTCTTACAAGAATCATTTTCAAAAGGTTTTTGTAAAGCCTGTTGGAAGAAATGCCCTTAGATGTTCAAAATGCAAAAGCTTAGAACATTTTGAGAAGGATTGTCCCAAAGTTTGGAAATCTGTTAAGAAGAGTTGGGCAAAGACTGTTTATGGTACTAACAATGATGGACCCAAGAAAGTTTGGGTACCAAAGAAAACTTGAGTTTTTCATTTAAATGCAGGTCACTATCAAGAAGAAAATCAAGTGGTATTTGGATAGTGGCTGGTCAAGACACATGATGGGAGATTCAAATTGTTTCACAAAACTCTCTTATGTAAAAGGAGGAAATGTCTCCTTTGGTGGCAATAACAAAAGGAAAATTGTTGGTCGAGGAACCGTGAAGATAGGAAACCTTACAATCAACAATGTTTCTTTGGTTGAAGGGTTGAACTATAACCTTCTAAATATTAGTCAACTAAGCGACACTGGATACAAAATCAACTTTCAAGAAGATACTTGCTCTAGAACAAGCAAAGATCTCTCACAATCTTTTACTGGACGAAGATATGGAAAAATTTATTTGCTGGATATAAAGTGTAACAGTTCTCAGTGCTTGATATCAATTCAAGATGAAGCCATTCTCTGGCATAAAAAGCTTGGACATGTCAACTTGAAGCAAATTGCAAAAGTTTCATCCAAAAAGCTTGTTAGGGGATTTCCTAACCTGAAGTATCAAAAGCATGAATTATGCACTCCTTGCGTACTTGGAAAACAGGTTAGAAGTTCTTATAAATCTATAAATCAAGTATCCACTAAACGTATTTTGCAGCTATTACACTTGGATTGAACTCAAAGCATTGGAGGTAAAAGATATTGTTTGGTAATAGTAGATGATTATTCTCGTTTTACTTGGGTATTCTTTCTCACAAATAAATCTGAAGCTTTATCTTATTTTATTAAATTTGCAAAGAAAATTCAAATTGAGAAAGGATATACAATTTCAAGTATTCGAACTGATCATGGTGGTGAATTTGAAAATCATGATTTTGCTAAATTTTGTGATGACTCTCGCATTCAACATAATTTTTCATCTCCACACACTCCACAATAAAATGGAGTTGTAGAAAGGAAAAATCGTTCTTTGCAAGAAATGGCAAGAACTCTTTTGATTGAAAGTAATATTTATCCTCATTTTTAGGCTGAAGCTACTTCAAGCGCTTGCTACATTATAAACAGAGTTTTTCTAAGACCTATTTTAGAGAAAACACCTTATGAATTGTTCAAAGGAAAGAAACCTATTATCTCTTATTTTCATGTATTTGGTTGTAAATGCTTTATCTTAAAGAATTCTGGTGATCAAATTGGTAAGTTTGAAGAAAAATCAGATGAAGGAATTTTCCTTGGTTACTCAATGACAAGTAAAGCCTTCAGAGTTTTCAACAAAAGGACTCAGACTGTAGAAGAATCCATGAATGTGAAGTTTGAAGACTCAGTTCAAAATTAGACTCAACCTGAAGATTATGAGTCTGGCCAAGCGTCTACGATTTCTCTTGAAGAAAATCAAAACTCAGACGTTCAACCACAAACCAAATTAGTAGCTCCAATTGAAACAGAGCCTCATCAAAGTGACAAAACAATTACAAATTGGAAGCACAAACCAATCACCCTGCAAATCTCATCATTGGCAACATTGATGAAGGAGTTCGTACAAGATCCAAAAGGCGTGAAGAATCTAGTGATCTAGTACTTGTTTCAGAGATTGAACTCAAAACCGTAGAAGATGCATTGAAAGATGAAGCTGGATTGAAGCTATGCAAGAGGAATTGAATCAATTCAAAATCAACAATGTTTGGGAACTCGTTCCTAAACCAAAAGGTAAATCAATTATTGGTACTAAATGGGTTTTCAGGAACAAGCTTGATCAACAAGGAAAAGTGGTGAGGAATAAAGCAAGACTTGTGGCAAAAGGTTACACACAAGAAAAAAGGAATCTACTATAATGAAACCTATGCTCCGGTGGCAAGGTTGGAAGCTATAAGATTACTTCTTGCTTTTGCTTACTTTAAAAATTTCAGGTTATTCCAAATGGACGTGAAGAGTGCATTTCTAAATGGAATTATCCAAGAAGAAGTCTATGTGGAACAACCGCCAGGATTTGAAGATCCAAGAAAACCAAACCTTGTTTTCAAGCTGAAGAAAGCTTTTTATGGTTTAAAACAAGCACCTCGAGCTTGGTATGAAATGTTAAGTAATTTCTTAATTCAAAGTGATTTCTCTAAAGGTAAAATAAATACTACTTTATTTATCAAAAGAGAAGGCGAGGATTTCATACTTGTTTAAATTTATGTTGATGATATAATATTTGGTTCTTCTAATGAAAATCTTTTCAAGAATTTTTCGAGTTGTATGCAGAATGAATTTGAAATGAGCATGATGGGTGAATTGAACTTCTTTTTGGGACTTCAAGTCAAACAATCAAAGGAATGAACTTTTATCCACCAAGAAAAGTATGCGAAAGACCTCATCAAGAAGTTTGGAATGGAGAATTGCAAGAAAACAGAAACTCTTATGTCAAGCTCATCAAAGCTGGATAAAGATGAAGAAGGAAAGAGTGTAGACTGAAAACTATACAGGAGTATAATTGGTTCACTTCTTTACTTTACAGCATCTAGACCTGATATTTTATTTAGTGTTTGCATTTGTGCTAGGTTTCAATCTAATCCTAAAGAGTCTCACATGATTGCTGTGAAGCGTATTATTAAATATGTTGCAACCACATTTAAACTAGGTCTTTGGTATTCGAAAGAAAGAGACTTTACTCTCATTGGATATTCTGATGCTGACCTTGCTGGCTGTAAAGTGGATAGAAAAAGCACTACAGGTACTTGTCAACTATTGGGAAACATGTTGGTATCTTGGTTCTCAAGAAAACAAGGTACCGTAGCTCTTTCAACTGTTGAAGCAGAATACATAGCTCTTGGGAGTTGCTGTTCTCAAATTCTATGGATGCAACAACAATTGAGAGATTTGGAGTTGAGGAATGTTGCACAGAAATCAAATGTGACAACACAAGTTGCAATCAACCTTAAAAAGAATCAAATACTTCATTCAAGAGCAAAGCACATTAAAATCAAGCATTATTTCATTAGAGATCATGTTCAAAATGGTGAAGTGGTGATTTAGTTGGTTGATTCAAAGAACCAATTGGCATACATATTCACAAAGCCCCTAGAAAAGGCTCACTTTGAATCAATTCGCTCAAGACTGAATATCGCAAGACTTGAAGAGATTCAGACTCAAAACTAGAGTCTTGAAAAGTTCAGACTCAAGGTAAGTTCTGAAGGTATTCAGACTCAAAGTAAGGTCTAAAGGTGCTCAGACTCAAAGATAAGATCTGAAAGAGTTCAGACTCTGAGGTAAAGTCTGAACATTCTCAGACTCTGACTTAAAGTCTGTTTGTGTATTTCGATATTCTTTATTTTATGCATTAAATTATTAATTGCTTTTTGAAAAATCGAAATCTCTTTTTATTCGACGTCTGACATATTTATGGCAGTTTACTTTTTCAAAATTGGCAATTTTTCTCTTTTTTTTTTTTTTTTTTTTGTGACGGTTCAGTATCTCCTTTTTATCTTTTCTTACTATTTATACTTTCGAATCGTCGTCTTCATCCGTCACAACGTTTAAAAGCCATCTCATTTAGTCTCTCTTTTTAAAACCCTAAAAAGCTTAAACTACTCTCCATTACCGTCCCTGTTCGATTACTTTACTCAGTAAAAATCCATCCTTTTTGCGAACAAGTTGAGTTTTTTGCTCACAATTCAAGCATGTCTTCGAGAAAATCTTCAAGACTTGCTGGAAAGAGACCACAGAGGTGACAAGAGTGTAACAACCCGGGCCCCACTGTATAATATTGTCCGCTTTGGATGGGATTGCACGAAGCCATTTCCCCCCTCACGACTTTAAAACGCGTTATACAGGTTAGAGGGACCCAAGCTATTATAAACTAGCCCAGGACTTCCTCCCTAGGCGATGTGGGACAGGGACTCCTTCCTTGCGCACGTCCGAGGACTGAGGCGCGGACGCACAGCCATCCCTCCTCCCCGCGCACCGCCGCTTGGGCCGTCACACTCTCCCCTCCTTGGGAGCACAGCGCCCTTTTGTGGCCCCACACGCGGATCGGGAGTCGGCTCGATACCATTTGTAACAACCCGGGCCCCCCTTTGTATAATATTGTCCGCTTTGGATGGGATTGCACGAAGCCATTTCCCCCTCACGACTTTAAAATGCGTTATACGAGTTAGAGGGACCCAAGCTATTATAAACTAGCCCAGGACTTCCTCCCTAGGCGATGTGGGACGGGGACTCCTTCCTTGCGCACGTCCAGGACCAGGGCGCGGACGCACCGCCATCCCTCCTCCCCCGCGTACCGCCGCTGGGCCGTCACACTCTCCCCTCCTTGGGAGCACGGCGCCCTCGGCGTGGCCCCACACGCGGTCGGGAGTCGGCTCGATACCATTTGTAACAACCCGGGCCCCACTGTATAATATTGTCCGCTTTGGATGGGATTGCACGAAGCCATTTCCCCCCCTCAAGGCTTTGTTTTCAACGAAGCGGAAACGTATGTGACGGCCCGAGCGGCAGTGCGGGGGGAGGAGGGATGGCGGTGCGTCCGCGCCTCAGTCCTCGGACGTGCGCAAGGAAGGAGTCCCTGTCCCACATCGCCTAGGGAGGAAGTCCTGGGCTAGTTTATAATAGCTTGGGTCCCTCTAACCTGTATAACGCGTTTTAAAGTCGTGAGGGGGGAAATGGCTTCGTGCAATCCCATCCAAAGCGGACAATATTATACAGTGGGGCCCGGGTTGTTACAAAGAGGGTCCTACCAGGGTTGACCTAACGGGCGAAGAAGATTCTCCATAAAGGGAGACTCCGAGTCAACATTTTGAAGAGGGAGAGATTACCAAGGCTGCACCAGTAAGAACCTTGAGACCCAAGCTTGCGTATGATCTGTATAAAAGGTTGAAGGATGGGGGTACAGACTTAAAGATGATAAATGATTTTCTGAAGGAGAGAGGATATAAGAATGAACATATTTTCTTGCGAGAGATGGAAGATTTAGGTATTGTTGATAGAGGGCTCGCTCAGAGAACTCGGTCAGAGAACTTGTGAAAATGTACTTAGTGATCCGTATTATGGTACTGCAAATCAGCCAATGGATGATGATGAGAGGCTGTTCTCTCAATTCCAGCCACGGGTAGGTGTGGCTGTGAACATTGTTTGTCCCCAAGGCAGTCTTTTTCGATCTAGAGAACATGAGCGGATGTATACTAAATTGCTGAAAAGAGGAGTTGTGAATCCGAGAAGTGTGGATTTTGATTTCCTTGACTCAATCAAGGTAAATCTTAGAGAAAAATTCGCGAGGCTGCAACTGGAGAAGTTTTGTACAGACGCGACAAGTGCCTATCCTGAATTGACGGCATATTTTTACTCAAACTTGTCGTTTTTAGATGCCAATAGGTTGTCCTTCACCTTTATGAACAAAGAGTTTGTTGTTGATGTTGACACACTGGCTGATATAATTGGCGTGGAAAGAGGGAGTTTCCAATCAATTAAAGTGTCCACATCATATGCTACTCTTGAAATTGTGTAGGATAGGAATGTGGAAGGCAAAATATCCTACACTAGGATGAATGCCTCAAATGTTTTGCTGCACAAAATCATTATCAATTGTCTTAAGCCGAAGACAACCTCCAAAATTGATGTCTCCAAAACAGAAACAAAACTGATGTTTGCTCTTAACCAAGGCAGGCCCTTTTCACTCCCCCATGTTATTCTATTCCACATGTACAGGACTGTGATTAAGGATAAGGGCCAATTGCCTTACTCGTCTCTCATCACCAAGTTGTTCAAGCACTTCAAGATACAAATTCTTGCACCATTATGCCTTACCAATCTAAGCTTGATGCTTGTGGCTTATAAAATGGTGATGAAGATGAAGATTCTAGAGTTGAACACTGCATTGGAAGGATTAAAGGAGAAGACTCCCTCCAAAGAGTTTGCTACTGCTTCTGCTAAGAGAGAGGGCAAAAAGCCCATGGCTGTCTCCGAGAAAAAGGGAAGAAAAGTCATCCTATAGGATGAGGATGATGAAGAAGATTTTGACGATGCCATGACTCTTTCTGCTCTCACAAAGTTGAGGAGCATAGTTAGTTTGAGAGCTGATGCTGAAGAGAGGGCAAGGAGAGAAGCAGAGGAAAAAGAAGAAGCGGAGAGAATGAGAAGAGAGGAAGAACAGAGGAAGAAAGAAGAGGAAAGGAAGAGAAAAGAAGAAGAAGAAAGATAGAGGAAAGAAGAGGAGAGACAGAGAAGAGAAGAAGAGGAAGCAAGAAGAAGAGAAGAAGAAGAAGTGACAAGAGAAGAGGAAGAGAGAAGAAGGACAGATGAAGAGGAGAGCAAGGCTTAGGAGGATATTGCTGAAGGAATTGAGCCATCTTTTGCTCAAGAATACTCTGGAAAGGAGGCCAAAATGCATCACAGTGCTGAAGATGAAATGGATTTTGACGAAGGATATTCGACTCCACCCACTAGCAACAAAACAGGGAGAGTTACTGCTGATCAAGGAACTATATTACCATTTCATTACAGTGATGTCAGTAGGTCTGGAGCAGATGCTAAAAACATTTATGCATCTCAATTCCCGGAGATTGAAGAATCCTCTCCATCAGAAAGGCAAAATGCTGAAAAGGATGCACCGAGCTTTCAAACTCCAAGAATAGAGTATGCTGGTCCTAGTACAGATAATGCTAACTCAACAGCATTTTCACAACTGTTGGATGTTATGCTGGACCTTAAAAAGCAGTTTTTTGGAATGGATTATGAACTGAGGGATCTCAAGAAGGCAATGCTGAGTACTTGCATATCCATGCAAGAACAAATCAATGCACTCAAATTTAAAGTGAAATCAAATGTGAAGGGTGCAGAGTTGGTTTCAGTGAAGGAAGCTCTCACAAGCCTTGAGAAGACAGTGCAATCGCTCAATGAATATCACCTTGTTCGCATTCCAAAGGAGCCCTGAATTTTTATCAAACCCACTCTTGACCACTCTACCTCCTTTTGATGGGATAAAAAGGGGGAGAGTTTTGCAGATTTGAGAATTTTGAACTTTGAACTTTTGAACTTTTATTTCATTTTTGAACTTATATTTCATTTGTTTCGTTTGTTTTTGTTTTTAGACTGTTTATGCTTATGACTTTGAGCTTTTGGGTTGTTTATTTGAACTGCTATGACTTCATTTATGCACTAAGTTGATGATTGGATCTATAGATTTGTGAATCTACAGGATCATTATATTTGTGAGGATATTTATTATTGGACTAACATTTTTCTGTTTGCAAAGTAATCCTCAAAATATACATGAGTTTTCTTTGCAGGATATAAATTTACAAATTTGCGGAGGTGTTTTGTCACCACCAAAAAGGGGGAGATTGTTGAAGAAAAATCCCTCTTAAGTTTTGACGCTAACAAAACATCCTCGTCAGTTAAGTCTGAAGAATCCAAGACTCAGTCGATTAAGTCTGAAGAGTTCAAGACCCAAGCGTCTCCGTCTGAAGACAGTCAGACCCAGAGTTACGGTCTAATGATCTCCAGACCTAATCAAAGTCTGAAGACAGTCAAACCCAGATTTTGCGATTCTGCTAGGCTGTCAGCAGGTTATTTTTATGGTTAAGGAAATTAAGATTTAGATATTATCTTCCCTAACTTATCTATGGAATATCTCTGGCTGTGATTGTGAGCTCGAAAGATTTTTTCTTTGGATTTTATCCGTTGAAGATCAAGCGAGTTTTGGAAGGATCTAATTTTGGAAACTCAAGATCCTGATTGTATGGGCGAACAGGATTGACGAGCTATTTTCTACTTATATATTCGACAACGTGAAGATCACTTAAATTGATTCATTCCAACGGGTTGACTGGATGAATTCTTGGAAAGTGCTAGCGGCTATGGAAGGCATGAAGGATATTTAAGGTGTGTCGAAGTTGTTCGAAAATATGAGAAAGCCGATAGAAAAATTTCGAAGTTAGAACATCTTAAACCTCTTGTTCTCAAAATCTCTTGTGCTCAAAATTGTGTACCAAAGAGAGACACTTACAGTGTGAAATAGCGAGAAGCTGTAGAAGAGACTTTCTACTGAGGAAGTCTAGATTGTAGACTATAAAGCTCTCATTTGTTACATAGTGATTACAGCCAGTTGGCTGCCAGCGTGGAGAGTGGAAATTTCTATTTCTAGAACAGAAATCCGTTTGATAATAGAATAAAGTTTATATTTCTAGAAATAGAAATTGATTAGATAACAACATAGGAAATCCTCAAATATAATATAATAGTCAAAATAATACTAATAGAAAAGCAAAGAAGCTTTGATTTGGGGCATCTCATGTTTCTACATAAGATCAAATATTACATGAAAAGCTGCTTGAGAATTTGGAAAAATGATTTGAGCATAAGACTTTGTTGAATGCCTTCTCCAAGGATTAATATTTATAGACGAAGAATTAAGCTCCATAATCAAGTGAAAGCTCTCTTTGCTTCTCTTTTGTTACATCGGTATTTATTTTAAAAGGATAAACTACCATTGAAACATTAACATGCTTAAATAGTTAAACATGAGTTATGCCAATGAAGACGGGCGAGTAACATAATGTTACCCGCAAAAGATGCCAAGTACAAAACCAAGCGAGATCTTGAAAAACTGGAGCCATTCCCTCTACAAATCTCAGTTAGCCAAAGAATGTGTATTACTATCAAATTCCCAACAAATAATATCTTAAGACGTCGCATTCTGAGTATATCTTATTCACAAAAGACTAATGAATTATGACATTGATGGAGAGACATTGTCCTATAGAGGCTCCTACAAGAACACCGGTCCCACCAACTCCATTAACGTTAAAAAAAAAAAAAAGGTTTTACTACTGTGGAACAGAATTAGGCCTATGACATTACCCATCAAATCTATTAGTGAAAAGGAAAAGAACAAAGGTGAAAAGGAAAAGAACAAAGTAAAAAAGAATTAACAGTCATCCCATGCGGAACTTACCCAGTGCAAGGCGGCCCCCAACTGACATTTGTGCACTTCGTGCTGCCTCTCACATCATATACCCTCCTGCATCATGCATTTGACTTAAGTACCTTCAAAACTTCGTGCCATAGTAGTATAAGGACCTTACATAACTACATCCCATTCACCTATGGAACTTCTTTGTTCTCGAACGAATGGTTATCCTGTGATGTATATTTGTTGAGTTTGGATGTAAAGCACGCTGAGATATCTCCAAGCCTTCCAATTTTACTATTTTCAGGTATCTGGGAGCAGCCAAAAGAAAAGGAAAACAATTAGAGAAAAATCACAGATCATTTGGGAGTATGAGCTAACCAAATGGAGGGAAAAGGCCACATTAGAACCAGAGAACCTTGAGAATAGATTGCATTCCTTTTCATGGAATCCACAGAAAACAAGAAAGTTTACTTGATTTTATAATGCTAAAGATTCCAAAAGATTCTACAAGGGTACACTCACTAGGTAAAATAAATTGCGAGAGAAGTTTGCGTGAATAAAAAAAGAGAGAATAGCATGTGAAGAGCAAACGGGTTGGAGATAGCATATGGATAACAATTGCTCGGACATGATGTTAAACTATGCTCATTACTATGACCTCCCTAGATGGAAGTTCTGCACACCTAAATCTTCATCCCGAGAAATATGTAATCATATGCGACACAATCTTTGGGATGTAGAAAACGCTTTGCAAACCACCTACAACAGAAAGTTTTATTCAAATATGAGTTGGAGACACAAAGTTTTGCCTAAGAACCTGCAGAAGCATGTGTTGCTTAAGAATCATGCAATAAGACTTCTAGAGCAACTCATAAGTTCAGAAAAAAAGAAGAGACAAGGGACAACATCATCATCTCAAACAAGATACAGCTAGCCAAGAGCAAGAAGAAAGGAATCATAGCTCAGAATAATTAAAGGCAGCTATTCTCTCTTGATTCTATTCAAAACTATTTCCAGATATAAGACTTTTGTCAAATGAGTTGCAAATTTATACTCAAATGGCAAGATAAACTTGCTATAAGACTCTGTAGCTAAATTAACAAAGTTCACTTTGTTTCTGAACCTATAGACATTGCTTAAATTACACACTACATTAGCTTTCCCTTCACAAAGTGCACTAGTTCCTAAGTTTCGTACTCAACTCACAGAGCATATTCCTAATAAGTTATCTCAAACTCAAAGTGCTGAAGGTCAGACTCACCATTTGGTTTGGTTTCGAGCAACCACATGAATGCCATTGTTACTCCAGTCAAGATCTCCCCAAGCATCAACTTTGCCGTCATAATGGAATAGCATAACTGTGAAATTGTCTAGACGAAACTGAATTCAAGAAGATTAGGTAGTGAATCTCACTTCAATTATAGCCCATGTTAAATCATAAGCTTGAAAGTATTACCTTTTGGACAATAGCATTGACATTATGCTTTTGCTTGATCCTGACTTGAATCGCGGGGGCGGAAGAGAGCCGTGATAAAGTGGAGAATGCACTCACTGGAAATGACGGCGTCGATCGGGGGTAAGATGGTCGTTAGTTTGGCGCGGCACAATCAATGAGGGCTTAGGGTTGAGGATGGAGTTGGAGTCGACGGCAGCGAGCAGACGGAGTGGACGCTTGCGAGTAGACGGAGTGGATGTTGCTAAGAGGAGTCGTTGATTGCAAGAGGACGAAGTCAGAGTTGACGGCAAGGTGAGCGACGATCTGACCGGCAAGAGGACGGTGACGGTAGGAAGGGCCATGGGTTCTGATCTTAGAGACGAACCTGAGATGGGTTCGACGCGATCGGATCCGGCGGAGTCGTCGACTGTAGGGAGGACGAAGTTAGAGTCGATGGTGAGGTGAGTGACGATGTCACCGGCGAGAGGACGGAGTTGGAGTCAACGATGACGATGGACAGCTTCGGACTCGACGGCACTAGGGTTTTTGGTTGAAGCATTGAGGAGAAGGAACGCCCCCCTCTGGTGATCGAAGAAGATGCCCAAATTGGAAAAAGAAGACTGCGCATGGTAAAATTTCTGTTTATCAATTTATCAATTTCTCTGTTCCTCGTAAGAGGTTTGGAACAAAAACCCGTTTGGCAACGCAAATTGATTTCTCTATTTCTGAAACAAATTTCTTCTTCAGAAATTGTTTTGGAGGAGAAATCAGAAGCTAAAAATTTTAGCTTCTCAATTTCTGAAATAGAAATAGAAATCATTTCTTCTTTTCTCCAATTTGGGCATCTTCTTCAATCACCAGAGGGGGGCGTTCCTTCTCCTTAACGCTTCAACCAAAAACCCTAGTGCCGTCGAGTCTGAAGCTGTCCATCCTCACCATCGACTCCAACTCTGTCCTCTCACCGGTGACATCATCGCTCACCTCGCCATCGACTCTGACTTCGTCCTCCCTACAGTCGACGACTCCGCCGGATCCGATCTCATCGAACCCATCTCGGGTTCGTCTCTGAGATCGGAACCCATGGCCCTTCCTACCGTCGCCGTCCTCTTGCCAGTCAAATCGTTGCTCACCTCGCCGTCAACTCTGACTTCGTCCTCCTTGCAGTCAACGACTCCTCTCAGCAACATCCACTTCGTTTGCTCGCAAGCAACCACTCCGTCTACTCATAAGCGTCCACTCCGTCTGCTCGCTACCGTCGACTCCAACTCCATCCTCAACCCTAGGCCCTCATTGATTGCGCCGCGCCACATCGACGACTATCCTACCCCCGATCGGCGCCGTCATTTCTAGTGAGTGCATTCTCAACTTTGTCACGGCTCTCTTCCGCCCCCGCGATTCAAGTCAGGATCAAGCAAAAGCATAATGTCAATGCTATTGTCCAAAAGGTAATACTTTTCAAGCTTATGATTTAAGATGGACTATGGTTGAAGTGAGATTTGTTGGACGCAAATTGCGCAACCCCAAGATCTCCATAACTAGAACAAGAACACACATCCAAAGAGTAGAAGATTAAGGCACCTGTTTTAGGATCTCGTTCTTGAAAACGGAAGCGAAAAGGGATTGCCCACACATCAAGGGGTTTATCCACGCATCAAATTCTTCTCCTTTATTACCCTCTGAATCACTGGCTCAATGAGGCGGCCCTTCACGATTAACGTTAGAATAATGTCCCTTAGGTGAGGATATGTGAGGTTAGGGTTAGAGGAGAGACTTGAGCACTATTTATAGAGTTTCTAGCCAGTCCCCCTCATTACGGATCAGGCTCAAATCGGCCCACACTAGCCAGCCCCATATTAGACTAATTAAGAAACCTTCTATCTCACCTTAGACCAAACTTCGTAAAATGGTAAATGTTAAACAGTAAATAACAATATCAATTAATTTAGTTCACATATTAGGAAAATTCTTACATTCTCCCACTTGGACCATATTAATTGAAATTGTATTGTATATGCGCACATTGGTCCAGAGATAATTCTTAATAGTCAATCCTATCCCATAAAGCCTCCAACACCGAATCATGGCGGTAACTACATGTATACACACAGAGCCTTCCATGGTCACAAGTGTTTTCAACTTTATTGATATGGATTCAATATGATAGTGTAGCAAATGGCTAACATCTCTCATAAAGAGATCCATTTGTCAATCACCGTTTTCTTACTTAGGTGACACAAAAGTTTGTGCCACAAGAGAATGAAATTATGGTTCTAATGAACCCACATATGTCTTGTCCTTATGGTTAACTTTTTACAAGAACATATGCACAAGGCTAATAACCGGATGCCCCTAGCCTTCACTTAAGGTAATTCCTTGAGACTTTATCAATATGTATTCAACATGATAATAACACATTCAAAGATGATATTTAATCTAGTGCAAAATCAAGCATACGTTATACTTTTAAGTACACTAACACAAGGTACACCATTTAACTAGATTTTCTCAATATCTGAATAAGGACAATGTAATGAATTAGCTCCATCACCCTTAACAACGGGAGTAATTCCTGACTTGCAATGACGTATATTGAATATTTCCAAAATACAATCAGTAAATGTCCTCTGAGAAAATCTAATAAAATCCAATTTATGTGACAAGAATAATCCTTACAGACCTTAGTGTAAAGGACAAAAAAAATGCCTCAAGGTCACTACTTGTAAACAAAATATCATGTATATAGAATATGAGAAAAATAAATTTCCTCCCACTAACCTTGCAGTATATTGAATTACTTTGTTCCTAATTGAACAAAATAACAACACTATGAAACTTTATTAATATTGTCTGGAAACTTACATAAAACTATTAATAAGACTTTTCAGTCTACACACAAGTTTACTTAAATAAATCTGTTGCAAAACCCTCCAGTTGCACTATATAAATTTTGTATCTATTTAGCGTAACTCTAAACCAAAAAAAGCTATAAATGCCACATTCACTCTAAAAGAATCTTTTAAAGAAATAATTATTTCTTCACCATTAACAATCCACCCCTCTTTCAAAGTGAAAACTTTAACTACAAGTTTAGCTTTAAACTTCACAATCTTTCTTTGATATCTTTTTAGTTTTGTACGCCAAGTTGCAACTAAAGAACTTGTGATCTTTAGACAAGTCAGTAAGTTTCCAAACATGTTTCATAGATTGCATATTGCCTTTTATGGCATCTAATCACATACTTGATTAAGGATAAGAAACAACATTTATTTATGTTGCAAAATCAACCAGGTAGTAGATATTGTGGTCATGCTCTCACAAATAGACTATATAGTCTAATGGAACAATTGATCGTCTTTCCCTAACAAATCTCCTGAGTAAAGCTACAACCACTTAATTCTATACTTGAGAGGTTTGAAAAAATTTCATCATAAACTATATCAAGAATAGTACCTTGAACCTCATCAAGTTTAGTCTATGGTATAGGAGATTCCACAATTGTCTGTTTAGACAAAGATAAAGACACGGTGATTTTCCATTATACTATTATTCTTAATAGTCTGAGAGCAGCTATCCTCTACAATTACGTCAAACTATAGAAACTTTACAGTATGTGATACCATAATTCTTGTTTCTTCTTTATGGTCTTAAAATCAATACCCTTTTGAACAATTTAGGTAAGATGCAAAATAATTCCGGGCGGATCTGAATTGCAACACACTTAATATTGGATTAGATAACCACATCTTAATTTAATAAGAGTTAAGTAATTTACATCTAGTTCATAACTCAAAGAAGTTTATGAAATAACTTTGATAAGAAACACGTTTTGTGTGTGAAAAGGTTGTTTTCAAAATACCATCCCATAAAAGACCGAATAAATTAGTCTTACTAATCATACTCATTACTATGTAATGGTGCATTTATGCCTTTTGGCCAAATCTTTTATCAGGATTTTCAGGCATAGTAATTAAGTTACCACCCCAGAATCTACCAAGTATTTGACAAATGACCCTTTAAGTTATTTCGTATTGTCATACTTGCCAAAATACTCACGGCCACTATTAATCCTGACAACCTTTTAAGACTAATTGTAATTATTTATTCTTTATCTCGGTTGTTTTCCCTAAATAAAAAAACTTTTGGAAACAACTTCTTAACCATATACTAGATGTATATGTGATTAGGACTTAAACGCAATTTTGCAGATGTGTCCTAATTTCGGTATTAGAAAAGACATAATTACAAGCCACTAAGGCTTCCATCATCTCTTAGCAGTGCAGTTAGTAGGCAAACCACTTTTCAAGTGTTCCAGAATGGACCGCTTCATGGACAGTAAGCAAATTCTAGTACTCTATTCTTAAGCAACAAATCATATGTCCACAACTTAAAATTTAAAGCAGTAAAAACCTCAATAATAGTGGAGTTATTAATTACAGAAAGGTGACTGAAAAACAAGCAATGTATATAATTAGCATCATGTGAGCATCGTGTAACTTGACGTATAAGTACACATCCAGAGAGTTACACGCATAATCATATAATCACCTTTGGGCATAATACATGATATGCAGTTGTACACTCCTCACATGATAGCGGTTATGAGAATATGTTCCAATCTTCGTGAATTCATCACCTTTGGGCAAATGAACCACTAGGACTGATCACTCCTCCACCACACCATCATGTATCCCTTCATGAACTAATACACAATCACCTCCTTTGGGAGTATGACCATGCATTAGACTAGGAGACATCCCAATCAGCGTACGAGACTGAAATTTCTTAAACCCAATCAAGCGTGCCACTTTGGCGGTCACTACTCAATTGAATCCTTGAAACTCTCTCATACCAGGGATATATTTACATATCACATACACCATATACATGTGATTTCAACTTTAGTGATAGGGGCATATATCACTGAAATCACACATCATGCTAATTACATTGCCTTATTCATCAATAAAATTAATCATACATATATATATATATATATATATATATATATATATATATAAATATATATAGAGAATCTGAAAGATAGATTCCAATGAGATCACCAATCACAGCAACACAGAAAACTTCTCTTGTGCACCAAAATTACAGATTCCAATGATTCTTTTAATGTTGATCTAGAGAATTTATCATAAATCAACATCAATAGCAATACATGGTACACCAAATCGAGAAGCCTGACAGCTGATCCATTATAGCTCATGAGTTTCATAAGGCAAAACATGACTTCAAGGCCAACAACTAATTTATTAGTCAATTTTAAGTAACAAATATCATTACTTCAACCAGTGACCTATAAATTGACTCAAATCACAAAACCAAATATCTAAACTATAACAGTAGATACTATTGCTCTGCATAAATATTGCCATACTTCTTAACCATAAAAATATTCAATTTGATAGACGTTAACCAGTGACCATATGAGTTTAGGTATAATATGCAATAACTTAACTAACATGCATTACCTACACTCAGCAGATATGTTAATTAGTACAATCAGTTTGGTCACAAATTCTTAAGACGTCCAACATTCAAAGGTTACCAGCATGTAAAGGAGTCTGCATGAGCAACAAAAGTTTTTCTCATTATCTCAATATATAGTTCAAAAACTATCTCATAATGATTGTATCTCATTAAGCCAGCTTTAATTCACAATGAAGTTTGATTTTTATTGACAAATCACACCTTTATAATGATTATGTGATAATATATCTATAATCCAATACTTGTATTTCCAAAATCACAGAAAATACAAGAAAAATACGCAAAAATACATTAAAAATACACGTAATTAGGGCTTTGTATGTATTTTCACATCCATAAAATTACCAAACATGAAAATAAATATACCACAAGATAGAGGAGGACAATACGAGTCCAACGCCGCCAGCCACGCGCCGATCCGAGCCTCCACGAGCCCGCATGCGCCGCCTGAGTGCGCGGCGCGTGGAGCTCACACGCTTGGCCTGAAGACCGGTCAAAACCGGTCCGATCGGTAGCGGTCCGACCGATTCCTGGTCCGGTCGTCCGATCCAATCGCTCGGTCCGACCGGCTCGGTCAACAGTTGACCGGGTCGGGTCGATCAACGTTTGACCAGGTTAGGTCGGTTCAGATCGAGTCGGATCCTCGGTCGGGTTGGGTCGGTCAACCGAACCAGGTTGGGTCAACGGGTCGGGTCATCAGTCGAGTCGGATCCGGGTTGATGACGTCACCATAACGTCATCACCCGCGTGCGTCGCACGCGCGATCCGCTGACGTCAGCAGACCCGGTTGTTGACGTCAGCATCCGCACGTGCATCGCACGCACAGGTCTTCCTCCACGCTTGAGCGCGCGTGAAGGTGCGTGGGGCATGCCTTTGACACCCAGGCGGTGCGTGGCCGCGCGTGGGGGCGCATGCGGCCTCCCCCGGAGACGAGCCGCTGACCCTCTTGCTCGTCTCGTTTCCCTAGATCCAAATTTGTGATTTAATTTTATTTTTATTTAACCAAAAATTTTGAAAATCACAAACTAGGACAAGATCGATACCAATTAGGGTAAATTCGTATAATTTAGGGCAAAATACTTAGGGTTCGAGTTCTAGGGTTATCGAGGCTCTGATACCACATGTTGGACGCAAATTGCGCAACCCCAAGATCCCCATAACTAGAACAAGAACACACATCCAAAGAGTAGAAGATTAACACACCTGTTTTAGGATCTCGTTCTTGAAAGCGGAAGCGGAAAGGGATTGCCCACACATTAAGGGGTTTATTCACGCATCAAATCCTTCTCCTCTATTACCTTCCAAATCACTGGCTCAATGAGGCGGTCCCTACGATTAACGTTAGAATAATGTCCCTTAGGTGAGGATATGTGAGGTTAGGGTTAAATGAGAGACTTGAGCACTATTTATAGAGTTTCTAGCCAATCCCCCTCATTACGGGCCAGGCTCAACTCGGCCCACACTAGCCAGCCCCATATTAGACTAATTAAGAAACATTCTATCTCACCTTAGACCAAACTCCGTAAAACGGTAAACGTTAAACAGTAAATAACAATATCAATTAATTTAGTCCACATATTAGAAAAATTCTTACAAGATTCACTACCTAATCTTCTTGAATTCAGTTTCGTCTAGACAATTTCACAGTTATGCTATTCCATTATGACGGCAAAGTTGATGCTTGGGGAGATCTTGACTGGAGTAACAATGGCATTCATGTGGTTGCTCGAAACCAAACCAAATGGTGAGTCTGACCTTCAGCACTTTGAGTTTGAGATAACTTATTAGGAATATGCTCGTGAGTTGAGTACGAAACTTAGGAACTAGTGCACTTTGTGAAGGGAAAGCTAGTGTAGTGTGTAATTTAAGCAATGTCTATAGGTTCAGAAACAAAGTGAACTTTGTTAATTTAGCTACAGAGTCTTATAGCAAGTTTATCTTGCCATTTGAGTATAAATTTGCAACTCATTTGACAAAAGTCTTATATCTGGAAATAGTTTTGAATAGAATCAAGAGTGAAGAGCTGCCTTTAATTATTCTGAGCTATGATTCCTTTCTTCTTGCTCTTGGCTAGCTGTATCTTGTTTGAGATGATGATGTTGTCCCTTGCCTCTTCTTTTTTTTTTTCTGAACTTATGAGTTGCTCTAGAAGTCTTATTGCATGATTCTTAAGCAACACATGCTTCTGCAGGTTCTTAGGCAAAACTTTGTGTCTCCAACTCATATTTGAATAAAACTTTCTGTTGTAGGTGGTTTGCAAAGCGTTTTCCACATCCCAGCATTGTGTCAGCATATGATTACATATTTCTCTAGGATGAAGATTTAGGTGTGCAGAACTTCCATCTAGGGAGGTCATAGTAATGAGCATAGTTTAACATCATGTCCGAGCAATTGTTATCCATATGCTATCTCCAACCTGTTTGCTCTTCACATGCTATTCTCTCTCTTTTTTATTCACGCAAACTTCTCTGCAATTTATTTTACCTAGTGAGTGTACCCTTGTAGAATCTTTTGGAATCTTTAGCATTATAAAATCAAGTAAACTTTCTTGTTTTCTGTGGATTCCATGAAAAGGAATGCAATCTATTCTCAAGGTTCTCTGGTTCTAATGTGGCCTTTTCCCTCTGTTTGGTTAGCTCATACTCCCAAATGATCTGTGATTTTTCTCTAATTGTTTTCCTTTTTTTTTGGCTGCTCCCAGATACCTGAAAATAGTAAAATTGGAAGGCTTGGAGATATCTCAGCGTGCTTTACATCCAAACTCGACAAATATACATCACAGGATAACCATTCGTTCGAGAACAAAGAAGTTCCATAGGTGAACGAGATGTAGTTATGTAAGGTCCTTATACTACTATGGCACGAAGTTTTGAAGGTACTTAAGTCAAATGCATGATGCAGGAGGGTATATGATGTGAGAGGCAGCACGAAGTGCACAAATGTCGTTGGGGGCCGCCTTGCACCTTTGGGTAAGTTCCGCATGGGATGATTTGTTGATTCTTTTTTACTTTGTTCTTTTCCTTTTCACCTTTGTTCTTTTCCTTTTCACTAATAGATTTGATGGGTAATGTCATAGGCCTAATTCTGTTCCACAAAGTAGTAAAACCTTTTTTTTTTTTTTTTTTTAACGTTAATGGAGTTGGTGGGACCGATGTTCTTGTAGGAGCCTCTATAGGACAATGTCTCTCCATCAATGTCATAATTCATTAGTCTTTTGTGAATAAGATATACTCAGAATGCGACGTCTTAAGATATTATTTGTTGGGAATTTGATCGTAATACACATTCTTTGGCTAACTGTAGATTTGTAGAGGGAATGGCTCCAGTTTTTTCAAGATCTGCTTGGTTTTGTACTTGGCATCTTTTGCAGGTAACATTATGTTACTCGCCTGTCTTCATTGGCATAACTCATGTTTAACTATTTAAGCATGTTAATGTTTCAATGGTAGTTTATCCTTTTAAAATAAATACTGATGTAACAGTAGAAGCAGTAGAGCTTTCACTTGATTATGGAGCTTAATTCTTCGTCTATAAATATTAATCCTTGGAGAAGGCATTCAACAAAGTCTTATGCTCAAATCATTTTTCCAAATTCGCAAGCAGCTTTTCATGTAATATTTGATCTTATGCAGAAACATGAGATGCCCCAAATCAAAGCTTCTTTGCTTTTCTATTAGTATTATTTCGACTATTATATTATATTTGAGGATTTCCTATGTTGTTATCTAATCAATTTCTATTTCTAGAAATAGAAACTTTATTCTGTTATCAAACGGATTTCTGTTCTAGAAATAGAAATTTTGAGTCGTTATCAAACAGGTTTCTTTACTCGAAACTTGTCCGGAAATAGAAATTGAGAAATCAATTTCGGCCGAAAATCAATTTCTATTTCAGAAATTTTGTCATGCGTAGCCCTTGTTTCCGGGAACAATTTCTAAAAATAAATCAATTTTCTTTTTTATTTTCTTTTGTTCCTCTCTCTTGCCGCGGCCACCTTTAACCGCTCAGACCCATCGATGATCGCCGGTCGCCGTCGGTTGTCCACGCTGCCATTGCTGTCATCAACCGCCAACTGCCGACCGCTGACCGTTGTTGCCAGCGCCATTTGTCGACCGCAGGTCGCCGCCGTTGATCACCAATCGCGACCGCTAGCCCCCGTCATCGCTGCTGATCGCCGGCCACTGACCGCTTGCCGTGGCCAATGGGCTGTGTGGCGGCCATCGGCGGTGACGATCGGCGGCCCACGGATGTGCAGAAAGGTGGCAGCAGCCGGCGGTTAGCGATCGACGGTCGGTGATCGGTGAGCAAGAATAAAAAATGAATAAATATAAAAAAGAAATTATTTTGTACCAAACGCATTTTTATTCTTTTTTTTATTTCTGGAATAGAAATTTTGTGTAGTTACCAAACACCTTATTTTACTCAGAAATTATTCCCTGGAATAGAATAGAAAAGAATTATTTTTGAAAAAAAAAAACTATTCCCTAACCAAGAAGCATTGTCATGCGCAGCCTAAATCCATCACTGTTGGTCTTATCAAAAACCAAAATCACAACCATTAAAAAGAATTTCTAGCGAGGTGGTTATAAAATCACAGATCACCTCTCCAATTGTAACCCAAAATCAAGGGTCACACTTCTCCATGAAATCATAATTTATCACAAAAATCCAACACCAAATCATCATGGAAATAATCCACTAGGGTTTACCCTAGTGGCCACCCTTCCAACGTGGAAGGGGAAGGTGAGGGGTTCGAATCCTCACATTTTCAGGGGTGGTTGGGGTGGGGACAAGTAAGTTTCAGGAGTGGGTTTCGACTCCCACGCCCTGCAGAAGGCAAAACAAAAGTCTGAGAGTGAGTGTTAGAGTAGGAATAGAGTAGGACTGACAAAAAAAAAAATCATCATGGAAATAGAAAAAGGATTTTATCATGAAAACACAAAACTTTTTGCAAAAAGCATTTCCCGAAAAAATTGGCATTATAAACCATGTGATTTATCGAAAACTCATGCTTATTTATGAACGAATTCTAGTAGAAATTAAATCACTCACATGTCTCATATTTTGTTACAAGATACAAAACCAAATGGTGGGACAATTTCAAATTCATTGGTAATATTTATGAACAATCAGTTCTAAATCTTCTGAATCGGAGGAAACCCCAAATCACCCCATCACCCATTGATAAAAGAAATGCCTTATTCTTTCGCCAAAATCCTATGATGCAGCCTAATTGGCAAGAATCCAATCACCAAGACAATATATTGCTGCATTGGAAATAGTAGAAATTAAGTTAACAAACTCCCCCGATAGATCATATCATAATGGGAACACCAACGAAGATGACCGTTACAAGATTGACTTATTATAAGACGAAGAGAGAATAAGATCACCAGCAAAAATTGTGCTTGAAGAAGACAAAATATTAGTGAGACAAACAAAAAAATATTGCTCATCTCGTGAAAGGGTAGTGGAAGAGGCTTATAAAAAGACACAAGGGGAAGAGAATAAGCAAGTCTATTCAACAGATTACTCAGGTGCTCAAGTGGGGTATGATAAATTGTGATTAAAATTTACGATGTAACCTTCTGCGGGGGTGATAATCCACGCACAAGGGAGATCTTATTGGTGAATAGAATAGAAGAAATTTAAAATGTGACCTTCCACAAGGGTGGTCATCCGCTCTTGAATAGAGATCTCACTTATGCAAATGAGTAAAAATCTAACTATAAACAAAGAAAGTAAACTAGATCATATAGTGTTTAATCCAATCACGTTGATTGGTAACCTTAATAAGAGATATAGAAAACTCAAATGTGATTGTGGTGACACAAAAGTTCAAAAATATAAGTGATTGAGGTGATACAAGTGATTCAAGAAATATGGGGATACAATGAAGAAGAAAGAAGAAGAAGATGGAGAGAGGATGAAGATTTCCCTCTTGCTTAACTAAGTCAACCAATAATATTTTGATTAAAAAACCATATTAGGATCTAAACAACGCCGTTTTGGCCTTGTTCTTCATGTTTTATCCATGTTAGCGCCTTGTAGTATAGAGAAAATAATATAAAAAAATCACGTCATGTATTTTCCGTTAGACAAATTGGATGAAGTTAAAGAAAAGACTTGACTGTATCGATTTGACAAGTCTTATAACCTAATAATAATGATCCCACTATTAAAGCCCATGGAAGGGTAGTGAGATAGTTGGTGAGCTTTAATTGGCAGTCTAGACATTTTTGTTAAAATGAGTTTATTAAGGCGATCAACATCTTCCTATAGTTCTATATCACAAATGTCTTTATATCAAGGAGCTACCCATAGGGAAGAAATAAACATTGAAAATTACAAAAAATCAATACAAAACTAGGAAATATCCAATTGTTAACTTAATCGATTAGCATTCAAAATAATTTGTTCTTTTCAATAAATCAGATTAGGCACTCTAAATAGAAGAAAAGGATGTTCATCTTTCAAATTCTTATGAAACAATTCAACTTCTAGGGATATATACACTAGAAGTGATATAACTTTTGTATAATTTTTTTTTTTTTTTGGCTCACTTAAGTGCCATATCAACGTTAAATCAATCACTCATGTGCCATTTTTGACAAATTGTCCTACATGGATTTTTTTCTTAATTTTCCATTTTGAAATGGAAATTTTAAAAATAAACTAAGGTCTAATGTGGGGATCTTTGTCCAACATGACAAGAGTATAACAAATATCGTCGTTTCTTGCTGTTTCTTTAAGATCTTCCCCAATTAGAGAGTAAAGAACACTGAGTGTCATAACTTGGCACGGGGGGACACTTAAGTGCCATAACTTCAAAACGGTACACTTGAGTGCCAGTTTCGAAATTAAATGGGACACTTAAGTGCCACTCCGGTGAAAATCTGGCCAAACGGCTGACATGGCGATTTTCCGGCGACGGAGGTCCAAAACGGCGTCGTTTTGCACGCTGACATGGCAAGAAAATGCAAAAACGACGCCGTTTTGTCGCTGACATGTAAAAAATAATATAAAAATTAATTAAATTAAATTAAAACTTAATTTTATTTAAAAATTATTAAAAAATTAAAAAATTAAAAAATTTGGGAAAAAAAAAAAAGGAGGGAGGCCGAAGGGGGCGGCCGAGGGCCGAGCCCTCGCCGCCGCCGCCTCCCCGCCGTCGCCGGCCCTTCCCAGCGACGGCGGGGAGGCGGCGAGGGCCCACAACCCTCGCCGGATCGCGGCGAGGGCTCGCGGCCCTCATCGCCGGTCGGCCGGGGGCGGCGACCCCAACCGACCCTCCCCCTCCGTCACCGGCCCTTCCCGGCGATGGCGGGGAGACGGCGGTGGCGAGGGCTCAGCCCTTAGCCGCCCCTTCGGCCTCCCTCCTTTTTTAAAAAAAAAAAAAATTTAAAAATTTAAAATTTTTTTAGTTTTTTAATTTTTTTAATTTTTAAGAATATTTTTAATAAAATTAAGTTTTAATTTAATTTAATTAATTTTTATTTTTTTTTTACACGTCAATGACAAAACGGCGTCGTTTTTGCATTTTTTTCGCCACTTCAAAGCATGCAAAACGACGCCGTTTTGGACCTCCATCGCCGAAAAATCGCCACGTCAACCGTTTGGCCGGATTTTTGCCGGAGTGGCACTTAAGTGTCCCATTTAATTTCGAAACTGGCACTCAAGTGTATCGTTTTGAAGTTATGGCACTTAAGTGTCCCCCCGTGCCAAGTTATGGCACTCCAGGTGTTCTTTACTCTATCTTCTTGCCAATTTTAGTTAATTAATTAACTAATTTACATCATTTTGTAGGTTAGGAAAATAAGAACAACTAAAGAAGTTTCTAAAAGATTGGCACCACAAAAAAACATGGTGTAAATGAGAAAAGGCTAAGGGAATATTGCTATGGATTATTCACAAGCATGAATACAGGCATGCCAATTTTGAATATAAGTTTCTAGGTCTTATGCAATTAATCTATATCATTTTATTGACACAATATAATCAAGGTTACAAGGTTGTAGCCTAGAAAAAGATTTGAGGTGCTAATATCTCAAGAAGGACCAAGTCAAGAATTGACTACATGTAAAACAAGAAGTCATGGGCAAGCATTTATAAACCAACCAATGCTAACTCAAGCATAATCCAAGAAAATGCAGTCACAGGTAGCTCCAATATAGAGAATAGAAAGGGCAGCTCCAAAACAAGCATAAAAAATATGACATCCTGATTTTCAATTCTGATTTTGATTGGATAAGTTGGGCCTTTCATCAACGTGACTATATTGCTTTTTTCTGAGATGGTCACTCACGAGACAACTAGCCTATCAAGTAAAGCCATTAAAGAATATAGACACAATAGACTTGAGAATTCAACCACGAATCGACTGCTTGACCGTGCTAGTTTACAAGGGTCATTATGGCACAGTTGAAAATTGATCAGAGATCAGAGATAGGTCGGTTTGACTAAAATGTGTGGTTAAACGTGGGTGATTCCACTAATTTGCAAAATTTTCGTCGATCAGCACTAGACTGATTTTTCTGTGGTTTTGGCACCCTACGTTCGTATTTGAAATTTTGAGATTTTCACGACAACCGAGAGTCGCCAATGTGTCGAAGAGGTACGTGTGGCTTGAAGAAAATTGATCACGGGTCAATCGCAGTAAAAATTCTTAAAGGCTACCCAATAGGTTAAGTCACGCTAAAATCGCATCCGGTGGAAATTAACCGCAAATTTGAACCTGATTTTAGAAATAAAAGGCTCTATTATGTCACAAGTCATTCTAGAAACATCGACTCATCTTTCGAGGAATTTTCAGTGAGTTCGGAATTTTTACGGAAAATCAATTCGCATTATTTGGAAAATAACGAAAATTCATATGGACCAATTTGAAGAGATTTTTTGCATCCTGTATGAGCTACTTGGTGAAAGGACATTTGTGTGGGCTTTTTCTTCAACAAAATCAGACATCAATTGGAGAGATTTGTTGAGAAATCGGATTCTGGGAAAAAATGAAATAGAATTCGGAATTGAGGGAAATCTGTAGGTTTGAGGGACTGTCACATTTTGATCCTTATTCGGACTTCAATTGGGACAAGTTGGTGTGGAAATTGGCTTTGGATGACCAACTGATATTGTTATGTGAAGTTAAGCTAAAAATAGTTGTGTTTTAATTATTTTTCTTCCTCACCTTGCCTGACCCCCTCCAATTCCCATTTTTCTCTCTATTTCTTTCTCTCTCTTTCGCGCGTCTCATCCTCACCCGACAACCCCTCCGCTTAGTCTTCAATTCCCTTTTCTTTTTTTTTTTTTTTTTTTTGTCAGTCCTACTCTATACCTATTCTACACTTACTCTCAGACTTTTGCCCTGCCTCTTGCAGGGCGTGGGCATCGAAACCCACTCCTGAAACTTGCGCGTCCCCACCCCATCCCTCCTTTCTTATCCATCCACGTCTCTCTCTCTCTCTCTCTCTCTCTCTCTCTCTCTCCTCCTTCTCTTCTCGCACATGCCAACTACGTCGGTTTCCCCCTGGCCACTCCTTTTTCATTTTCGTTTATTGCCCCTGCACGTTCTCTGCTCCACCGAAGCTCCTTCCTTACTCTCACGCTGCCATCGCCAACTGCATGCACGTCCACCTGCTCCCCTCTGCCAGCGAATTCCCCACGCCAACATCACCCTTGCTAACTTCCTATTTTGTTGACCAAAGATTCCCACGCCAGCTGCCCCTCCCCTTCACACATCCACCTGCAGCAGCGTCTTCAACCCGAACGCTAACAGATTTTCAAAACCAAGCTCCCCCAACTAATTTGTTGATCGTTGAAGTTGCTTCTTAGTTGCTAGCCGTCCCTCGATCATCCATTTCAGCCATCGAGACCAGCTCAGCTCCCTTAAGCAAAATCAGAACCGAGTAGGGCATATTTCCAATCAAGCCATGTGACTTTGTGGCCGATTTCGGCCCGGTCTGGGCCCCAGTTGGTGCCACCGCTTCGGAGTTTATCGGCCGCCATCACATCGCCGTCATTGTGGTTGAATCAGATTGTTAATCAAGTAAGTTTAACTCACTAATTCCTGCTTAGTAAGTTAATGACGCTTAAGGGTTGATTAGTTTAAATTAAATTAGGATTGGGTGGTTAGTTAGAATAGATTAGTGAATTAGTTAATCTTTGATGCATGTTAGGTGGTTAGATTAGTGTAATTAACAACTAGATAAGTGATAGTATTTATCTAGTGAGGTTCGGGATTTTTCGAACCCGTATCGGCTTTTAATTGGGCTTTACAGCCTAAGTGAGCATTTTTGGTATTTAATAATTAATTTCCATAATTAATTATTTAATTAATTAATTTCTAGAAATTAGATTGGAATAGCTAGTTATCGGAATTTTGTGCTGATTGTAATGGTGTATTCGGTTTGTTTAATTGACTGCTATTTTGTACAAATTGAGTGTGAATTGTGATTTTGGGGGTATTTATCCCAAAATTTATTAATTTTGGTTTTTAATCAGAAAATAACCAGGCGTAGGTTTACATTGAGAAAAATATTTTGGTGGACCATATTAAATGGTGGGATTTATGAAAAGGAAATTATTGTATATTGACTAAGGCCGACCATGTACCCACACACAAGTATTTTTATTAGCATTCTTAATTGGTGAGAATAAGTATACTTTATCAGCTTTGGGTGAGCACTATGGTATAACAGACTTGATATGTCAGCTTTGGGTGAGTAGTATACTTTATCAGCTTTGGGTGAGCATTATGGTGTACTATATAAATCTACGGATTTTGATATGTTAGCTTTGGGTGAGTAGTATACCTTAGCAGCTCCTGGTGAGCATTATTAGTATACTATATCAGCCTAAGGACTCTGATATGTCAGCTTTGGGTGAGCAATATACTATATGATAGATAGTGTTGATTTGATTGACCGAGAAATTGTTTTGATGACATGGAATCAACTAGGTCAATTGATCGATGACTCAATCTGATTGGATGACTTGATTGGTGAAATGATTGATCAATTATGCAAATTGTATTGACTTATAGGAAGGGACTGAGGCTAAAGTAAGTCCTCTGACTCATGTTTGTGCTTAGGCAGCTCTTGAGGCGTATTTCCTTCCTAGTCGGGTCTTAGGGGATGAACTTGTTGAGACGTCGTCTCATCCCGTCGTGGGATAACATTTTCAGGTCCCTAGGGTGAAGAACCTTAAGACTTGAGGCGGAAGGGTTAGGAGCATGGAGGGCTCAAAAGTTCTTTTTGAAGATAAACTTCTTGTACTTAGACCCTAGAGTTGGCTTCTATTTGTAAACCAGATTGTGGTTTTTAATAATGTGTTGATTTGAAAATTGTGGCCCTACTTTTCTATCACATCTTGTTGTTGTCTAGGGATTAATTATTCGCTTCCACATGCGTATTAAAATGAATGGGTCGGCGATGCGTCCTGGGACGTTGTTACTTAATCTCCCAAGGAGGGATAGACATGTACTCGAGGATCAGGGCGTGATAAAAAAAAGACCCCAATGGCAGGTCCATTTCAATCAAATTCTCCTGAAACTATCATTGTAAATCAATCTTAGCCTACTGCCACGATGCCAATACTAAACTCCACAAGACTTGAATCTTCAAGCAAAAGAATGGCTACTCCAAAAGTTAAGACAATGGGAAAAGGAATATTGAAGGATGTGCCTATAGTTC
This sequence comes from Eucalyptus erythrocorys, assembly GCA_014182555.1. NCBI lineage: Eukaryota > Viridiplantae > Streptophyta > Magnoliopsida > Myrtales > Myrtaceae > Eucalyptus > Eucalyptus erythrocorys. The sequence goes on along the minus strand of CM024598.1, from coordinate 13,704,404 downwards.
CAGTTAGAAAAAGCGCGAGGATCATAAATCAAGTCAAGAGCCTATATATATATAAGAGGAAGTGAGAAGGAAAGTTGTTCAACTTGATTGGAGGACCTGATTTGAGGAACTATTTCTATTTATGCTTTTGTTGTTAGGTGGCCATGTTTGTTTTAGGTTTTTGTTGTTAGGTTTCTGATGTTTTTGCTACATTTTGGCCAGTGATATATTTAGCAGTAATGTTGTTTGGTGTGAATGGTAAGAAGGTTGTCCTGCTATTGATGTGGGAACGTCATTATTTTGCTGGTGTAAGAATTATCCTTTGTTGATGCCTAGGTTGTGGAATAATGCTTCTTATAAGCTGTTGCAAAATGACAAGAAGGAGAGAGACCTATGGAATTCTTGATTAAGATAGTACAATGTGTTTAAGAAATCAACACCTTACATTTTAAAAAGTTTGGAAACTTAAGTGATCACTTTTTAAAAAACTTGATGAACCTAAGTGTTCACTTTTTATATCATAATTAATGCCATGTCGGAATTTTTTATGAGGGAAATTGTCGATAACACTCAAGTGATCAAATTTTTAAATTTGTGAAACTCAAGTTAGCGAAAAAAAAAAAAAAAGTTATGACACTCAAATGAGCGATGTATAAATGTTATGGCACTTCTAGTGTACTTATTGCTAACTTTTAAGTCAAGATTCAATGTTAAAAAGAAAAAAATTAATTATATTGACATAGGACTTGTCTAGGCAGCGTTAAATCTTTCATTAAAAAAGGCTTAAATACTTCAATTATCTTAGTTCTAAGAGATTCATGCTTATTAAATTATGAGCAGTGAATCTTTATAATGAACCAATACCCTTTGGTTTTTATCGCAATTTTTCACTCTCTCTCAAAGATAAAAATATTCTCAGATCATTAGCTCTCCAAATGAAAACACATAATCACAAAATTGCTAATGGATCCACTTCCTTTAACACTCGTTACAAAATCCATTACAAAGCTCTACTCTTTGCTTTGTTAGCAAGGCTGTTAAACATGGTCCAAAAGGAGAAACCCTTCTTCTCCAATTTTTTTTTTTTGTCAGTCCTACTCTATACCTATTCTACACTCACTCTCAGACTTTTGCCCTGCCTCTTGCAGGGCGTGGGCGTCGAAACCCACTCCTGAAACTTGTGCTCCCCACCCCATTCCTCCCTGAGAAGGTGGAGGTTTGAACCCCACACCTCCCCCTTCCATGTTGGAAGGGTGGCCACTGGGGCAAATTTCAGTGGTTTGTTCTCCAATTGATGATATATGTAGAGCCAATGCAACTATTCACAGAACCATAAGCTGGAATTAATTGTTCTCCCCGAACAAGGGAATTAGAAACTACTGTTCCCTAACAAGTTATATAATATAAATATCCCACAAATATCACCAAATATGTAGGAGGTAAAATCACCATTTAATTTTCCAAAAGTTCATTTTATTTAAGATTAACTTCTTCCTCTTTTAATTCAACCTCTTCAAGAAGATCAGTTGATCTCCATCCTAATATTCCTCCCATAAACATCCTTCCAGCTAATAGTTCCTCCAATCAAAGACGTACTTCTAATGTTAAACCAAACCCCATTACCAGTCTTGAAGTTCTAATTAGTATTGGTGGTCTTGATAACAAATTTAAAAGGAAAATGACATTACAAATGTCATAACGTTTGTACAGTGCTTAAGTTATATATATATATATATATATATATATAAATAAAAAAAAGAAAAGGTTATGACCTCAAGTGAGCGGCATATGAAATTTATCGTACTTGTAGTGTTCTTAGCCAAAGATCTAAAATATATAGACGTATTAATAAGCAAGATCAGACTCCTTGAATCATTCACCTACTTATTGACAAACGATCGACCCTAAGCTTCTTACTCTCGAAAAACAATTCAAACCATATAGAACAATTTTAAATCAGAAGTTCAATTCATATGAAATTGAGGAATCAACAAATGGTTTTTTTAAACCGATGATACACCTGCAAGTCCCATAAGCCGATTAAATCCAAGCCTTTCTCTTTTTGTAGGGGGCTATGATATAGAGTAATTCACACGCAATTGATTGGATTTGACATGTGAACTTCAATTAGGAAATTGAAAATTCCCATTGCCACAATCAACTGCTCCAACTTTGAGGTTAGTTGCCGTGTTATTGGAATCTAGCTAAAAAAAGGGGTGATGAAGCAGTCTTAAAACCATGCCTAATATTACAATGACTCAAGTTCCCATAAATTTTCCTATCTTTATGATTTATGAAATTCCTATTGGCCGATTTATAGCCTACGAAAGCTATATCCATAGTCATTCACCTGGTTATTTATAATTTCATGTATACTATTGTAATTAGAATCTCCAATTTTGATTGGACTATCAATTTGATTATTTTCTTTCCATTCAACAAGCCAACGCATGGACAACTTTTTTTTCATGGTGCTTGTATCATTTAAGAGCCTAACTCACTGTTCATGGACGAACTTTATGGAGAAACCCTTAGATTTTTTAGACATTGGATTCTCATTAATATTTGGGATAAGTGCTGCGGAAGTCCTAAAACTTGCCGCGAAAGTGCATTTCAGTCCTAAAACTTATAAAAGTTCATTTCAGTCTTAAAACTTGTCGAAATATTATAAATAAGTCTTAAAACCAACGCCGTTAACTTTTTCCGTTAAAAATGCTGACATGGCATTTTAAATTATATTTTTATTTTTCAGGTGGATTTTTTAATTATTTTTAATCATTTTTTTAAAAATAGATTTATTTATTTTATCTAACTTTCACCAAAAACTAAAAAAGATAAAAGAAAAAATTTATTTTTAAAAATTGTTTAAAAAAATAAAATAGTCTCCTCTCCCCGCCGCCACCGCCCATCGCCGGAGGGTCGGCAACGGTCATCGGAGGGTCCGGCGACGGTCATCGACCCTAGGCGGGCCTCGCCGACCCCAGGTGAGGGTCGGCGATCGTCGCCCGCCCTAGGTGAGCGAGCCTCGTCGGCCCCGAGTGAGGGCCGACGAGGCCTCGCCCAAGGCGGGTGATGACTCACCGGGGTGGGCAACAGTCGCCGACTTGGGGCAAGGCCCGGTCGGCCCTCGCTCGAGGCCGGCGAGGCTCGCCGGATCCGGGCGAGCCTTGCCGAGATCCGGCGAGCCTCGCCCCCCGAGCGAGGGCCGACCAGTCCTCGCCCAGGGCCGGCAACGCTCGTCGGCCCTCGCCCACGGCCAACGAGGGCCAGCCACCCCCGCCTAGGGCCGGCGACTGTCGTTGACCCCTCCAACGATGGGCAGCGGCTACGGTGGCAGAGAGGAGACTAATTGTTTTTAAACAATTTTTAAAAATAATTTTTTTCTTTTTTCTTTTTTAGTTTTTGGTGAAAATAAGATAAAATGAATAAATCTATTTTTTTTAAAAATGAATAAAAAATAATTAAAAATCCACATGGAAAATAAAAAATAATTTAAAATGCCACGTCAGCATTTTTAACGGAAAATGTTAAAGGCGTTGGTTTTAGAACTCGTTTGTAATGTTTCGACAAGTTTTAGGACTGAAATGAACTTTTTGCAAGTTTTAGGACTGAAATACACTTTCGCGACAAGTTTTAGGACTTCCTCAGCACTTATCCCTTAATATTTGCATTACTCAAGCCGACATTTGTTCACCCCTGCCCTTGCGAGTACTTCCCTCTAAGGCAGAATGTCTCGTTCCAATGTATTTGTCCATCCCATACGTCATCATCCCTGCTGAGAAATATATAGGGCTATCATAGATTATGGCGGTGGTAGATCGAGATCCACACCACCATGACTGATCCCGTTGGCATCATAATCATCCCCTGTCTGTGGGGTCCAAATTGACCTCGGAATTGTTTGTGCCCACGTCGTCATCTCTGTTGAGGATAGCTTGGTGATGGGAGACGTTTGACAAAATTGGAGTCCATTGGAAAAGGCTTGATGAAACTATAATAGAAGTGATTTAATTTCCCTTGAAGAAATTTTAGGGACGCTCATTGGTTAATCATCTAAGCTCAGGAAAATGATCCTTCCCTTTCCTACCAATCGAACTGCATGTTTTAATGTATGATAACCGCATGTTTGATTATAGTAATGGTATTATATTTTAAGTTTATCACGGATCATCTATATGCTCCAATGTTTGCTTGCAGCAATAATTATTACCGTGGAATCCCTATTACAGCGGAACTATAGCAATGATCCAACAAGTCTCCTGTCTCTTTCCTCTCGCTCGCCCAAATTCATATCAGTTGTAACTTATTTACTTATATAAGTTATATCATGAGACCCCAATTATAATTAATTTGATATAACCACGGATTATATGTTTAATAAATAAAGTATTAATTTTATGTTAATGACTGATGCAATAATACATGTGTTTAATGAGATAAAAGGTATGTTGTACATAACTGCATATTACTTTAAAAATCATTCAAAGTGTAATGATTAGTATAATATTACTGCCTCAAAGGTAAGATATCTAAGTTTTAATAATTAAGCATGACATTGTCACGACCATCCTTTTGGCCCGATTCTTAAAAATTCACGATCTCAATAATTTTTCATAGATCGAGGGTCAAGTAGAAATTGAACAAAAAGGTTATAAGAGATCAAAGCTGGGTCATTTAAAAAAAAAAAATTAGATACGATTTTATATTTTTCAAAAATAAATTTTTAACCATTGAGAGTGGCCACGTTACCCAATAGACAACTACCGCATGGTAGTCTAGTCACAACACCCATCTACCCAGGGTATGGCCACGAGTGGGGCTGCACGTGCTCATTGCATGATCAAGCTGCAGGCACTGGCCGTACCGACCGGTGTGGGCTTATGCACCACCAAGCCAGCTGTTTCATGCAATTCTAAGTCAATATAGTAATTCCCAGTGTTTTATTTTCAATTTCCATTATTCTTCTTGTCATTTCATCATTTCCCCTTTGCTTTACATTATTAGGGATGTGCTTTCAAAAAGTCCCCTTTGATGCACAAATTTGGCTATCGATAGGGGCTCTAGCACCTCATTTTAACCCAATGTAAGGGAATTTCTTTCTCATTTCATTTATAATCTTTTTCTAGAGCACTCCTTTCAAGGGCTTGAACCATGTGAAAGTGGTTGGATTGTTCATAATGTATCTAAGCAAGACCCCCCTAGCTGCGTGGTTTGTGGACTTACCGGCTCCATGTCCGATCTGATGAGGGAAAAGAGGGATCGTCTTAGTAAGAGAGCTTAGACATGGTGCAGCTCCTTGGGGTTTTTAGGATGGTGGAGGGGATACATTGACTATAGCATCTTAAGTCTTACATCAGAGATTGTTAAGGAGTTGTGATGTTATGTTAAAGTAAGATCCACCCTCAATTGTTTACCTTCTTATGCTGGTATTCAAAGTCAACTTGGCCCAAGTGAAACAAACAAGATCCTTAACGCTCCTTACTTTTCGTTTCTTAACATTGAAGAATCGATTCAAAGTTGGCATTGGTTAATGTATTGCTTTTCCAAGTATACTCTCAACTATTGTCCAATGAATTGCAGACATCGCACTTGGAACAAGACGAATGGTTAAGAAAACCTTTTGATAATGCCTTCAGCTAGTAGTGGATGTCGCTATTCTATGACACATGTTATAAAGGCATTATAGCATAGACACGCTCTGGAAAAATTTCAAGCCCCTCTTTATGGTGCTTTTTGAACGTCACTAAGGAGGTAAAGTGGGAAGGTACGGTTTCTTTTTTCTTAATATTTTATGTGGTGAAGATGTCTAAATTTGTCAAAAAGATAGTGGAGGAGTGAGTCAAGATCTTAATGGAATAACAAGGGTACTTTCCTTTCATGATAATAACTTGAAAGGGACTCGAAGTGGTCGAATCTAAAGGCCTCTTGTGTATAACGACGTAATGTGGGTGGAAATAGAGTTAATAGGGTTTCTAATTGGAGTGGGAACAAACGATAGTGGGTGTGCAATCTAGGGAAAAAAGTGAGAGATTGGTGGGGGCAAAGATGGATTTTATGGTCTTCCAATATGTGCAAAGATTAGCTCTTGAAGAACATAAATCATCGTCCCCTTAGAAAGTTTCTTTCTTACCCTTGCAAGTACTTGATTGTGAGTTTTACTAGACGATGGCTACTTTATTGTCTTATTGTGTTTATATAAAATTAGGAATGGGTATGGAGATTTAGTTACCTGAAAGCTCTTTAAATGCTCTATAGGTTAAATTCATGCCTTTGATTTGTACAGGTGGTCTTTTTTTTTTTTTTTTTTGGTCAGTCCTACGCTATTCCTACTCTAACACTCACACTTAGACTTTTGCCCTACCTTGTAGAGCGTGGGAGTCGAAACCCACTCCTGAAACTTACCCGTCCCCACTCCCATCCCTCCTAAGAAGGTGGGGATTTAAACTCCTCTCCTCACTCTTTCATATTGGAAGGGTGGCCATTTGGTCGAATCCTAATAATTATACATGTGGTCTTGACTCAAAGCATTTTGAGCAGTTTTTACACAATTAATGCTATTTGAATGAATGACGTACAGTTCTTGAACTAGATATCCTCTATTAATTCAATCAACTGGCCAACCTCGAGACATTTACCAAGACTAGAAGTGTTTCCAATAGATTATGCACAGAACCAAAAATTCTTTGAGTTTGAATTTCTGATAAGATGATTTACGACTCCAGCCCACCCCTTCATCGTTTTGACATGCACAAACTTTTCACAAAAATATTTATACTGTCAGGTGTTGGTCCCACATAAGATCAATATGATCTAATAATGCATGTGACTTGGGCTCACATCGACCACGATTGCCCCGAGACTTTTTCTCAATAGAAACAACAGTGTTTGCAAATTTACGTCAAACAGTTTCCATCAAATGACAAGGTATCGAGCCCACAATTTGTTGAATTGGTACAATGCTTTGATTACGGATACTCACCCAATCAATGGAGGAGGACGAAGTGACGGTCACTCTCCAATCATTATGTCATCGTGGCATCGTGAAGGTCACAGATTGCAACTACCGTCAGATAGATCATCACCTTTGTTCTCACTCTTACAAGGATTTCATTCATTTGTTTCCTCAACTTCATTCATCTCGTCCACAGGACATAAACTAAATCATTTGACGAGATTCGACCATTAGCATGGATTATTAATAGCTTTAGCATAGCCACCAAGACTTGACTTTTCTTGAATCCCCACAAGAGATTGGACATCATTCATGGCCACCCAATTACAGAAAGAACATTTTAAGTGTGGAATTACAATGTTCTTAATTACCAATTTAATCAGTGTATTAGAGTGTGTGCGGGTGTGTGTACATAAAAGCCAAGGGAATATTGTTAATCACTTTAATAACTGAACAGGATAAGTGTACTAGAAATTCCAAAACTTGTCAAGTTGGTGCAATAAGTCATTCCGTAAACTTCGTCCAATTTAGCTAACAGAAAACGCTCATGTGGCTTTTTGGTTGCATTCTCTCTCCTATGTGGCACTAAGGTGGATAATGAATGACAAGGCCAAAATGACATCTTTTTGATCCTAATTAGTGAAAATATTAGATTAGGATAAAAATGATGTTGTTTTATCTTTGTCTTTCATGTTTTATCCATATTAGCGCCACATAGGAGAGAGAAAATAATTAAAAAAATCTTGTCAGCATTTTCCGTTGGTCAAGTTGGATAGAGTTAATGGATGGACTTAATTTCACCAATTTGACATATAGGATTTAATTACACTTTTTAAAAATTTTAGGATTTAATTACACTTTTGTGATAAATTTTAGGACGAATTTTAATATCTTTGCTTGAACATCCCTCTAAGTAAGAATAGTTTACCTGATAGTGATCCCGGCAATAAAGCCCATGGAAGGGTAGTGGGACCATTGGTAAGCTTTGATTGGTAGTCTAGACATTTTGTTAAAATGAGTTTATTAAGTCGATCAATATCTTCCTCTATTTATATATCACAAATGTCTTTAAATCAATGAGCTATCCATAGAGAAGAAATAAACATTGAAGATTCCAACAAATCAATAATAACCTGGGAAATACCCATGGTTCAACTCAAAAAAAGAAGTTCATCTTTCAAATTCTTATGAAACAATTCAACTTCTATGTTAGGAATCGATGAACAATTATAAACAACTATTTAATTATATTCACATAGGACTTGTCCAAGTACGCATTACACCACTTGCTAAAGAAGGCTCAAATACTTCAATGATCTTAGTTCTAAGAGATTCAAGCTTACTAAATTATGAAGAGTGAATCCTTGAAATTGTTTAAACAAGCCTCTATAATGGATCAATGCACTTTGATTGTTATGCCAATTTTTTAGTCTATGATTATCTCTCCAATAAAAGCACATCATTACAAAATTGCTGATAGATCCATTTTCTTACCATCCAATTTCTCAAAAACATCATTTGATTTAACATCAACTTCTTCGTCTTTTTATTCAACCTCTTCGAGAAGGTCAATTGATCTCCATCCTCATATTCTCCCATAATCACCTTCCAACTAATAGTTCCTCCAATCAAAGATGTACTTCTAATATTCAACCAATCCTGAAGTTCCTACTAGTACTACATCTGGTTAAGCTTTGGGAAAATTCTAAGTAATTTCCCCTGAGCTCTTTGGCTCAAGCGTATTTTGCTCAAAGCAATGGCATTTGATTAGTGATTTTTGGTGTAGGTGCAAAGCAATATGAATTTAAAAAAAAAAAAAAAAACAAAGGAAAAATAAAGGGCATTGTTCTCCTCCTTTGTTGAAGAGGGTGCTGGGGTTTGCAACATCTCTCCCTCAACCATTTCTTGTAAATCCTTAATCCAAAAACCCCAATCCGTCAAAACCCTAACTCTCTTGCATTGGCTACTTTGCGGTATCTAAGATTGATTGTGTCACACTACATGGTGGACTGTTGAGGTCTTGTGACCTCAGGCGACCTAAATCTATCGCTCCGATGGTCGGTGTGACCTAGGTGAGGCCACAAAGGATGCACGATGCCAAGCCAGGCAATGCCAAAGTCAAGCAATCGCCTTTGAAGGATTGCAAAAGATAGATGATGTTGGGATTGAAGATTATGATAGATCAACCATAACCTACGTGACTTCAACATTGACCTTTAACTTGTGGATATTGACCTTGGTGACCAGTGACTTGACCTCAACCACTTAGGGCCTATTTGGTAACTTTTCTATTTATCCCAAATTCTGTTCTTTTGTTCCGAGAAACAAAATAATGATAAAAATCCATTTGATAACATCAATAAGTTTTTATATTCCCCGAAACAGAAAAGTGGATGCAGAATAGATTTGAAATAGAAATAAAAAGTAGGAAAAAATAGTTTCTTATTCCCGGGAATAATTTCTAGCAATAAGTTATTTTCTCTTTTCTTTTTTTCTTTTCTTCTTATTTGCCACTCGCCGCCACCGATCACAATTGCCGCCACTCACTGCCACCCACTGCCGATGACTATTAACCGCTGCCCGTCGCCACTGCCTACCAACTAGCCGCCGCCATCACCCAATGCTATCACCCACCGTTGCCCAACCGTCATCGCTAGCCAACCGCCGCCACCGCTAACCGCTATCACGGTCGCCTACTGCCACCCACCGTCGACTGACCACTGCTAACCTTTGGCTACAATGGCCGGAGGTCGGTGGTCAACAGTGGCGGCGATAAGGAAATATAAGGAAAAAAAATTAAAAGAAATTCTACATTACAAAAAAATTTGTGAATCGTACCAAACATATTCCTATCATTTTTTCATTCCGAAAATAGAAATATTGTATAATTATCAAACGCGTTCTTTTATTGAGAAATTATTTCGGGGAATAGAAATAGAAAAAAACTATTTCTAAGAAATTATTTCCCGAAATAGAAACTTTACCAAATGGACCCTTAGCAACTAGGGAGCATAGAGATGATGGGTTAAAGAAGATAAGACGATGGTTGAACAATATCTTTTTAGGGAAAAAGTGGAACACACAATTATCAATGACCCGCAAGAGGCTTTTAAAGCCAAAAGCTCATTTGGAAAACTGAATCAAATGCACCCTTAATAGTCTTGATAAGAAATCTAAAGGAAAAATGACACAACAAATGCCATAATTTCCGTGCAGTGTTTCTAGTTACCGAAAAAAATAAGTTACGTTATTCAAGTGAGCACCGTATAAAAGTTTTAATACTTGTGATGTCCTTATTCCCATATCTAAAATATCTAAACCTATTTATTAGCAGGATCAAACTCTAGAAGCTTCAAACCTATTTATCAGCAAAATCAAACTCTAGAAGCTTCAAACTCCCCAAATCGTTCTCTTACTTATTCGCGGGAAAAGTATCAAAAAAGTCCTAAACCTATTGTATTGGTACCAATTCAGTCCTAAACTTTTCAATTTGACCAATTCAATCCTAAACTTTTTTATATTGGCACCAATTTAGTCCATCCAGCCAATTTTCGCCGGTCGGCGCTGACGTGGACGTCGACCGGTGACCGGATGCTAACGTGGCAATTTTTATGATTTTTTTATGATTTTTTCGATTTTTTATTAATTTTTATTGATTTTCTATTAATTTTTTTTTTTTTTGCCTCCTTCTTCTTCCTAGGTGGCCGACGAGCCTCCGGTGAGGCTTACCGGCCACTGGGTGAGGGCCACGAAGCCCTCGCCTCCCACCGGTGAGGGTCGCGGCCCGCGCCTGGCCTCTCCCAGGCTGCCGGCGAGGCGGCTTCGCCTGGATCTGGGCGAGGCTAGCCTCGCCCGCGCCGGTTGAGGCCGAACGAGGGCCGCGACCCTCGCCGGCGGTTGGCGAGGCCTTCGTAGCCCTCGCCTCCACCCCGGCCTCGCCAGCCATGGGCGAGGTTGGCCTCGCCTGATCCGGGTGAAGCCACCTCGCCGACGGCCCGGGAGAGGCCGGGTGAGGGCCGCAACCTCGTCGATGGCGGCGAGGACTTCGCAACCCTCGCCCAATGGCCGGCAAGCCTCACCGGAGGCTCGCCGGCCACCCTAGGAAGAAGAAGACCTAAAAGGAAAAAGAAAAAGAAAAGAAAAAAGAAAAAATTAATAAAAAATCAATAAAAATTAATAAAAAAATCATAAAAAAATCATAAAAATTGCCACGTCGGCGTCCGGTCACCGGCCGACGTCCACGCGCAAGACGGCCGGCGAAAATTGACCGGATGGACTGAATTGGTACTAATATAAAAAGGTTTAGGACCGAATTGGTCCAATTAAAAAGTTTATGACTGAATTGGTACCACTGCAATAGGTTTAGGACTTTTTTGGTACTTTTCCCACTTATTCGCAAATGGTGGATCCTAAGCTTCTGGCTCCTGGAAAATAATTTAAACCAAATAGAACATTTTTAAATCAAGAGTTTGAGAGGAAATCAGTCAATAGTATTTAGAACCCATGAGACGCTTGCAAGTCCCAGGTTAAGTTCAGGCATTTATCTTTTGCAGGTGGCTGTGACAGAGTAATTTGGACATAGTTGGTTAATTCTATATTTAACCTTCGATTACAAAGCCGAAAATTCCCAACGCCACACCAACTTTGAGGTTACCTGTCATGTTATTGGACTCTAGCTAAAAAAATAAGGGTGATGACTCAGGTCTTAAAACCATGCCTTATATTACAATGACCCAAGTTTCCATGAATTTACTGTTCTTAATGTTTTATGAAGTTCCTATCAGCTGATTTCTATAGCCTAGGAAAGCGATTTCCCTAGTCATCCACGAAGTTCATTATAATTTCACGTACATAACTATGACTATAGTCACCAAAATCCATTGCGCTATCAATTTGACCAATTTGTTTCCATTCTATAAGCCAACGTGTCAGACAACTTTTTTCCATAGTCCACGTATCATTTAATTTCGGCTGCACACCGCCCAACTAAAACTTGACTTTTCCCCGAAATTTTTTATAGTACATTTTCAGTGAGTTCGTAGCTTCAGTAAACTGTTCATTAAAGTATATGTAGAGAGATGTGATTCATTTCTATCACAGGAATAATTTTCGCCTAAATTCCTAACTTAGAACAAGGCGTGATGTCTGGTTTAGAGTCTTGTCTTGACGTAAGCAGGCATTATTTGGACAATGACAGCATTGTGGGGACCCTATTAACTCACAATTTCGGCGAACCTACGGCGAAAATGGACAAAACAACCCCGATTTCTTTTGTTTTTGCTTATAGGTGGTGGTGGGGTCTGCACGTTTGGCATTTCATTGATGATCTGATGATGTTGTTTTGGCTCATTACTAATGTCTTGATTGTGCCTAGCTTATCTTAGGTGCTATTTCACAAGGACCTGAGAAAACATTGATGATTGATAGAGAAGAATAGAATATGGTGGTGAATCAAGATCCACCCAATGGATCTTGGGCCCCACATTGACTTGGCACTTGCTTGTGTCCAAGTCATCATCTCTGTTGAGCTGTAGGATGTAATAGATCATGGTGGTGGTGTGTCAAGATCCACACCCAATGAATGATCCCATGGCATCCTAATCATTCAAACCTATGGGGCCCATATTGACTTGGCACCTGCTTCTGTCCACGTCATCTCTAGTGAAAATAATTTGGTGATGGGAGACGTTTGACGAAAAAATGGTGTCCATTGGAAAAGGTTTTAAGACTACAATAGGAGTGATTGATTTTTATCCCTTTGAAATTTTTTTTAGTAATTTTTATGTCCTTTCTCTTTCCTCCCGCTCACTTTGCCACTATTAGAATACATCGAATATACTTCAAATTCATATCAACTGTAACTTAATTTACTTTAATTAGAGATATTATGACACCCTAGCTTAACTTAATAATACATATATTGTACATAATTGTTTATTACTTTAAAAGTCATTCAAAGTTAATGATTAGCATATTAATAGTGCCTTACAAGTATGATTATCTAAATTTTCATAATTAAGAATGACATTATCACAACCATTCTTTTAGTATGATTCCTGAAAATTCATGATCTCAATAATTTTTCATAGATTGAACCTCACTTTCACAATGTTCAGGCCATGAGCTTTCTATAGATGCAAAAAAATTGGATCAGTCAGAAATCGAACAAAAAGGTAACGAGAGATAAATGTTGGGGTCAATTTTTTGGAAAATACATAAGATTTCATATTTTTCAAAGGTAAATTCTTGACCAAGCAACGCCAGCCAACAGGCGACTACCACATGGTTGTCACAACGCCCATCCAGCCGAGGCATGTCTGCGGGCTGGGTTGCACGTGTCCAGCTGCATGATCAAACCGTAGGTACTAGGCCGCACCGACCAATGTGGGCCCTATGCACCACCAGGCCAAGCACAGGATTTGTTCATGCAATTCTAGGTCCATATTGCGATTCCTGGTGTGTTATTTTAAATTTCTATCATTCTTCTTATTGGTTGCATCATTTTCCCTTTGATTTACATCATTAGGGACGTGCTTTCAAACATTCCCAGTTGATACAAAAATTTGGCTATAGATAGGGCCTCTAACCCCTCATTTTGACTTTAAGGTAAGGGAATTTCTCTCTCATTTCATTTATAATCTCTTCCAAAGCATTTCTCTTGGGGGCTTGACCCTTGTGAAAGGGGAATCTAAGCAATACCCCCCCCCTCTAGTTGTGTGGTTTGTGGACTTACTACGTCCATGCCTAATTTGATGAAGTGGAGAGTGATCGTCGCAGTAAGAGAGCTTAGACACGATGCAGCTCCTCGAGACTTTTAGGATGGTGGAGGGAATAAGAATGGATCTCACATCACACATTGATTATGGAGAGTATTGTTGGACGGTACAACCAACGCTAACTAGGATGTTATTGGCTTAAGTGGGAGAGTTTAGAGCATCTCAAGTCTCACATTAGATTATTGAGAACTGCTTAAGTAAGATCCACCTCAGTTATTTACCATCTTATTGATTCAAAGTCGTCTTGGCCTAGGTGAAACAGATGAGATCTCGACACTCCTTAATTGTTATTTCTTAAAATAGGAGAGTCAATTCAAAGTTAGCATTGGTTAACGTGTTTCTTTTTCAAGTATACTCCCAAATACAGTCCACTGAATTGCAGACATCGCACATTGGAACGAGATGGATGGTTAAGAACATTGACGGGAAAACCTTTTTGATAATGCCTTCAGCTCGTAGTGGAAGTTGCTGTTCTCGACCCATGTTACATAGGCATTATAAAATAGACATACTTTGGAGAAATTTCAAGCCCTCCTTTATTGTGCTTTTTGAACGTCACCAAAGAGGGAAAGTGGGAAAGTACAATTTCTTTTTTCTTAATATTTTTTGTGGTGAAGATGCCCAAATTTGTCAAAAAGATAGTGGAGGAGTGAATCAAGATCTTTATGGTAAAACATGGGTACGTTCCTCCTTCCATGATTATAACTTGAAAGGGACTCAAAGTGGTCGAATCTGAAGGCCTCTTGTTTATACCGACGTAACGTGGGTTTCTACTTGGATTGGGAACAAACAATAGTGGGTGTGCAATCTAGGCAAAAAAAGTGAAAGATAGGTGGAGGCAAAGATGGATCTTATGGTCTTCCACTATGTGCAAAGATTAACTCATGAAGATCATAAATCATCGTCCCCTTAGAAATTCCTTTTTTTTCCTAGCAAGTACTTGATGTGAGTTTTACTAGATGATGGCTACTTTATTGTTTTATGGTTTTTCTGTTTTATGAACTAAGGGCAGGGGTATGGAGATTTAGTTACTTAGAAGATTATGAAATACCCAACAAGTTTCATAAATTGATCAAGTCTATACCTTTGACTCGTATAGGTGGCCTTAATTCAAAGTACTTTGAGCAGTGTTTATGCAACTGGTGGAATTCGAATGAATGGACTTTAGTTCTTGAATGGAATTCTCCCACTACTTCCACCAACTTGCCAACCCAAGATTTTATATACCAAGACTAATTGAGTGCTTGCAATTCCTTGTGATTTGTCTTGAATTTGAAGTTTTAATAAGATGATTTATGACTCTGGCCCTCTCCTCCATTGTTTTGAAATGCGCAAACTTTTCACAATAATATTTATACTGTCAGGTGAGATTAGTTTTATACAAGACCAATATGATCTAATGATGCTTGTGACGTGGCCTCACTTGCACAACAATCACCCAATACTTGCTCTCGATGGGAATGACAATGTTTGCGACTTCAATGAAAATTATGTCAAATGTTTTCCATCAAATGAAGAGGGGTTAGGCCTGCAATTTGTTGAATCGGTACAATCCATTGATTACATATACTCACTAATTGAACAAAGGGGGACGAAGTGATGGTCACTCTCCAGTTATGAGCTTTGTCATCCTTGAATCGCCAAGGTCACAGATTGCAACTACCGTTAGATAGATCAACACCTCTGTCCTAATTCTTACAAGGATTCTATTCATTTCTTTCATCAACTAGATTCATTTTGTTGACAAGAAAATAAATTAAGATCTTTTGACAAGGACTTGACTATTAGCGTGGATTATTAAAAGCTTTGGCAGCAAATTTAATAGCCAAGAGATTGGACGTCTTTCATGGCCACCCAATTACTGAAGAAATTTAAGGTGTGTATATAAATCATGAACAAAGGAGTATCTATAAATTTTCTAGCTATTTGTGTTTAGATTTAATGGGGTCAAACAAGATCAAACAAACTTCTGTTTCTTGGGCCCAAAACACCAATGTCCGGCCCTGTCTGGCCCTCAAGCCAGATTTCGTGTCTAGTAAAAAGTCTACCTTATCCGACCAGACCGAAAGGGACCAAATTTGACACCAGCAGCATCCCTGCTAGGTTGGGTTGAGAGCGATCAGCAAGGCGGATGCTCCAAGCCCATGCCAAGGGGCCCTTATGATGATGAGCAGCCGTTCAAGTTTAAGAAGGATCGCTATTGAATTCTATATCCCTGCTCCGGATACACAAGACGTAGAGAGATATCAAAAGTCACTTGATCGAGGTCGAGTAGTTGTAGCGTATCCTTGTAGAGATCGGAAGCCCATTCCAGGTACACCCATTTGAGTAGCAATTGCCTCTTAGCTAGTAGTAGGTCTCATTCAAAAGCCGCTTTGTTGATGTGGTCTAATCAGTGTGCTCGATGATGATGTCATCATCGCTAACGTGCAAGTTGTTTAAGTTCATATTCAATGTCTTTAGAAACTAGCAGTAGTAAGAAAAACGTCTGATTTCTGGAATTGGTGCATTTGAGTTTGTTAAGCGCTTTTCCGTCGAGGGGAAAAGCTTCGTGGACAGCTTCCCTCTCAGGCAGTCGCCAGCCTTCCCCATTCCCCCTTTCGTTGCTTCAGGCTAAGCTCCTCGTTCATCCAAAACATGTCCTTTGATTGATATTGATCGATACAGGAGCCGTTGGATAATTCAAATAAAATTTTCTTTTAGGCCAAACTCAATTAAATGTCAATAAAGATTTTTAAAAAATTCGACACTAAAACTCGATGCTTAAATCAGTATGTATCTTTATGTTTTATTTAAAATAAATCGCGAGACTGGTTTACAAAAATTGGCTTACTAATGTTGAGTATCCTAACCTAAGACATCCAATTTGTCCTCTTCTGTTTTTCCCCTCAATTTTATGAAAAATAGGTAATTAATATGGCAAGAGCGCCTTCACTCTTTCGTGGCTTCACTTGCTCCTCCTCGTGTCTCTTCTCTATACCTTCAAATGTTTGAGAGAGGTGTATGGAAGTTGGTCTCTCGCTTTTTTTTTTTTTTTTTTTTTTTTTGCTTCCATTATTTTCCCCACTTCTAAATGATCAAGTGTTAATACACTGTAAAAATTTAAAGGTCAACTGAGTAAATTTCTTTAGCGATGAGTTTATCAACCGACCGGTGTTGAGGACGTGCTACACGCTAACGTGAAGCGAGGTGGGTATTGAAAGAAGAAATTGGATGATTACAGCATAACACAAGGAAAATGGATGAAACTGAAGTTATATGAGATGTGCTAATTTTCGGATTTTTCTTAATTTTTTATTATTTTTATTAAGGGATATCTCATGTAATATATGAATTTGGAAGAGCTCAAACCTAATCAATCAGCTAGAGGATAATTATGGAAAGCCCAAACAACGAGTCTAAACTCAGTTTAAAGTTATATCTTTAGATTAGGTTGCAAAAAAGTTCCCTCCATTGCAGCTTTATCTTCCAGCGTATTCATACTTTTTGGAGTAGTCATCTCAGAAGGCTGGGTGCTCCATGGGGATACCTTGGTGTACTTCTTACCTTCTTCATACTTGATTCTTACCTGCAACCATGTTAGACAAACTCTTTTCCTAAAAAATATTATCAATTAAAGAAACGATAAAAAATGTCTTGTAACATATTATTAGAGAGTGAGGATATTAATTGATTACAAAGTTAAAAGGAAACATATATAGAATATATTTACACTCGAAGGGGTTTTCTATTTATTCACAGTAAATTCAATTCATCTTAAAAATAGTTCGCTAGATGAAGGCTCCTATGATAATTCAAGCAATTATACCACCAGCCTTTTCGACTCATTCAATAGTGATGCAATATAAGATCCGTGGCTTCTGGGACAAGCAGGTATATAGGTTCAGAGAAGTAACTCATAAAGTAAAAATCTAGAAATTGTTGTTGTAATAATATTTTTCTTTTGTAATCTAAAGACAAGGTCAGACAAACTTGGCTGCCTAAAACCCTAGGAGGCACCCCGTAAGCCCTACAAGCCAGTTGAGTCTAGACCTCTATCTTTTGTAAGTGGCTACGACACAAAGTAATTTGCATGCAATTGGTTGGATTTGACATGTGACATTCGATTACAAAACTAAAAATTTTCAAAGCCACAATCAATTAGGCCAACTTTGAGGTTACCTACCATGTTATTGGAATCTAGCTGAAAAAAAAAAAGGGTGATGATGCAGGTCCTGAAACCATGCCTTATATTACGGCAGCCCAAGTTTCCACACATTCACCTATCTTGATGTTTTATGAAGTTCCAATTCGCTAATCTCTATCGCCTAGAGTGGAAACATCCATAGTTATCCACTTGGTTCTATAATTTCATGTAAGTAACCGTGACTATAGTCGCCAATTTTGATTACACTATCAATTTGATCGATTTCTTTCCATTCTATGAGCCAATGAGTCGAAATTTTTTTACCATGGTTCATCTATCATTTAACTTCAGCCACACACCACCCAACTATAGCTTGACTTTCTACCTAAAATTATTCAATCTAATAGTAGACTTTTAGTCAAATCGCAGTTTCGATAAGCTGTTCTTTGAAATGTATATAAAGAGATGTGATTTAAAGGTAAAGTCAAAATTTCAATATTAGGAATAATTTGCGCCTAAATTCCTAACCTAGATAGGGTGTGATCTATAGCTTAGAGTTTTGTCTTGACGTAAGCACACATTATTAGGACAAAGACTAATAGACCCTATAACTGATGCTTAGGACAGAACTCCTACGACATTGACAAAACAGCACCCATGTCGGCACTTCACTAATGATCTGATAATGTCATTTTGGCTCATTATTGATGCCTTTGATTGTGCGAGCGTAGCTTGTCTCAGGTGTCCTCTCGCAAGTCAGCAAGGACCAGAGAAAACATGCAGAAGACTAGAGAGTTTGGTGGCGAATCGTGGTCCGCCCAATGTGACTTGGCAGTGTTGGCACCACTTGCTTGTGTCCACGTCATCATCGATGGATAGGATGTAATAGATCATGGGGGCGCGGGGAATCATGTTCTGCACCCAACAAATGATCCCATGGCATCCTAATCATTCCTAACCTGTGGGGCCCATAGCTGGGGCCCACATTGACTTGGCACCCGCTTGCGTCCACGTCATCTTTGGTGAGGGTTATTTGGTGATGGGAGACGTTTGACAAAGAAAAAAAAATGGTGTCCATTGGAAAAAGTTTTATGAGATTTAAGTTTTTTTCGAAGGTCGACACTGCTGAGACTCTAAAAGGAGTAAATATTTATCCCTTTGAAAAATTAAGAGAGCTCCTATTTGTAAATTGTCTAAGCTCAAGGATTATCCTCCCGTTTCCTATCAATCGAACGGCAGTTTTTTGACACACAAAAAATGGCTAGGTTAACCATAGTAATGACTATTATATTTTAAGTTCATTAAAAATTGACTGTATGTTCTAATATTCGCTTGCAGTAACAATAATTAAACGCAATCCTCATTGCAGCTGTAATAGATTCTACAAGTCTCCTGTCTCTTTCCTTTGACTCACTCTACAAATAATATATTACATTGAATAGACTTCAAATTTATATTAATTGTAACTTAATCAGCTTATATGTGTTATATAATGATACCCCAATCATCAATATTTTGAAACGACCAATAAAATATTGAATTGTAACTAAATGATTGATGCAATAATACATATGTTGTACATAATTGGTTATTACTTTAAAAACCATTTAAAGTGTAATGATTAGCATAATGTTAGTGCCCCACAGGTATGTTTATCTAAGTTTTCATAATTAAACATGACCTGAAACTCCACAATCTTAATAATTTTTTAAAGATCAACTTTATTTTCACAAATTTCACGTCACAAGCTTTCTATGGATTGCAAAAAATTCAGAAATCAAACCAAAAATTTATGAGAGATTAAAGTTGGGTTCAATTTTTTTTTTTTTAATTTTATTGTTTAGTTCTATTATAGATAAATTACTGACTGTCGATATGGTGACACCGCCAATAGGGATTGCCCCATGGTAGTCACGACAACTATCCAGCAAAGGCATGGCCGCAGTTGGGCTGCATGTGCCCATTGCATGATCAAGCCATAGACCTTGGGTTGCACTAGCTAGCATGGGCGTACGTAGCACTAGGAGTGAGCATATTAGATGGACTGAATAAGAAATTGAACTAAACCAGTTGGTAGTGCAATTCTTGGGGGCATCGGTCATGTTCTTGGTTCCACTGTGATTTGCAATTTGGTTCACAATTCCGAGAGAGCTAGATCGAATTGACTATTTTTTAAATATTTTTTAATTTCTTAAAAATATCAATAAACCCTAAAATAGTAACAAATTTAAATTTTAAAAAGAAAAACTTTTGCTAATCGATCTCAAAAGTTGAGAACCGATCCTCTCGGTCCGATTTGGAATCAGATTAGACCTGCGATTAACCCCGCGCGGCAATATGCAAAGCACATGACTAGTTTATGTAGTTATAGGCCCATTTTACGATACCCGACGTTTTATTTTCGATTTCCATCAGTATTCTTACCCTTTGGATCATTTTCCATTGCTTTACATCATTATGGAAATACTTTCGAACATTCCCGTTTGATACCCCAATTTGGCCATAGATTGGGGCTCTAACCCCTCCTTTTGACTCAATATAAGTGCAGTTCTCTTTCATTTCATTTATAATCTCTCTTAGAGCAATTCTTTTGGGGGGCTTGACAATGTATCATGGCAAAATCCCCTCCAATAGATGTGTGATTTGCGAACTTATTAGGTCAAGATGCTTGATATGACGAGAGAAGAGAGTAATCATCGCAAAAAAGCTATTGCACCAAGAGAGTTTAGACAAGGTACGGCTACTTGTAGGCTACTAGAATGGCACATCAAATATGGGGAGTGTCATTGGCCGATATGACCAACCCTAACAAGGGTGTTATTGACTTAAGTTGGAGAGCTTGTTACATCTCAAGTCATCCATCAAATGGTTGAGGACTTGTGATGCTATGCTTAAATTAGTGCACCCTCAATTATTTACCACCTTATATGATTATTTAGAGTTAGCTCAACACAGGTAAAATAGACAAGATCCTTGCTCCCCATAACTTTCATTTCTTAACATTGAAGAGTCAATTTAAAAATGAGCATTGGTTATGTTATTGCTTTTTTAAGTATACTCCCATACATTGTCTAATGAATTGCAAACACCGCACTTGGAACAAGACGGATGGTCAAGAAAATCGACGGGAAAACCTTTTGATAATGCCTTCAGCTCGTAATGGATAGTGTTGTTCCATGACACGTTTATAAAGGTAATATAGGATAGACACGCTGAGGAAAAATTTCAAGCCTGTTTTATTGTGCTTTTGAACGTCACCGAGGGGGAAAATGGAAGTACGATTTCTCTTTCTTAATATTTTTTGTGGTGAAGATGCCATAATTTGTCAAAAAGATAGAGAAGCCAATCAAGATCTTCATGGAAAAACATGGGCACGTTCCTTCTATCATAATAACTTGAAAGGGTCTATGAAAGGGACTCGAAGTGGTCGAATTTAAAGGCTTCCCGTTTATACCGGCGTAAAGTGGGGGGGGAAATAGAGTTCGAAAGTGTTTTTTATTGGATTGAGAGCAAATGATAGTGGGGGTGCAGCCTAGGTCAAAAAGTGAGACAAATAGCGGCAAAGACGATACTTATGGTTTCCATTACGCGGAAAGATTAGCTCTTGAAGAACAAAAACATCGTCCACTTAGAATGTTTCTCTTTTCCACTTAGCAAATGCTTAATTGTGAGTTTTACTATTAGTTGACTTTTCTCTACTTGATTTATTTTATGATTCGGAGAGTGGGTGTGGAAATTCTGATACCTAGAGATCTATGAAAAACCCTATTAGTCTTATGAATGGGCTAACTCCAAAGTGTTGATCTATACAAGTAACCTTTAAAAGTAATTTGTACATTGTTGATGGGATGTAAATGAATGAATTAAGTGCTTCCAATATATTATACGAAAAGAACCAAAAACTTCGTAGTGATTTGTTTTAAAATTTTAATTAGGTTATGATTGGCATTTCCTCTTTCACCGTTGTTTGAGATTATTCTCATGAAACCAATATGATCTGATGATGCATGTGACTTGGGCTCACATTCACCACAATCACCCAAGACCAACTAGCAATGGAAACAATGGGGTTAGTGACTCAAATGAAGTTCACGTCCAACGGTTTCCATCAAATGACAAGGCATCAAGCTTGCATTTAATCGAATTGATACACTTCTTTGGTTACAAATACTTACTCAATGAACTGAAGGGGACGAAGTGATGGTCACTCTCTTTTCCCCTTAGCAAGCACTTAATTGTGGGTTTTACTATTAGATGACTATTCCCTACTTGATTTATTTTATAATCCAGAGAGTGGGCATGTAAATTCTGATATCGAGAGGTCTATGAAAAGCCCTATTAATCTCATGAATGGGTTAACTCCAAACTGTTGATCTATACAAGTAACCTTTAAAAGTAATTTGTACATTGTTGTTGGGATTTAAATGAATGGATTAAGTGCTTGCAATAGATTATACGCAAAGAATCAAAAACTTCATAGTGATTTGTTTTGAAATTTTAATTAGTTTATGACTGACATTCCCTCTTTCACCGTTGTTTGAGATTACTCTCATGAAATCGATATGATCTGATGATGCATGTGACTTGGGCTTACATGCACCACAATCACCCAAGCCCAACTGGCAATGGAAACAACAGGGTTAGTGACTCGAATGAAGTTTACATCCAACAGTTTCCATCAAATGACAAGGGATCAAGCTCGCAATTCATCGAATTGATACACTTCTTTGGTTACAAATACTTAAGGAACAGAAGGGGACGAAGTGATGGTCACGCTCTAGTCATTAACTCATTATCCTTGTATCATCCCTGCAACTAACATCAGGTCAACACATTTGTCCTAATTTTTGTAAGGATTTCATTCATTCCTTACATCGACTTGATTTATTTCGTTCACAGGAAATACACTAGATCATTTGACGAGGATTTGACTATTAGCATGGATTATTAAATGCTTTAGCAGCAAATTTAGTAGCCACCAAGGCTTGACTTTTCTCAAATCTCTAGAACAGATTGGACGTCATTCATGGCCACCCAATCACTGAAATTTTTTTATGTGTGGCAATGCAATTTTCGTGTCCACTAAAGTTAATCAGTGTATCAGAAGTGTATAATAAACAATTTTGTATTTTACATATATAAATTATGAAGAAAAGAGTGCCTGTAAATTTGTCTAGCTATCAGTGTTTAGATTCAATGGGTCCAAACAAAACCAAATCAACCTCCGGTTTCTTGGGCCCAAAAACATCTATGTCTGGCGTTGTCTGGCCCCTAAGGCCAGATTTCGTGTCTAGTGAAAGATTGGCTTATCCTACCAGACTAGAAAGGATCAAGTCCAGCACCAATAGCATCCCTTCCAGTCCCCATTAGGTCCCAAGTCATTACAAAATATATCTAAACGACAATGAGAAATATGAGACAGCCAATTCGTAGCCAAGTCATGCCGATGAGCCTTTATGACCCAATCTGCGGCTCGGTTTGCTTCTCTCGGACAAAGGGTGACCAAAACCCCCCGAGAAGTTTTTTTGCAGTCAACTGCTATGGATTGAACGGCCCATGGAGGTTCAACCCGGCCCGATGCTCCAGGCCCATACCAAGAGTCCCTTATGATGATGGGCCTGATCCATAGCTGATGCTGGTTAGAAGTAGTATCAGTTGAAGCTATGGAGCATCCCTTCAAGTTTAAGAAGGATCGTTATTGAGTTCCATACCCTTACAGATATTCAAGATGTAGAGAAAGATCCAAAGTCATTTGATTGAGATAGAGTAGCTATACTAGATCTTTTGAGTTCGAAAGCCCATTCTAAATACACCCACTTGAGTTACAAATATGTCTAAGCGAGTAGTAAGTTTCGTTCAAAAGCCACTTTAGTGGTTGTGATGCGATAGATATGCTTGGTGACAATGTTGTCATCGTCAATATACAAGTTGTTTTAGTTTATTTTTAGTGACTTTAGAAATTAGGAGTTTCAATTTGAGCAAAAAAAGAAAAACAAAAAACAAAAAACAAACAAAAGTGTGGTTTCTGTCACCGGTGAATTTCGGTTTGCTATGAGCTTCTGCGTCAAGGGGCAAAGCTTCGTCAATAGCTTCCCCCTCATGTAGTAGTTGTCGGCCTTCCCCAGCCCCCAATTTGTCACTTCCAGCTAAATCGCGAGTTCATCCAAAACATATCCTTTGAGTGATATTGTTGAATAATCCAGAGAAAAAAAAAAAGTTTCTTTTTAGCCAAACTAATGTCAATAAAGATTAAAAAAAAAAAAAAAAAAAGACATTCAACACTAAAACCCAATGCTCAAATCAGTGAGTAATTTTAAATTAAAACCCAATGCTCAAACCAGTGAGTAATTTTTTATGTTTATTCAAAATAAATCGTCGGACTAGCCTACAAAAAATTGCCTTTCTAACGTTGAGTATCCTAACCTAAGATAACCAATTCGTCTTTTATATCTCAATTTCATGATAAATGGGGTAACTAGTATGGCAAGGGCCTCTTTACTCTTTAGTGGCACCCCACCAGCTGCTCCTTAAAATCTCCAATCTATACCTTCTAAATGATCGAGTGTTGGACACCGTAAAATTCGAGGGACAATTCTAGAAGCTTTGAGCTGTGTGGTTAGCAACCTGCCCGTGTTAGCGGACGTGTGCGTAGAGTGAGGTTATTGGTAGAAGAAAAAGGCGGGGTGAATATTGCGGAAATTGAGATATTGGGGCTAAGTGCCACAATTCCAAAAATTTAGGGGGGCATGGTGTAATTATTTCTAATCCACTGCACATCGTGAGAATGCATGATTAGATAAGTTGAATTGTTTGACAAAAATTCACTTTCATGAATAATAGGATCTGTCGCGACACAATTACTCGTAATCTCATAAATATATGGAATAAAGGCATCAAATGTGACTTAGTACAAATTTTTTTTTGATTACACAATCAAATTTTGAAACTTGTCAAATTGGTGTAATGAAAATCCTCTTATATGGCTGTTATGTTAATTCAAGTGTCAACCAATGCCCAAAAATGGCATCTTTCCCCAAAAATCACTTTTCCCCCATACCACCGTTAAGCCAATGAAAAAAAAAAAAAAAAAAAAAAAGCGGAGGAAAATAACTCTCTTGTAATAACGTCGACTCATTGCCTAGAAACTGACAGTTTCTAAGGAGATTCCATGTAGAACTTAAAATCCAATTGCGAAAGCCAGTCTAATGACAAAACTGGGTGTACAACCGCCATCAAATACAAAACAATGTATCAAAATGCTAATTCAGCTGCATCATCCCTTTCATGTTTCTGTCCCACAAATAAATTCTAAAGTTAAGACGACTACTTGCTGAATCACAGCCGAGTCGGCGAAAATCGCTTCGGAGAAAACCGTGGCCTCTAGACATCTTTCTCGCCAGCTTTTCGGCACAAGGACAACATCAACTCGACCAGAAACATGTTGCTGCTACGCTGTTGTTTGTATGAGTACCACCCATTGTCTCCTCCATGATTCGCAGCGTTCCAACAGGCTGTGCTCACCGTCAGATCCTCCCCACTTCTCCACGCAAGTTTCGGCCTCTTCGGCCTCCCAAAGAATGGGATACATTGAACAGTATGAAGTCAAGATCATCATGGGCACCAACTTGAGAAAGAAAATGTGCCTAGAGTACGGATCACCAACCTCTCTGTTCTAGTTGGTAATTGAAGTGACAAATGCCTTGGATCATACCTGACCAAATATGCTCCAAGCACAAAAGCAAAGGCGCCCATCAGAAGGGAAAGGATGGAATTTTGCAACCCCATGTGTTCCTTTCGTTCCTCATCTTTTTGTGCTGTAGTCACCGTGCTTTGGGCAGCAGCCGCAGCTCTCCCCATACCGTGTGATGCAGACGAGGGCCTGCAAGTCCTCGCCGAGCCTCGCCGACACCCCGACGAGGCTCATGGCGAAGCAGATCAGTGAAATGGTCGTCTTTTTCTAAAAAAAATTAATCTCTTTATTTATTTTCTAATTCTTATCTTTCTTTTTTTCTGTGTCACATTGGCACCATGTATACTAACAAATTATTTTAAAAAAAAAGTTAGTAACAGAAATTTTTTATTATATTAATTTGACAAGTTTTGGAATCAATTGCACTATTTTCCAAGCTTGGGCGTTGTACTAATTTGAAACGTCCAGTGTATTGATCAAGTCACTTTATAGAACAATGCTACAGGTGCGAAAACAGAAAAACAAAAAGGTCAATTAGGACAAAGATTGCAGTTTTTCTTAAAAATCTATAGGAAGATGCTTTGAATCTGGATTCGTTAGAGAAGAGTCAACCATGGCGGCCACAATCAGCATTGTCACATGCCTTCTATGCAAATATGCAAATTTCCTAGCGATGAGAATTTGACCATAAACATCAGATCTTCTGAAGAAGGAAGAAGGATGAAGCCGTTTCCCAAGTAATGCTACAGTAACATCAATGTAAAAGCCTCCCTCCTCCTTATCTTACCCATGGCGGTCGCCGAATTCTCCGACATCGGTCTTCGTCCAATGGACCTTTCGAACATCGACAGCTTCATGGCGTGGGCAACCGACAACAAAGTGAGCCGATTTTGCACTTGGGACACTCTCACCAGCAAAGAAGAAGGAATCAGATACATCATGAACACCGTTCTGCCTTGATGACCATCCGGTCAGCTCCGTTTCCATGAGGCCTGTGGCATCGGTAGGGGACCACCAATCGACAGCTGAGATCGGCTATGTCCTTGCCTTCGCGTACTAGGGGTGGGGAATCATAGTGTTAGAATATTTAAATAATAAACCACATATTCATCTAACGCTTTTAGAACAGTTGGCAGTGGTCCCACAAAATCTAATATGATATCAAAACTAGGAGGTCATGAGTTCAAATCTTTCAGGCTCCTAATTGCCTTCCCAATTAAATTTCCATGCTTAGTACTAGGCAAAAGATTAGACTAAACGTGAGGGAGAGTGTTAGAATATTTAAATAATAAACTACGCCTTCATCTGGGGTTCAAACCCCCACCTTCTCAGGGAGGGATGTGGTAGGGACGTGCAAGTTTCAGGAGTGGGTTTCGACGCCCACGCCCTGCAAGAGGCAAGGCAAAAAGTCTGAGAGTGAGTGTAGAATAGGTATAGAGTAGGACTGACAAAAAAAAAAAAAAAAAAAAAAACTACGCCTTCATCTAACAGCTTAAGTTTTTAGAACAGTTGGTGCTCCAGGCACTTGTTAATGTTGAGAATGTGGGGTCAATCAGAGTGCAGGAGAAGGCTGGATTTAGGATGGAGGGTGTTCTGAGGAAGTATATTGTCCTGAAGGGAAGAGCCGGAGACCTGGTCACGTTTAGCCTTCTCTCTAGTGATGATCATTAAAGTTGGTGTCTCTCCTGGATGAAACAGAAGGTGATCATATTATTCAGAGTCTTTTCATTGGATTCACTCTTCTGTTAAAAAATTCTAAGTTTCGCCTAATATGTATAGATTAATTTTGGCTATCTTCAAGAGATTTAAGCCACCAATTCAATTCGAGAATTATGAGTGTTGCGGCAGATGCTGATTAGGTAATCTGCAATTGCATGTATAGCCTTGAACCAACCACTCTGTCCATGAATTTATCAGGATTAGATCATGATAGGGGGCATATAATTGCTATTACGATAGAAGAACCGCCTTTTTTTTTTTCCTAATAATTCATCTGTCGAAAGTTGCTGCATGCTGGGAGCTAGAGTCAAGCATCACCATTGTTGGGGCAAAATCTTGGCTCGATTCGATTCCCATGGACTTGGTCTAGGGGAAATATATCCCCATTCACAAGGACAAGAAGGTGTTCCAAGTTCTTTGTCAGAGTTAGGTGATACTAAATTGTCCAAAATCGGCGAAATTTTTCCATCACAATTAATCAGCATGCCAAAATTCATCTTCTGTTTTTTTTTTTTTTTTTTTTTTTAACCTTTATTTCAATACTCGAGTTTATATGATATAATTTTGTCGAAAAACAAGTTAATCTCAACTTCCACCTCCACTTGCTATTGAATGTTCTTCTGATCGATCTGTTTAGAAGTAGAGTTTTCACTCAGATGAAATAAGTCATCCTCAAGCTGAAAATCATGCCAAGAGCCCCATTTGTAATCTTAAAAACTCCTGTTATTAGATAGAAATTCACCACATAAATACGTATTATATACCTCTAAGATCATGAATTATTATGTAATAATACATGTGCCACTCGAGCTAAATGAGAAAAACAAAGATGAATGTATACATTCCGATGATGAAAGGAAGCAGGAAATAGTTCTTGTATTTGTTCAGGCATATGATGCTGCGAAGAGAAGGACGACGAGAAGCGGAATCGACAATTCGGCCATGCTTCCTGCTGATGTGCCGTCTTGTTGAGTCGATGGTGTGACTTTCGTTCCAGAATCTGCGAAAATAAATGGGGAATGTCTCTAATCAACAAGACAAATTGTGATCGAAATTGATAGAAGAGAAAATCATGAGGGTCGGGGTCATTAGCAAGTACAGTAACATTTTATTATTCATTTCTTCATAACCTACCAATGCTGAGTTCTATTGCTTGTGTTAGGGGTCATTAGTTCCTGGTCCGGTCTAATCCCACCTAGGAAATGGGATTTGGACCGAGAGGACCAGTTTCTTATTTTTGGAACCGAATCACTTGGTCCTGGGACTGGACTGGACCGACCAGTCTATCCTGGGTGATCCAATAAAACCAATGTATTCACATATTTTAGCCAAAAGTTTTGAATTAATTGAATTGTCAATTCATGTCACAATTTGAAATTCATGTCACAAGCTTTCTATGGATGCAAAAAATTCAGAAATCAAACCAAAAATTTATGAGAGATAAAAGTTGGGTTCAATTTTTTTTTTTTTTTGAAATTTTATTGTTTTAGTTCTATTAAAGATAAATTATTGATTGTCGATATGGTGACACCGCCAATAGGGATTGCCCCATGGTAGTCACGACAACTATCCAGCAAAGGCATGGCCGCGGTTGGGCTGCATGTGCCCATTGCACGATCAAGCCATAGACCTTGGGTTGCACTAGCTAGCACAAGCATACGCAGCACTAGGAGTGAGCCTAGTAGATGGACTGAAAGGGAAATTGAACTAAACCAGTTGGTAGTGCAATTCTTGGGGGCATTGGTCATGTTCTTGGTTCCATTGTGATTTGCAATTTGGTTCCCAGTTCCGAGAGAGCTAGATCGACTGGACTATTTTTTAAATATATTTTTAAATTTTTTAAAAATAACAATAAACCCTAAAATAGTAACAGATCTAGTAAATTTTTTTTAAACTTTTTTTTTGCTATTTAACTGGTCCCAAAAATTGAGAACCGTTCCCCTCGGTCCAATTTGGAATCAGATTAGACTTGCGATTAACCCCACGCGGCAATATGCAAAGCGCATGACTAGCTTATGTAGTTCTAGGCCCATTTTACGATTCCCGACGTTTTATTTTCAATTTCCATCATTATTCTTATCCTTTGGATCATTTTCCATTGCTTTACATCATTATGGAAATACTTTCGAGCATTCCCGTTTGATGCCCCAATTTGGCTATAGATAGGGGCTCTAACCCCTTCTTTTGATTCAATATAAGTGCAGTTCTCTTTCATTCCATTTATAATCTCTCTCAGAGCAATTCTTTTGGGGGGCCTGACAATATATCATGGCAAAATCCCCTCCAATAGATGTGTGATTTATGAACTTATTAGGTCAAGATGCCCGATATGACGAGAGAGGAGAGTAATCGTCACAAAAAAGCTATTGCACCAAGAGAGTTTAGACAAGGTGCGGCTACTTGTAGGCTACTAGAATGGCACATCAAATATGGGGAGTGTCATTGGCTGATATGACCAACACTAACAAGGGTGTTATTGACTTAAGTTGGAGAGTTTGTTACATCTCAAGTCATCCATCAAATGGTTGAGGACTCGTGATGCTATGCTTAAATTAGTGCATCGTCAATTATTTACCACCTTATATGATTATTTAGAATTAGCTTAACACAGGTAAAATAGACAAGATCCTTGCTCCCCATAACTTTCATTTCTTAACATTGAAGAGTCAATTTAAGAATGAGCATTGGTTATGTTATTGCTTTTTTAAGTATACTCCCATTCATTGTCCATTGAATTGCAAACACCGCACTTGGAACAAGACGGATGGTCAAGAAAATCGACGGGAAAACCTCTTGATAATGCTTTCAGCTCGTAATGGATAGTGCTGTTCCATGACACGTTTATAAAGGTAATATAAGATAGACACGCTAAGGAAAAATTTCAAACCTGTTTTATTGTGCTTTTTGAACGTCACCGAGGGGGAAAATGGAAGTACGATTTCTCTTTCTTAATATTTTTTTGTGGTGAAGATGCCATAATTTGTCAAAAAGATAGAGAAGCCAATCAAGATCTTAATGGAAAAACATGGGCACGTTCCTTTTATCATAATAACTTGAAAGGGACTATGAAAGGGACTCGAAGTTGTCGAATTTAAAGGCTTCCCGTTTATCCCGGCGTAAAGTGGGGGGAAATAGAGTTTGAAAGTGTTTTTTTATTAGATTGAGAGCAAATGATAGTGGGGGTGCAGCCTAGGTCAAAAAGTGAGACGAATAGCGGCAAAGACGATACTTATGGTTTCCATTACGCGGAATGATTAGCTCTTGAAGAACAAAAACATCGTCCACTTAGAATGTTTCTCTTTTCCACTTAGCAAATACTTAATTGTGAGTTTTACTATTAGTTGACTTTTCTCTACTTGATTTATTTTAAAATCCGGAGAGTGGGCGTGGAAATTCTGATACCTAGAGGTCTATGAAAAACCCTATTAGTCTTATGAATTGGCTAACTTGATCTATACAGATAATTTTTAAAAGTAATTTGTACATTGTTGATGGGATTTAAATGAATGAATTAAGTGCTTGCAATATATTATACAAAAAGAACCAAAAACTTTGTAGTGATTTGTTTTAAAATTTTAATTAGTTTATGATTGACATTTCCTCCTTCACCATTGTTTGATATTACTCTCATAAGACCGATATGATCTAATGATGCATGTGACTTGGGCTCACATGCACCACAATCACCCAAGACCAACTAGCAATGGAAACAACCGGGTTAGTGACTCAAACGAAGTTTACGTCCAACGGTTTCCATCAAAAGACAAGGCATCATGCCTGCAATTAATCGAATTGATACACTTCTTTGGTTACAAATACTTACTCAATGAATAGAAGAGGACGAAGTGATGGTCACTCTCTTTTCCCCTTAGCAAGCACTTAATTGTGAGTTTTACTATCAGATGACTATTCCCTACTTGATTTATTTTATAATCCAGAGAGTGGGCGTGTAAATTCTAATACCTAGAGATCTATGAAAAACCCTATTAGTCTTATGAATGGGTTCGCTCCAAATTGTTGATCTATACAAGTAACCTTTAAAAGTAATTTGTACATTGTTGTTGGGATTTAAATGAACAGATTAAGTGCTTGCAATAGATTATACGAAAAGAACCAAAAACTTCATAGTGATTTGCTTTGAAATTTTAATAAGTTTATGATTGACATTCCCCCCTTCACCGTTGTTTGTGATTACTCTCATGAAACCGATATGATCTGATGATGCATGTGACTTGGGCTTACATGCACCACAATCACCCAAGCCCAACTAGCAATGGAAACAATGGGGTTGGTGACTCAAACGAAGTTTACATCCAACGGTTTCCATCAAATGACAAGGGATCAAGCTCGCAATTAATCTAATTGATACACTTCTTTGGTTACAAATACTTACTCAATGAACAGAAGGGGACGAACTGATGGTCACGCTCTAGTCATTAACTCATTATCCTTGTATCGTCACTGCAACTAACGTCAAGTCAACACCTTTGTCCTAATTTTTGTAAGGATTTCATTCATTCCTTACATCGACTTGATTTATTTTGTTCACAGGAAATAAACTAGATCATTTGACGAGGATTTGACTATTAGCATGGATTATTAAATGCTTTAGCAGAAAATTTAGTGGCCACCAAGGATTGACTTTTCTCAAATCTCTAGAACAGATTGGACGTCATTCATGGCCACCCAATCGCTGAAAATTTTTTATGTGTGGCAATGCAATTCTGGTGTCCACTAAAGTTAATCAGTGTATCAGAAGTGTATAATAAACAATTTTGTATTTTACATATATAAATTATGAAGAAAAGAGTACCTGTAAATTTGTCTAGCTATCTGTGTTTAGATTCAATGGGTCCAAACAAAACCAAATCAACCTCCGGTTTCTTGGGCCCAAAAACATCTATGTCTGGCGTTGTCTGGCCCCTAAGGCCAGATTTCGTGTCTAGTGAAAGATTGGCTTATCCTACCAGACTAGAAAGGATCAAGTCCAGCACCAATAGCATCCCTTCCAGTCCCCATTAGGTCCCAAGTCATTACAAAATATATCTAAACGACAATGGAAAATATGAGACAGCCAATCCGTAGCCAAGTCATGCCGATGAGCCTTTATGACCCAATTTGCGGCTCGGTTTGCTTCTCTCGGACAAAGGGTGACCAAAACCCCCTAGAAGTTTTTTGCGGTCAACTGCTATGGATTGAACGGCCCATGGAGGTTCAACCCCGCCCGATGCTCCAGGCCCATACCAAGAGTCCCTTATGACGATGGGCTTGATCCATAGCTGATGCTGGTTAGAAGTAGTATCAGTTGAAGCTATGGAGCATCCCTTCAAGTTTAGGATGGATCGTTATTGAGTTCTATACCCTGTTACAGATATTCAAGATGTAGAGAAAGATTCAAAGTCATTTGATTGAGATAGAGTACCTATACTAGATCCTTTGAGTTCGATAGCCCATTCTACCCACTTGAGTTACAAATACGCCTGAGCCAAAAGTAGGTTTCGTTCAAAAGCCACTTTAATGGTCGTATTGTGATAGATATGCTTGGTGACAATGTTGTCATCGTCAATGTACAAGTTGCTTTAGTTTATTTTTAGTGACTTCAGAAATTAGGAATTTCAATTTGAGCAACCAAAAAAAAAAAAAAAAGTGTGGTTTCTGTCACCGGTGCATTTCGGTTTGCTATGAGCTTTTGCGTCAAGGGGCAAAGCTTCGTCAATAGCTTCCCCCTCCCTCATGTAGTCGTCGGCCTTTCCAACCCCAAATTTGTCACCTCCGGCTAAGCCGCGAGTTCATCCACAACACGTCCCTCGAGTGATATTCTTGAATAATCCAGAAAAAAAAAAAAAAAGTTTCTATGCTTGTTTCGTCCGCTTTGTTTTGCTGTCTATTGTTTTATTTCGGCTCCGTTCCACTCATTTTGACGTGTTGTCATTTTGAGTGTAAGTTTTTGGCATTGTTCCTTTTTATAGTTTGGTTCAAAGCTTAATATATTCTTACATTTTACCAAAAAAAAGTTTTTTTTTGGCAAAACTAATGTCAATAAAGATGAAAAAAAAAAGGAAGAAGAAAAAGAAAAAAAAAAGACATTCAACACTAAAACCCAATGCTCAAATCAGTGAGTAATTTTTCACGTTTCTTTAAAATAAATCGTCGGACTAGGCTACAAAAAATTGGCTTTCTAATGATGAGTATCCTAACCTATGACAACCAATTTGTCTTTTATATCTCAATTTCATGATAAATGGGGTAACTAGTATGGCAAGGGCCTCTTTACTCTTTAGTAGCACCCCACCAGCTGCTCCTTAAATCTCCATCCATATCTTCTAAATGATCGAGTGTTGGACACCGTAAAATTCGATAGACAATGGTGTAGACTTGGAGCTGTTTGGGTAGCAACCTGCCCGTGTTAGGGGACGTGTGCGTAGAGTGAAGTTATTGGTAGAGGAAAATGCCAGGGTGAATATTGCGAAAATTGAGATGTCGGGGCAAGGTGCCACAATTCCAGAAATTTAGGGGGCATGATGTAATTATCCCTAATCCACTGCAAATCATGAGAATACATGATTAGATAAATCGAATTGTTTTACAAAAATTCACGTTCGTGAATAATAAGATCTGTCACGACGCAATTACTCGTAATCTTGTAAATAAAGGCACCGAAAGTTTTAAAATTTGTTATGAAGTGCAATTGAATACAAAAACTTTTTGATTATACAATCAAATCTTAAAACTTGTCAAATTTGTGTAATGAAGTCCTCTTATGTGGCTGTTATGTTAACTCAAGTGTGAACCAATACCCAAAATGACATCTTTCCCCAAATGTTATTTTCCCCCCATACCACTATTAAGTGTCAAAATTCAAAACACTAAAAAGTTTAATTAAAAAAAAAAAGATATAAATAACTCTTTTTTCTTCTAAACCAACCATTTTCTTAGGAAACACTTCCTCTCCCTACAAATTTCGAGATATACAGTTTAAGCGACAAGGAGGAGAATGTTCTGCAATGCAATATGCTGAGAATTGCACCAAGAAGTGAGAAATGATGATGTCGTTAATCGTCCAAACATCGTAGCATCGACTCATTACCCACTCGAAACCCAATTGAGAAGGCTAGTCTAATGACAAAACTGGGTGTGCAACCACCATCAAGTACAAAACAAGGTATCAAAATGCTAATTCAGCTGCATCATTCCTTCCATGTTTCTGTCCCAAAAATGGATTCTGAAGTTAAGATGACTACTTGCTGAATCACAGTCGAGTTGGCGAAAGTCGCTTTGGAGAAAACCGTGGCCTTAGACATCTTTTCCGCCAACTTTTCGGCACAAGGACAACATCAACTTGACCGGAAACATGTGTGCTGCTACGCTGTTGTTTGTATCAGTACCACCCATTGTCTCCTCCATGATTCGCAGCGTTCCAACAGGTTGTGCTCACCAGCAGATCCTCCCCACTTCTCCACGCGAGTTTCGGCCTCTTCGGCCTGCCAAAGAATGGGATACATGGAACAGTATGCAGTCAAGATCATCATGGGCACTAACTTGAGAAAGAAAATGTGCCTAGAGTACGGATCACCAACCCCTCTGTTCTAGTTGGTAATTGGAGTGACAATTTTGAGGACTATGGTTCGTAAACAAATGCCTTCTATCAAACCTGACCAAATATGCTCCAAAGCACAAAAGCAAAGGCGCCCATCAGAAGGGAAAGGATGGAATTTTGCAACCCCATGTTCCTTTCCTTCCTCATCTTTTTGTGCAGTAGTCACCGTGCTTTGGGCAGCGGCTGCAGCTCTCCCCATACCGTGTGATGCAGACGAGGGCCTGCAAGTCCTCGCCGAGCCTCGCCGACACCCTGATGAGGCTCATGGCGAAGCAGGTCAGTGACATGGTCGTCTTTTTCTAAAAAATTTAATCTCTCTATTTATTTTCTAATTCTTATTTTCCTTTTTTTCTGTGCCACATCGGCGCTATGTATACTAACAAAATGAAAAAAGTTAGCAACAGATATTGTGGATTACATTAATTTGACAAGTTTTGGAATCAATTGCACTATTTTCCAAGCTTGGGCGTTGTACTACTTTGAAACGTCCAGCGCATTGATCAAGTCACTTTATAGAACAATGCTGCAGGTGCGAAAACAGAAAACAAAAAGGTTAATTAGGACAAAGATTGCAGTTTTTCTTAAAAGTCTATGGGAAGATGCTTTGAATCTGGATTCGTTGGAGAAGAGTCAACCATGGCGGCCACAATCAGCATTGTCACATGCCTTCTATGCAAATATGCAAATTTCCTAGCGATGAGAATTTGACCATAAACATCAGATCTTCTGAAGAAGGAAGAAGGCGTTTCCCAAGTAATGCTACAGTAACATCAATGTAAAATGGACATCCCTCCCTCCTCCTTACTTTACCCATGGCGGTTGCCGAATTCTCCGACATTGCTCTTCGTCCGATGAACCTTTCAGACATCAATCGACAACAGAGCTAGCCGATTTTGCACTTGGGACACTTTCACCGACAAAGAAGAAGGAATCAAATACATCAAGTGTTGGAAATTTCCTATAATATGGGCTTACATTAATTAATTATTTTCCTATTTTAAATAATCGGGTTAATGGATATTTCAATATTTATTGAACCCTACAGTGATCTGATTAAATTGGGTATTGGCATCTATTGATAACACGCCTAGTTGAGCAGCAAAGTGTAGGCAATTGTGTTTAACTGAAACTCGTAATGTGAAGGGCTCAGTTGACACGCTGTTAAATAGGGTTTGCTAGGTCCCATCTCTAGCCTATAAAAATGATAGGTTATACCTATCCGTTGCTTTACTCCCATTGAAAGCTGCTATATTGAAATAGGTCATAGAGGGGAAGATCTGGCATTCCAATTGATCCCTGATTATCAGAGTGACCTACTTTTCTTCACTTGAAGCGATGGCTCAAACAGGTACGCTTTAATTCCGCTGTGTTTAGTGATATCGGTGTTTTACAATCATATATGGATCTGTTTCTTCTTAATTGATTAGTTGTTTATGTAAATAATATTCTACATGAGATTTTATGAGGCCGTGTATTGCCATAGAAGCTGCTCATTCATTATCTTGGACTTTCTGGGCTTACCAATGTGCTATCATGCATTCATGGATGCCCAGGAAAGGTGCTTTTGATGAGTGATAATTTAGTATTATGCTATTGCACTGGAAACTGCTGATACATGAGTTGTTGTCTTGGCATGCTTAACTTGAAGGAGGAGTCCAATGTACTTTAAGGGTAGTATGACTTGGGACAATTATTCTCGTCGCCTGCATTATGCATTCTCATTGAGTTCTGAATTTCCTATATTAGCCCTTTGCTTGCTATGCTGTTGCAATTTTTACATTCCAAGCTTCTGTTATTCTCGTCCAATCTTATGCAGCGTGTTTGACTTATCCTCAATGCCACCATGTTTTCTTATGTTCATCAAAGTTTCATGAATCTTGGTTAATCCTGATAAATCGTAATGATGATCAAGTTTCCCAAGTGGTTGTCAAACCACCCTCATCTATACTACGGAACAAACTCTTAGAGGTTAAATGATATCTTTTTACAAATGCTTGTTGGGGTATGAAATCTTCACTATGACATTGAAAGATGATGAAACAAGACTTCCTTTGACATTTACTTAAAGGTGCTTTGAGTGGTTTTTCATAAATTACTTCGTTTCATCATAAAATTACCTTGTCTTATTGTTCATATGAGATGTATTGCATAATCTTTTATTCCAAGTGTTTCATCTACATTGAAAGATGTTTCCTTTTGAGTTATTGTGTTTGGATTGGTTCATAACAGCACAACAACGAGAAATGCTTAACGTGTTTAGTTCTATTGCGTTTTGTGGATTTAAAATCTTCTGTCATCTAAGTTTTCATCATTACATTTTTTGGGCTGCCTTTCTTTCCTGATTGTCATCAACTTGCTCTGGTTGACTCAGATTTATTTCTAGAATTCATGGCTCGGAAAAGTACGAGTCTTTCTTGTGTGTGATAGGTTAGTGATATATTCAGGAATGGTTGGAATTGTGGTAGATTCTGGGCGTAAGCTTAGATTGGATGCTCCATACTAATAAATAAATAAAATTGGGGCAAAAATTGTTGCTTGATAAGTGCAATCTGATCTTGGGAAACACATGTTGTAAAGTGTTTCATATTATTTGATGAATTTTGGGCATAAATTTTTTGGAGTTCCCTATTGATAAAAATTAGTATATACAATTACTCGCCAAAAGGAGTTATTATCTATATTAATTTGGAAAATAGCATGAAGTTTAATTTCTATATTTAAAAGATGGGGATGTATAATTGAAGAATATTTATTTGCTCAAAGGGGATAAATGTTTTGAAAGTTATGTGTAATTCCCCTCTATTTTGATATATTAGAGATGAATGATGGGGATGTGTGACTCAAAAGATTTATCTACCTAAAGGGGATAAATTTTTTAGAGTTATGTGTAATTTTATGTGTAATTCCCCTCTATATTGAGATAATAGAGATGTATAATTTAAAGGATTTGTCTGCCCAAAGGGGATTGATCCTTGAAAATTATATGTAATTCTCCTTTATCGTCTCTATATATTGATATCATGGAAATGTATAAT
Source organism: Eucalyptus erythrocorys (assembly GCA_014182555.1). NCBI lineage: Eukaryota > Viridiplantae > Streptophyta > Magnoliopsida > Myrtales > Myrtaceae > Eucalyptus > Eucalyptus erythrocorys. The sequence goes on along the minus strand of CM024598.1, from coordinate 13,666,530 downwards.
TTAAATGATTTGTCTGCCTAAAGAGGATGGATCATTGACAATTATATGTAATTCTCCTTATTGTTATTTTATAAACTTCATGCTGTGAAAAATAATGGTGCATTATACACTTTGCCCAAAGGGGAGTTTATAATGTACTAATTATTTTTGTTGAAATACTTATTGCCCATAATTGATCTTATTGCATTATGTGTGATAAATAGTTACCTTTGTTGTAAATAACAACAATACCACGGATGAAATGTTAACTCGATCTATTATTATACTGTTAAGGACTTGGTAAAAAGAAAGACATTGTAATTGCAAATATCATAATTGAGTCCATGTTGGCTGATCCTCTAACAAAAGGATTACAACCCATTTTGTTTAAAGAATATATAAAGAATATGGGTGTCTTAGATTCTTTTGATTTATTTTGTTAGTGGGAGTTATATAATTTGTATTTCTGGATATTATAGATCTATGCAGCCTGATAATGCTTTTATGATGTCTATTAAAGCATTTATTTTTAATGATTGTTATTATTGATTCTATTGTTATCCTTTCTCCTGTTGACTGAGAAATGAAAATATAAAACAGTATCTTTAAACAAATTTTAGTTTAAAAATGACTGGATGTCACTAATTATAAGATCTTATGTTGGATTGTGACATAGTCGTGCAATTTCATATTGTTTAGAAATTGTGTTGATACAATTTCATGTCGTTAAGAAATTACATTGAGGACCAATAAGAAATAGTGTATATTTCGACCACATGTTGGGACTATTTCTTACTACACTACTAGACCCATGATCCATGAAAATATAATGCTTATTATATGTGATTATAGAAAATCATGTGTTGTGGTATTTTCTTAACACATTGATCTTTATAGTCCTATACTGAGGTTATATAGGATTGAATTGGTTTTGAGATGCCATTATTGGAATATTTTTTTTTTTTTTTTTTTTTTTAAAGTTGTGGTCACATAAAACAAAATTTTCAGCTATTAACCCGATAGTGTCGTTTTCAATATAAAATCTTTTTCAAAATAAAAATAAGTTAATTAATGTAGTCCGAGTGGGAGAATGTTGGAAATTTCCTATAATATGGGCTTACATTAATTAATTATTTTCCTATTTTAAATAATCGGGTTAATGGATATTTCAATATTTATTGAACCCTACAGTGATCTGATTAAATTGTGTATTGGCATCTATTGATAACTCGCCTAGTTGAGCAGCAAAGTGTAGGCAATTGTGTTTAACTGAAGCCTGTAATGGGAAGGACCCAATTGACACGCTGTTGAATAGGGTTTGCTAGGTCACATCTCTAGTCTATAAAAAGGATAGGTTATACCTATCAGTTGCTTTACTCCCATTGAAAGCTGTTATATTGAAATAGGTCATAGAGAGGAAGATCTAACATTCCAATAGATCCCTAATTATCAGAGTAATTTAGTTTTCTTCACTTGAAGCGATGGCTCAAACAGGTACACTTTAATTATGCTTTGTTTAGTGATATTGGTGTTTTACAATCATATATGGATCTGTTTCTTCTTGATTGATTAGTTGTTTATGTAAATAATATTCTACATCAAGAACACCGTCCTCCCTCACCCGTGGTATAGAGCCATCTGCCTTGATGACCATCCGGTCGGCTCCATTTCCATGAGGCTGGTGGCATTGGTAAGGGACCACCAGTCGACAGCTGAGATCGGCTATATCCTTGCCTTGGCGTACTAGGGATGGGGAATCATGACGTGGGTGGTGAAGATGGCGGTGGCAACGATTTTCCGAGAGTGGCTGGAGCTGTTGAGGCTTCAGGCACTTGTTGATGTCGAGAATGTGGGGTCAATCAGAGTGCAGAAGGAGGCTGGATTTAGGATGGAGGGTGTTCTGAGGAAGTATATATTGTCCTGAAGGGAAGAGCCAGAGACCTGGTCAGGTTAGCCTTCTCTCTACTGATGATCATTAAAGTTAGTGTCTCTCTCCTGGATGAAACCGAAGGTGATCATATTGTTCAGACTCTTTTCATTGGAATCACTCCTCTGTTAAAAAATTCTAAGTTTCGCCTAATCTGTATAGATTAATTTTGGCTGTTTCAAGAGATTTAAGTTACCAATTCAATTCGAGAATTACGAGTGTTGCGGCAGATACTGGTTAGGTAATCTGCAATTGCATGTAGCCTTGAACCAACCACTCTGTCCATGAATTTGTCAGGATTAGATCATGATAGGGAGCATATAATTGCGATTACGATAGAAGAACCGCCTTTTTTTTTTTTTTTTTTTTTTTTATTAATTCATCTGTCGAAAGTTGCTGCATGCCAGGAGCTAGAGTCAAGCATCACCATTGTTGGGGCAAAATCTTGGCTCGATTCGATTCCCATGGACTTGGCCTAGGGGAAATATATCCCCATTCATAAGGACAAGAAGGTGTTCCAAGTTCTTTTGTCGGAGTTAGGTGATACTAAATTTTTCCAAAATCGGCGAAATTTTTCAATCACAATTGCCAAAATTCATCTTCTTCTTCTTCTTTTTTTAACCTTGAATTCAATACTCGAGTTTATGCGATATAATTTTGTCGAAAAACAAGTTAATCTCAACTTCCATCTCCTCTTGCTGTTGAATGTTCTTCTGATCGATCTGTTTAGAAGTAGAGTTTTCACTCAGATGAAATAAGTCATCCTCAAGCTGAAAATCATGCCAAGAGCCCCACTTGTAATCTTAAAAACTCCTGTTATTAGATAGAAGTTCACCACATAAATACGTATTATATACCTCTAAGATCATGAATTATTATGTAACAATACATGTGCCACTCGAGCTAAATGAGAAAAACAAAGATGAATGTATACATTCTGATGATGAAAGGAAGCAGGAAATAGTTCTTATATTTGTTCAGGCATATGATGCTGCGAAGAGAAGGCCGACGAGAAGCGGAATCGACAACTCGGCAATGCTTCCTGCTGATGTGCCGTCTTGTTGAGTCGATGGTGTGACTTTCGTTCCAGAATCTGCGAAAATAAATGGGGAATGTCTCTAATCAACAAGACGAATATTCACGGCCAAATTGTGATCGAAATTGATAGAAGAGAAAATCATGAGGGTCAGGGTGATTAGCAAGTAAAGTAACATTTTATTATTCATTTCTTCATGAACTACCAACGCTGAGTTCTATTGCTTGTGTTAGGGGTGATCAGTTCCCAGTCCGGTCTAATCTCACCTAGGAAACGGGATTTGGACTAGGAGGACCGGTTCCTTGTTTTTGGAACCGAATCACTTGGTCTCGGGACCGGACTGGACCGACCAGTTTGGTTCCTAGGTGATTCAATAAAATCAATGTATTCACATATATGAGCCAAAAGTTTTGAATTAATTGAATTGCCAATTCATGTCGCAATTTGAAATTGGGATTTCGTCCAAAATTTGCGAAGAAGACTGAGAGATGATGGGGTGGTGATTGTAAGGGCACGCTTGAAAGAAGGAGGAGGATTCGATGGATTCTTTTCCATAAATGATGGACTCACGGATTTAAGGAAGATGCAAGTAAGCGAGGGAGGTAAATTCAGTGAATCTTTGCCGAAAAAGATAGAATGTAAAATCAAGACAGAAGCAAGAGACAAAAGGAGCAAGTTGGATGAATCGATGCAACAATATGAAAGAAAAAATGATGTGCTTCATCATCTACAATAAGCGAGACGTGAGAGGAGATAAAGGTTTAGGTTTACATTTTACTTCTTTAGGAAATTAAAAATATAGAATAAATTAATTGGCTTGGTTCGGATAGTCCAGTCTCCATCCTAAAACCAAAAATTGGATCAAAAATCACCTGGAACAGGACCGACATCCCCTAAAACCACCCAAAACCGGCCCATTCGGTCAAGTCTGGGTGGTTCTATATGCTTACCCCTAGCTTGTGTACCGAAGTAACTTACCGACACACTTGAATTGATAAATTGTTCAACGACAAAGAATGATGAGTGTACCTGCAGGAACTGCGTTGGGGGTATCAGGAGTTCCGGCAGGAGATCCGGCGGGCGAAGCAACTGCAAATAAATTCAATCGGTACAAAAAGTAAGAGCTAGATCAAAAAATTTGGAGCCGGAAACGAGAAATATCAGTTTCGATGGTTTTTCCATGCGCACGCACACTCACCGTTGCAACGGCTGGTCGGTTGAGTCTGAATGTTGCAAGCGCCGGGCACGGACATGGCGCGGGTCTGGTTGATGCTGATACCAAGGGAAGAGCCGCCCCCGTTGAGGACCTGGCACAGGCACTGCGGCTCTGAGCGGACCACGGTGGCGAGCTGCGAGCAGCAGCTCGAGGACGGGGCAGAGGAGTTGCCCGTGATGTAGTTGAGGCACGGCGACATGCTGATCAGCGCATTCGTGCAGCTTGACGACTGAGCCGCCGCACCTGCAGCCACCATGGCCAAGACCAGAGCCACAATTTGCATCCTAGTCTGCGCCATTGGATGATCTTCCCTGTTTCCAACTTTGGGCTGATGCCACAAGATGTGTGTATATGGAAATTCTGGATGTAACTTGCAAGTCCTGGATTGTGAGTTTAGTCCAGTGGTGTGAGGAGAAAGAGAGCAACTGGTTTGGCTTTATGTAGGGGAAATTTGAGAGGGAGGGGAGAGTTACAGGTACTGTTGATTCGGGTCACCAACTGCTCCTACTACTTCCATGGGATCTTTTCTGGTTATCAGAAACCTGTTTGATTTCATGATTTTGGTCATAAACATAGTATCTTAGGGACAGGACCATGTTTATTGGGCATACGCAGGAGCAAGTCCACGTGTTTGGTTCCTTTTGTGAATGGGAATCTATTTGGTTCTTCAGGTGGCCAACTACTAACTAATTGGTTTCAAATGATTTGGTATACTTTTTATCTGTAATGGAAACGAGTCCAAAGCTGAGGAAACTTGCACCAAGAAGTAATGAGCAGTATGAGCTGGACCTGCGTGGTCAAGTGATGAAGTTGTTTTAAAAGAATTAATCGTTCAGATATGAAAATTTGTATTGCCACCGTGCTTTGATTTGTCTCTCCAGATGACTAGGAACTCCTGATTGGTAAGCTGTGACATATTGAAGAGTGGCTCATGCAAGCAAGAGAATCAATTTTGTTTTTCATAACAAATTTGATTGCCAATTCAAGTAGTCTTTTTGGCTAGGAGAAATTACGAGTCACAAGCAAAGTACCGGTCACTCATTAGATGAGATCAATAGACGGGTCGGGTTGATTAGGTATTTGGCTTAAAAATCCTTACCCTAGCCCATCCATGATTAAACAATGTTAGATTTCTTGCTAAAAGGGATCCTGCTTGGATGGATGTCGGTTCAAGAAGAGAACCGTTTGCCTAGACCACCATACTAACATGCGCTCCGATTATGTAGGCACCAACTGACCAAAAAAATAAAATTAAATTAAGTAGCCACCATAGTTAATGGTACTTGCATGAGCCCCTTCATTTGACTTGATACCTTAGATGATTTTTTTTTTTTTTTTTTTTTGATCAAAGATACCTTAGATGATTGACGAAGCCTCGTTTTGCACAATCTTTATGCAAAACTTTTGGAAAACTATTTATCCTTGTGAGTTATAATGCAAAATTAATTCATCGTGCTCTATAGTCCTAACATAAGGTTCTCCTCATTCCCGATTCAAGATTTTGAATATGTTTCTTCTTAGAGCCATATACTTAGATCCAGAAATTGTTGAATCAGATTAGCCTTGAGCCTTTATTCGTGAAATCCATCTAACATAAGGACCGTGACGTGACAGGAATCTCGTTGGTCCAATAATCTTCAAGAGTATCATGCACAAAACCCTCTATGCGCTCTAGATCATTCAAACCTTCAATCCTTAAATTCTTTCTTTTTTAAATCAACTTCGTTAAGGACGGTAACACTAGGTCAACGCCCTCCCAAGGTCCCTTGTTAGCACAACTACAATCCTCTAATCCTTGAAAGGCAACCAATAAGCAAGTGACACGCCAGCAAGGGCCCCTCTTACCAACAAAAGATAAGTCAAAATGGGGTCCACAGGGAGACATGCCAATCCACCAATCATGTCACGAGTTCTTAACACCTGTCCTCTGCAAGCTAAAAGTTAGTTAAGGTAGTTTAACTCCAACACCAACTTCATTTTCCCAACATACTCAACCCAATCTTTTTTATTTTTTATTTTGTAATGATTCTCTTATGTTCCTCTCATACTTTTCTCCACGTCTCAGTACCTATAAATACCATTCACCATCTTTCCCTTCCCTCATCACCAAGGAACATCCCATTCTCAATTCCTACAAAATCTTCTCTCAGTTTTCTTCTCCAACGAGCACGGTTTTCTCTACACTCCTCTGTCTCCAGGATTTGACAAAAATGAAGCATTTCAGGCCTCTCTCGCTCTCTCTTCCCCTCCTTGCCATGGCCGTCGTGCTCTCGATCACCACCGTCCCGGTGCGTGGCCAGATCACCACCCCGTGCACTCCCTCCATGATCTCGAGCTTCACGCCATGCCTGAACTTCGTCACCAACAGCAGCCTCAACGGCACATCGCCGACCGCGCTGTGTTGCAGCTCGCTCAGGTCGCTCACGAGCAGCGGGATGGGCTGCCTGTGCCTCATCGTGGCCGGTGGCATTCCGTTCCAGATGCCCATCAACCGGACCCTCGCCATCTCGCTCCCCCGCGCCTGCAACATGCCCAGTGTGCCTCTCCAGTGCAAAGGTATGCTTGTCCTACTGATTTTGGTGTCACTTACACTTATTCTCTACTCATATGATCGGATCTTCCATAGCGTTGTACTGGACTTATTCCATTTGATGTTCTCTATTTCATTGTAACTTGCAGCTACGGGTGCGCCTCTTCCTGCTCCAGGTACCGGCCTTTCGCCTTTAGTCCTTGTGCTTCTGCAGTTTTCATGGTCGTCAGAAGATTGATTCGTTAACCTTAAAGCATGAACTTGACATGATATTTTGCGATTTCTTTTCGACTATGAATTGCTGCACCATCTCAACCGCCAAATGAAACCGTTCACAAGGATGTTAACACGAGACATTTCAGGAATGAAAGAATGTTAAAGAGCATGTAAACCCAGTATAAGCGATATGGAATAGTAGATTGAATTTTAAGGAAGCCAAAAGCAAACTCCTTTTAAGAATTTGTCATCAATTATCACGAGAGAAGAGAACTTGCAAAAGCAATCGATTGAATCGTTGCCTAATTAACTCTTCTCATCGATTTTCAGGTCCTGCCACGCTTGGACCGATTCTCTCTCCCTCATCCTCTCCAGCAGGCAGTCCTCTAGGTAACCAATACTCAAACCAGCAACACCTGTCTGAAATCAATGAACAAATGGTATCAGATTTTGTAGCTTTCGGGTGCATGTCTTAGTTTTCTTGATTTTGTGCCGCAGGGTCCGCAGATCCTCAACCAGACTCGCCAGCTCTGGCCCCAGAAGCCAACACGCCGCCACTCTTGACTCCGCCCTCTCCAGCTGTCACTTCAGTGACTCCGACAACAACCACTGGGAGCCGCTCCGGTGTAAATACGTCGGCTGCTAGCCTAACCAGTGTTTTCTCACCGGCTCTGCTGCTAGTCACATTAGCATCCGCTTTCTTGAAGTACTACTGACTCATGATGGGATTGTCTACTTGACTCTGTATTAAAATTTCTTTTTTTAGAATTATCTGTGGTGATTCTTTGGGGTGTGACTATTGTAGTAGGGCTTTTCAGGATACCGGGTGAGAGTATCATTTGGCTATTTTTTATGGGATAAGATTATATTTGTTTTGTAATGCTGTGATGACAGTGGGAATAAAATTATAGTTTCTATTATACTGCTGGAGAATATTAATCATAGAAGCAAAGAAGATGCTGATCCTTGCCCAAAAGCGATGGCCTGAATCTGATTGCTAGAAATTTACAAATGGTTTCGTACAAAGAGTACATTCATGAATTCGTTCCAAAACTTGCGAATGTATCTCGTTTAGCAGAAAAAAGAGTCCGATATGTGGTCTAGACCTGTTTTCTGTTAGAAGGATGAGATGCCTAAGTGTGAAACAACTGAGAGCTCTGCAGCCATTTGAGATTCACGCTTTCACGAATGCAGCATGCTCCTGTCACAAAACTCAACCTCCCTAGCAGTTGAGGGAGAAAAGTTGATCATGCCTTCACGACTTCACGCTCTGACCATTGCGAGATCAATGTGGTATATGCCGGTTTTCCCTCCCCACCCTTCAAGATAATGTTCGACGATTATAGACTAAGAAGTCACCATTAACTGTTCCATTTAGATCATGCCATTGTGAATATGAACGGGCCATTCTGGGAATAGCACAAGCGCCTGCCCGAGCATGCGAATCGTCCCTCCTGATCAGAGAATTTGCATTGCCTTTGTTCATAAACTTGTGAAGGTAATGAAAATTTACAGCAACTTGAATTGAAGGAAACGATGAACGTCATGGTCTCGAGCTGCCTAAGTTTCTTCAAGTTGCCTCTTTGTCTAGCTCTTATGTTGTGTTCGGTGCAATGCATTGCTCAAGGCTGTCACGTGGAGGAAATAGGCCTCAAGCAATGCTTGAAGCAAGATGAGGGCTCCATAGAAACATGCTGCATCACCCTTAATGCAGTGATTCGGGAAGGATTTGACTGCTTCTGCTCCCTGTTCAAATCCTCCGAACCGCTCGGCGGGAATGCATTCTCGTTGCTATCATCGAACTGCTATGTATCGATACCTCCTCTGGCCCTTTGTCAAGGTAAACTTTTGCACGCTGCTGCCTTGCCAAAACTGATGTAACGTTCATGTATGATATGATACTTGTACGAAAGTTGGCAGCCCGACACCATGGATTGAATCAAACCAGTCAAGCATGAGAATTGCCAGTGATGCAAAGGCAATGTTCTGTTTTGAAATCTTTCTCATTCCCCAAAAAAATAATACACTTTACCAAATAAGTACAGTTTTACAGAGACAAAAGGAAATGTCTAATTTCTTCCCTTCTTTCTAGCAAAGGCTATAGAAATTTCTCTCCTGTTTCCTTCCAATCGCAGATCGCGCTCTGCCAGTGGTGTTTCCACCAATCACACCAAACATCGGCGAACTACCTCCTGCTTCTGGAGAAGCCAACTCTGCAAATGTCACACTGTGCAGAAATTCGACTACAGATCAAAACAGTGCAGAGAAATTCGACGCATTCGAAGAGCCAAGTGATGAGACATCAGATGGAGAAGACAAGCCCGCAGAGCTGCTGCACAATGTTCTGTTTCTTCTCTTACTATTCAAGGTGTTATGCTATTGACATCATCCTAGTATATGTTTCTGCTCTGTCCATGCTATGACATCAACTATGTCCATTTATGAGGATATAAATTAAAATATTAAAATATTCGAGATGAGAAATTCCGACAAGTGTTTTCATATCTTTACATTTAGAAACTCAATTTCCTAAATTTATGCACGAATATTTTCATTGATTGGAAAACATTTTTGGTTGACTATTATTAATCTTCCACGAACCAAATAGATGAAAGCCTGAAAAATTAATTTCCACTTTTCCCCCAAACAAATGTACCCTAACTTTAATTCCAATCTCAAATTTTGACCTAAACCCTTTTTTTTTGGCTCTCCTTAAAAAGCACCAGCTTTAGCTTATTTGGTGATTTTAGTGATAATTTATTTTGTATCATGAAAAAGCATCAACTTTAGCTCTGGGTGTCAAAACTAATCAAAACTTTATTTCGTCTCCTCAAAAAGCACTACTTTCTACCTAAATCAGGCCCAAACTTATGACACAAAAAAGGGTTTAGGCTAGAATTTAGACTTTGAAGTAAATTTTGTGCAATAAGACCAAAATTTCTTTTTGACCAAAACTAAAATCTAAGCTAAATTTAACTTTTTATGAGATAAAAAAAGTTTTGAATTGGAATTAGACAGGTAACTTCTTCTTCTTCTTTTTTTTTTGTTTTTTTTTTCATGTTATTGCAGTTTCTTAAGTTGATGTCTGGTGCGATTGGTCTGAATTTCATCATTTACTAGTTAATATTACACATTCTAATGCCGACACCCTAACGGCCTAATTCTAAGTTTTATAGTATGTCGACGGATCGGCTCGTCATTGAACGCTCGCCTCTGGCTTCTCGTGGATTGCTCGGTGCTTCACCAGAGGCCCGAAACGATGAATTTTTAATTTCTTTTTCCTAACTTCATTCCAAAAAATAACCGTATTTTTATAAGGAGTTGATGTAATGAAAAACCCGTAACAATGTCACTCAAGATTAATTTTTTGACCCAACACCTATGACAAATATATTGTAAAAAATTTACCTTTGATTAATTTTCAGTAAATTGGATAAATATCACGTAAATTCACAAACCGATATATTTATAACAAAAAGAAGGAAAAATTTCGAATTACTACGTTAACAAATTGTCTCATGTCATCAAACTTAATAATTAAAATATAAAATTTAATGAAAATTAATTTATTACAAATTTATCAAGTCAAAGTTTTTTATGATAAAAAAATTAATTTTCGATAAGTTTGTATCGGGATTTTTGTGACATTAACCTTTTGAAAATAAATTCAAATTCTTTACACATAGGCTTCACATGGCTACCATTCAGGTGCTAATGTGGGATTAATTTAACAATCATCCATCAACCACGCCACCTAATTCTCACATTGTCTAATGGCGGGGGGCGAAAATGAATAGAAAAATTGATAATTCAAAGGACTCAATATTGCGTAAAAAAAAAAAAAAAAAAAAAAAGTTGGGGAATTTTCGTTGGCTTTTATTATTTGTTTACACCCGAATCGGCTGATCGTCCGGCGATCTCCCACATGCTTGGGCAGACGCCGACTTCGGCGAGCGTAAAGCGCACGTCTTCTTCTTCTTCTTCTTCTTCTTCTTCTTCGTCTTCCGCCACCGCTTCTTCTTAGTAGTTCTCCGCACGCATTCTCCGGCTCTGAAATTCCGTGCGAACCTCAAGAATCGGCGGCACCCGTTTCGTTTCCGCGACGTCTCGTCCGGGAAATGGAGTAAGCTCGCGAGCCCACGAGTTGTGTCGCCACCGACGGCGATTCCCGCGACCTCCCATGGCTGCTGCGTTGCTCCGGCGGCGAGTCTCGGCTCTGGGTACCTCTCCATTTCTGAAAGGTCTGACCTTGAGCCCGTGTCCTGACCCAGTTCTTCATTGTCCTGTGTCTCTGTTGTTGCTTCATTGGTTTAATGGATTGAGGCTCAGATTAAAATGCTTTTGCTTTCTTTTTCTTTTTCTTTTTCTGGGATTTTCTGGTTTGGCATAGCTGAGCTGAGGATGCATCTGTTGAGGCAGGAGACTTCAACCAAGGGACTATTTTGGCTTTTTTTTTTTTTTTGGGGGGGAGCAGTGAGTTTCTGTTTTATCGATATGGTATTGAATTGTTCGGTCATCTGTCAAGAAATGGGTAATTCTATGCTGGATTTCTAGCTTCTCTGTGACTTCAGGTGAATTGGGAGAAGTAGGATCTTGTCTACCAAACGTACATTTTTTTTTTTTTTTTGGTATTGTGACGAGAGAGGTGACCAATTTCAAATGCATATGGATTTCCACCAAAATATATGTAGTTCTTATGATTGGGTAGATAATTGGGTAGACCGGTCTTCAAAGTCCGGTACTTTGGTCAATGTCTTGGCATTGCTGATATCCTGTTTCACTATTTTAGTTTGCTGGTATAGGCTAACTATGTTCTTTCCAAAACTCCATCGACTGAGATTTTTGTTATTCAATATAACTGAAGTATATGTCCGTGTCAGTACTTGTTTCGGGCATTCAAAGGATATTGCTGATTGTCACATTCGCAAGTAGATATTTATGGATCAGTATGGTTTTAGATGACAATTAGCGTTGTAAACATTACTTGTGGACGATTGTGGATAACTATTGTACACGAATATCATAGAAACGCAAGAATCACAAGGTATTCTAGTGCAATTTCCTGCTAAATGAGGTTATGTGAGCACTGTACAACAGGAGACCATAGGCTGTCATTGTCAACATCGATACATTACAGATTCTGTTCTGTATTCACTTCCAAAGAAAAAAAAAACGTTGTCCTTGCATCAACCTTTATGAAGACACTTGAATTTGATTGTGTCCTTGCAACTTTGGTATGGTGTTTCTGTTGATAGGTAATGTGGAGTCATTTTGGCTGTGGCTGGAGTTGAAGGGCGGGTGTGGAACTGGGGTATTTAAGATGAGAAGGCACTATGGAAGCTGTAGCGGCTCCAGAAAGTTTGATTTCACAGATCTGAAAGGTGGAAGTAGCAACAATTCCAACGAGTTGGATCTCACGGACCTAACGTATGATTTCATGTGCCTGTTTCTTCATGCACAATTTCACTCTCCTTAATGGCTTTAGTGGTATTCAGTGCTTTGTTTCATGTTGCCTTTCCTTTTGTCGGTGCCATGCATCACTGTCTTCATGTTGTTCTATAATATATTTTAATATGTGAGGAAGCTATTTTTGTAATGGGATAAATCTTTTTTTGGTCGATGGCTTTTTGGGGCTACAGAAAGTTATGTTTATTGATATTTCTAATATTTAGTCCATTTATATGTGTATGGTATGTCAAGCAACATTGACTGAAAAGTTGATCTTCAACTTTGCTATTCAACTAAGTTCCTCAATTTGCATTTGCAATTTTTTAATTTCCATCATTATGAAGAAGTGCAATTTTCCAGTCGTCCTCATACATGGTACCCTGTGGCACGGAAGAAAAGGCGCAAGGTCATTCTCCATGTAGGTCCTACTAACAGCGGCAAAACTCATTCTGCACTAAAGCAACTGGAGCTGAGTTTGTCAGGCAAGCTTTTCTATATGTTTCAGAGTACTTTGATTAGTGGAAAAATCACATATTGCCCGCTATAGAAAGGCAGGTTTTCAAAGTACCTACCTGACTTTCCAAATTTTTAAAACAAGTTGGCACCACTTTGTATATAGTAAGAAGTTTCACTCTTTCAGCCAATTTTAACAGAGGTTATCATGTGGTTCTCATGCAAAAGCCATTTGCTGCAAGTACACATATGTGGATAATCAGTCTACATCTAAAGCATGTCAGAATTTTCTTTGTTGGAATTGGAAATGTGATTGTTGACTCGTATGCAGGGAGTTGAGGGAGGCTTTTCAATTAAATTCTTAGATTTGCATAGGCAATGTGTTTATAGCGCTCTCTGTAGGTGGGGAATTTGTCGATTTACAAGATTGATATGTATGCATTACTTGTAAATTTGCTCCAGATTTATTGTTTTTCTGAAGAACTTTACAATCTTTAGGTGTATACTGTGGTCCCTTGAGGTTGTTGGCCTGGGAAGTGGCTACACGAATGAATAAAGCAAAAGTTCCTTGTGATTTGATTACGGGACAAGAGAGGGAAGAAGTCGAAGGCGCAAAGCACAAGTCTATGACAGTTGAGATGGCTGATGTTATGGCAAACTATCATTGTGCCGTTATTGACGAAATTCAGGCATGTTGTTGACTGGTTCATGAGACAATTTTGCCGTGAAACATGTAACTCCTTAAGTAAATTCACTAAAAGTGCAATAGATCGTGCACACAGTGGAATGTTGATTTAATGGATAATACATAAAATCAATTTAATATCTCATACCTGTGGCTATCAATAACAAAAGAGAGCTAATTTAACTCAAATATGACTACACATTGGAAACATCATGTGTTTTGCAGTTGCCAAACGTCTGTTGATCTTTTCACCTTTTTCCTCAGCCCAAATCCACAGATATGTAGGCTTTGCTTCTTTTTCACCTTATGAGCTTTTGTCTAGAATTCTAACTCTAGGAACTCATTTTCAGATGGTGGGATGTAAGACGAGGGGATATTCGTTTACGCGAGCGCTACTGGGACTTGCTGCTGATGAGCTCCATCTTTGTGGAGATCCAGCGGCAGTTGCTCTTGTTGAAGATATAGTGAAAGTGACAGGCGATGATCTTGAGGTACTGACATCTTTTCTTTAATAGTTAAATGGGACTTTTTCTGCTCTAGCTTTTAATGGCAACTGAAGAAAGATATTTCATATTAGTGATGCTAAATTGTCTAGTCAGTATGAAGAATGGGAGACTTCGTAATATTTGATTGATTTCATATTAGTGATGCAAAATTGTCTAGTCAGTATGAAGAATGGGAGACTTCGTAATATTTGATTGTCAGTGTCAATGGCTTCAAGAAAAGCATTCATGGTGTCAATGGCTTTGAGAAAAGCTGACTTGCCTTTTACTGGTATTCAACTCTCTAACTAACATATGCCAGCAAACTGGATGTACAACTTAATGAGATTTTGTGCATGACATCTCTTGGAATTTCATCATCATATGATTCCAAGAAAGACAATTACCTTTGTTGCTCAGGAAATAATGTCTTGGACATTCCATATAGCTGGTAGTTGGTGTAGAATCTAGAAATCATGCATCCCACTGACTTTTGCTTAAAAATAATTTTTTATGCAAAGAAATGTCCTGGTAACATAAATTTCCATTTGTAGCAATATATGACCTCCCAATATGTTGATGTCATCTTGCTTTGCCCTGCTTGAGCATGTTGCTTAATTACTTTTTCTGCTTTCTGCTGTCTGTTAGATTCACCATTATGAGAGACTTTCACCTCTGGTCCCCCTGAAAGTCCCTTTGCGATCTTTTTCTGAAATACGAAAAGGCGATTGCATAGTCACCTTTTCCCGTCGTGGAATTTACCGATTAAAGGTTGTGAATCTCTTCCCTTTGTATATTTTCAGCTCCTGTTCATCTGGCTGTAATTTTCATTAAACTGAAATATCAATTCATTCCCTTAACCTACCTTTAAAGTGTAAGCATATCTTTTGCAATGTAGAAGCAAATTGAAGGAGGGGGAGAGCGTCGTTGTGCTGTTGTTTATGGTTCATTGCCACCTCAGACTCGAACAAGACAGGTAGTATTTCACTCCTGTGAACTTTTGCCTGCTTTGAGAGGCCCAACTAGGCAACTGAAGTCCATTAAACATTAAAATGAAAAGAAAAGCTCATTTATCACTTGAGCAAATTAAATGATTGGTAGTCCTATTTATTTTTTCCTTTTCCTTAAAAGCATAAATGAGCTGTATTTGTTATTTTATTGAAATGCCGATTTTGCTATTCTAATATTTATATATTTATTGATAGGGTTTTCTTAACGAGTGCTTCAAGGGTACTAGTTAAGAATACTTCTAAAAATGGTTATAACACGTACCTACTCACTTTGGTAATTGAGCAATAGCACATTTCAACAAAGTTGTCTACTTCAAACAAAAATATTTTTGTTTTCAAAGCACAATTAATGACTCTTAACAAGTCCCTCAAGGCACTGTTT